>JARQOD010000008.1:68297020-68338841 GCA_033576555.1 Oophaga sylvatica
AAAAAAGGGGTCCCAAGCCGAAGACTTTCCTTCTTAAGACATAGTTTTACTTTTTAACAAGTTTTATTAAGTTTACCTGTCATTAACAGCATTGAAAAACTGTGGCAGTCCGCATGTAGTTTTGCTGAAGGATTTCTGGAGGCACAGCCTCGGGCCACGTTCTCACACATTCAGTATTTGGTCAGTATTTTACATCAGTATTCATAAGCCAAAACCAGGAGAGGAACAATCAGAGGAAAAGTATAATAGAAACATGTCACCACTTCTGTATTTATCACCCACTCATGGTTTGGGCTTACAGCTACTGATGTGAAATACTGACTAAATACTGAACGTGTGAATGTGGACTCAAGGCTATGTACAGTCATGGCCAAAAGTTTTGAGAATGACACAAATATTATATTTTCACATGATCTGCTGCCCTCTGGTTTTTATGTGTGTGTTTGACAGATGTTTTTATCACAGACAGAAATATAATTGCAAACATATGAGTAACAAAAGCTTATATTGACAGTTAGAATGAGTTAATGCAGCAAGTCAATATTTGCAGTGTTGACCCTTCTTCTTCAGGACCTCTGCAATTCTCCCTGGCATGCTCTCAATCAACTTCTGGACAAAATCCTGACTGATAGCAGTCCATTCTTGCACAATCAATGCTTTCATTTTGTCAGAATTTTTAGGTTTTTGTTTGTCCACCCGTCTCTTGATGATTGACCACAACAAGTTCTCAATGGGATTAAGATCTGAGGAGTTTCCAGGCCATGGACCCAAAATCTCTGTTTTGTTCCCTGAGCCATTTAGTTATCACCTTTGCTTTATGGCAAGGTGCTCCATCATGCTGGAAAAGGCATTGTTGATCGCCAAACTGCTCTTGGAGGGTTGGGAGAAGTTGCTCTTGGAGGACATTCTGGTACCATTCTTTATTCATGGCTGTGTTTTTAGACAAGACTGTGAGAGAGCCGATTCCCTTGGCTGAGAAGCAACCCACACATGAATGATTTCAGGATGCTTAACAGTTGGCATGAGACAAGACTGGTGGTAGCGCTCACCTTGTCTTCTCCGAATGAGGCGTTTTCCTGATGTCCCAAACAATCGAAAAGGGGATTCATCAGAGAAAATAACTTTACCCCTGTCCTCAGCAGTCCACTGCCTGTACCTTTTGCAGAATATCAGTCTGTCCATGATGTTTTTTCTGGAGAGAAGTGGCTTCTTTGCTGCCTTCCTTGAGACCAGGCCTTGCTCCAAGAGTCTCCGCCTCACAGTGTGTGCAGATGCACTCACACCTGCCTGCTGCCATTCCTGAGCAAGCTCTGCACTGCTGGTAGCCCGATCCCGCAGCTGAAACACTTTTAAGAGACGGTCCTGGCGCTTGCTGGTCTTTCTTGGGCACCCTGGAGCCTTTTTGGCAACAATGGAACCTCTCTCCTTGAAGTTCTGGATGATGCGATAGATTGTTGACTGAGGTGCAATCTTTCTAGCTGTGATACTCTTCCCTGTTAGGCCTTTTTTGTGCATTGCAATGATGACTGCACGTGTTTCTTTAGAGATAACCATGGTTAACAGAAGAGAAACAATGATGCCAAGCACCAGCCTCCTTTTAAAGTGTCCAGTGGTGTCATTCTTACTTAATCATGACAGATTGATCTCCAGCCATGTCCTCATCAACACCCACACCTGTGTTAATGGAGCAATCACTGAAAAGAGGTTAGCTGCTCCTTTTAAGGCAGGGCTGCAATGATGTTGAAATGTGTTTTGGGGGATAAAGTTCATTTTCTAGCCAAATATTGACTTTGCAAGTAATTGCTGTTAACCTGATCACTCTTTATAACATTCTGGAGTATATGCAAATTGCCATTAGAAAAAGTGAAGCAGTAGACTTTGTAAAAATTAATATTTGTGTCATTCTCAAAACTTTTGGCCATGACTGTACAAACAATGACTTTATCAGGTAGGTGCGCTCCATAACCTGCCTGAAAAAGTGCTAAATAAATGATAAAAAGAAAGAACATTTACATGTTTATTCAAAAATGACTTGTTGTTACATATATTAATTTTTTGAGCTTCTTTTAACTGCTTCAGGTTTCCAAAGCAACCAAGCAGATAAAAGAAGTGAGCGATCCATTCTTCAGGCGCCTTTCTGCTTGGAAGCAGTTTACCATTCTCTATAAGGGTATGTTTCCACTTTGCGCATTCATTGCGCTTTGGTTGGAGTGGAAACCCCTCTCCGCCCAAAGCCTCGCCCCTTCTGTACACGCGGTGATTCCGGATGTGTTCATTGAACACACCCTGAATCGCCGCACCATATACATAGGACTCTGTTATTTACCTTACGGAGACGGAGCATCGCCGCAAGGTAAACAGACATGCTGCGGTCTGAAAAGATGCGCCGCCTGTCCGGAAACGGAGGGCAGCCGGATGCGTATTCGCACGCATAGTGGAGACGGGATTTCATAAAATCCCCTCCACTATGCTGCAACATCTGGACGCTGCGGATTAAACGCTGCGGTAGGACGCAGTGTTCAATCCACAGCTAATCAGGATGTTATCCGGCCCGTGGAAACATACCCTAATACAAGTAATGAAAAAGAAAGATGCCAGCAGCCAAAAACGTTACAAAAAATGCTCAAGAAACAACTGAAAAGACACACACAAAAAAAAGATTCTTCAAGACAAAAGACGTCGGCATGTCCTGAAGCATCTTTCTTGAGAAAAACTTGGCTGTTTCAAGCGGGTCTAAAAGTTACCGTGTGCACATATTCTAAAGGGTTAATATTTAAAAGCAATATATAGAAGGTCTATGACTGAATTTCTTTTTTAGGGTACGCTCTCGCGTTTGGGATTTTCTGCGGTTTTGACGCTGTAGCATGTTCGCACCACTGCTTCACCTATTATGCAAATTAGCGGACACACCTTTATGGTTTTTTACACATGCAGATTTTCCTCATTAATGCAAGTCAATGGGGAAAATCTGCAAGAGAAATATACATGCTGCGGATCTGAAAGACGCTCACCCCTCAGCAGCTCTCCTTCCTCTCAGCATCCTCCTGTCACAGTCCTGACAGGGCTCAGCCCTCAGCAGTTCTCCTTCCTCTCAGCATCCTCCTGTCACAGCCCTGACAGGGCTCAGCCCTCAGCAGCTCTCCTTCCTCTCAGCATCCTCCTGTCACAGCCCTGACAGGGCTCAGCCATCAGCAGTTCTCCTTCCTCTCAGCATCCTCCTGTCACAGCCCTGACAGGGCTCAGCCATTAGCAGCTCTCCTTCCTCTCAGCATCCTCCTGTCACAGTCCTGACAGGGCTCAGCCCTCAACAGTTCTCCTTCCTCTCAGCAACCTCCTGTCACAGTCCTGACAGGGCTCAGCCCTCAGCAGCTCTCCTTCCTCTCAGCATCCTCCTGTCACAGCCCTGACAGGGCTCAGCCATCAGCAGCTCTCCTTCCTCTCAGCATCCTCCTGTCACATTCCTGACAGGGCTCAGCCATCAGCAGCTCTCCTTCCTCTGAGCATCCTCCTGTCACAGTCCTGACAAGGCTCAGCCATCAGCAGCTCTCCTTCCTCTCAGCATCCTCCTGTCACAGTCCTGACAAGGCTCAGCCATCAGCAGCTCTCCTTCCTCTCATCATCCTCCTGTCACAGCCCTGACAAGGCTCAGCCCTCAGCAGCTCTCCTTCCTCTCTGCATCCTCCTGTCACAGCGCTGACAAGGCTCAGCCCTCAGCAGCTCTTCTTCCTTCTCAGCATCCTCCTGTCACAGTCCTGACAGGGCTCAGCTCTCAGCTGCTCTCCTTCCTCTCAGCATCCTCCTGTCACAGTCCTGACAAGGCTCAGCTCTCAGCTGCTCTCCTTCCTCTCTGCATCCTCCTGTCACAGTCCTGACAGGGCTCAGCTCTCAGCTGCTCTCCTTCTTCTCTGCATCCTCCTGTCACAGTCCTGACAGGGCTCAGCTCTCAGCTGCTCTCCTTCCTCTCAGCATCCTCCTGTCACAGTCCTGACAAGGCTCAGCTCTCAGCTGCTCTCCTTCCTCTCTGCATCCTCCTGTCACAGTCCTGACAGGGCTCAGCTCTCAGCTGCTCTCCTTCTTCTCTGCATCCTCCTGTCACAGTCCTGACAGGGCTCAGCTCTCAGCTGCTCTCCTTCCTCTCTGCATCCTCCTGTCACAGCGCTGACAAGGCTCAGCCCTCAGCAGCTCTTCTTCCTCTCAGCATCCTCCTGTCACAGTCCTGACAAGGCTCAGCCCTCAGCAGCTCTTCTTCCTCTCAGCATCCTCCTGTCACAGTCCTGACAAGGCTCAGCTCTCAGCTGCTCTCCTTCCTCTCCACATTCTCCTGTCACAGTCCTGACAAGGCTCAGCCCTCAGCAGCTCTTCTTCCTCTCCACATTCTCCTGTCACAGCCCTGACAGGGCTCAGCCCTCAGCTGCTCTCCTTCCTCTCAGCATCCTCCTGTCACAGTCCTGACAAGGCTCAGCTCTCAGCTGCTCTCCTTCCTCTCTGCATCCTCCTGTCACAGTCCTGACAGGGCTCAGCTCTCAGCTGCTCTCCTTCTTCTCTGCATCCTCCTGTCACAGTCCTGACAGGGCTCAGCTCTCAGCTGCTCTCCTTCCTCTCTGCATCCTCCTGTCACAGCGCTGACAAGGCTCAGCCCTCAGCAGCTCTTCTTCCTCTCAGCATCCTCCTGTCACAGTCCTGACAAGGCTCAGCCCTCAGCAGCTCTTCTTCCTCTCAACATCCTCCTGTCACAGTCCTGACAGGGCTCAGCCCTCAGCTGCTCTCCTTCCTCTCAGCATCCTCCTGTCACAGTCCTGACAAGGTTCAGCCCTCAGCAGCTCTTCTTCCTCTCCACATTCTCCTGTCACAGCCCTGACAGGGCTCAGCCCTCAGCAGCTCTTCTTCCTCTCAGCATCCTCCTGTCACAGTCCTGACAGGGCTCAGCTCTCAGCTGCTCTCCTTCCTCTCTGCATCCTCCTGTCACAGCGCTGACAAGGCTCAGCCCTCAGCAGCTCTTCTTCCTCTCAGCATCCTCCTGTCACAGTCCTGACAAGGCTCAGCCCTCAGCAGCTCTTCTTCCTCTCAGCATCCTCCTGTCACAGTCCTGACAAGGCTCAGCTCTCAGCTGCTCTCCTTCCTCTCCACATTCTCCTGTCACAGTCCTGACAAGGCTCAGCCCTCAGCAGCTCTTCTTCCTCTCCACATTCTCCTGTCACAGCCCTGACAGGGCTCAGCCCTCAGCTGCTCTCCTTCCTCTCAGCATCCTCCTGTCACAGCCCTGACAAGGCTCAGCTCTCAGCTGCTCTCCTTCCTCTCTGCATCCTCCTGTCACAGTCCTGACAAGGCTCAGCTCTCAGCTGCTCTCCTTCCTCTCTGCATCCTCCTGTCACAGTCCTGACAGGGCTCAGCTCTCAGCTGCTCTCCTTCTTCTCTGCATCCTCCTGTCACAGTCCTGACAGGGCTCAGCTCTCAGCTGCTCTCCTTCCTCTCTGCATCCTCCTGTCACAGCGCTGACAAGGCTCAGCCCTCAGCAGCTCTTCTTCCTCTCCACATTCTCCTGTCACAGCCCTGACAGGGCTCAGCCCTCAGCTGCTCTCCTTCCTCTCAGCATCCTCCTGTCACAGTCCTGACAAGGTTCAGCCCTCAGCAGCTCTTCTTCCTCTCCACATTCTCCTGTCACAGCCCTGACAGGGCTCAGCCCTCAGCAGCTCTTCTTCCTCTCAGCATCCTCCTGTCACAGTCTTGACAGGGCTCAGCTATTAGCAGCTCTCCTTCCTCTCAGCATCCTCCTGTCACAGCCCTGACAGGGCTCAGCCCTCAGCAGCTCTCCTTCCTCTCAGCATCCTCCTGTCACAGTCCTGACAAGGCTCAGCCCTCAGCAGCTCTTCTTCCTCTCCACATCCTCCTGTCACAGTCCTGACAAGGCTCAGCCCTCAGCAGCTCTTCTTCCTCTCCACATCCTCCTGTCACAGTCCTGACAGGCTCAGCCCTCAGCAGCTCTTCTTCCTCTCCACATCCTCCTGTCACAGTCCTGACAAGGCTCAGCCCTCAGCAGCTCTTCTTCCTCTCCACATCCTCCTGTCACAGTCCTGACAGGGCTCAGCCCTCAGCAGCTCTTCTTCCTCTCAGCATCCTCCTGTCACAGTCCTGACAGGGCTCAGCTATTAGCAGCTCTCCTTCCTCTCAGCATCCTCCTGTCACAGCCCTGACAGTGCTCAGCCATCAGCAGCTCTCCTTCCTCTCAGCATCCTCCTGTCACAGTCCTGACAGGGCTCAGCTATTAGCAGCTCTCCTTCCTCTCAGCATCCTCCTGTCACAGTCCTGACAAGGCTCAGCCCTCAGCAGCTCTTCTTCCTCTCCACATCCTCCTGTCACAGTCCTGACAGGCTCAGCCCTCAGCAGCTTCTTCTCATGATGATAATGCTCTGAGCAATTAAAGTGAAAGCAGCAGAGGAGGAGGAGCAGCAGCAGCAGAGAGGAGTGAGAGGGAGAGCGCAGCTCCGGAGTGTCACACTGCAGCCGCCCCTCACTGGCACAGCGGACACCCTGACTGCCACTTCAACATGTCTGAAGTAAGGAAATTCACCAAAAGGCTCAGCAAGCCCGGGACCGCGGCAGAGCTAAGGCAGAGTGTGTGTGAGGCGGTGAGGAGCTCGGTGATACTGGTGAGTGCCCACCATTGCCCCCAGCTGTCCCCTTCCCTGATCACACGTGGGCTCTATGGGGCAATGCCTGTGTCCTGTGCCCACCACTGAGGCAGCTGCCCCCTCCCTGTCCTCATGTGCCGGAGCCTGTGACATGAGGACATGATTGTACAGGAAGTTTGCAGCAAGATGTGGTTACAATGTATCCGCCTGACACAACTTCTCACGTCTTCTGAGTGCTCAGCTGCTGGGGTCTATCACTGAGTAATGGGGGCTCCTGGTGAGGACCCCGCTGTCCTGGGCTCAGTGCAGGACACATCTTTGTTGTTGCTGGCTGATGGCAGCCACACCCAGGCTGAGGAGATGCTGAGCTGAGGAGATGCGTGTACAGCTCAGCTCCTGCAGTGCTGGCTGGGGCTGAGGGGCTACCTGGACCACAGCAATGGCCGCTGGGCAACTTATGCTTTTCACCATAGAAGTCAATGGAACTGTGACAATGTAGAGAGATTAACGTGTATGAAGCGCCTGAATGGTGGGAAATGTATGTAATTGTGTCATGTGCAATAATCTACAAATGTCAAACGGTGAGACCAAAAAATATTTTGTAAAATTGTTGTAATGTCCGAAAGGAAATAATTTTATTTGTGAAGTATCCAGGTGAGACGTCGTATGGCTGAAGTGTAAAATGGAGTCCAGGAGGTATTCCCTACACCTGATCCCAGGGCCCTGGGGTAATAGTCTCCAAGGGTCCCTCTTTGCTTTCACCCTCACCTTCCAAGACTTTTTTTTTTACTATTAAACTTTTTTTATTAGTTTTTTTACTACTATTTTGGGGTCGATACAACTTTCTGATCTCTTTTCATTCAGTTTTTTGAGAGGTGAAGTTATACTCCCCATTGTCCCTATTTGAGGGCTCAGTCCCGCCGTCCCGATACATCGGGGCTTTGTCCCGGCTTCTAATACCTCGCATCAACGTCTTCATCTCTCCAAAGGCAGTGACAAAAAAAAAACTGTGATTCTAGCATTTTTTTTTCTTTTCTGCATTCATTATATGGCATAAATATTGTAATACTAAAATATATAAAACAAAAATTAGATATTGATTTTATGTTCCAGTAAAACGGGGGTGATATGAATTTTATATATATATATTTTTTACATTATTATCAGTCCTTCTAAGGGACTTGAACCTGCAATTACATAATCGTATGTACAATATACTGCAATGTTGCAGTGTATTGTAAAATTGTCAGTCTTTTAGGTGTACAGACATGGCAGACACTATGTGATCGGAGCAGCGCCGTCTCTGTACAGTGCATGCAGTGCACTTGTCCACTGTACATGTACGGCAGATATCGCCAATGGAAACCTGGACATGGTTTGTCTCCTGGTGCCAATATCCCCAACACTTGCATAGATTAGATGGGCACTGGCATCGGTCCTTCATGACCCTATTAAGGGAATTTATAAACATACACCATTTTTATGGGTTTAGAAATGTGACAAATTTTGGTTGGTGCATACAAGGCTTATTGGCTGCAGAGGGAAACCAGGGACTGGTGTAAGTTGTAGTATACATCTTTTCCAGATCAAACCTGACGTATAATATTGGCCAAGATGTGCCAAATTTATTAAAAGGCGTGCACCTAAATTTAGCATATTTTTCTCCACTAGGTTTTTTGTACAAGGAAGTTTTCTGAAATTTGTAGCAATTTAGCTGAGCATTGGATGGGTTAAAAATATATACCGTATATACTCGTGTATAAGCCAAGATTTTCAGCCCATTTTTTTTAGGGCTGAAAATCCCCCTCTCGGCTTATACGCGAGTCATATGCAGGGGATAGGGAGCGGGGGTGTCGGATCATACTCACCCCTCCGCCGCCGGCGTGACTCTGCAGCCCCCCTGTTACTCCCACGATCTCCGGCTCCTTCCTGCAGCGGTCACATGGTACCGCTCATTAAAGTCATGAATATGCACATATTCATGACTTTAATGAGCGGTACCACGTGACCGATGTAGGAAGGAAGAGCTGCGGAGACCGCCAGGAGAAGAGAGGCTGCAGAGACGCGCCGGCGGAGGGGTGAGTATAGCGATATTTACCTGTCCCCGGATCACCGCTGCGCTGCTCCCTCGTCCGACTCCCTGTACAGGCAGAGGGCGCGATGACGTCGTTAGTGTGCGCCGCGCCCTCTGCCTGATCATTCACTGCCGAGGACCCGGAAGAGGGAGCAGGGCAGCGGTTGACCAGTCCGGTGACAGGTAAATATCTCAGGTGCTGGGGTCCTGAGCGAGCGGTGACACCAGCACCTGTCCCCCATAGTGCGCCGGTGTCACCGCCTGCTCAGGACGCCGGCACCTGGCCCCCAGCGACGAGAGGTGAGTATGTCATTTTTTTGCAGCAGCGCGGCAGCATAAGGGACCTATACTATGGGGCATAATCTGTGGAACATATGGGGGCATAATCTGTGCAGCATATGGGATCATAATCTGTGGAGCATATTGGGGCATAATCTGTGCAGCATATAGGGGCATAATCTGTGGAGCATATGGGGACAATCTGTGGAGCATATGGGGGCATAATCTGTGGAGCATATGGGGCATAATCTGTGGAGCATATGGGGCATAATCTGTGGAGCATATGGGGGCATAATCTGTGGAGCATATGGGGGCATAATCTGTGCAGCATATGGGGGCATAATCTGTGGAGCATATGGGGACATAATCTGTGGAGCATATAGGGGCATAATCTGTGGAGCATATTGGACATAATCTGTGGAGCATATGGGGCATAATCTGTGGAGCATATGGGGGCATAATCTGTGGAGCATATAGGGGCATAATCTGTGGAGCATATGGGGACATAATCTGTAGAGCATATGGGGCATAATCTGTGCAGCATATGGGGGAATAATTTGTGGAGCATATGGGGGCATAATCTGTGCAGCATATGGGTCATAATTTGTGGAGCATATGGGGGCATAATCTGTGGATCATATGGGGGCATAATCTGTGGAGCATATGGGGCATAATCATTTTTCACCCTAGGCTTATACGCGAGTCAGTAAGTATTCCCAGTTTTTTGTTGCAAAATTAGGGGGGTCGGCTTATACACAGGTCGGTTTATACATGAGTATATACGGTATATATATTTATATTCAAAGCCTCTTCAATTACCCAGACTTCTACCCTACCGGCTGGTGGTCCTAGCTAGTTTCTGCAGTAACAATGACTTGTCGCACTCCATGCACATGACCACTGTCATGACCACTGTCATCACCACTCAGGCCTGTGATTGGCTGCAGCGGTCACATAAATGATCTATGGACAGTGACTGTTGCAGGAAGTAAACTGATATAGGTGTAGGCCACTAGAGCTTCACAGGTTTGAAAGGGTAAGTACATTTTCTTTGTGTTTTCCCCAATCCCTGCTCTTTGCTAATTTTTTTCAATTCATGGCAAAATTAAGTTTATGGACACTAAATCTGGCCACATCATATGCTCTACCATCCAGTCAGCTTTACATCAGTGCTTACAGGGCTCTAATGAAAAAAGCCTGTAAACACTGCGTATAATTGTCGATAATACTATACTGCAGTGGTGATCGGTAACTTAAACATTGAACATTAAACAATAACATTTCATATTTCCCCAACCTTGAGTTCTTTTGGCACTTCCCTTGTAAAGTGCTCCTTTTACTAAACTATTGATAAATATGAGCAGGTTTTTTATTTTATCTTGGTGATTGCTGTTTATTTACTAGAATCTAAACATTGTTCTCTATATGTACTACGCAGACTGATCCACACATGACCTTTGTGATAAAATGCACAAAGAAAATTTTGTTACATTTCATTTTCAAGGAGGAATAGCGGAGTAACAGCACAAATTTTAAAGGGGTTGTTATTACTTGGACAACACCTTTTAAATGGGTTGTCAGGTTTTAAGCTACAAGTTTGCAGTCACAATGTGACCGCAAACTTGTGCATCCTCACATAGGGCGCAGTGCGCACAATGAGGATTTGTCGACGTTGGGAGCAGATGGTGATGCATAATGCCAGCCGCATTCCCACTACGTGGGTGCAGCCTCGCTCAATGCAAGTATATTAAGCGAGGCCGGAAACAGTCTAGTCGGAATGTTGCTGAGAGAATGCATATCTTAGCGGTCACATGATTGCCTGCTTCTGGCACTTTAACATTTTCTGAGTGCACAGTGCGGGCGATGTGAGGATTCACAAGTCTGCTGTCACATAGAGTGACTGCAGACTTGTAGCTTAAGACCAGACAATCCCTTTAATTGCTGTAGTTCATTGTGTAAAATATTAAAAACTTTATACCCACACTTGGCCCAGTTCCAGCGATGTTGGCGCCGTTACTCATGAGTGCTCATGTGGCACTCGTGACATTGCTATGCCACATGCCATTAGTGGCCAATGATGGGCTTCTTTACCTGCACTCCCTTCAGACGAAACTTGAATGTCCAATGGAAATGTGAGCAAAACAGTCTAAATGCAGCCGCTGCTGCGCACACATGGAATGTGTCATGCAAGCATTGAGTAAATGTTTTGCTATTTTACGGGGCGAGCCACAGCATTTAAAAAGGGTTTTTCCAAGTAGAGGACAACCCCTTTATCTAGAACATAATATATATATATATACAGTATATATATATATATATATATATATATATATATATTATATATACAATGAACATAATACTAATATACAATGAACAGACCAGGATGCGGTGTTCATGTTCCGCTAAAGGGGCTGCCATTGCCTCTTTAGTTTTATTTAAGCACTATACTTTACTGCAGTTCTGCTGATCGGGTGATCAGACTTTCCCTAGTCACACATTGAGTATGTTACCCGAAACCCCCCTTGGTTGGTGACACTGTTATTACTTCTATAATGTCAATGTAGCAGTCATCATGCTTTGAGTCAATGCTGTGTCCTACTAAAGTAGCATTGTACTCTCCTTTTCCAGGTTTGGACCACCTGTCCTTGGGTTCAATGTCACTCCAGCAATGTGACCCATGAGAAAGCTTCAATCTGAACAAGAATCTTTATTGTACTGTGTGACCAGTTTCAGAAACTGTATTGTGTGAATTGTTTGGCTGCAGTACTTATCATATGACCTGGCAATGTGATCACATCATCTAAACAAGTTTTGCAATACTCTGTAACCCCTTCTGTTTCACTTCATAATTTTATTTCCTTTTTCTCGGATTTTCAAGTAGCCTTTTATTAAATGTAAAACAGATTTTATTAAAGAATCTTAATCCCTTTCTCCAATCTAATCATAGTTTTTAGCTTGTTTCCTTTTCTACTTCCCTCCTCCCAAAAGCCAAAACTTTTTTTGCTATTAATAGAGTTACGAGGGCTGGATTTTTGCTTGATGATTTGTAGTTTTGATTCACAGGGCCGTGGAATCGGAGTCATTGTTCATGTTGGTGGAGTCGGTATAAAATGGACCGACACCGACTTCTAAAATATATAATAAATTGGGTTCATTAGTTCAGTGCAGGATGTGCTGTAAATGTTTTCATAATAATTTGGGAAGGTTAAAAAAATGTCCTATAAATGTCTATGCTGTTCCTGATTTACTGATCTCTGCTTGTAGTTGAGATAAATCTGTGCTGCACTTTATGTACATCATCAGTAGTGACCAGTGCTGTGGGGTCAGGTGAATCTGTGGTGCACTTTATGTACATGCTCAGTAGTGACCAGTGCTGTGGGGTCAGGTGAGATGAATCTGTGCTGCACTTTATGTACATGCTCAGTAGTGACCAGTGCTGTGGGGTCAGGTGAGATGAATCTGTGCTGCACTTTATGTACAGGCTCAGTAGTGACCAGTGCTGTGGGGTCATAGATGAGATGAATCTGTGCTGCACTTTATGTACATGCTCAGTAGTGACCAGTGCTGTGGGGTCAGGTGAGATGAATCTGTGCTGCACTTTATGTATATGCTCAGTAGTGACCAGTGCTGTGGGGTCAGGTGAGATGAATCTGTGCTGCACTTTATGTACAGGCTCATTAGTGACCAGTGCTGTGGGGTCAGGTGAGATGAATCTGTGCTGCACTTTATGTACATGCTCAGTAGTGACCAGTGCTGTGGGGTCAGGTGAGATGAATCTGTGCTGCACTTTATGTACAGGCTCAGTAGTGACCAGTGCTGTGGGGTCATAGATGAGATGAATCTGTGCTGCACTTTATGTACATGCTCAGTAGTGACCAGTGCTGTGGGGTCAGGTGAGATGAATCTGTGCTGCACTTTATGTATATGCTCAGTAGTGACCAGTGCTGTGGGGTCAGGTGAGATGAATCCGTGTTGCACTTTATGTACATGATCAGTAGTGACCAGTGCTGTGGGGTCAGGTGAGATGAATCCGTGTTGCACTTTATGTACAGGCTCAGTAGTGATCAGTGCTGTGGGGTCAGGTGAGATGAATCCGTGTTGCACTTTATGTACATGATCAGTAGTGACCAGTGCTGTGGGGTCAGGTGAGATGAATCCGTGTTGCACTTTATGTACATGATCAGTAGTGACCAGTGCTGTGGGGTCAGGTGAGATGAATCCGTGTTGCACTTTATGTACATGCTCAGTAGTGACCAGTGCTGTGGGGTCAGGTGAGATGAATCCGTGTTGCACTTTATGTACATGATCAGTAGTGAGGCATGGCTGTGGAGTCAGGTGAGATGAATCTGTGCTGCACTTTATGTACATGCTCAGTAGTGACCAGTGCTGTGGGGTCAGGTGAGATGAATCTGTGCTGCACTTTATGTACATGCACAGTAGTGACCAGTGCTGTAGGGTCAGGTGAGATGAATCTGTGCTGCACTTTATGCACATGCTCAGTAGTCACCAGTGCTGTGGAGTCAGGTGAGATGAATCTGTGCTGCACTTTATGTACATGATCAGTAGTGACTAGAGTTGAGCGATACTTTCCGATATCCAAAAGTATCGGAATCGGAATGGTATCGCCGATACACAAAAAATATCGGCGATACCCGATACCGATACCGGAAGTCCCATGTAAGTCTATGGGAACAAAATATCGAAATAAAAAAAACCCCATTCTTGCCTTGTAGGTTAATTGTACATGAAGGAAAACAACAAAGAGTAATGTAGAATGTATTGGGGGAGGTTGAGGAGACATTAAAGGCATAGATGTTTAACCCAATCCAATGGAATAGCATTAATTTTTTTTTTTTAGGAAATACGTTCGGATTGACGAACAAATTGACAATGTTGTTAACCTTTTTTCTATTTTGTCAAATATGTCTGTTTCACAACTTCCATGGTCTTCACCTTTTTAACTTTTCACACACTTTCTCCTTCATAATCTTCAGCAGCATCATCTTTCTCATCAAATTATTCTTCATCTTCACCTTCTTAATCTTCTAAAACTTCTTGCTATTCATCTTTTTGTTAACATTACTTATATTGTTCTTATTAAACAGTTATTATTCTTCATATTCTACTTCTTCATCTTCTTCCTATTCATCCTTTTCATCATATTCTTATTTGTGACAGACATTCCTGTACTTGTAATCTGTAAAACTCTGAATTTTCATCCTTCCGTTCTTGCTGTCACGAAAGATTTTAATTACAACAGTATTTGTCCGCGTTCAGTTTAGCCTGCAGCAGCATCAGGCATTTTCCAGGGGCACCACGAGGAGGAACGGACTCACCCCCATACACTGCTTAGTCTTCTTCTGCTTAGAATTTAGAGCATATATTTTGCTCTTCATTTTGGTCTTATACTTAATGTTCTTCTGCTTTTTGATCTTCTGCTTATTGTTCTTCTGTCTCTTGTTCTGTATCTTGTAGTTTGTCTTAACCTTCTTTGTCCTGTTGGTGATGGTACAAAAGCCAATGGAAGTAACGAGGACCAGCTGACTGTGCTGGAACCCGGAGGGTCAGCAGAAGGAAAAGAGCCAATGGCACAACCGAGGACCAGCTGACGTTACTGGGACAGGGTTACTAAGCAGGAGGTACCTGTGCTCCAAAGCACTACCAAGGACCAGCAGACGTTGCTGGAACTCGGATACCGACATGGAGGCACCTAGGCCAAAGGCACTGCGGAGAACCAGCTGACGGTACTGGAACCCGGATGGTAGCAGAAGGTACAAGAGCCAATGAAAGTAACGAGGACCAGCTGACTGTGCTGGAACCCGGAGGGTCAGCAGAAGGAAAAGAGCCAATGGCACAACCGAGGACCAGCTGACGTTACTGGGACAGGGTTACTAAGCAGGAGGTACCTGTGCTCCAAAGCACTACCAAGGACCAGCAGACGTTGCTGGAACTCGGATACCGACATGGGGCACCTAGGCCAAAGGTACTGCGGAGAACCAGCTGAGTACTGGAACCCGGATGGGTAGCAGAAGGTACCATGGAAATTAAAGTGAGATGGGAACATGGTACTGTTGCCAGTCACTACAGCAGGGACAGCTGACATTACTGAACCCCGTACACAGGCAAGTGTTCACTGTGCTAACAGCACTTCGAGAAACCAACTGCGGGTTGTAACCCAGGGATGAGAAGAGAACATGGTGGAGGCAGCAGGACTGTTTGCCGTTCACACAGCAGGGGAACAGCTGACATTACTGAACCCCAGTAACACAGGAGCAAGTGTTCACTGTGCTAACAGCACTTCCGAGAAACAACTGGCGGTGTTGTAACCCAGGGATGAGAAGAGAACATGGTGGAGGCAGCAGGACTTTTTGCCGTTCACACAGCAGGGAACAGCTGACATTACTGAACCCCAGTAACACAGGAGCAAGTGTTCACTGTGCTAACAGCACTTCCGAGAAACAACTGGCGGTGTTGTAACCCAGGGATGAGAAGAGAACATGGTGGAGGCAGCAGGACTGTTTGCCGTTCACACAGCAGGGGAACAGCTGACATTACTGAACCCCAGTAACACAGGAGCAAGTGTAACTGTGCTAACAGCACTTCCGAGAAACAACTGGCGGTGTTGTAACCCAGGGATGAGAAGAGAACATGGTGGAGGCAGCAGGACTTTTGCCGTTCACACAGCAGGGGAACAGCTGACATTACTGAACCCCAGTAACACAGGAGCAAGTGTTACACTGTGCTAACAGCACTTCCGAGAAACAACTGGCGGTGTTGTAACCCAGGGATGAGAAGAGAACATGGTGGAGGCAGCAGGACTGTTTGCCGTTCACACAGCAGGGGAACAGCTGACATTACTGAACCCCAGTAACACAGGAGCAAGTGTTACTGTGCTAACAGCACTTCCGAGAAACAACTGGCGGTGTTGTAACCCAGGGATGAGAAGAGAACATGGTGGAGGCAGCAGGACTTTTTGCCGTTCACACAGCAGGGGAACAGCTGACATTACTGAACCCCAGTAACACAGGAGCAAGTGTCACTGTGCTAACAGCACTTCCGAGAAACAACTGGCGGTGTTGTAACCCAGGGATGAGAAGAGAACAGGGTGGAGGCAGCAGGACTGTTTGCCGTTCACACAGCAGGGGAACAGCTGACATTACTGAACCCCAGTAACACAGGAGCAAGTGTTCACTGTGCTAACAGCACTTCCGAGAAACAACTGGCGGTGTTGTAACCCAGGGATGAGAAGAGAACAGGGTGGAGGCAGCAGGACTGTTTGCCGTTCACACAGCAGGGGAACAGCTGACATTACTGAACCCCAGTAACACAGGAGCAAGTGTAACTGTGCTAACAGCACTTCCGAGAAACAACTGGCGGTGTTGTAACCCAGGGATGAGAAGAGAACATGGTGGAGGCAGCAGGACTGTTTTGCCGTTCACACAGCAGGGGAACAGCTGACATTACTGAACCCCAGTAACACAGGAGCAAGTGTAGACTGTGCTAACAGCACTTCCGAGAAACAACTGGCGGTGTTGTAACCCAGGGATGAGAAGAGAACATGGTGGAGGCAGCAGGATTTTTGCCGTTCACACAGCAGGGGAACAGCTGACATTACTGAACCCCAGTAACACAGGAGCAAGTGTTCACTGTGCTAACAGCACTTCCGAGAAACAACTGGCGGTGTTGTAACCCAGGGATGAGAAGAGAACATGGTGGAGGCAGCAGGACTGTTTGCCGTTCACACAGCAGGGGAACAGCTGACATTACTGAACCCCAGTAACACGGGAGCAAGTGTAGACTGTGCTAACAGCACTTCCGAGAAACAACTGGCGGTGTTGTAACCCAGGGATGAGAAGAGAACATGGTGGAGGCAGCAGGACTTTTTGCCGTTCACACAGCAGGGGAACAGCTGACATTACTGAACCCCAGTAACACGGGAGCAAGTGTAGACTGTGCTAACAGCACTTCCAAGCAACAACTGGCGGTGTTGGAGCCCAGGGTCAAGGAGGATGTTTAAATACTAGATGAAGTATTTTCCTTGTTACGTGTCAATTAAAAATGTCTATACTCCAAACAAGAGAAATATAACCTTTAGTACCATAAGATGATGATTTTACTTTAAAAAATATATGTAAATTAATAATTGACAAACATAAACGCATACATTAACATGTTGAAAAGCAATGCAAACCACAATAAAAATAGGTTAAATAATCTGCTATACGGTTTTAAATAAAAGCATACAAGTACATATCAGAATCCATTAATGATGGATAAGTAACAGTATGTACACCATTTTCATTTGCTGAATAATATCACTAAAAAGTTTTTAAAAATATCTAAAATTTCCATCATGTAATACTGATAATATGTGCCAATCATTTATATTAACAAAAAAAAACCTTTAAAAAGTGCATGGTGAAAACAGCTATTTATGCCTGACTGTGGACTTGCAAGCATGACAACGGATAGATAAGGTATATATAGATGACACTGCATAGCCACAGATGGTGAATGGCGATGTAATACTGTACCTCAATAAAGTGTGTGTTACTAAGTACTACATCCTTATTTTTATATAGCTTTATAAAAGGGTACGTGCATGTATGCTTGCGCCTTTGTTTGGACGCACAGACTGGCTTCCTGCTGTGACGCGTTGGGTATTGGAGCGTCTGTGCGTCTTATGACGCAGACTAACATTCACGGTGCGCATCGTTCATCATCGCAAGCGTACCGACAACACAAAGGCGTTGTCATGACTGCTTTACTCAGTAAACATGCACCTATGATGAAACATACACGCATGTGCCCTATTACATAACAAGCTACAAGAAAAATGCGTGTGAGGTGTGACACAGCTGTTTTGTTAAGGTACAGTATTATATCGACATTGTACAGGTGTCGCTATTCAGTCTGATAAATAGATATCATTCACCTATTCTATCAGTTGTCGTTCTTTCAGCACCACTTACAGGTATATATTTTGCTACTGTGACTATGCACTATTGACTTTACCAAGGTAATGCATGATTTTTGTTAGCGATTATCATGTTTACATGAAGGACCTTTATGATATGGGCTGTTAACTTTCTAATCAAATATGTATTTTTTAAAATGACACAAATATAAGTAATGTTGAAGAGGACTATTCCTACATGCATTGTTTGCACAATATTACAGGTGTACATCACGTCCCTTAATCAACATTGGATATTATATTTACTTGTATGCTTTTATTTCAAAGGCAAGAACACTGAAGTATAACCTTCGCACTGCAGCAGTTGTCAAAGTTCAACCCACATTATGCACTTCCAACATTGCAGTATTTGAGTCATCATGATGTGAGTTGGATTTGTCTAAGCTATGGAGTGACAAGGTTGACCATCAGTATCCTATAGCATAAGTAGGCTTTTGTGTTTGCATTTGTTTTCGACATGTGCATATCTGTAATAATATGTCACAATTATTTTGTTACAGATTTGTGACAAAGACAAATCATTTTATGGTTTGAAAGTTGACGTTTCAAATGTTTACAGCTTAGAAATCATGGTGTAGCCTCATATCTATGTGTAGCACTAGACACTTTGAGATGTAATTTTTTTTTTTCACCATGATTAGGTAGCTAGCAGTAATTTTTGCCGGACACACAGCAGGGGAACAGCAGGCGTTACTGAACCCCACAAACACATCAGCGATTGTTTTCATCTGTGCATCTAACACTTCTGAGCAGCAACTGGCGCTGTTGAAGCACAGGGTCAAGGAGGGTGTAGGCAGAGGCCTAGTATGAGACTTTTGAAGTTGAAGTTGTAGTTAGCAGCAGTAATTTTTGCCAGACACACAGCAGGGGAACAGCAGGCGTTACTGAACCCCACAAACACATCAGCGATTGTTTTCATCTGTGCATCTAACACTTCTGAGCAGCAACTGGCGCTGTTGAAGCCCAGGGTCAAGGAGGGTGTAGGCAGAGGCCTAGTATGAGACGTTTGAAGTTGAAGTTGTAGTTAGCAGCAGTAATTTTTGCCAGACACACAGCAGGGGAACAGCAGGCGTTACTGAACCCCACAAACACATCAGCGATTGTTTTCATCTGTGCATCTAACACTTCTGAGCAGCAACTGGCGCTGTTGAAGCCCAGGGTCAAGGAGGGTGTAGGCATAAAATATTGAGTTATTGCCTTGTTACGTGGCCATTGCAAATGTATGTACTTCAAACAAGAATAAATGAAGTTTTACTACAACAATAAAATGATAAATTTCAATTACAAGAATAGAAAAATATTTATACTTGACAGTCCTCTGTGGTTGATAACGTTTAATGGCTAACTGAAAATATGGTAACAAATTCAAAGCTTTCGAGACTACTCAGGTGTCTTCATCAGGCTAAGAGTAAAGCCAAAAATGAAGAATCACATATTTCTACACACAACAGGACACAGGAATAGCTAAGACAAGTGAGGGAGGGACAAGTGAGGGGAGACCGGCAACAAAAAGGAGAACAAGGATGAATTATCAGCGCCACACAATCACAGATAAATTAATGAATTTACCTGTGGCAAAAGACTTTTGTATGCCCGGTCATAGCATCATGGATATGGAATTACTGGTATTAAAATATAACTTCAAATATGAGAAACGTACAAAGGTTTCAGAATATAAGCTCATCATGACCTTTGACACTGTTAGTGATGGAATGAATAGATCACATGGATTTATGTCATTCTATAATCAATTAAGGAATCTGCGTCTATGCCCTTCCAGGGTCATGAAAACCCAAAAAAATACGCCAATGAGAGGGCAATCAAACTTTCTATCCTTATCTAGGAACTGTTCCAATATTTATGTTCATCCCTGTGAGATAATGACAGTTCTGATACACGTCACTTACTTGTCTTACCTATTGCACTATTCCTGTGTCCTGTTGTGTATAGAAATATGTGATGCTTAATTTTTTTAGTTAGTCTTTCCCTGATGAAGAGACGTGAGTAGCCTTGAAAGCTTGCAATTTGTTTCCATCTTTTCAGTTATCCATTAAAAGGTATCAACCACTGCTGACTCTGAAGTCTAAATATTTTTCTATCTACTGGCTAACACGGTACAAAGATACACATGTTTTCTAATTTCAAGAAGGAAAAATAAAGAAAATACAAATATAAACGCATATATGCACATGCCAAAAATAAATGGAACAACACAACACCCAAAAAATTGGTAACAAAATATAGTGTTGTAAATTTAAGAATAAAAGTCAATTTTTTTTTTTTATGAATAATGCTTAAGGAACGCTATGTTAAACCATAACATAGTGAAGACAATGGATTTTGTAATAGTCACTCATCATCATCATCGCAAATTTTATGTGACAGTCACAGACATTTCAATTATTTAAGTTCATAAAATCGTAACTTTCTATAGCATGTATGACATGTCCAGCATGGACTCATCAATGTGATTGATGACACAATAATGTACAATAAAAAATAACCATTTAAAAAAACATTAGGCATTGTTTGTCACAATTTAAGTGTGTGCCTGCAAGTGTAGGTGAAACAAAGGCTACGGATAGCAAAGGTATATTCTATGTCTGTATCAGACAGTGGACAGCCTCTGATGGGTAATGCCGATGTTATACTGTACGTCAATAAAGTCTGCGGCTGAAATCATGCATTTTTTGCTTGTAGAGTGTTGAAGAGGGTAAAAGAATGTCTGGTTGCGCAAAGCTTTATCCGTCAACACTACCTTCCTACTGTCACGCGTAGGGTAGGGTAGCGTGTGGCAATTAGCTGACTATCAAATGTGAGGTTAGGCTGCGTTATTGCGCACTAGGGACGCAAAAAAAAATACAGCAGTAATAATTTAATGTGTAATACTCCACCTATGACAAACCAAAAAATTACGTTCCCTCTTTAACAATGTACAAGACTAACAAGCCTAATGGTTGACGCTGACTTAATTGAGATACAGTATTACATCAACATTGTCCATGAGTAACTATGCACTGTGATACCTATATACCAGTATTAATTTATATCTCTTGTGGTTGTTTCAACAGCACTTGCAGGTATAACTACCTATTGTCAGTATGCATGATGCACTTTCTAGATGTAATAATTTATTATTGGACATTATTACCATGTTTACATGCTGGCCATTTCATATATGGTGTTTGAAGTTACAGTTGGCATCAGTATGTGTATTTTATAATGTCTGTCATAAATAAAACTCGTGATGATGATGATGAGGATTTAATGATTCGTACATCCATTGAGTGCATTATCTTACAGGTACAGATAAAGTTCCTTAAAAAGCATTAATTCATAAGTCTGAAATGTACTTTTATGCATTAATTTCAAAATGTGAAGAGTAGACTATGTTTTATTTTTTGTTACCATTTGTAATAGACATGTGCAGATATGCGCTGTGATGACAAATTATTATTTGTCCATATTTGTCATAAAAATTTATCATTCTAGGCCTGCAAAACTTCACAATTTCATGTTTTCAGCATAACAAGCAGGGTGACGGCTCTTCCCTATTTGGAGCATGTTGGTCATGTGTTTTTCTGTCCATGTGTCGGGAACAGGACACTTCTTGCCGTTGACACAGCAGGGGAACAGCTGGCGTTACTGAACCCCACTAACAGTAGAGCTTGTGTTTTGTTCTGTGGACACGACACTTCTGAGCAGCAACTGGCAGTGTTGGAGCCCAGGGAGTAGAGTTCAGGTGGTAGAAAGATGAACATAACAGGAGACATGGATAACGTTGCGAACCAGTTATTTAATCTGAAAACGGACAGACAAATTCTGCCGAGATCCATGCCTTGTTCATTTTCAGAAAAGTAAGCCGGTCTACATTATCGGAGGATAGTCGCATGCGACGGTCTGTTAGTACACCACCTGCAGCACTAAAGACGCGCTCCGATAATACACTGGCAGCAGGGCAAGCCAGCACCTCCAATGCATACTGGCTAAGCTCTGGCCATGTATCCAGCTTAGAGACCCAAAACTTGAATGGGGAAGAGCCATCTGGGAGTACACTGAGAGGCAAAGCCAAGTAGTCTGTCACCATCTGACGGATACGTTGCCTCCCGCTGACTGGAGCCCTCTCGGATGGTGTAGACATTTGTGGCGCTGCCACAAAACTTTGCCACATTTTTAACATACTGGTCTTTCCCTGTGCAGAGGCACTGCGTGTGCTCCCTCTTGTTGCAGAGCTCTCTACACTGCCTCGACGCACAGAGCTGCTTTGTAAAGCAGTAGCAGCAGCAGTGCTCTCGGCAGTAAGGTAGAACATTAGGGATTGCACCAGTGTGTCTTGGTTCTCCCGCATTTTACGCTCCCGGTTCAACGGTGTGATGAGGCTTTTGACGTTGTCCCGGTAGCGAGGGTCTAGGAGGGTGTACACCCAATAATCAGACGTCGTGAGAATGTGGGCGATGCGGCGGTCGTTTCTTAGGCACTGCAGCATGAAATCAACCATGTGCTGCAGACTCCCAACTGGCAAAGAAACTCTGTCCTCTGCAAGAGGCGTTATCTCTGCCTGCTCTGCATCACCCCACCCTCGCTCTACATACTGACTAGAGCGTTGTGTACCTCCCTCTGGAGCGATGTCTTCCTCCTCCATTGACTCCTCCTCCTCATCCTCCTCACAAAGTGAGCCCTGCCCAGCCCTTTGTGAGGAACCACGTTGCGCTGACTTTCCAGAAGGTGATGGAATTTGTGACTCCTCATCCTCCACCTCTTCCAAAACCTCATCCCTTATTGCTTGCAGTGTTTTTTGAAGCAGGCAGATAAGGGGGACAGTCAGGCTGACTAGTGCATCATCTGCACTCGCCATCCGCGTTGACTCATCAAACGCACGCAAAACGTGGCACATGTCCTTCATAGTGGCCCACTCATTAATGGTGAAGTGTGGACGGCGCAAATTGCGTGTTGATTGCGCCTGATGCAGCTGATACTCCATAACTGCTGGCTGCTGCTCACACAACCGCTCCAACATATGTAACGTTGAATTCCACCTGGTGGATACGTCACATATGATGCGATGTTCAGGAAGGCGCAATCTGCGTTGCAGAGCTGCAATGCGCGATCTGGCCATGCTGGAACGTCGCAAGTGAGCGCACTCTAGGCGGACCTTGTGCAGCAGTGCATCAAGATCCGGATAGTCCCTCAAAAAACTCTGCACGACCAAGTTGAGCACATGTGCCAGACATGGTATGTGAGTGAGGTTGCCAAGGCCCAGAGCTGCCACCAGATTTCGGCCATTGTCACACACTACCAAGCCTGGCTGGAGATTCGCTGGCAAAAACCACACGTCGCTCTCCTGCTTGATGGCATTCCAGACCTCCTGCGCTGTGTGGCTTCGATTCCCCATGGGAATTAATTTCAGAACGGCCTGTTGCCGTTTGGCCACGGCTGTGCTCATATCGGTCGCATCAGGTAAGCGTCCACGGGTCCATGTGGAGGTAGACCGTGACGGCTCCTGCAGCGATGATTCTGAGGAACTGGAGTAGGAGGAGGAGTCAATGTGGACAGACTTGATTCCGGCAATCCTTGGAGTTGGCAGAACACGTACAGCGCCACTCGCAAGATCTGTACCCGGCTCCACAACATTCACCCAATGGGCAGTGAGTGAAAGGTATCGTCCCTGGCCATGGGTACTGGTCCACGCATCGGTGGTCAGGTGGACCTTGCTACTGACGGCGTTTAGTAGCGCATGTTTAATTTTTGCCTCAACATGCTTTTGCAGACCAGGGACGGCTTGCCTGCTGAAATAAAATCGGCTGGGCACATTGTATTGTGGGACTGCCAATGCCATTAATTCACGGAAACTGTCAGTCTCCACCAGCCTGAATGACAGCATTTCAAGGGACAGGAGTTTTGCAATGCCAGCATTCAGAGCCTGTGCTCGTGGATGGTTTGCCGAGTATGGCCGTCTTTTATCCCATGCCTGTGCTACCGATGGCTGTTTTGTGGCCTGGGTGTGTGAGGATGACAGGGAACTTGCAGCTGTGGGTGGAATAACACTGTGTCTCTGGACAACAGTGACAGAGGTTCTTCCATGGCGATCCTTTGAGGCTATGGTTCCACGGTCCGGAACCATAGCGCTTTTGACGGAGCGGAAATTCCGCTCCGTCTAAGCCCCGCCCCCTTTATGACGCGCGCTATTTCCGGAGGTGTTCAGGACACCTCCGGAACACCTCCGGAAAGAGCGCAGGGCTACATAGCCCTGTGTTAATTATGTTGCGGCGACGCACCGTCGCCGCAATACGCGAGGACATGCTGCGGTCTAAAAAGACGCGCCGCATGTCCGTTTACGCAGGTTTGCCACCTGCGTATTGTTACGCATAGTGGAGACGGGATTTCTTGAAATCCCCTCCACTATGCTGTAACATCTGGACGCTGCGTGTTTGGCGCTGCGCCAGCGCACAGCGCCAAACACGCAGCGTTTCCTGACCGTGGAAACTCACCCTGAGGAAGCCGAACCAGCTGTGTGTGAACTGGAGGAAGAGGCTCCAACAGGAGCTGAAGATGTAGGTGCTGCTGTAGGTTGGCCTACATCTCCAGTGTGTCTTTGTAACTCAACAAAGTGCTTTGACCGCACATGTTTCCACATATTTGTTGTATTAAGGTTACTGACACTTTTACCTCTTTTAATTTTTTGATTACACAGCTTGCATTTTACATAGCAAATATCATCTGCAACTGTATCAAAAAAGGACCACGCAGAGCAAGTCCTGGAGCGCCCGGTTTGGCTGTTGTAAGAGAACTGCTCCGAACGGGTGCCAAACTGGAGGCTACAGGCAAGCGAGTCTGCAGCCTACCTCTCCCTACTGTTTGGACCGTTGGTGCAATCTCTTCCTCAGAGCTGCTCCCACCACCTTCCTGTTCCTCACGCCATGTTGGGTCTTGGACCTCATCATCTCCACCACTACCCTCTTCCAACACCTGCTGTTGTTGGGTGGTCTGGCCAGCACCATGCTCAACAGAAACTGGCAACTGAGTCTCATCATCATCAGATGCGTTCTGCGGTGTGCTGACCATCGGCACTGGCTCACCCGCCTCTTCAGATTCAGAGAGACACAGCTGTTGCGCATCACTGCATACTGCCTCTTCTTCACATTCCAGAATGCTGCTTGGCTGGGCCCCTGTTTCCAAGCCAACAGATTCTGAGAACAGAAGCAGAGACTCAGCTGGCTCCTGTACAGAGCTCTCTGACTGCCTGGGCAATTTGGCAGGCGGTGAAGAGACTGATGGTTGTTCAACAGTGCTGTGGTCCTGAGAGGAGGTGGAAGCTATTGAAGTCGATGCATTGGCTGCCATCCAACCAACAACGGCTTCAATTTGTTCTTCACGCAGCAGGGGGGTACGCTGAGCTCCTACAAAAGTGCGCATAAAGGAACGCTCACGGGGAAAACTGGTGGATGCTGTGTCACTGGGTGCGGCAGCAGCCACAGAATCCCCACGTCCTCTCCCTGCTGCAAATCCACGGCCTCGACCACGACCACGTGCCTTACTCACTGACTTCTTCATCTTGGTAGATTGATAAAGAAAGTCAGAAAAGTTAAGGCCTAAGTGTGGTTATTCCTCACAGACTACAGTGAACCCTGCAGACAACTGTTCAGTATCTGTGAAAGGCCCCTTTGTGTACTTCTATAGTGTTTGCAACCAATGTATTGTATACGGATGGAAGCGCGTCACACTAATAGATTAGATTTTTTTCCACTAAAATGGAGCAGCACCAATTAGAGAAAAATGTGAAGGATGAGGCAGTGACACACGCTCAGCAGACTACAACCGGCAGTGGTTGAAGTACAAACTGGAGCGTAATCTGCACTCACAAAATGAAAAGCTCACAGACTACAGTGAACACTGAAACACAACTATTCACTATCTGTGAAAAGCTCCTTTGTGTACTTCTATAGTGTTTGCAACCAATGTATTGTATACGGATGGAAGCGCGTCACACTAATAGATTAGATTTTTTTCCACTAAAATGGAGCAGCACCAATTAGAGAAAAATGTGAAGGATGAGGCAGTGACACACGCTCAGCAGACTACAACCGGCAGTGGTTGAAGTACAAACTGGAGCGTAATCTGCACTCACAAAATGAAAAGCTCACAGACTACAGTGAACACTGAAACACAACTGTTCTGTAGCTGTTAAAGGCCCCTTTGTGTACTTCTATAGTGTTTGCAACCAATGTATTGTATACGGATGGAAGCGCGTCACACTAATAGATTAGATTTTTTTCCACTAAAATGGAGCAGCACCAATTAGAGAAAAATGTGAAGGATGAGGCAGTGACACACGCTCAGCAGACTACAACCGGCAGTGGTTGAAGTACAAACTGGAGCGTAATCTGCACTCACAAAATGAAAAGCTCACAGACTACAGTGAACACTGAAACACAACTATTCACTAGCTGTGAAAAGCTCCTTTGTGTACTTCTATAGTGTTTGCAACCAATGTATTGTATACGGATGGAAGCGCGTCACACTAATAGATTTGATTTTTTTCCACTAAAATGGAGCAGCACCAATTAGAGAAAAATGTGAAGGATGAGGCAGTGACACACGCTCAGCAGACTACAACCAGCAGTGGTTGAAGAACTAACTGGAGCGTGATCTGCACTCAAAAAATCAAAACCTCACAGACTGCAGTGAACACTGAAACACAACTATTCACTATCTGTGAAAAGCTCCTTTGTGTACTTCTATAGTGTTTGCAACCAATGTATTGTATACGGATGGAAGCGCGTCACACTAATAGATTAGATTTTTTTCCACTAAAATGGAGCAGCACCAATTAGAGAAAAATGTGAAGGATGAGGCAGTGACACACGCTCAGCAGACTACAACCGGCAGTGGTTGAAGTACAAACTGGAGCGTAATCTGCACTCACAAAATGAAAAGCTCACAGACTACAGTGAACACTGAAACACAACTATTCACTATCTGTGAAAAGCTCCTTTGTGTACTTCTATAGTGTTTGCAACCAATGTATTGTATACGGATGGAAGCGCGTCACACTAATAGATTAGATTTTTTTCCACTAAAATGGAGCAGCACCAATTAGAGAAAAATGTGAAGGATGAGGCAGTGACACACGCTCAGCAGACTACACAACCAGCAGTGGTTGAAGAACTAACTGGAGCGTGATCTGCACTCAAAAAATCAAAACCTCACAGACTGCAGTGAACACTGAAACACAACTATTCACTATCTGTGAAAAGCTCCTTTGTGTACTTCTATAGTGTTTGCAACCAATGTATTGTATACGGATGGAAGCGCGTCACACTAATAGATTAGATTTTTTTCCACTAAAATGGAGCAGCACCAATTAGAGAAAAATGTGAAGGATGAGGCAGTGACACACGCTCAGCAGACTACAACCAGCAGTGGTTGAAGAACTAACTGGAGCGTGATCTGCACTCAAAAAATCAAAACCTCACAGACTGCAGTGAACACTGAAACACAACTATTCACTATCTGTGAAAAGCTCCTTTGTGTACTTCTATAGTGTTTGCAACCAATGTATTGTATACGGATGGAAGCACGTCACACTAATAGATTTGATTTTTTTCTAATATAATGGAGCTGCACCAATTCCACTAAATAAAATAAAAAAAAAAAAGAGTCAGTGACACGTGCAGATGCCTACAAACAGCGGTGGATGCAGAGCAAACTGCAGCGTCACCTGCACTGTCACACACACACCTTGCACAGAGCTGTTAAAACAACACTGGCAAAATGAAGCTTTACACAGCGGTTGGTAAACTAGCCTGCCTCAAGCACAGTAGTACACAAAATCGCAATATCTAACTGTCCCTCAGAGTCAGCACAGCAGCGTTCTGTCCCTTACTGAGTTCACAGCACAGTGACGCTAAAATGGCTGCGGCGCCTTTTATAGTGCATTCTGACATCATTTCAGCAGCCAATCACAGCCATGCCATTAGTTAAGATGACCGCAGCATTACAGGATGTGCCCACACTTCGTAGGATTCCTCATTGGCTGACTAAAATCACATTGCCTCTCAAAGAATTATGGGAACTTCCGATTCCGGTATACGATATTGAAAAAGTATCGGAATTAAGTATCGGAATTCCGATAATGCGAATATCGGCCGATACCCGATACTTGCGGTATCGGAATGCTCAACACTAGTAGTGACCAGTGCTGTGGAGTCATGTGAGATGAATCTGTGCTGCACTTTAGGCCTCTTTCACACATCCGTTTTTTGGCGTCAGTCATAATCCGACGTTTTGTGAAAAAAACGGATCCAGCAATTGATGCTGCAGGATCCGTTTTTTTCTCATAGACTTGTATTAGTGACAGATTGCGACGGATCGCCGTGCGTTTCATCCGTTGTTCCATATGCTCCAAATTATGCCCCATATGCTGCAGATTATGCCCCATATGCTGCAGATTATGCCCCCATATGCTCCAGATTAGGTCCCCATATGTTCCACAGATTATGCCCCATATGCTGCAGATTATGCCCCCATATGCTCCAGATTAGGTCCCCATATGTTCCACAGATTATGCCCCATATGCTCCAGATTATGCCCCATATGCTCCAGATTATGCCCCATATGCTCCAGATTATGCCCCATAGTAAATGCGTCCCTTATGCTGCTGCAAAAAAAAATAAATGACATACTCACCTCTCGTCGCTGGGGGCCAGGTGCCGGTGTCCTGAGCAGGCGGTGACACCGGCGCGCTATGGAGGACAGGTGCCGCTGTCACCGCTCGCTCAGGACCCCGGAACCTGAGATATTTACCGATCCCCTGTCCACCGCTGCGCGCTGGTCCTCCTTCCGTGTCCTCGGCAGTGAATGATCAGGCAGAGGGCGTGGCGCCCACTAATGATGTCATCGCGCCCTCTGCCTGATCATAACAGCAAGAGGATGCGAGGACACAGAGGGGAGCAGCGGTGGCACGGGGACAGGTAAATATCGCTATACTCACCCCTCCGCCAGCGCAGTCTCTGCAGCCTCTCCTCTTCTCCCACGATCCCCGGCAGCTCTTCCTACAGCGGTCACGTGAGGCTGCTCATTAAAGTCATGAATATGTGCATAGTGAACGGTACTACGTGACCGCTGCAGGAAGGAGCCGGAGATCGTGGGAGAAGCAGGGGGGGCTGCAGAGACCGCGCTGGCGGAGGGGTGAATATGATCCGACACCCCCGCTCCCCCGACGACCCCGTATATGACCCGCATATAAGCCGAGAGGGGGTCTTTCAGCCCTAAAAATTGGGCTGAAAATCTCAGCTTATACACGAGTATATACGGTGGATATATACACATAGAATAAACACATATATACAGTACAGACCAAAAGTTTGGACACACCTTCTCATTCAAAGATTTTTCTGTATTTTCATGACTATGAAAATTGTAGAATCACACTGAAGGCATCAAAACTATGAATTGACACATGTGGAATTATACATTACACTTTACAACAAAGTGTGAAACAACTGAAAATATGTCTTATATTCTAAGGTCTTCAAAGTAGCCACCTTTTGCTTTGATTACTGCTTTGGACGCAGAAAAGGTGAACGGCTGGACTCTACATGCCTGGCTCCCACCGTGAAGCATGGAGGAGGTGGTGTGATGGTGTGGGGGTGCTTTGCTGGTGACACTGTTGGAGATTTATTCAAAATTGAAGCAGTGAGCGGTCCAGCTCACGCCAAACCATCTCGATTGGGTTCAGGTCTGGTGACTGTGGAGGCCAGGTCATCTGGCGTAGCACCCCAACACTCTCCGTCTTTGTCAAATAGCCCTTACACAGCCTGGAGGTGTGTTTGGGGTCATTGTCCTGTTGAAAAATAAATGATGGTCCAACTAAACGCAAACCGGATGGAATAGCATGCTGCTGCAAGATGCTGTAGTAGCCATTCTGGTTTACTATGCCTTCAATTTTGAATAAATCCCCAACAATGTCACCAGCAAAGCACCCCCACACCATCACACCACCTCCTCCATGCTTCACGGTGGGAACCAGGCATGTAGAATCCATCCGTTCACCTTTTCTGCGTGCAAAGCAGTAATCAAAGCAAAAGGTGGCTACTTTGAAGAACCTAGAATATAAGACATATTTTCAGTTGTTTCACACTTTGTTGTAAAGTGTAATGTATAATTCCACAAATTCATAGTTTTGATGCCTTCAGTGTGATTCTACAATTTTCATAGCCATGAAAATACAGAAAAATCTTTGAATGAGAAGGTGTGTCCAAACTTTTGGTCTGTACTGTATATACACTGCTCAAAAAAATAAAGGGAACACTCTAGTAACACATCCTAGATCTAAATGAATGAAATATTCTCATTGAATACTTTGTTGTGTACAAAGTTGAATGTGCTGACAACAAAATCACACAAAAATCATCAATGGAAATCAAATTTTTGAACCAATGGAGGCCTGGATTTGGAGAGACCCCCAAAATGAAAGTGGAAACAAGTCGAAATGAAAATCAAAACGAGACAAAATTAAAGTGGAAACAAGTCAAAATTATGCTTCATATTGTGTGCGGCCTCCTCATGCCTGTATGACCTCCCTACAACGCCTGGGCATGCTCCTGATGAGGTTGGCGGATGGTCTCCTGAGGGATCTCCTCCCAGACCTGGACTAAAGCATCCGCCAACTCCTGGACAGTCTGTGGTGCAACGTGACGTTGGTGGATGGAGCGAGACATGTCCCAGATGTGCTCAATTGGATTCAGGTCTGGGGAACGGGCAGTCCTGTCCATAGCTTCAATGCCTTCATCTTACAATAACTGCTGACACACTCCAGCCACATGAGGTTTGGCATTGTCCTGCATTAGGAGGAACCCAGGGCCAACCGCACCAGCATATGGTCTCACAAGGGGTCTGAGGATCTCATCTCGGTACCTAATGGCAGTCAGGCTACCTCTGACGAGCACATGGAGGGCTGTGTGGCCCTCCAAAGAAATGCCACCCCACACCATTACTGACCCACTGCTAAACTGGTCTTGCTGAAGGTTTGTTGCAGGAAATCCCAGCTCTGGCGCCGGCACTCGGGAGTGGAACGAGCGGCTGCATAGAAATACATACAGCCGCGCACTCCACTCCCGATTGCCGGCGCCAGAGCTGGGATTTCACATGCGAGTGTCGGACGACTTCGTCGCATGTGTGATCCCGGCCTTAGGAGAACATCCGCAACCTGATTAGGAGCATGCCCAGGCGTTGCAGGAAAGTCATACAGGCACGTGGAGGCCACACACAATACTGAGCATCATTTTGACTTGTTTCCACTTTAATTTTGTCTTGTTTTGATTTTCATTTTGACTTGTTTCCACTTTCATTTTGGGGGTCTCTCCAAATCCAGGCCTCCATTGGTTCAAAAATTTGATTTCCATTGATGATTTTTATGTGATTATGTTGACAGCACATTCAACTTTGTACACAACAAAGTATTCAATGAGAATATTTCATTCATTTAGATCTAGGATGTGTTATTTGAGTGTTCCCTTTATTTTTTCGAGCAGTGTATATGTGTGTGTATATATATATATATATTCGTTCATACAGTTCTACATAGCATAATAGCCGCTACTGTAAAATCATTACAGAACTCGACATGAAATGACACATGGTTTGCATACAGTAAGCCATTTCATTTACTTTTCTATATGTTTTAGACTAATATTTAGATGAGTGTATTTGTGCAAAATTTGGGACATGCAAGTGTTAATTTATCGGGTAGGGCAGCACGGTGGCTTAGTGGATAGCACTACAGCCTTGCAGTGCTGGAGTCCTGGGTTCGAATCCCACCTAGGACAACATCTGCAAGGAGTTTGTATGTTCTCCCCGTGTTTGCGTGGGTTTCCTCCGGGTTCTCCGGTTTCCTCCCACACTCCAAAAAACATACTGATAGGGAATCTAGAATGTGAGCCCCATCGCGGGGACAGCGAAAATAATGTGTGCAAAACTGTAAAGCGCTGCGGAATATGTTAGCGCTATATAAAAATAAAGATTATTATAAAAAATAAAGATTATTATTAACGGGTAAATTTGTTGTAAAAAAAATGTGTGGGCTCCCGCGGTATTTTTTTCGCCAGATAGGAAAAGCCAGTGACTGAGGACAGATATTCATAGCCTTGAGAGGGACCATTGTTTTGGGCCCCCCCCTGGCTACTAACATCTGGCCCCAGCCACCCCAGAAAAGGCACATCTATTATTAGATGCGCCTTCTCTGGCACTTAGCCCCTCTATTCCCATTGCCTTTAGCGGTGGCTCATTGGTTAATTAGGAGTTAATGTCACCTTGCTATGGGATCATGTTATGCGCAGGAATAACTACTCTGTAGCAACTACCATCGGACCAGCAAAAGCGCAGTCACCGACGCACTTTGCGCAAGCCACCACCGCTGGGCAAGACCTTAATGGCCGGGATAATCTTCACCCTCTCCCGAAGGAGAGGGGGGCTTTACAGAGCCCTATCCAGATTGCTGTCGCAGGGTAGTTGGTGCCTGGTGACGCTGAAAATGTGGAGTCAGGTACAATAATAAATCCAAAGCAGGCAGCATAAAACACAAATGAAAACCAAAGGGCAACCCCGGAACAATAGCTAATACAGAAGAACCAATAACGACCATTAGCAGCTACTGAGAAGCAACCAAAACCCAACCAGGAAGCACTCACCATACCACTACACAAGGGAACTGAGTAAACCGCACTGAACTGGCTTAGAAGCAGGCCTTCAATAGCCAGCCCCAATCCAAGGATAACAACCAGGTGATGCATTCCTCCCAGTCATATCCAGGGAGCCACTGTCTGCTCACCTGAACAGCATGGTGCACATATTTCCACCCTTGGCTTATACCTGGCAAGGCAGTGTCCCGTGTTGTCTGACAGTCCGTGTTCCCACATTGCACACCACCAGTGTATGTAATTGCACCACCAAAGTGCATAATAGCTCCGCCCCCAGGGCGGACAGATCGGCGGAGCAGTCAGGAAACCGGAAGAGGACAATTGCATCCACAGCAGGTATTCCTAACTGTTCGTAAATTATTCTTTTTATGAGGCAAAATATTCCAGCACGGTGGCTCAGTGGATAGCACTGCAGCCTTGCAGCGCTGGAGTCCTGGGTTCGAATCCCACCTAGGACAACATCTGCAAGGAGTTTGTATGTTCTCCCCGTGTTTGCGTGGGTTTCCTCCGGGTTCTCCGGTTTCCTCCCACACTCCAAAAAAACATAGTGATAGGGAATCTAGAATGTGAGCCCCATCGGGGACAGCGACGATAATGTGTGCAAACTGTAAAGCGCTGCGGAATATGTTAGTGCTATTAGTGTTGAGCGATACTGCTCGATATCTAAAAATATCGGATCGGAATGGTATCGCCGATATCACTAAATATCGTCGATATCCGATTCCGATACCGGAAGTCCAATGTAAGTCTATGGGAACCAAATATCGACATTAAAAAAAACCATTTTTGCCTTGTTGGTTAATTGTACATGAAGGAAAACAACAAAGACTAATGTAGAATGTATTGGGGGAGGTTGAGGAGACAATAAAGGCATACATGTTTAACCCAATGCATTGGAATAGCATTAATATATATTTTTTTGGAAATACGTTTGGATTGACTAACAAATTGACAATGTTGTTAACCTTTTTTCTATTTTGGCAAATATGTATGTTTCACAACTTCCATGCTCTTCACCTTTTTAACTTTTGCCAGTGCCACACTTTCTCCTTCATAATCTTCAGCAGCAGCATCATCTTTCTCATCAAATTATTCTTCATCTTCACCTTCTTAATCTTCTTCTTAAACTTCTTGCTATTCATGTTTTTGTTTACATTACTCATATTGTTATTATTAAACTAATTAATCTTCTTCATATTCAAATTCTTCATCTTCTTCCTCTTCATCTTCTTCATCATATTCTTATTTGTGACAGAGATTCCTGTACTTGTAATCTGTAAAAGTATGAATTGTTCATCCTTCCGTTCTTGCTGTCACAAAAGATTTAAATTACAACAGTATTTGTCCTTGTTCAGTTTAGCCTGCAGCAGCAGCAGGCATTTTCCAGGGGCACCACGAGGAGGAACGGACTCACCCCCATACACTGCTTAGTCTTCTTCTGCTTAGAATTTAGAGCATATATTTTGCTCTTCATTTTGGTCTTATACTTCATGTTCTTCTGCTTTTTGATCTTCTGCTTATTGTTCTTCTGTCTCTTGTTCTGTATCTTGTAGTTTGTCTTAACCTTCTTTGTCCTGTTGGTGATCTTCTTCTGGGTAATCTTTTATTTTTTCTTTGTGATGGTGTTCAGGCTGGTTGGCTTCATGCTCGTCGTCCTTGTTGTCGTCATCTTCTTCTGGGTGGTCTTTAAGGTCGTCTAATTTCCGAGAAATAGCTGACGTTACTGGAACCCTGACGGGTATCAGATGGAGCAAGAGACAATGGAAGTAACGAGGACCAGCTGACTGTGCTGGAACCCGGACGGGTAGCAGAAGGAAAAGAGGCAATGTCACAACCGAGTACCAGCTGACGTTACTGTGAGACGGTTACTAAGCTGGAGGTACCTGTGCTCCAAAGCACTACCAAGGACCAGCAGACGTTGGTGGAACTCGGATACGGAGATGGAGGCACCTAGGCCAAAGGCACTGGGGAGAACCAGTTGACGGTACTGGACCCCGGACGGGTAGCAGAAGGAAAAGAGGCAATGTCACAACCGAGTACCAGCTGACGTTACTGTGACACGGTTACTAAGCAGGAGGTACCTGTGCTCCAAAGCACTACCAAGGACCAGCAGACGTTGGTGGAACTCGGATACGGAGATGGAGGCACCTAGGCCAAAGGCACTGGGGAGAACCAGTTGACGGTACTGGACCCCGGATGGGTAGCAGAAGAAAAAGAGGCAATGTCACAACCGAGTACCAGCTGACGTTACTGTGACACGGTTACTAAGCAGGAGGTACCTGTGCTCCAAAGCACTACCAAGGACCAGCAGACGTTGGTGGAACTCGGATACGGAGATGGAGGCACCTAGGCCAAAGGCACTGGGGAGAACCAGTTGACGGTACTGGACCCCGGACGGGTAGAAGAACGCACCCATGAAAATGTAAGTTGACAGGACGCAAGCCGTCCGCAGTTACCGAATCACACAGTCCTACAGTGGGTGCTTGTCCTATTGTCACAATGGAAACCGCCTTTATTTACATATCCCACAGCACACATAGGAATCACCTAAACTGCAGGCACCATAGAGTCGGCTAACCCGAATGCAACACGACAGCACAACTTATTGGAGGATAATTGACGTTCACACTGCCAGGAAACAGCTGTCGTGCTGTAACCAGGCTGGCCATGAGTCAGTACCCCTGCCAATTACTTACGAGCAACAAATGGCGGTGTTGTAGCCCAGGGAGTAGAGTTCAGGTGGTAGAAAGATGAACATAACAGGAGACATGGAAAACGTTGCCAAACAGTTATTTAATCTGAAAACGGACAGGCAAATTCAGGTGAGATCCATGCCTTGTTCATTTTCAGAAAAGTAAGCCGGTCTACATTCTCTGAGGATAGTCGCATGCGACGGTCTGTTACTACACCACCTGCAGTACTAAAGACACGCTCAGATAATACACTGGCAGCAGGGCAAGCCAGCACCTCCAATGCATACTGGCTAAGCTCTGGCCATGTATCCAACTTAGAGACCCAAAATTTGAAAGGGGAAGAGGCATCTGGGAGTACACTTAGAGGGAAAGCCAAGTAGTCTGTCACCATCTTACGGAAACGTTTCTTCCTGGTGATTGGAGCCGTCTCGGATGGTGTAGACCTTGCTGGCGCTGTCACAAAACTTTGCCACATTTGTAACATACAGCTCTTGCCCTGTGCAGAGGCGCTGCTTCTGCTCCCTCTTGTTGTAGAGGTGTCTACACTGCCTCGACGCACAGAGCTGCTTTGTAAAGCAGTAGCAGCAGCAGCAGCTCTCTCGGCTGGAATGTACAACAGTATGGATTGCACCAGTGTGTCTTGGTACTCCTGCATTTTACGGTCCCGGTGCACCGGTGTGATGAGGGTTTGTAAGTTGTCCCGGTAGCGAGGGTCTAGGAGGGTGTACACCCAATAATCTGACGTGGTGAGAATGTGGGCGATGCGGCGGTCGTTTCTCAGGCACTGAAGCATGAAATCAACCATGTGCTGCAGACTCCCAACTGGCCACCAAAGGCTGTCCTCTGGAAGAGGCGTCATCTCTGCCTCCTCTGCATCACCCCACCCTCGCTCTACATACTGACTAGAGCGTTGTGTACCTCCCTCTGTAGGGATTTCTTCCTCCTCCATTGACTCCTCCTCCTCCTCATCCTCCTCACAAAGTGAGCCCTGCCCAGCCCTTTGTGAGGAACCACGTTGCGCTGACTGTCCTGAAGGTAATTGAATTTGTGACTCCTCATCCTCCACCTCTTCCAAAACCTCTTCCTTTAGTGCTTTCAGTGATTTCTGAAGCAGGCAGATAAGGGGGACAGTCATGCTGACTAGTGCATCATCTGCACTCGCCATCCGCGTTGAGACATCAAACGCACGCAAAACGTCGCAGATGTCCTTCATAGAGGCCCACTCAGTAGTGGTGAAGTGTGAACGGCGCAAATTGCGAGTTGATTGCGCCTGTTGCAGCTGATACTCCATTACTGCTGGCTGCTGCTCACACAACCGCTCCAACATATGTAACGTGGAATTCCACCTGGTGGGTACGTCACATATGATGCGATGTTCAGGAAGGCGAAATCTGCGTTGCAGAGCTGCAATGCGCGATCTGGCCATGCTGGAACGTCGCAAGTGAGCGCACTCTAGGCGGACCTTGTGCAGCAGTGCATCAAGATCCGGATAGTCCCTCAAAAAACTCTGCACGACCAAGTTGAGCACATGTGCCAGACATGGTATGTGAGTGAGGTTGCCAAGGCCCAGAGCTGCCACCAGATTTCGGCCATTGTCACACACTACCAAGCCTGGCTGGAGATTAGCTGACAAAAACCACACGTCGCTCTCCTGCTTGATGGCATCCCAGAGCTCCTGCGCTGTGTGGCTTCGATTCCCCATGGAAATTAATTTCAGGACGGCCTGTTGACGTTTGGCCACGGCTGTGCTCATATCGGTCGCAACAGGTAAGCGTTCACGGGTCCATGTGGAGGTATACCGTGACGGCTCGTGCAGCGATGATTCTGAGGAACTGGAGTAGGAGGAGGAATCAATGTGTACAGACTGGATTCCTGCAATTCTTGGAGTTGGCAGAACACGTACAGCGCCACTGGCAAGATCTGTACCTGGCTCCACAACATTGACCCAATGGGCAGTGAGGGAAAGGTATCGTCCCTGGCCATGGGTACTGGTCCACGCATCGGTGGTCAGGTGGACCCTGCTACTGACGGCGTTTAGTAGCGCATGTTTAATGTTTCCCTCGACATGTTTTTGCAGAGCAGGGACAGCTTGCCTGCTGAAATAAAATCGGCTTGGCACATTTATATTGTGGGACTGCCAATGCCATAAAGTTCCTGAAACTGTCAGTCTCCACCAGCCTGAATGACAGCATTTCAAGGGACAGGAGTTTTGCAATGCCAGCATTCAGAGCCTGTGCTCGTGGATGGTTTGCCGAGTATGGCCGTCTTTTATCCCATGCCTGTGGTACTGATGGCTGTTTTTTGTTCTGGGAGTGTGACGATGACTGTGAACTTGCTGCTGTGGGTGGAATAACAGTTTGTCTATGGACAACAGTGACCGAGGTTCTTCCATGGAGATCCTGTGAGGAAGCCGAACCAGGTGTGTGTGAGCTGGAGGTAAAGGCTCAAACACGACCTGAAGTTGTAGGTGCTGCTGTAGGTTGGCCTACATCTCCAGTGTGTCTTTGTAACTCAGCTGCGTGCTTTGTCCGTACATGTTTCCACATATTTGTGGTATTCAGGTTACTGATATTTTTACCTCTTTTAACTTTTTGCTTACACAGCTTGCATTGAACATAGCAAATATCATGTACAAGTCTGTCAAAAAAGGACCACGCAGTGCAAGTCATGGGAGCGCCAATTTTGACATTTCTAAGAGAACTGCTCCCAACAGGTGCCAAACTGGAGGCTACAGGCAAGCGAGTCTGCAGCCTACCTCTCCCTCCTCTTTGTACCGTTGGGCCAATCTCTTCCTCAGAGCTGCTCCCACCACCTTCCTGTTGCTCACGCCATGTTGGGTCTCGGACTTCATCATCTCCACTACCCTCTTCCAACACCTGCTGCTGTTGGATGGTCTGGGCAGCACCATGCTCCACAAAACCTGGCACCTGAGTCTCATCATCATCATAAGATGCGTTCTGCGGTGTGCTGCACATCGGCACTGGCTCACCCGCCTCTTCAGATTGAGAGAGACACAGCTGTTGCGCATCACTGCCTACTCCCTCTTCTTCAAATTGCAGAATGCTGCTTGCCTGTGCCCATGTTTGCGAGCCAACAGATTCTGAGAACAGAAGCAGAGACTCAGCTGGCTCCTGTACAGAACTCTCTGACTGCCTGGGCAATTTGACAGGCGGTGAACAGACAGATGGTTGCTCAACAGTGTTGTGTTCCTGAGAGGAGGTGGAAGGAATTGAAGTCGATGCATTGGCTGCCATCCAACCAACAACGGCTTCAATTTGTTCTTCCCGCAGCAGGGGGGCACGCCGAGCTCCTACCAAAGTGCGCATAAAGGAACGCTCATGGGTAAAACTGGTGGATGCTGTGTCACTGAGGGCGGCAGCAGCCACAGAATCCCCACGTCCTCTCCCTGCTGAAACTCCACGACCACGTGCCTTACTCACTGACTTCTTCATCTTGGTAGATTGATAAAGAAAGTCAGAAAAGTTATAAGGCCTAAGTGTGGTTATTACGCAGAGACTGAAGTGAAGACTGAAACACAACTGTTCACAATCTGTGAAAGGCTAGTCCTTTGTCTACTTCTATAGTGTTTGCAACCAATGTATTGGATACGGATGGAAGCGCGTCACACTAATAGATTATATTTTAAATGGAATGGAGCAGAACCAATTGGAGATAAATGAAAAGGATGAGGCACTGAGACACGCGCAGCAGAGTACAAGCAGCAGTGCTTGAACAAGTAACTGGAGCGTGATGTGCACTCAAAAAATAAAAAACACAGACTGAAGTGAAGACTGAAACACAACTGTTCACAATCTGTGAAAGGCTACTCCTTTGTCTACTTCTATAGTGTTTGCAACCAATGTATTGGATATGGATGGAAGCGCGTCACACTAATAGATTATATTTTAAATGGAATGGAGCAGAACCAATTGGAGATAAATGAAAAGGATGAGGCACTGAGACATGCTCAGCAGAGTACAAGCAGCAGTGCTTGAACAAGTAACTGGAGCGTGATGTGCACTCAAAAAATAAAAAACACAGACTGAAGTGAAGACTGAAGCACAACTGTTCACAATCTGTGAAAGGCTACTCCTTTGTCTACTTCTATAGTGTTTGCAACCAATGTATTGGATACGGATGGAAGCGCGTCACACTAATTTATATTTTAAATGGAATGGAGCAGAACCAATTGGAGATAAATGAAAAGGATGAGGCACTGAGACACGCTCAGCAGAGTACAAGCAGCAGTGCTTGAACAAGTAACTGGAGCGTGATGTGCACTCAAAAAATAAAAAACACAGACTGAAGTGAAGACTGAAACACAACTGTTCACAATCTGTGAAAGGCTACTCCTTTGTCTACTTCTATAGTGTTTGCAACCAATGTATTGGATACGGATGGAAGTGCGTCACACTAATAGATTATATTTTAAATGGAATGGAGCAGAACCAATTGGAGATAAATGAAAAGGATGAGGCACTGAGACACGCTCAGCAGAGTACAAGCAGCAGTGCTTGAACAAGTAACTGGAGCGTGATGTGCACTCAAAAAATAAAAAACACAGACTGAAGTGAACACTGAAACACAACTGTTCACAATCTGTGAAAGGCTACTCCTTTGTCTACTTCTATAGTGTTTGCAACCAATGTATTGGATACGGATGGAAGCGCGTCACACTAATAGTTAAATTGCATGGAGCTGCAAGAATTACACTGAAGAAAAAAAAAAGAGTCTGTGAGTGACACGTGCAGATGCCTACAGACAGCGTTGCATGCAGAGCATACTGCAGCGTCACCTGCACTCTGACACACACCTTGCAGAGCTGTTAAAACAACACTGCAGGCAAAAGGAAGCTTTACACAGCGGTTGGTGCTAGCCTGCCTACAGCACAGTACACTAAATCGCAATCTCTAACTGTCCCTCAGAGTCAGCACAGCAGCGTTCTGTCCCTTACTGAATTCACAGCACAGTGACGCTAAAATGGCGGCGGCGCCTTTTATAGTGCATTCTGACATCATTTCAGCATCCAATCACAGCCATGCCATTAGTTAACATGACCGCAGCAGTACAAGATGTGCCCACACTTCTTAGGATTCCTCATTGGCTGACTAAAATCACATTGCCTCTCAAAGAATTATGGGAACTTCCGATTCCGGTATACGATATATGGAAAATATCGAAACTAAGTATCGAAAGGCCGATAGAGCTAATATCGGCCGATACCCGATACTTGCGGTATCGTATCGCTCAACACTAAGTGCTATATAAAAATAAAGATTATTATTATTAAATAAAGATTATTATTCCACTGCTTGTTTTTAAGCAATGTTTTACCTCAAAGAATCAGCTTTGATCTCCTGCTGTTCTGTCTTTATACTCGTATACTCTTTGCTCCCGCCCCCCGCACAGGAGCTATAGTACGATCAGACACAGCCATTACACAGTACACAGCAGGGGCACATTTATAAGATTATATCAGCACAGAAACATTTTAGTTAAACACATCCAATTGTGGAAATTATTATTATTCCGAGATTTGTTGATTAAAATTAACTTTGTTCGTGGGAAAACCTCTTTAAGTTTTAAAGTGTTATTTAAACAACATAGTTATTGTCTGAGTGCAACTGTATAGTCTTATACACAAATTGATGTGTGTGAGGGCATCATGCATTAGGGTTTTGGTGAATTACAGGCTGAAGTGAGCAGTAATGGCATAGGGGGAAGGTCATATAGGGTGTGTTGTTGTACAGTTCTGCATGTGATTCCACATTGCCCCAGGGTTGCCAATTCAAAGCAGCAGACTATTTCTGTCTACTAAATACAATTACGGTATATTTCATGACCCACAAAGCATTCGTCACTGCAGACTCACTAGATCTATTTGTGTCTGTTCAATAATACCATTCATTGGATTGTGTGTGCATTACTACTTGCTTCTAAATCACGTTAAAATACACAATATATATATATATATATAATATATATATATATATATATATATATATATATATATATGTGTGTTCCATATCAACGTTCTTTCTTGATTATTTAAAGAGGTTATCTGGGCAGTTGATATTGATGATCTGTCCTTAGGATACCTAATCAATATGAAATTGATGGGGGTCCAACATCCGGCACCACTATTAGACAGCTGTTATTAGCTCTGACGGCCGCTGAATATAAACATTGGAGCTGTACAACACAGCTCTATTTAATGTGTAGCTGCCGCTGCCAGGTACTGCAGTGCTGAATAGGAGATGATCTGCAGTTTTTGGCAGCGACTGCTGCACATCGAATGGAGATGGACTGTTCAGCTCCGTTCAGTGTTTTGATATTGATAATAAATCTTATCAATATTTTATTCCTTCTCAACTCGTCTTAAGTACTTTTGTGTTTTCCCAGAATATATAGACCGGCCCGCATGGATTTATCCGTGTATTCTGACGATGGTTATCTCCACTTGTATTGTATTT
>JARQOD010000008.1:68338941-68372095 GCA_033576555.1 Oophaga sylvatica
AAGTGATGGTGTGGGCACATCTTGTATTGGTATATTTCTGGGTTTTCGGACAACAGCCTGGTACTGTCACATTATTTTTCATAATCACTCAGTTTATGTAATTTATAATTTGACTTTTAAATTGGACATTTTGAATTTATATGCTGATTTTGATACTCTGGCACTAGATGTCATAGCTCCTTATTTTTATGGTACACTGTACTGGTGCTTGGATAAAACGGTAAGGATTGATACATGTGTTTATGGACAGAGATGTGAATAAGACCATATCTAAATGAACTTACATTTAGTAGCAGTAAAAGCTTTAGCACTAAACTACGGTAAATCATTAAAAGCAGCGATCTTATCCTGAATGAGAGTTCTGAGTTGTGGATTGCGGAAGCCAGCTGAATGGCCGCAATAATAGTCTGTGATGTAATAACGGCACAAAAATCGGTTACTCAGTGTAAGTTCATTTGTAAAAAAAAAAATACATAACAGAATTTATAACCGATGAGTAGCTGAAAATTAGTTTCAGCTTGGGACAGATTAATCAAAATAGTCTAAACAAACATTTTTTTTCAATTAATTTGACCGTATGAGGTCTTTTTTTGCGAGATGATTTGTACTTTTGGAATGACACCATTAATTTTACCATATAGTGTACTAGAAAAAAAATCCAAGTGCAGTGAAATTGGAAAAAAAAAATGCAATTCCACAATTGTTTTATGGGGATTTGTATTTACCATGTTTACTATACAGGTGCTTCTCACAAAATTAGAATATCATCAAAAGTTAATTTCATTTCTTCAATACAAAAAGTGAAACTCATTATATGGAGTCATTACAGAGTGATCTATTTCAAATGTTTATTTCTGTTAATGTTGATAATTTATGGCTTACAGCCAATGAAAGCCCGAAAGTTATTATCTCAGTAAATTAGAATAGTTAACAAAAACACCTGCAAAGGCTTCCTAAGCATTTAAAAAGGTCTTTTAGTCTGTTTCAGTAGGCGCCACAATTATGGGGAAGACTGCTGAGTTGACAGATGTCCAGAAGGCAGTCACTGACACACTCCACAAGAAGGGTACGCCACAAAAGGTCATTGTTAAAGAAGCTAGCTATTCACAGAGTGCTGCATCCAAGCATATTAATGAAAAGTTGAGTGGAAGGAAAAATTGTGGTAGAAAAAGGTGCACAAGCAACCAAAATAACCGCAGCCTTGAAAGGATTGTTAAGAAAAGGCCATTCAAAATATGGGTGAGATTCACAAGGAGTGGACTGCTGCTGGAGTCATTGCTTCAAGAGCCACCACACACAGAGGTATCCAGGACATGGCTACAAGTGTCGCATTCCTTGTGTCAAGCCACTCATGACCAATAGACAATGCCAGAAGCGTCTTATCTGGGCCAAAGAGAAAAAGAACTGGACTGTTGCTCAGAGGTCCAAGGTGTTGTTTTCAGATGAAAGTAAATTTTGCATTTAATTTGGAAAATCAAGGTCCCAGAGTCTGGAGGAAGAGTGGAGAGGCCACAATCCAAGCTGCTTGAGGTCTAGTGTGAAGTTTCCACAATCAGTGATGGTTTGGGGAGCCAAGTCATCTGCTGGTGTAGGTCCACTGTGTTTTATCAAGACCAAAGTCAGCACAGCCATCTATCAGGAAAGTTTAGAACACTTCATGCTTCCCTCTGCTGACAATCTTTCTGGAGCTGGAAATTTCATTCTCCAGCAGGACTTGGCACCTGTCCACACAGCCAAAAGTGCCAATACCTGGTTTATAAACAACAGTATCACTGTGCTTGATTGGCCAGCAAACTCGCCTGACCTTAACCCCATAGAGAATCTAATGAGGTATTATCAAGAGGAAGATGAGACACCAGACCCAACAATGCAGACAAGTTGAATGCTGCTATCAAAGCGACCTGGGTTTCCATAACCCCTCAGCAGTGCCACAGGCTGATCGCCTCCATGCCACGCCGCATTGATGCAGTAATTGATGCAAAAGGAGCCCCAACCAAGTATTGAGTGCATTTACTGAACATACATTCAAGTAGAACAACATTTCGGATTTTAAAATCACTTTTCAAGCTGGTGTTATAAAGTATTCTAATTTACTGAGATAATGACTTTTGGGTTATCATTGGCTGTAAGCCATAATCATCAACATTAACAGAAATAACCAACACTTGAAATAGATCACTCTGTGTGTAATGACTCTATATAATATGAGTTTCACTTTTTTATTGAAGAACTGAAATAAATTAACTTTTTTATGATATTCTAATTTTGTGAGAAGCACCTGTATATGGTAAAACTGACAATATGATTCCCCAGCTTAGTACGAGTACGCACATACCAAACTTGTATAGGCTCTTTTTTATTTAAGTGGTGAAAAAATTCTGAAATTTGTATGAAAAAAGGTTTTTGTATTTGTCACCATTTTCTGAGACCCGTAGCGTCTCCTTTTGTCGGGATCTGGGGCTGGGTGAATGCTTATTTTTTGCAGCTTGTTCTGGCTTTTTTTTAAATTCATTTTTGGGACGGATAAGATGTTTTGATCACCTCTTATTGCATTTAACTGCAATGTTGCGGCGACCAAAAAACTTAATTCTGGCATTTCATTTTTTTTCTGATGTAACAGCTGACTCTAAAAGCTCACTGCAGTTTAACCTGCTAAATGCTGTGATCGATATATGCACTCCCATCGGTGCCCCCGCGATATCATCGTGAGGAGCCGATAGTTGCCATGGTGACCTGATGTCTTCATGATGACATACGGGTCACCAAATATAGCAAACTTGTTACACCATGCTCAGAGCAAGGTGTTTCAAGCTTGTATGTCAGTGCAGCACTAGCAGTTTATTAAGCATAGCAATGCTTGTGCACTGCTATGCTTTATAAGAGATCAGAAGCAATCAGAGTTAAAAAAGTGAAAGTCGCAAAGAGGGACTAAGTAGAAAATTGTAAAAATTAAAAAAGATCACAAAATAATAAAAAATATATATTTTGTATATATAAATGAGTATTTTATGAAAAAAACACATGTATTTGGTATAGCTGCGTCTAGAACGACCGAACGTATAAAACTGTCCCACTGGTTAACCCCTTCAGTGAACACCGTAAAAAAAAGTGATGCAAAAAACGATGCTTTATTATCATACCGCCTAACAAAAAAGTGGAATAAAACATGATCAAAAAGATGAATGTGAATAAAAATATCACTGAAAATGTCATCTTCTCCCACAAAAAACATACTGTCATACAGCTACATCAGCGGAAAAATAAAAAAGTTACAGCTCCCAGAATAAAGCGTTGCAAAAATAATTATTTTTCTATAAAAGAGTTTTTATTGTGTAAAAGCACCAAAACATAAAAAATCAATATCATGTAAATGTGGAATCGCTGAAATCTAAACACCCAAGAATAAAGCTGCCTTATCAATTTTATCACACATGAAACGTCATAACCCTCCCGGCCCAAAAAAAAAAAAATTCCTAAATTGCTGGTTTTTGTTCATTTTGCCTTCCAAAAATCGGAATAGAAAATGATCAAAAAATGTCATCTGACCGAAAATGGTACCAATAAAAATGTCAACTCGTTCCAGAAAAAAAAAAACAGGCCATCATCACCGATATCAGCTGTGGCTGCAGCCAGGGGTCACATATTCAGCACTAAGCGAGCAGAGATATTGCTGCTTACAGGCAAATATGAAAAAAGAATGTATTAGAAAAAAATACTTATTTCAATGGTTAAAATCAGTATGCATAATACAAAATTTAGTGGACCACCTCTTTAATAGAAAGATAACGTCAGAAAATGACCTATTGTTTAAGTTAAGTGTTTGTGTTACATGTATTTTTTTAATGTTGAAAATGTCTCTTTTTTTCATATCACGTTTTGTGATGAACCCCGCCTGACTTCACTATTACGTCCAAGGGATCACATAGTACGCTCGCATCACTTGCATCAACGTGACGTTCCGCACCCTATGGGGACAACTAAGGTCAGCTTGGTACAGTTTTACCCAGACACCCCCTGTCCACATGAGCCCTGGAAGGTATGGGGAGTGAGAGAATGTTGGTCACGCAGTCACTGACGTTGTACCACACTTGTTCACCACCCTGACAGGTTGAGAGGCCACTTTCAATAGCACCAGTGAAACAGCGCCTGTTAGCCCAGTAGGATTGCCATCAGTTCCTAAATAGATATAAGCCCAGTCACTTAATGGGTTTATATCTGGACAGAAACCAGCCCTGGTAGCATGGAAGGTTAAGCCAAGATCACAGAAAAAATATAACGTAGCACTACTGTGATGGTGCACAAGTAGGTTCCCAGCCCAATATAATATATAGAAAACTTGGCACTCAACTTGATGATATTGTTAAATCCGTCTTTATTGCAGTCAAAGTATAAAGTGGAGACGTTTCGGTCCGAACATGGACCTTCATCAGTCTGACGGCAATATGAAACAGTAAAAAGAAGTATATACAGTTTACATAGGAAATATAAACAAACAAAAATAAAAATAAGGAAATAAATACAAAATAAGGACCATATAAGCTATAGTTAATATCACTAAACATAAGGATGAGAAAAATAAGGGTGATCAAAATGAAATGAAAAAGTGTGAAAGGAAGTTCAAGTACCTACCCGACTGCTAATAAAAGATTGTATATATTTTTTCACTTTGAATGTGAATCGTGTAGGCAATATGCCTAAAAAAGAAAAATGTGGAAAGCTAAAGGTATGTACAGTGCAAAGTATTTGGTATACTCGGTAGGAGGCATATTTACCTTGGAAAGAATCGTATGAATGTATCTTTCATTAAGGTGGAAAATGAGATGAAATCTAAAGTAAAGAAACCATATCCTTATAATTGTGGAAAGGGTGACCTAAACGTAAATATATGAACAAAGGTATACCTGTTTATCCAAATAGTAAAGCTTAGCAATCCAATAGGATTCTTAATGTGCCTGTATAGTATCTGTGGATATATAGGAAAATTCCATGCGGATAAAAATAAAAATAAGTCATACTAGTCAGCACTAGATTTATGAGATAATGGTGCCCCAGGAAAAGGTAATTATAGGTATAGGTTCCCTCAAGAGGTTCCCCTGTTCTGGGGTAATGAATGTTGTCAGTTGTGGGACAACATATAAGCGTATACTAATATCCACAAAGGCTTACGTCCATAAGGTGGGTGATATAAGTATAGATACTCCGGTGACTCCCCTATTCTATGTAATATATAGCACCACATGTAAATAGCACCATGTAAAGTTTACAGGTATTAGCAAAGGAGACTTACTTGGGGTAGCGCCGATCTCTCCAGCATTGACGCGGTGTCTGCCGCTTGTCAGCTGGAGAGACCGCTAACCTCCATTTTTTAAAAGGAAGAGGCGGGACTAGGTGACGTCCTCAATGAGATCGCGTCACCGGAAGTGACGCGTCCCCTGTGATCGCGGTCCTGGGAGCAACGCCCAGCAAAAACGTCACTGTGAGCGTCACCGGAAGTGACTCGTCACATGCGAGGAGGGCATTAAGGATGACGCTTAGTAAAATACGTCACTGGAGGTGACGATTGCGGTTCAACCATGCTTGTGCTTGCGTTTCACATGCTATATATTGTATTTGTTCACTAGATGTGTGGTTTTATGTTGTAGGAAGATATAGGTGCCTGAGTATTGTAATATCAGGAGAGAGAAAAAAAAAAGGGGGGGGGAAGGGAAAATAAAATAAAAAATATAAATAAATTGCATTGGAATAATAGTTCAGAAGGGAAAGGAGTACAGGTATTACCACAAATATTAGGTATGGTACCCATAGAAAAAAGTAGAAAAAAATATAGAAAAAAATATATTAAAAGGGGTGCAGTCGGGTAGGGAGAGTCCAAGGGTAAGGTTCAAGATATTCAGTATAATCGACTCTGTAAAAGAGAAAACATAGTTAGAATAATGCCTTATATGATATATAAGAGACATATAATATATATTATATACATTGTACATTATATGTCTCTTATATATCATATAAGGCATTATTCTAACTATGTTTTCTCTTTTATAGAGTCGATTATACTGAATATCTTGAACCTTACCCTTGGACTCTCCCTACCCGACTGCACCCCTTTTAATATATTTTTTTCTATATTTTTTTCTACTTTTTTCTATGGGTACCATACCTAATATTTCCCCCCCCCTTTTTTTTTCTCTCCTGATATTACAATACTCAGGCACCTATATCTTCCTACAACATAAAACGCGATCTCATTGAGGACGTCACCTAGTCCCGCCTCTTCCTTTTAAAAAATGGAGGTTAGCGGTCTCTCCAGCTGACAAGCGGCGGACACCGCGTCAATGCTGGAGAGATCGGCGCTACCCCAAGTAAGTCTCCTTTGCTAATACCTGTAAACTTTACATGGTGCTATTTACATGTTGTGCTATATATTACATAGAATAGGGGAGTCACCGGAGTATCTATACTTATATCACCCACCTTATGGACGTAAGCCTTTGTGGATATTAGTATACGCTTATATGTTGTCCCACAACTGACAACATTCATTACCCCAGAACAGGGGAACCTCTTGAGGGAACCTATACCTATAATTACCTTTTCCTGGGGCACCATTATCTCATAAATCTAGTGCTGACTAGTATGACTTATTTTTATTTTTATCCGCATGGAATTTTCCTATATATCCACAGATACTATACAGGCACATTAAGAATCCTATTGGATCGCTAAGCTTTACTATTTGGATAAACAGGTATACCTTTGTTCATATATTTACGTTTAGGTCACCCTTTCCACAATTATAAGGATATGGTTTCTTTACTTTAGATTTCATCTCATTTTCCACCTTAATGAAAGATACATTCATACGATTCTTTCCAAGGTAAATATGCCTCCTACCGAGTATACCAAATACTTTGCACTGTACATACCTTTAGCTTTCCACATTTTTTCTTTTTTAGGCATATTGCCTACACGATTCACATTCAAAGTGAAAAAATATATACAATCTTTTATTAGCAGTCGGGTAGGTACTTGAACTTCCTTTCACACTTTTTCATTTCATTTTGATCACCCGTATTTTTCTCATCCTTATGTTTAGTGATATTAACTATAGCTTATATGGTCCTTATTTTGTATTTATTTCCTTATTTTTATTTTTGTTTGTTTATATTTCCTATGTAAACTGTATATACTTCTTTTTACTGTTTCATATTGCCGTCAGACTGATGAAGGTCCATGTTCGGACCGAAACGTCTCCACTTTATACTTTGACTGCAATAAAGACGGATTTAACAATATCATCAAGTTGAGTGCCAAGTTTTCTATATATTATATTAAGCCAAGATCACAGACATGTGGATTGAGATAAAAAGAGCAACCCAAGGTTAAATTATATATTTAATTGCCTTAAGGGCACACTAGATAATACACTATATACACAATGGTTATACCTATATAATGGTCAGATATGCAAAGACCATAGTGGTAGGACAAAGTATGCAGAATATAAGTCAGTTACCAGTCTGATGAAAAGCCTGGCTTGCAGTGGAGGGGGTGCCTATTGTGAGGCTGGTGGTCCCCTCTGTTCCTTAACTTCTCCCCACACGATTTGTCGTCATGACCTCCCTAGAGAAAAAGTAAAAGGCCATACTTTACATGAGCATTTACTGTATATTCTCGTGTATAAGCCGAGATTTTCAGCCCATTTTTTAGGGCTGAAAGTCTCCCTCTCGGCTTATACGCAAGTCATATACGGGGTTCGGCGGTGGAGGGGGAGCGGGGGTGTCGGATCATACTCACCCCTCCGCCGGCGCGTCTCTGCAGCCCCCCTGCTTCTTCCACGATCTCCGGCTCCTTCCTTCAGCGGTCACATGGTACATCTCATTAAGACCACCGGGAGAAGAGGAGAGGCTGCAGAGACGCGCCGGTGGAGAGGTGAGTATAGCGATAGTTACCTGTCCCCGGACCACTGCTGCGCTGCTCCCTCATCCGACTCCTCTGGCTGTGAATGTTCAGGCAGAGGTTAGTCTGCCTGATCATTCACTGCCGAGGACCCGGAAGAGGGAGCAGCGCAGCGGTGGACCGGTCCGGTGACAGGTAAATATTACAGGTGCCGGGGTCCTGAGCGAGTGGTGACACCAGCACCTGTCCCCCATAGCGCGCCGGTGTCACCGCCTGCTCAGGACACCAGCACCTGACCCCCAGAGATGAGAGGTGAGTATGTCATTTTTTTTGCAGCAGCAGCGCGGCAGCATAAGGGACCTATACTATGGGGCATAATCTGTGGAGCATATGGGGGCATAATCTGGGCAGCATATGGGGGCATAATCTGGAGCATATGGGGGCATAATCTATGCAGCATATGGGGGCATAATCTGTGTAGCATATGGGGGCATAATCTGGAGCATATGGGGGCATAATCTGTGCAGCATATGAGGGCATAATCTATGGAGCATATGGAGGCATAATCATTTTTCACCCTAGGCTTATACGCGAGTCAATAAGTATTCCCAATTTTTTGTGGCAAAATTAGGGGGGTCGGCTTGTACACGGGTCCGCTTATACATGAGTATATACGGTAACCACTTTGGGTCACTCCCCTCCTGCCCTCCTGCCCTCTGAGCTGATCCTAAATACCCTCCCCTTGCCTCTAGGAGCTAAAGCTCCAAAACCTAAGTTGGGTCATAACTCCTTAATTTATACAAAAAAAGGCTGCACTCAAGCATACTAAAGCATGACAATATGGAATACATGAAATTTAGAATAGCAATATGGCTTTGGAATATAAGGAAAAATTTGAGACGCTTAGTATAAACATTTGGCCAAACATTTTAAAGCCCACCAACCATCGTCAAGGTGGTCTCAATACTGGTGAGTCCCTGACCTAATGTGAACATACCTCTATTAGGCTGATATCTGAATTTCTGGGTGAATATGTACCTCTGTCAGCAATGCCTGCATTTATGGGTAAAGTAGGGACCTGGTGTAATTAAAATCACCACCTGGTGGGGGCGGAGTGCTCGGTCCTCGGTTTTTCCTTATATTCCAAAGCCATATTGCTATTCTAAATTTCATGTATTCCATATTGTCATGCTTTAGTATGCTTGAGTGCAGCCTTTTTTTGTATGTTTTACATGGGGGTAGCTTCCCTTGGTTTGCACCTAGTTCACATTAGTCTGGATGTGCCAGTCAGGTTTTTTTGTCTATTGAATGTTAGCTTGCTGACCGAGCACTCCGCCCCCACCAGGTGGTGATTTTAATTACACCAGGTCCCTACTTTACCCATAAATGCAGGCATTGCTGACAGAGGTACATATTCACCCAGAAATTCAGATATCAGCCTAATAGAGGTATGTTCACATTAGGTCAGGGACTCACCAGTATTGAGACCACCTTGACGATGGTTGGTGGGCTTTAAAATGTTTGGCCAAATGTTTATACTAAGCGTCTCAAATTTTTCCTTATATTCCAAAGCCATATTGCTATTCTAAATTTCATGTATTCCATATTGTCATGCTTTAGTATGCTTGAGTGCAGCCTTTTTTTGTATGTTTTACATGGGGGTAGCTTCCCTTGGTTTGCACCTAGTTCATATTAGTCTGGATGTGCCAGTCAGGTTTTTTTGTCTATTGAATGTTAGCTTGCTGACCGAGCACTCCGCCCCCACCAGGTGGTGATTTTAATTACACCAGGTCCCTACTTTACCCATAAATGCAGGCATTGCTGACAGAGGTACATATTCACCCAGAAATTCAGATATCAGCCTAATAGAGGTATGTTCACATTAGGTCAGGGACTCACCAGTATTGAGACCAACTTGACGATGGTTGGTGGGCTTTAAAATGTTTGGCCAAATGTTTATACTAAGCGTCTCAAATTTTTCCTTATAATCCAAAGCCATATTGCTATTCTAAATTTCATGTATTCCATATTGTCATGCTTTAGTATGCTTGAGTGCAGCCTTTTTTTGTATGTTTTACATGGGGGTAGCTTCCCTTGGTTTGCACCTAGTTCACATTAGTCTGGATGTGCCAGTCAGGTTTTTTTGTCTATTGAATGTTAGCTTGCTGACCGAGCACTCCGCCCCCACCAGGTGGTGATTTTAATTACACCAGGTCCCTACTTTACCCATAAATGCAGGCATTGCTGACAGAGGTACATATTCACCCAGAAATTCAGATATCAGCCTAATAGAGGTATGTTCACATTAGGTCAGGGACTCACCAGTATTGAGACCACCTTGACGATGGTTGGTGGGCTTTAAAATGTTTGGCCAAATGTTTATACTAAGCGTCTCAAATTTTTCCTTATATTCCAAAGCCATATTGCTATTCTAAATTTCATGTATTCCATATTGTCATGCTTTAGTATGCTTGAGTGCAGCCTTTTTTTGTATGTTTTACATGGGGGTAGCTTCCCTTGGTTTGCACCTAGTTCACATTAGTCTGGATGTGCCAGTCAGGTTTTTTTGTCTATAACTCCTTAATTGACAGTCCTAGGAGGTGGTTTTGGCATCATCATATTTGACCAGGCCCTGCTCTGCATTGAGGCCAAACAGAGCTTTGCTACCTGGCTCCTACTAGCCAATCAACGTAACTCCCCACCCTGGGGTGCTAGAAGAGATCGAGACCCTGAAAGGTGTTCCAGAGATCTCGAAAATGTAACTGGTGTGTGGCTAGTATGTACGATAGGTCCATATTCTCCTTCCTGTCTGAACAAACAGTTTCACTGCATGGACTCCCATGTTGCAAGCAAACCTTTTGTCCTCAGTTTAGTTGGCTCAAGGTGTGAGATCTGTCACTCACAGCTAGGTGTCCTGTTACAGCTGTACAAAGAAAGGGAGTTTTATAATCCCATGTCAAATAGGATACAAATCATTGACATGAAATTATATCTCCCATATTCTTCACACAATTATTACAAAAATGTAAAAAATAAATTTGCAATTTTCACCCTGGCCACTGGGGCATTTTTAGATTCGTAGTTAGTGTTCTTTCAATGACAGGTAACACAGCTGTCTCTACTCCCTCTGCCTTCACAATGACTTTTGCACGCCCTCGTAAGACACTTTAAGGGTAAGTTCACACTGGGCGTTTTTGCTGCGTTTTTTTTCTGCAGCAAAACCTGATTTCTGGGCAGGAAAGAAGCTGCAGCAAAAATGCATGTTTTGGTGCATTTTGTTTGCGTTTCTTGTTGTGGTTTTGGTGTCTTTTCATGTGTTTTTGGGGCTACCTTGTGTCTCCTTGTGCATGCTAATAAAGTTGAGTGCCTCCAGAGAAAAAAAAAACTACTTCCTGTAGAACAATACCTCTAGCTCCTTTGAAAAGCCGGCAATTCATGTGCCGTTTACAGTAAAATCACACTGACAGAATAGAATAGATACAGTGGGTTCGGAAAGTATTCAGACATCTTTAAATTTTTCACTCTTTGTTTCATTGCAGACATTTGGTAAATGCAAAAAAGTTCTTTTTTCTCATTAATGTACACTCTGCATCTCATCTTGACTGAAAAGAAACAGAAATGTAGAAATTTTTGCAAATTTTTTAAAAAAGAAAAGCCGAAATACCACATGGTCATAAGTATTCAGGCCCTTTGCTCAGTATTGAGTATAAGCACCCTTTTGAGCTAGTACAGCCCATTAGTGTTCTTGGGAATGATGCAACAAATTTTTCACACCTGGATTTGGGTATCCTCTGCCATTCTTTCATGCAGATCCTCTCCAGTTTCGTCAGGTTGGATGGTGAACGTTGGTGAACAGTCATTTTCAGGTCTCTCCAGAGATGCTCAATTGGGTTTAGGTCAGGGCTCTGGCTGGGCCAGTCAAGAATGGTCACAGAGTTGTTCTGAAGCCACTCCTTTGTTAGATTAGCTGTGTGCTTAGGGTCAGTGTCTTGTTGGAAGGTGAACCTTCAGCCAAGTCTGAGGTCCAGATCACTCTGGAAGAGGTTTTCATCCAAGATATCTCTGTACTTGACCTCATTCATGTTGACTTCAATTGTAACCAATTGTCCTGTCCCTGCAGCTGAAAAACACCCCATAGAACGATGCTGCCACCACCATATTTCACTTTTGAGATTGTATTGGGCAGGTGATGAGCAGTGCCTGGTTTTCTCCACATATACCGCTTAGAATTATCACCCAAAAGTTCTATCTTCATCTCATCAGACCAGAGAATCTCATTTCTCATAGTCAGGGAGTCCTCCATGTGTTTTTTTTTTTTTAGCAAACTCTATTCGGGCTTTCATATGTCTGGCACTGAGGAGAGGCTTCCGTCGGGCCTCTGCCATAAAGGCCCAACTGTTGGAGGGCTGCAGTGATAGTTGACTTTGTGGAACTTTCCACCCTTCTCCCTACTGCATCTGTGGAGCTCAGCCACAGTTATCTTGGGGTTCTTCTTTACCTCTCTCACCAAGGCTCTTCTCCCACGATTTCTCAGATTGGCTGGACTGCCAAGTCTAGGAAGACTTCTGGTGGTCCCAAACTTCTTCCATTTAAGGATTATGGAGGCCACTGTTCTCTTAGGAATGTTGAGTACTGCTGAAATTCTTTTGTAACCTTTGCCAGGTGTGTGCCTTGCCACAATTCTGTCTCTGAGCTCCTTGGCCCGTTCCTTTGACCTCATGATTCTCATTTGGTCTGACATACACTGTGAGCTGTGAGGTCTTATATAGACAGGTATATGCCTTTACAAATCAAGTCCTATCAGTTTAGTTAACCCCTAACTGCCAGATGACGGAATAGTATGTCATCTGGCAGTATCCCCCTCTTTGAGGTGGGCTCTGGCGGTGAGCCCACCTCAAAGCCGCAACATGTCAGCTGTTATAAACAGTAGGCGCGAGTGGAATCACAATCCGCCCGTGCCTAGTAACGCTGACCGCGGGCATTATCTAGCGACGCGTTGCCATAGCAACCTGACGTCACCTTGAGACCTCTATGGTTGTTGATGGCAGATTGCTATGAGCGTTACCCTAGAGATGATCTATGCATCACCTGTATGTAGCAGAGGCGATTGCGTTATGGCAGCTTCTAGCCTCCTATGGAGGCTATTGAAGCATGTCAAAAGTAAAAGAAAAAAGTTTAAAAATTAAAAAAAAAACATAAAAGTTTAAATGACCCCCCTTTTGCCCCAATCAAAATAAAGCAATAAAAAAAAAAATCAAACCTACACATATTAGGTATCGCCGCGTTCATATTTGCCCGATCTATCAATAAAAAAAAGGATTAACCCGATAGCTAAACGGCGTAGTGAGAAAAAAAATCAAAACGCCAAAATTAAGTTTTTTTGGTCACTGCGACATTGCATTAAAATGCAATAACGGGCGATCAAAAGAACATATCTGCACAAAGGTGTTAGGTGAGTATAACTGTTTTTATTTTTAAATAAAACTGGAAAACTGTTTTGTTTTATTTCTAATAAAAAACTTTATTCTGGCTGTGTGCTTATTTACCATATAACTCTAGGATTCGTAAGGAATAGGGGTCTTATAGACACTTCTCTATTACTAAGCCGTGGGCTTGATGTCACTTGACAATACAAAGGTGACATCAACCCCACAAATATGAACCCCACCTGCCACCGCTACAGGGCAAGTGGGAAGAGCCAGGCAAAGTTCCAGAATTGGCGCATCTAATAGATGTGCCTTTTCTGGGAGGGGCCCCTTACCAGCCTGAGAATATGAGCCCCCAGCTGTCTGCTGTAGCAAGGCTGGTCGTCAAAAATGCAGGGAACCCCATGCCTTTTTTTAATTATTTAAATAATTTAAAAAAACAGCATGGGGACCCCTCTATTTTTGATAACTAGCCTTGCTGGAGCTGACAGCTGAGGGTTGTAGCCCCCAGCTGTGTGTTTTGCCTGGCATGTTATCAAAAATAGACGGGTCCCCACTAGTGTTGAGCGATACATTCCGATATCGGGAAATATCGGATCGGATTGGATCGGACGGATACCCAAAAAGTATCGGATATCACCGATTCCGATACCGGAAACCAATGCAAGTCAATGGGACAGAAATATTGGAATTAAAATAAACCGTTCTTTCCTTGTAAACACTAGATATATACACATAGAATACATATATATATATATATATATTATATATATATATATATATATATATATACACATGTCAGTGTGACACATATATATATATATTTATAGTTCAAACACTTCTATATAGTATAATAGCCGCTAATTCAATTGCCGGCTTTTGTGAAATTACAGAACCACCCGACATGAAATGACACATGGTTTACATACAGTTAACCATGCCATTTCATGTAGTTTGATATATGTTTTTCACTAACAATGACATGAGTGTATGTGTGCAAAATTTCATACAGCTAGGGGTTAATGAAAGGTGTAAATTCGATGAAAAAAACGGCCGACAGGAGAGGAAGTGATTAGCTGGGAAGCTTAATTGATTGCTTCCCAGGCTAATCAGTTCAGGTCAGCCGGGGACACCGCACAGCATCAGTGACATCAGAGGGAGTCCCGGCTGACCTGAAGTGAACTGATTAGCCTGGGAAGCAATCAATTAAGCTTCCCACACTAATCACTTCCTCTCCTGTCGGCCGGGAGAGGAACTCCTTCATTCGGGGGCTTACAGCTGAGCTGCCAGCATTAGCTGCGCTGATTGCTGTAAGCCAGTTAACCCTTTGTGAAGGATTACAGCGTGGGACCTGACAGAGCACCGGATAGGTAAGAATAATGTTGCTTTATTATTTTATTTTTACTACAGGAGAACAAGGGCTTCGCACAGATTACCTGTAAAATAAAAGATGGTCAAAAACTGTGTGATTATTTCATTAAAATGATTTTTAATTAAAGTGTGTGTGTTTTATTTTTATTTCATACAATAGGATTAATAATTGATAGTTGTTTAATTGACAACTCTCAATTATTAACCTGGCTTAAAGTCACCTTCCAATAGCAAGGTGACTTTAACCCATTATTAACCCATTAGCCACCGCTACAGGGCAATGGGAATAGACGGGCTAAGTGCCAGAAAGAGCGCATCTAATTATAGATTTGCCTTTTCTGGGGTGTCTGGGGGGAGATGTTAGTAGCCAGGGGGGGCACAAAAAAAATGCACTCTCCCTAGGCTATTATCTTCCCCCACTCGCTGGCTTTGTCTGTCTGGTTGAGAAAATAGCGCGGGAGCCCACACATTTTTTTTCAACAAATTTACACGTTTCATTAACCCCTACATGTATGAAATTTTGCACACATACACTTATGTCATTGTTAGTGAAAAACATATATCAAACTACATGAAATGACATGGTTAACTGTATGTAAACCATGTGTCATTTTATGTCGGGTCTGTAATTTCACAAAAGCCGGCAATTAGCGGCTATTATACTATGTAGAAGTGTATGAACTATAAATATACAGTATATAATATATATATATATATATATATATATATATATATATATATATTTCAGCTGCAGATGGAAGGAAGAGAGCCACAGTAATTCATTACTGATGGGTAGGCAGAGCCCCAGATCAGGATGACACCTCAGATCAAAAGCGTGTTGACTGGCTGGCTCCTCCAGCTCGGGCTCCTCCTACTCAGCTCCTTCAGTCTAAGATTTGAGGTCTCAGAGGATGGTCGCTGCTAATGCAGCTCTTCAGAAGATTTTATTATTTTATTTCGGACAAGAGACTTGGATCACCAGTTGGTCTAGAGGTCTCAGGGGTACCAGCGCTGCTGTGCCCCAACCTCTCCCTTGGCGGATCTGTATTTACATTATGGTCCCTGCAGAATCTTGCCGGCCCTATGGGATGAGGAGAGCTTCCCTGGCGGGGACACAAACCACACGTGCGGTCACTGCGTTCCTCGCCCTGGGGGGAAGCATGGGCACAAGCGCCACAAATCCTGAGGGGTCCCTGTGGCGCTAAGCTGGTGAGTACTTCACACAATTTTTATTATAATAATGTGTGAGTGCTTTAGCGTCTGAGAGTGGCAGCGCTATTACATGTATATCAGTATGCTTCAGCGCTGCGGTGACAGCGCTGTTACATGTAGATGTGGTGAACTTTTGTCCGCAGGCAGATACCTGCAGGACAGAGAGGGAGCAGGAGCGAGGGAGTTTGCGCTCAATGTTTGAGCTGGCGGGGGGCGTGGCCTAACGCTTCCCGGTCTTCTGTGCAGGAAGACGCGCGCTCTGGCGCTTCGCTTCCGACTCCCTCACTGCGGCGGCCATTACCAGGCTCCTGGGCTCCTCAGACCGCTCCTCTCCTCATAGACACCACGGCCAGCTGGGTGAGTGCTGATCCCTCACCCCGCAGCGCAGAGATCCTTATCCTGCAGCTGCGGTCTCATTAGAGACCTAAAATTTGTTAGCTGGGGCTCACACAATATATATTGTGGGGAGTTTGCGACATTAACCCTTCTGATGGTTATTTCTACCAGCGTTTTTTGCTGAATGCCGCTGGGGTAGCTCTACCTGAAGAGAGCGTTAACCCTTCAGCGATTTAAAAAAAAAAAAACGCATATTTTGCTGGTGCTGCCGCTTTGACCTGCTAATACAGGTGAGGCATGTCTGAACAGAGTTCAGATGCCGCGGACCACGTCCCAGTGCCACTGCGGCAATCTGATACGCAGACCTCAACAGCGTCTAGCACTGCGGTCGACAGTGGTGCAAAACTGGATGATATCGCTCGCTCGATTAACAGCTTGTCTGACCTTTTAGGTCAATATGTGTCTGCTAATTCCTCTCATAGGAAGCGACGCAGGCCGTTACCGGCCTCTACACGAAGTGAGTCAGATGTATCTGATTTGGATGGTGGACTGGGTTCCCCTTTAATTTCGGATGGAGAAATATCCGATTCAGATGAGGACGAACCGCAGGGGCGTTCTTCTCTGGCGAGACGTACGGAGGCATTGATTGACGCCATGAGAGAGGTTTCACAGTTACCGGAGGTGGTACCTAGTCGTCCTGGTAAATCAGCACGTATGTTCCAGGAGTACCGTACTTCGCGTACAACATTACCAGCTCTGGAGGAGCTTAAGAGTGTAATAGAAGAGGAACGTCTGTGTCCAGATAAGCGTTTTCACGGAACGCATTTCTTTGATGCACTTTATCCTTGCTCTGCGGAGTTAAAGGATAATTGGACTTCTGCTCCTGAAGTGGATGTTTCCTTATCCCAGCTTAGTAAATCCTCACTACTCCCTGTTAAAGGGAAGGTGAGTTTGCAGGAGCCGTTGGACAGAAGAACGGAGATGGCGGCAAAATCAAGCTATGAGGCCGCGGGTCATGGATTCCGAGCGGTGCTAGGATCCATGTGTGCTTCTAGAGCTTCTCTAGGCTGGTTGGCACGTCTAAAGACGGCGTTGCAGAAGGGATCTCCGTTATCTGATGTACAGGAAATTTGCGAATGGTTAGAAACTGCAGCCTGTTATATCTTTGATGCGGGTCTGGATACGGCATCCCTTCTGGCCAGAGCGCAAGCTACAGCGGTCACAGTCAGAAGAGCTTTATGGCTCAGACAGTGGGCCGGGGACGCAGTTTCCAAACAAGGTTTATTGGCCTTACCTTACAAGGGTGGCCTCCTTTTTGGATCCGACCTCACAGAGCTGATTTCCAAAGCAAAGGCGAAGGAAACAGCATTGCCACAGCGTAGGGCCATGGCTTCGGTGTCTAGCAAGCCTGGTGTCTATAGCGGTCGGCGGTCCTTTCGGGGCCGAGGACGATTCGGTCACTCCTCGTGGGGATCGGGCCGTTCTTCTTTCTCGGGAAAGAAGTCCTCTCAGAAAGCTCGTACTCCCTGGAAGCAGAATTTCCGTCAGGACAAGCGGGAATCTGATAAGAAGCCCGCCAAGTCAGACTGACGCCAGGGGTCCACTCGAGGACTCTCGAGTGGGGGGTCGCCTGCTTCATTTCAAGGCGACTTGGATGTCTCGCGTTCCAGATTCCTGGGTAACGCGGGTAGTGTCGGCAGGCTATTTCATAGTTTTCTTCTCGACCCCCAAATGTTTTTTGTCAGTCTCGCATTCCGTCAGAACCCGAGCTTTTTGTCGCTCTACAGCGAGAGGTCGAATTTCTGCTACAAAAGGGTGTAGTAATACCGGTTCCGTCAGAGGACCGAGGAAAAGGTTTTTATTCCAACCTTTTTGTAGTTCCCAAAAAGGAGATCAAATTTCGCCCGATTCTGGATCTCAAGCGATTAAACCGGCATGTCCACACCCGGAAATTTCGCATGGAGTCACTTCGCTCCGTTGTAGCAGCTTTGTCACAGAACGATTTTCTGGTGTCAATCGACATTCGCGACGCCTATTTGCATGTTCCCATCGGAAGGGCTCATCAGCGCTTTCTTCGGTTTGCCATAGGACAGGATCACTATCAGTTCGTGGCTCTGCCTTTCGGCTTAGCCTCAGCGCCCAGAGTCTTTACAAAAATTCTGGCGCCCCTCATGGCAATCCTTCGAAGACAGGGGGTTACGATTCTTCCTTATCTGGACGATCTTTTGATAGTGGCTTCCTCGGAAGAGGAGGCAGTGACGGCTCGCGATTTGTCTCTTCAGCTTCTGAAGGACTTCGGTTGGCTGGTCAATTGGGAGAAGTCGTTCCTGGAACCATCGAGGGCAATCCTCTTTTTGGGGATGCATTTCGACACGATTCGGACAGTAGTTTCTCTACCGCCAGACAAACAGTCATGTCTTCTTCGACATGTGCAGATTATGAAATCCTCGACAGCAATGTCCCTACGGAAGTGTATGCGTCTTCTGGGACTGATGGTGGCGTCCATGGAGGCAATTCCTTTTGCCCAGTTTCATTCTAGGACTCTCCAAAGGTTCATCCTGAGTCGATGGAATCGGTCGCAATCGCTGGATTGCAGTGTCACCATTTCTCGCGCGGTGCGAGATTCCCTAGGATGGTGGTTACGTCCAGGGGCATTTTCCCTGGGAAGTCCTTCCTCCCTTCGAAGTGGTCAGTCATAACCACCGATGCCAGCCTGACGGGCTGGGGGGGTGTTTGGAACAATCTCTGGATTCAGGGGATATGGTCATCGGAAGAGTCTGTTCTTCCGATCAACATCCTGGAATTGAGGGCGATTTTCCTTTGCCTCCAGCATTGGACGGTCTCTTTGAGCGGTCTGCCAGTCCGAGTGCAGACAGACAATGCGACGGCTGTCGCGTATATCAATCACCAAGGCGGGACAAGGAGCTCCAAACTCATGGTGGAGGTGTCCCGGATTCTGATTTGGGCCGAGGCCAGAGTACCAGCCATTTCTGCGATTCACATTCCAGGGGTTCAGAATGTTACAGCGGACTTTCTCAGTCGCAAGAAGATGGATCCCGGAGAATGGAGTCTCCACCCGGAAGTTTTTGCACTACTGTGCTCCCGTTGGGGAACTCCTCAAGTGGATTTGATGGCATCCAGGTCCAATGCCAAGTTACCGACGTTCATGTCCAGGTACAAGGACCCAAAAGCTGTGGCGGTGGATGCTCTAGTGGCTCAGTGGGATCAGTTCGAGCTAATCTATGTATTCCCGCCGATATCCTTACTTCCTCTAGTACTGCGTCGGATCAGACTAGAGAGAATTCCAGCTATTTTGATAGCTCCAGATTGGCCAAGAAGGATGTGGTTCTCGACAATAATGTCGCTGTTGGCGGCACCTCCTTTTCCACTTCCTCTTCGACCGGACTTGTTGACTCAGGGGCCCGTTTGTCATCCGGACTTGAAGTCTCTGCGTTTGACGGCGTGGCTCTTGAGACCGAAATCTTAACCCGTAGAGGTTTTTCAGCCAAGGTCATTGCTACTCTTCGTGCTGCAAGAAGTCCGGCTACTACTAGGATTTACCACAAAACTTGGGAAACCTTCTTTTCGTGGTGTTTGGGGTCCTCTCGGAACCCGAGAAAATTTTCAATTCCCAATCTGTTGGCTTTTCTGCAGCATGGGTTAGACAAGGGTTTGGCAGTCAGCACCCTGAAAGGTCAGGTTTCTGCTCTGTCCTTATTGTTTCGGAGAACCATTGCCTCGCATAGGGACGTGCTTTCCTTTTTCCGCGGTATAGCTCGTAAGTTTCCGCCGCGGAAGGCATCTGTGTCTCCTTGGCGGCTCAATCTTGTTTTGGAGGCTCTTCAGCATAAACCTTTTGAGCCTATGGATTCTGCTAGCCTTTCTTTACTTTCTTGGAAGGTGGCCTTCCTAGTAGCGGTCACCTCTTTGAGAAGAGTTTCTGAGTTAGCAGCTCTTTCTTGCTCGCCTCCTTTTCTGGAGTTTTTTCCTGATCGAGTAGTGTTTCGCACACGGGGTGATTTTCTACCTAAAGTGGTGTCACAATTTCATGTTAACCAGGATATTGTGTTGCCTTCACTCTGTCCGGATCCGAAGAATGCGAAAGAGCGAGATTTACACACATTGGATTTAGTGCGGGCCTTGAAGTTTTATCTATCTATTACTCAAGGTTTTCGTAAGGCGGACTCCCTGTTTGTGGTTCCAGCAGGTCGTCGGCGTGGTCAACGAGCTTCCAAGGGTTCTATAGCTCGTTGGATCCGGTCAGCTATTTTGGAAGCTTACCGCCTTCGGGGTGAATCTTGCCCGATTAAGATTCGAGCCCATTCCACGAGAGCTGTGGCCTCATCGTGGGCTTTTCATCAAGGTGCCTCGGCAGTGCAGCTCTGCCGGGCGGCAACTTGGCGCTCTGTCCACACGTTTACAAAGTTTTATAAAGTGGACGTCAGTGCTTCCGCTGATGCAGCCCTCGGACGTAGGGTCCTGCAGGCGGCTGTAGTTTAAAGTTCTGGATGAACTTGTGTTTAGCGCTGGTTGCGCTTTGTTGTTAAGGTTGTTGGGTTTCTGCCTTTTGTTGGTTTTTTCCCACCCTTATTTTTGAACTGCTTTGGGACGTCCCATCAGTAATGAATTACTGTGGCTCTCTTCCTTCCATCTGCAGCTGAAACACGGATTTTGGTAAGAACTTACCTGTAAAATCCTTTTCAGCGAAGGAAGGAAGAGAGACACAGCACCCTCCCATGGCAGAAGTGTGTTGATGTTTTCAGATGCAGCGCGACCCTTATCTGATTGCGATATCTGGGCTGAGGTCAGCGCGCTAAGGCTCTGTTCCAGCATCGCCAGCTCATCACAGTAGTCAGGTTCAGTGAGTAGCACCTGGAACTCTGTGGTTTTTGGCTTACTTTGCATGCATAACCTGTATTCTTGTGTTTTCTCTGAAGTTCCTTCAGAAGGGGTTATGTTGCTCCGCTGGTGATCTTGGTTCTTCCCTAAAGCTTTGGTACGACTGAAGGAGCTGAGTAGGAGGAGCCCGAGCTGGAGGAGCCAGCCAGTCAACACGCTTTTGATCTGAGGTGTCATCCTGATCTGGGGCTCCGCCTACCCATCAGTAATGAATTACTGTGTCTCTCTTCCTTCCTTCGCTGAAAAGGATTTTACAGGTAAGTTCTTACCAAAATCCGTGTATATGTGTCACAATTGGGGTGGGCAGAGACGCAGCTCCCATCAGGTATTATATTGGATTATTTACCTTTTATATTGCGGTACTGTGGACAGGCTTATTGATGTTGGTGACCTCAGTTCAGATTTATATATATGGATATTATCCTCTTTATGTGATTACAGACTGCGGCCTCTTGTTATATGCACTGTGCACTTTGTCCATGTATTGTGATTTGTATGTATGGTACCCATATTCTTTTGTCTGATGGTTGTTCATGTTCTTTGTCGGCTTACCACTGCCATCCTTGGTATTTTTTACCTTTATGTATTCAATAAATTTTGCATTTTTTCAATATATTTTGAGTTGTGCACTTTTCCTTATTTGATTTCCATTGTATATTTGCACGTTAACTCTGCTTTATATCCGTTAACCGCTTTTTGGTGTTTTTTTTGATTTATATATATATATATATATATATGTGTATATATATATATATATATATATATATTTTATGTGTATATATCTAGTGTTTTGTGAGCTGTCAGTGTGATTTTACAGTATTGACTATGTATAGCATTATGTATGGGAACTTCTGATTCCGGTATTCGATATGCAAAAAGTATCGGAACTCCGTATCGGAATTCCGATACCGCGAATATTGGCCGATACATGATATTTGCAGTATCGGAATGCTCAACACTAGACCCCACGCTATTTTTTTAAATTATTTAAATAAGTCACTTGATTGTGACTTGCAGGATCGCTACTTCCAACAGGTGGCGATATAGAGTTCAAGTCCTCTTTTTCTCTGAAGAGGCAATTTGCATATTAAATTTCCCAGAGGAACATTGCATGGCGAATAAGCCTCCTTACCTTCACAAGCCAGAGCTGCTATGTCACTCTCCACAAGGAGAAACCTTACCCCTTAGACCCCTGTACCAGTGTGAAAATTACAGGATTTCTTTTCTTATTTTTAATACAAATTATGATCTGTAAAAAGGAAAAAAAAATACATTTAAAACAGTAGTTTAACCAATAGGTTATATTCTGATGACAGCTTCCCTTTACGTTTAAACCTTGTAGTTTTGTTGTAGATATTTTTGCTTCTGAAAAGGTGTTCTATGCATAACAAAGGGTAGCCTTCTGCTGTGTGCATTTGAATTTCTGTAAACTTTCAAGCAAATGGAATAGTTGGAGAAGTTTCTGTGAATAAAGTTTTTTTATGATATATCTTTGTATTTATGCAATGAAAACATAAATCAGTTTGTAACTTTAATCATTTCTGATTGTGCAGTGTTTTCTGTATGGTAAAATAGTGACTGGTTCTGCTGTTCTAGGGAGCGGCTTTTGTGTAGTAGGAAACCCCCTATCAGTTCATTTCTACAGGCTTTTTAGGGTTTTGTCATTTTTGTCCCATATTTCAGCAATAACTTTGTAATTTACGTGCTATATCATCTGAACCATTTTTTAGATCTGTGCCTAAGTGTAAAGACACTTTTATGTACTTAAAAAATATGGTGCTTCTGCTTTTCTCAGGAAATGTAAATGAGCCCTACTTGTTTAGGGTCACTTTTGTGTTCTGTCGCTAAGGAAATTCGGCCATACTCTAACCACAACATACTGTTTGGTTTTCCTTCAGCTTGCAGAAAAGGGACTAAGTGAATATTAGGGCTTGAGTACATTAAACTAAGGAACCGATTCTTCAGTTTTTGCCGGATTCTGGCATAAGACTGAAATATCAGAATTTTTTGTGCAACTAGTAGTTGGGCATTTTTACACCTGTACCTGCCAGCTACGCCAATGTTTCGAAGAGTGGGTGTATATGCAAATAGCATTAAGGTTGGAAACTTCACAGGGCCTCGATCACAACAGTGGACCTCTGTGGGCCTATAACTTCAAGAAGTCATACTTCAGAATTGAGGATATTAAACGGAATTTCTCAGTCAGCTTTTTCTACCCCATCTGAAAGAAGCATGATGTAGGGGCAGAAAGCCTGATTCCAGCGATGTGTCATTCCGGGCTTCTTGCTGTCGCTTTGATAAAATTCCTGTTTTATCTGCTGCAGATCCAGCAAAATAATGATTTTATCAAAACTACAGCAAGCAGCCCAGTAAGTCACATATCGCTGGAATCAGGATCTCTGCCGCTACATCATCCTGCTTTCAAATTATGTGGCACAAATTTGGTGTCAGATTAACTTTTCAGAGCTGCTTTGTATTCATAGAGATCATGCAAAGTGTAAGAAAAGCTGGAGACATGCCATGGTACTAAACAAAAATTTTGGATAAATTTTCCTTTAGGAAAAAAGCATGTATTGTTAGAATTTCTCAGGATTTGTTGTGCAGTATTTGAGAATATATTATGTAACTTGTGTGCATTAAAATGTGAAAAACTCTTTTGCCGTTTGCATTTTTCAATGTTGGTTGCAGCCATTGACAAAATTCCCAAGAACCGTCAGCTTGATCTTACGTTTCAACCACACTGTCTGCAAGGGAGTTCAGATAATAATGACGGACTCAGATCTTCCCATGTAGTTTTCTACTGCTGACAATTTCCACAGGCCTCGAAAGAAACTTTCATCACAAAACATGGGTTTTTTGCTTTTCTATAAATACAGCATGATGTCTTTAGAGTTTCCCCTTCTAACAAACTGAACTAAACGTGAAGAAAACAAAACAAAAGTGGCCACAAAGAGAGTTTAACGCTTTGGAGGTCTCGGCCTATTTACGTATTGCTTGGAATGCTCATTGCTTTAAAACAGGAACTGTGCAATACTTCATTTTCAAGTTTTAATGCTAGTATTGGTAAACGCAAAACTTTTCAATTTTTTTGACATTTATGCCACTCTTGCGATTTTTCAGAAAAGTTGTACACAATTACGGTAGCTACTGCTAGTTATGCAACTTTATCCAGATTTACAAATTGCATCTTTTGTTGGAAAAATTGCAAAGAAAATTGTGCAAACCCACTCCAGTAAGGGACACAGTGTAAGAAACGGAGCAACATGTCACAGAAGTATAATACATCTTATGATGAATACATTTATCAAACATCATCCTATCTTTGATGAATTTGGCACAAATAACAGCAAGGCAGTCACAAGGAAAATTACTTAAAAAAATTCCCTTCATAATAAGTCCCTTCCATACCATTTTCATTTTTCTTGTAGGAGAAGGCAAGAGTGGTGGAAGCCATAGACTATGAGACCGTTATTTCACAAAGAAAAGCTCAGATCTTCAGTGATCCACATCGAGATATGCTAATGTTTCCCATGGAGGATGTCTTTGTGAGTATTTGGCCTGTACACTTGTTATAGAAATTAAAAAAAGAAAAATGTGGCTGTAGCTCACAGTCTAGCAGCTTGTTTGTTGAAAACCAGGAATTATACATTTTTTATCCTGTGTGCGGAATCTCGTTGACCAAGGAGCAATGGTAGTATATCTCAAAAATCTATAAAATTCCTGCACTTGGTGCAAAAAGATTTAAATCTTTTGTTCCGCCATGATTAAAAACACATATGGTGCTGTGGTCAAAAGCCCAGATTGTTGTTTTTTTTTTAACCATATGCAGTAATTTTATCTATTTATTTTTTAATATTTACATTTGTGTTACTATTTTGCTGTATAAATATGCGCAAGAAAGTTTTATGGTATTTTCTTTTATTGTAAGATTTCCACAGTGGGACGTCAGCACAGAACCATCCAATCTACAGTACCAGATGATGCTGCAAACAAAGCCAAAAGCTTGTTTGTAAAGGAGGTGCGTAAAGTTTAGTAATCATGCATGCGAGACTGTCTATAATTAACATGGGAAATCACTAAAAAATGTGTATTTACTGCCAAGAAACATCGATTCTCATTCCTATCTCAGAGAAGTAATATTTTGGCTGTATATGATTGCTTACGCCAGTGCCAAGCACGTGGACAGGCAGTTATCAGTTTGTTATCTCAAATTGGTAGCTCTTGATGATTTCTCTTGGGGAATACATGACAAAGATCCAAGAAATCCTGAAGCCACGTTCACCCGTCCAGTATTTGGTCAGTATTTTACATCAGTATTTATAAGCCAAAACCAGGAGCGGAACAATCATAGGAAAAGTATAATAGAGCCACGTCACCACTTCTGCATTTTTCACCCTTATCTGGTTTTGGCTTACAAATACTGATGTAAAATACTGAACGTGTGAACGTGGCCTGAGGATTTAGAGAAAGCTTGGTTGCAAATCATTAAGTGAAGAACATATTTTCTACTACCGTATTTTAGGATTCTCTATAGCTATTTTTCACAATATTTGTATAACTATTGTAGCAGGAATGCAGGTGACAATAAAGGAAACCACTCTGTGATACATGATTGCAGTGTCAGAGAGCACTCCACTTCATGCTTTTCTCCATGGCTCTGTACATGTATCACAGGCAATAAACTAACAGCCACAGCATACTATGCCTAATTCTAGATACATATTGTGGCCATTCTTGCAATTTATGCATAGATTGCTGCACTTAGCAAATAATGTACCGCTATATGGTGCACTACATTTATTGTGTAGCACCTGACAGTTTAATGTTTGCCACATTTGGTATTTTCCTCCTCCTTACTGTCCCTTAAAGAAGCTTTTTCAAGTTTAAAAGTTATCCCCTATGCCGGGGATAGTGAATAGCTTCATGATTGCTGGGGGCCCCACTGCTATCAATCCAGAGAACTAAGGATCTGGAAAGCCCTGGCACATGCGCACTGCATCCATTCATTCTAATAGGAGCGCGGAAGATCAGTTAAGCGCTGCACTTGACAATCTGTTGTCCTTTCATTAAGAATTAATGCAGCGGTGGTGCACATGAGCAACATCCCCTCCTTTCAGCCATTTCTCTGGATCGGTGGAAATCACAGCAGTCAGACCCCCAGCGATCTGAAGGTTAGCCCCTATCCCGTAGATAGGATAGCTTCTAAGCTTGAGAACCCCCCTTTAAAGAATATTTCATTTAATTTCTAATGGAGAAGCTGTGGTTTGTTCCTCTGCGCTGTAAAGAGACCAGGAAACAGTTTTGTGACCTCATAAGGGACCTTTTCCTTAGTCAAGATGTTCTGCACTTATACAGTACACTTATACAGTACATATTTTGAGATCACAAAGCAAGGCTGCGAAATGTACAATATACTGACAAAAGTATTGGAACATCCACACATTACACCTTCAGGAACTTTTATGACATCCTATTCTTTTATATTGAGACTGTTACAGTATCAAATTTGGAACGGGTTAACAGTCAGATAGATACCGTAGATTTTTTTTTAGGTTACTGAATAGGAATAATATTATTCACTTTTTCCTTGTGTTTTTATCTCTATAAATATACAATGTAACACCAGTTTATATATCTATTGTTTTAGTGTATAAAATATTACAGTTCAGACTGGAAAGTGGTGAACTACAAGTATGAGGAATATTCAGGGGATTTCAGAGCCTTGCCTTGGTAAGTCCTATAAGGTTTGTAAAAAAAAAAAAAACTCCACAAAACATTGGATATGAGACTTGAACATGTAGATTTAATGAAAGAGGAAGAGTATATCGTTCATTCAGATTTTTTAATGCCATTAATGATCAACCTCAAAAAAATAAAAAAATGTTCATAGCTTTTGATGCCATCAATTGCTTAAGTCTTGTCCACATTGGGATCCCGCGTAAATATTGACTAATAGTCCTGGGATCCGCTGTTTTTATCATCCTCTGGTAAGCACCAGTGACAGAAGTGGCAATATATGGAGAGTTACCATGTATAGACAGCCAATATATGCTTAATACCTATATCCTGTATTGCCATCTACATCACTGTTCCTTTTACTGGTGGATTTTATAAGCTGCTGAGCTCCTATTTGTGATTCTTGAGGACTTCAGAGCATTGAGAACTTTGTAGTCAAAGAGGCTGCAAGAAAGAAGATCACAAGTTCTCTTATCTGCTGGGCTGGGCTTCACTGGAGCTGTGTGAGAAAAATATCCCTAATCTCTGGATTTGTGGCGCTTTATTTCTAGTGAATATTGTCGAATGAGTGGACCTGCTCTGAATGTCCACAGATGAGTGGACATGCTTGAAACACCCCTTGCTCCCTGCTTTGGGTGCACTTTCAATGTTGCTTTTTTGTACCTTTTGATATAGTCATGGCCGAATGTGTTGGCACCTTTGAAACTGTTCCAGAAGATGAAGTACTACTCCCAGAAAATTATTGCAATTACACATGTTTTGTTATACACATGTTTATTTCCCCTGCGTGTATTGGAGCAACACAAAAACACAGAAAAAAAGGCTAATTGGACATAATTTCACACAAAACCCCAAAAATGGGCTGGACAAAATTATTTTTTTTATCAAAAATGGAATGAGGCCTACAAAGAAAAGAACACAGTACTTACAGTCAAATATGGTGGAGGTTCATAGATGTTTTGGGGTTATTTTGCTGCCACTGGGTGCAGGTCAACATTAAATCTGAAGATTACCAAAGTATTTTGGGTTGCAAAGTAGTGTCCAGTGTCAGAAAGCTAGCTTTGTGTCCTAAGTCATAGGTCTTCCAGCAGGATAATGACTGCAAACATACTTCAAGAAGCACCCGGAAATGGATGGAAACAAAGCGCTGAAGAGGTCTGAAGTGGCCAGCAATGGGTCCGGATCTAAATCCCATTGAACACCTGTGGAGAGATTAAAATTGCTGTTGGGAGAAGCCGCCTTCAAATATGAGAGACCTGGAGCAGTTTACTAAAGAAGAGTGGTCAAAAATTCCAGTTGAGAGATGTAAGAAGCTTGTTGATGGTTATAGGAAGCGTTTCTTTGCAGTTATTTATTCCAAAGGGTGTGCAACCAAATATTAAGTTGAGAGTGCCAACAATTTTGTCCGGCCCATTTTTAGGGTTTGTGTGAAATTATACCCAAATTGCCTTTTTCTCTCTGTTTTTTTTTTTGTGCTGTTCCAGTATACACAAATGAAATAAACATGTTTATAACGAAACATGTGTACTTACAATAATTGTCTAGGAGAAAGACTTCATTTACTTTCCTTTTGTTACAGTGCCATATACCAGCTTAACCCCTTTCTCCCATCTGACGTACAATTCCGTCCATGTGCCCTGGGACTTAACTCCCAAGGATGGAATATTACGTCATATGCGATCAGCTGTGATAACGGGTGGAGCGCAGCTGATCGCGGCCAGGTGTCTGCTGATTATCACAGCTGACACCCCGCACTAAGTGCCAGGAGTGGTCGCGGACCGCTCCAGGCACATTAACCCCCGGCACACTGCGATCAAACATGATCGCAGTGTTCCAGCGCTATAGGGAAGCATCGAGCAGGGAGGGGGCTTCCCTGAGACCGTTAGAGCAGCGCGATGTGATCGCGCTGTTCCGAGGACCTCCTCCCTGCAGGACCCCGGATCCAAGATGGCCGTGGGGTCCTTCCGGGTCCTGCAGGGAGGCGGCTTCATCAATGCCTGCTGAGAGCAGGCGCTGGGAAAGCCTCCTGCACTGCCTGTCAGATCGGCGATCTGACACTATACAGTGATGTCCCTCCCTGGGACAAAGTAAAAAAAATAAAAATAATGTGTAAAAAAAAAAAAAAAATCCTAAATAAATTAAAAAAATATTCCCCAATAAATTCATTTCTTTATGTAAATTAAAAAAACAACAATAAAAGTACACATTTATTATGACCCGCCCTATAAAACTGTCTCACTAGTTAACCCCTTTAGTGAACCCCTTAAAAAAAAAACAAGGCAAAAAAGCAATGATTTATCATCGTACCGCCGAACAAAAAGTGGAATAACACGCGATCAAAAAGACGAATATAAATAACCATGGTACCGCTGAAAATGTAATCTTGACCTGCAAAAAACGAGCCGCCATACAGCATCATCAGCGAAAAAAATAAAAAAGTTATAGCTCGCAGAATAAAGCGATGCAAAAATAATTTTTTTATATATAATTGTTTTTATTGTATAAAAGCGCCGAAACATAAAAAAAATATATAATTGAGGTATCGCTGTAATCCTACTAACCTGAAGAATAAAACTGCTTTATCAATTTTTACCACACGCTGAACGGTATAAACGCCTCCCCCAAAATAAATTCATGAATTGCTGGTTTTTGTACATTCTGCCTCCCAAAAATCGTAATAAAAAGCGATCAAAAAATGTCATGTGCCCAAAAATAGTACCAATAAAAAAGTCAACTCGTCCCGCAAGAAATAAGACCTCGCAAGACTCTGTGGGCCAAAATAAGAAAAAATTATAGCTCTCAAAATGTGATGATGCAAAAACTATTTTTTGCAATAAAAAGTGTCTTTTAGCGTGTGACAAACATAAAAACCCGCTATAAAAATCCGCTATAAATAGTAATGTGGTTTTGAGTACCTTGAGGGGTGCAGTTTTTAGAATGGTGTCACTTTTGGGTATTTTCTGCCATATAGACCCCTCAAAGTGATTTCAAATGTGAGGTGGTCCCTTAAAAAAATGGCTTTGTACAATTTGTTGTAAAAATGAGAAATCGCTGGTCAACTTTTAACCCTTATAACTTTGTAACAAAAAAAAATTTTGGTTCCAGAATTGTGCTGATATAAAGTAGACATGTGGGAAATGTTATTTATTAACTATTTTGTGTGACATATTTCTCTGTTTTAAGGGAATAAAAATTCAAAGTTTGAAAATTGCAAATTTTCCAAATTTTCGCCGTATTTCAATTTTTTTTTCATAAATAAACGCAAGTTATATAGAAGAAATTTTACCACTATCATGAAGTACAATATGTCACGAGAATACAATCTCTGAATCACGAAGATCTGTTGAAGCGTTCCAGAGTTATAGCCTCATAAAGAGACAGTGGTCAGAATTGTAAAAATTGGCCTGGTCATTAACGTGCAAACCACCCTTGGGGGTTAAGGGGTTAACAGAGGATAATAGTATATTATTTTGGCCTCTGTCTGATGATGGAGTCCTTAGGACATATTTAGTGTGTCCATCAGAAGCTTTCCTAGGGCAGTCACTAAACTGTGTGTAACAATGACATGTAATCGGGGCCTAATTACAGAACTGGTAAGGCCTCGGTCAGATGTTCGTTTGTCATTTACACGTTCTGTGTTTTTCACATATAGAACACAAACCCATTCTAATATATGGGGCTGTTCGCTAATTTTTATTTTTTTGTAGGCCATGTGTCTGCACCAAAACATGGACATGTGTCTGTTTTTGATATGAGTCACGGATTAAAATTAACCATACTAGTCTATGGGTCCATGAAAATCACTGACAGCACACATTTCCATCTGTGTGCTGTCCGTGATTAAGATTGCAATGATTAAAGGAAGCTTTAAAATTTAATTTAAAGCAAACCTGTCACCAGGTTTGGCCAATATGAGGTACGACAAATCCAGATTTCATCAGTATTTAAGTCAGTGTTCGTTTTTACCATCAGTATTTAAAGGAAACCTGTCACAAGTTTACTGCGACAGAGGAGCCAGAAGACCGCTGCGTCTGATTTCTCCTACTCCTGCACTGATTAGAAGCACTTTACATTCATATTAAGTTTCTTTTAGCAGTGCAGTGGTTAATCTGCTCAGTTGAGAGCTCCTGGAAGGTTTCCTCTCAGCAGTGCGCTGTTAGCCACTCCCATTTCCTATATAATGTGGGCCTTGGCAAGCACTAATTGTCAGAGATAGCTTATGCTGTGTGGCTGAAGGCTGTTCTTGGTTGTTATTGGGGAAGGCGTTTGGTGGATTTATCTGTGACTGTTGCTAGGTTTTGAGCCCGTGATAATTCCCTTTCTTCTCCTACTTTGGTTTAACCATATCCACCACATTGTTTATGTGTGAATATTTGTATCATTGGTGTTTTCCTTTATCCCTGTTCGTATTACCTTGTTAGTCTGATTGGTGTATTACGGTACAGCACTACTCCCCTCTTCTCTGGGTGGGGGAAGGGTACAGACTGATGGTGGATTCAGGAGCTAAGGCAAGGTACGTGGCCCTGGCGTCTTCACCATCAGAGGTAATCTTGGGAACAGGGCGAGCTAGGGTGCCCCTAAGGACAGGAAAAGAGCCCCTGGTCCTGGTGAAACCTGACAACAGAGTTGTGACAGAACCTGTCACAAGGTTTGGCCGATATGAGGTAAGTCCACCACCTTTCAGGCCTGATATACAGCGTTCTATAATGATGTATATCTGCCCCCCAACCCGACCTGAAAGAGAAGAAAAAGACCTGTTATTATACGCACCTGCAGGGTGGCCGGTCTGAAGGGTGTCCTTCTAGCTTGGTGTGAATTATGAGCCCCTATGTCATCCACAAGGTCTCCCCAGCATCACGCTCCTGACTAGGGCAGAGTAAAGTACTGCAGTGCACATGCACCGGGGCTCTTCGGCCTTTCTTGTTGCCTGCACACTACCGTGCACAGGAGCACAATGCCAGGGAGACTGTGTTCATGACGTGGAGATGCATCATCCACACGAAGCAAGAAGGAGAAAGGCATTGCAAGAAGATAGGAGGTGAATATAATAAAAGGTCTTTTTCTTCTCTTCCAGGTCAGGTTGGTGGCAGATATGCAGCATTATAAAACGCTGCATATCAGACCTGAAAGGTGGTGGCATTACCTCATATAGGTCAAGCCTGGTGACAGGTTCCCTTTAAATACTGCTGGTAAAAACTAACACTGACTGAAACACTGATGAAATTTGGATCCAAAAGATTAATGAACAACGGTTCGTGATTTAACATGTGAAAAATCACTGACATCTGAATGAAGTCTTACTCCTTGATGTTCCCTGATCATGTCTGGCAGTACTTTTGGATAGTTTTTTTTAATGAGTGAGTAGATTATAAGAAATAAGACATAAAATAAAGAAAAAAAAAAACTTCCTTTTCTCTGTTTTTCATTTCATTCCCTGTTTTTATTAGAAAAAAACTACATAAAAAACAATATTTGTGAGTTTTCTCACAAAAATAAATGTTGAGTTCTCCTTCAATGGAGTTCTTCAAACAGGCTGGACAGACATCTGTCGGAGATGTTTTAGTGAATCCTGCATTGAGCAGGGGTTTGGACGCGATGACCCTAGGGATCCCTTCCAACTCTAACATTCTATGATTTTATGATATCTGAAAAATTAGGTGAGGAGAAGTATCCACTGCAGCTTCTCCCCATTCAGAACCCTATTTGCATTTAGGAAAAGTCCTGTCACACAAGTCCAGTCGGGCAGAGATAATAAGGAGGGAAACAACCAATCGACTTCTCTCCCTATGCTTGAACTCCTCTCTTCCTCTTTGTTTCCCTTTTGAGGGCTTTTCCATCATTGTCCCGCTTCTAAATCTGAAATTGCTTTTGGAACAATGCCTAGGACAGATGATGGCTGGGAGTGCCTTTAAAATGTCACTTTAGAAAATGCGGTACTTTTGGCAACTATGCATCTAGTGAGTTAGCTATTGGAATTACTTAAAATAATTAGTGTTTCTTCAAAAAGATTTCCAATAGAGTGTGAAATAGATATTGTAGTTTCTGAAAATAGCAATGAACAGATCTGCATTCTGGGCTAGAATAAGTTGTGAGCCAATGACTTGTCACAGACCAACGGAAATCCAGACCTCTAAATGGTGAATCATACACTGGATTTCCTGTTATATTCTGTGTATTGGCTTAGAGGATGTGAACGTATAATCTAGTGCTACAAATCATCCAGTTTCTCACTTTTTATTGGAAAATATTACTACATGCATTTTCTGTCATCTTGG
>JARQOD010000008.1:68372195-68481460 GCA_033576555.1 Oophaga sylvatica
GGATTCGGTCAGCCATTTTAGAGGCTTACCGACTTAAGGGCGAACCTTGCCCGATTAAGATTCGAGCTCACTCCACAAGGGCTGTGGGTTCATCGTGGGCTTTTCATCAAGGAGCCTCGGCATCTCAGCTCTGCCGGGCGGCGACCTGGCGTTCCGTCCACACATTTACAACATTTTATAAGGTGGACGTTAGTGCTTCCGCTGATGCGGCCTTAGGACGTAGGGTCCTGCAGGCGGCTGTAGTTTAAAAGTTCTTGTGAACTTATTAGTTAGCGCTATTTGCGCATTTATCTAGGTTGTGGGTATCTGCCTTTTTGCTTTCCTGCCCACCCTTATTTTTGGACTGCTTTGGGACGTCCCACTAGTAATGACTGTGTCTCCCTTCCTTCATCTGTAGCTGAAACACGGATTTTGGTAAGAACTTACCTGTAAAATCCTTTTCAGCGAAGAAGGAAGGGAGACACAGATCCCTCCCATGGCAGAAGTGTGTTGTTGTTTTCAGATGCGGCGTGACCCTTCTCTGATAGCGATTATCTGGGCTGAGGTCGGCGCGCTAAGGCTCTGTTCCAGCATTGCCAGCTCATCGCAGTGGTCAGGTTCAGTGAGTAGTACCTGGACTGTGTGGTTCTTTCGGCTATATGCATAACCTGTCTTCTTGTTTTTTCTCTGAAGTCCTTCAGAAGGAGTTATGTTGCTACGCTGGTGATATTTGCTCTTCCTTAAGCTTGGGTACGACTGGAGAGCTGGAGTAGGAGAAGCCCTATATAGCTGGAGGGCCCGGTCAACACTTTTTTAATCTGAGGTGTGTTTATCCTGTGTGAGCTCCGCCTACCCACTAGTAATGACTGTGTCTCCCTTCCTTCTTCGCTGAAAAGGATTTTACAGGTAAGTTCTTACCAAAATCCGTGTTTCTGCCGAGAAAATAAAATATTATAGAAGAACTATTAAAATAAATGGGACTTTCAAAAATTACTCTTCCAAAGGCTCAGCCAAAAATGCAATCCTATTTCTTATTGGAATTGTGGGTTTGATGTCTGCAGCTGGCGCTAATAGTAATGGAGAGTTGTCTGTCAGACACCCCCATTACTAACTCAGTAGTCAAAAAATACACACAGAAAAGTCCTTTATTTGAAAAAATCGCTCTCTGACAATGTCCCTCTTTTATCCATTTATTAAAAAAAAAAATATATATATATATATATATATATATACACTGTGTGCAGAATTATTATGCAAGTTGTATTTGAGTGGATTCTTTTTATTATTGAGCAACAAATATGTTCTCAATCAACCCAAAAGACTCACTAATATCAAAGCTTAATATTTTTGGAAGTTGGAGTGTTTTTTTTTTTTAGATTTGGCTATCTTAGGAGGAGATCTGTTTGTGCAGGTAACTATAACTGTGCAGAATTATTAGATTTTATTTTTATTACCATTATTTTCCCATTTCCTAAATTCTTCAGATACTAATGAAAAATACTGATCCCAATAGAGACAAATAAAGAAAGTGAATTTATCCACAAGGAGGTACACCCAAAATCTCTATTTAATCCTCATCAACACAGAGGACCAAATATAGACACTTTTTTTTTCATTAGTATCTGAAGAATTTAGGAAATGGGAAAATAATGGTAATAAAAATAAAATCGAAAAGCATGGAATTGGGAAAAATAAGATAAAAAAGGAGAATAACATCTCTAAAAGAGAAAAAGTGGCATTGGAGGATTTAAGACAAAATACAGATATAGTAATAAGGCAAGCTGATAAAGGGGGAGGAGTGGTTGTGCAAAACAGATCTGACTATATTGAGGAAGCTTTGAACATATTGTCTGATATGAGATATTACAAATTCTAAAAGAAGATCCTACACAATCCTTTGTCCGGGACTATCACCATATGATCAAGGAAGCCTATGAGAGGAATATTCTTAATAAAACAGAAAAAAAGGTTTTTAACAAATACAGCGCCAACCATGGCGTTATTTTATCATTTACCAAAATTGCATAAGAACCCTGAAAAACCACCTGGCAGACCGATAATATCAGGAATAGGGTCTTTGACTTGTCATGTTTCTCATTATATTGACTTGTTTTTACAAGATTTAGTAAAGTCTCTTCCTTCATATTTGAGAGACTCCACACAATTAATCGAGGAATTGAGGGATATTGAATGGGAAGATAACTATTCCTTTATCTTGTTGGATGTAAATTCATTATATTCCAACATAGATCATGAAATGGGGGTAAATGCGGTGGGTTTTTATTTAGCAAAGACAGAGATGCTCCCTGAACAAAGAGACTTTCTGTTAAAGGGTCTCAAATTCATTCTTGAACACAATGTGTTCATTTTTGAAGGCGTACTGTACTTACAGTTGCTCGGCACCGCGATGGGGACTCGGGTCGCGCCAAGTTTCGCAAACTTATTCATGGGGCGATTCGAGTCCTCATCGTCACTCTCTAAGCCTGTTTTTAATGATAAAATAAGGCTTTATAAGCGCTTCATTGATGATCTGATCATCATATGGAAGGGGACAGAGGAGGAAGCGGCACATTTTATAAAGGAGCTCAATAATAACACCTGGGGGATCACCTTTACATCACAATTTAATAAAGAAAAAATAGTGTTTCTTGATCTAGAGATACGCCATAGTGGGAAAAAAATTATTACAAAAACCCACTTCAAAAAGGTGGATTCAAATGGCTTTTTAGATTTCAACAGTGCACATTACAAGAAGTGGAAGGTAAATATACCCCACAGCCAATTTTTTCGTATAAGAAAGAATTGTACGAGAGAATCTGATTATGTAGCTCAGTCTAAAATTCTAAAAAGAAAATTCAAGGAAAAAAGTTACCCAAAAAATTTGATAAATGGTGCATATAGGGATAACAAAATAAAAACACAGGAGGAATGTTTAAAAGGAAAAAATAGGAAGGGGGATAATTTGACTATTGGTAAAGAAAAAAGTGATGATCGCTGGAAATTGAATTTTGTGACAACATTCAATAGGGGAAATAAAGTCATAAGAACTGTGCTTTCAAAATATTGGTATATCTTTAAGCGTGACCCTGTTTTGGGAAAACATCTCCCTGATAAACCAGGGATTACATATAGAAGGGGGAAAACTTTGAAAAACTTGGTGGCCCCCAGTAAATTAAAAAAACAATTGGATTCAAAAGGAAAAAAACAATAAAAAAGGTACGGATCAAATTTCAAGTGGTGTTTTTCAAGGAACCGGAGTTTTTAAATGCACCTCCAAAAAATGTTATACCTGTGGGATCCTAGATCATGGGGCTAAAACTATCAAATGTAACAATACTGGTGAGGTCTTTGAGATTTCTCAAAGACTCAGCTGTAGCAGTGATTATGTTGTATATGTCATCACATGCAGTTGCGGTTTGCAATATGTGGGACGCACTGTGCAGACACTGCGGTCCCGCATTAATGGTCACAGAAATAGAGCAAAAAATGGGTTTTTAAAACATAGTCTCTCAAGGCATCTGCTAATTAAACATAACAAAATTTTCAACATAAAAGTAACTCCAGTGGAACAGATACCCTCTGGTGTTGCAAATAGGAATGCTCTTTTAAACCGGAAAGAAACGTTTTGGATATATCGTCTGGGAACATTATATCCAAATGGATTGAATGATATCATAGAGAGAGTTTGAATGTTTTTTTTTTTTTCTTCTTGCATCTATGCTGTCAAAGTTGGTGGGTGTGCTCCTGAACTTGGTCCACTCCCTAAATCAAGTGTCTGAAACTGGGATAAAAGGTTTGCCACTATATATGTGTTACTGAATTTTATAGTATTAGGATTTGTACTGTGTTTTTATGATACCTGATGAAGGATATATACTGTATCCGAAACGCGTTGTATCTCCTCCATTTTAACTTATTAAATAAAAAAATATGAAATATCATCTTTGGATGTGAGTCCTGGGAAGCGCTGCCATTCATGGTCTGGATGTGCCTTTCTTGATTTACTCATCCTGTGTGAGCCTGAATCTGGCTCTTTCACTTGGATCCACCCGAGGCAAGCTGCAAGCCCTGTCTATTGAAAAGTATCCCAGAAGGATTTTTGAGGATACATAATCTAAAGCCATATTAGTATTCTATCAGGTGAGTGCATAAAATTGTGCACACTCTAAAGACTATAATATTGTTTTTACGCACTTAGGGCGCCGCGATTTGTCTATTCTTCTCTCCCAAACAGGGTTTTTTTTATTTTTTTATTTTTACCTTTCTTTACGATGACACTCAAAAGCCTTCCATCCATAGATTCTGTCGGTTGCTTGATCTGTTTACGATCAACATTGCATGCAGCAGCCACCACATCCTCCCAGACACTGTTCCGAGAGGTGTAATGTTTTCCCTCCCTGTAGATCTCACATTTTATGAGGGACCACAAGTTCTCTGTGGGGTTCAGATCAGGTGAACAAGGGGGCCATATCATTACTTTTTCTTCTTTTAGACCTTTACTGGCCAGCCACGCTGTGGAGTATTTGGATACATGTGATGGAGCATTGTCTTTCATGAAGATCATGTTTTTCTTGAACAATACCGACTTCTTCTTGTACCACTGCTTGAAGAAGGTGTCTTCCAGAAACTGGCAGTAGGTCTGGGAGTTGAGCTTCACTCCATCCTCAACCCGAAAAGGTCCCACAAGTTCATCTTTGATGATACCAGCCCATACCAGTACCCCACCTCCACCTTGCTGGCGTCTGAGTCGGAGTGGAGTTCTCTGCCCTTTACTGATCCAGCCTCGGGCTCATCCATCTGGCCCATCAAGAGTCACTCTCATTTTATTAGTCCATAAAGCCTTAGAAAAATCAGTCTTAACATATTTCTTGTCCCAGTCTTGACGTTTTATCTTGTGTTTCTTCTTCAAAGGTGGTCGTTTTTCAGCCTTCCTTACCTTGGCCATGTCCCCGAGTATGGCACACCTTGTGCTTTTTGATACTCCAGTAACGTTGCAGCTCTTAAATATGGCAAAACTGGTAGCAAATGGCATCTTGGCAGCTTCACGCTTGATTTTCCTCAATTCATGGGCAGTTATTTTGTTCCTTTTTTATCAACACACTTCTTGCGACCCTGTTGGCTATTTGCCATGAAACACTTGATTGTTCGGTGATCACGCTTCAAAAGTTTGGCAATTTCAAGACTACTGCGTCCCTCAGCAAGACATCTCACAATTTTTGACTTTTCAGAGTCCGTCAAATCTCTCTTCTGACCCATTTTGCCAAAGGAAAGGAAGTTGCCTAATTAATTAGCACACCATTATATTAGGGTGTTGTGTCATTAGACCACACCCTCTATTAACAGAGATGAAAATACTTGATTTACATAATGGCAGTTGGTTTCAGCCTATACAGCTTGGAGTAGCAACTGTATAAAGGATGATGTGATCTAAATACTCATTTGCCTAATAATTCTGCACACTGTATGTATATCCACACCAGTTCCCATAGTCCAAATGGAGGTCCCACGACGTTCCCCATCTTCTTCATCCAATGTATGACGCTCCGTTCAGAGAATTATGCTCCATAGACAGGAGCAGCAGCCGAGTCTCTAACTGCACTCCGCAAGACCCTGCCTCTGTGAGCATTAAGGTTACCTCAGTTCACAGCCGTCAGTTCTCGCCGCCTCCTGATTCAAGATTATTTTTTATTTTTTTTTTAATTATTTGTTATTTTAAGTCCTTTTCCTATCCACATTTGTTTGCAGGGAAATTGTTCTGCTCTTATCCCCATTTTTCTTCCTTTTGCAGCCCCCTAGACCTTACTACAACGATTTTACAGCCATTTTCTGGCACCAACGTTCGGTTCCCCATTGAGTTATATGGGAATTATATGGGATTCAGGTCCTGGGTCAAGTTCTGGCACTCGAACTGAACTTTCTTCTCAAGTTCGGCCGAACCTGACAAATTTGAACTTCTGTAGGCTCATCCTTAGTGAAGTTGTAGGTATCCACACATATGACTGTTTCACACTAGCGACTGGTGTTTTCATCATATTATTATTTATTGTTTTTATAAAACAACTTAGAATCTTTTGAGATCTGTGCTTTTTTTGGGCACAAAACATGTCATTTGCACATGTACATGCTCTTTTGGAAATGAGAAGGGAACTATAGTGTCATTATCCTGGGAAAGACCAATGCACCATGTGAATTTGCTTTCTCCGATGTCTACAAATCAGGGACATGAGTTTAGTGACCACCTAAAACACTTGATACACCCCTTTCTTCTCTCACCACCATGGTTTAGCTACGTAAAGCTTCATGGTTATTTCTAATTTTTCTGAAAATGATTCTTTTCTTAAACTTTCAAAAACTCTGAGGTATAAAGAAATGTCTGGATTGTAAGTGTTTGAGTTTATTTTGCAGCTGTTAGCTGGTGGCAAAATAGCTTGAATTCAGTGTGTTGAAAACTTTTCCTGAGATTGACTTTTGGCTTAATGAATATGGAAATTTAAGAATTTTGGACTGAATCCTTCTTTATCCATCGACTCAACTTACAGTATTGTTAAATAGCTTAGTTACAACAAAAAAGACTAGTAAGTCAACAGAAAAAAGCAGTAATAACTATACTGAGGCAATAAGAAAATTGGACTAAAAGATATATGTATAAAGCATATAAATATTTCTAAAGAATCCTTTTCTCAAAGTTTATTTTTTTTACTCATCCAAAATGTTCAATAACTAAGTAAAATGTGTAATCCAGTTTCAGTTTTACCACCCATTTAAAATGGTTTTCCATGATAAAATTGTTTCTCCCCTTAGTGTTTAAATATTGAAAATAACAAACACACCACAAATCCACCGCTGCAGCCAATCATTGGTAATGTGCACTGCAGCCTATAAACTATCATCGAGGGGAGAGAGACAGTGCCAAATCTATTGAGGGTGACTATAGTCTCTGATTGTTATTTTCTATATATGCAGAGCTATAAGGGTAATAAAAGGATCAGGGCATACCCTTTAAGCTTAACCCCTTTACAACCTATGACGTATAGGTACACCATAGGTCGCCTCCCCCTCTTTGATGCACGCTCCGGCGCATAGCCCACATTTTTTACAGCTCATGACAGCTGATTTGATCACGGTTATGTTCCCCTAACAGCCGCAGGTGCAATCTCTGACAACGACATTTATCATGGCCACGCCGGAAATGTGTCACTAACCCTGACACTCGACGCTCCATCACATGATCGCAGGGCGCCGATGGGTTGACATGACAATCCGGGTCTGCAGGAGACCACCATGCTTGCCATTTCAGATCTGCTATGAGCACTGACCTGGGGCCGGCGTTCATAGCAGATGATCATTTCTGCTACACATAGCAGGACTGAAGCCATCTAATGTGTAGCACAAGCGATCTGAAGAACTCAGCTTTAGGTCTGTCAAGTTGACTGTTGAAGCAAGTAATAAAAGGAAAAAAAAATGTTTCTAAAAATATTAAAAAATATAAAAGTTTAAATCACCCCCCTTTTGCCCCATTGAAAATAAAACAATAATAATTTGGTATCGCCGTGTTTGGAAACGCCCGATCGATCAAAATTTAAAAAGAAATAATCCCAATAAATGGCATAACGAGAAAAAAAAATCTAAATGCCAGACTGTTTTTTTACTCACCGCAACATTACAATAAAATGCAATAACAGGCGATCAAAACATTCTATCTACCCCAAAATGGTATCAATAAAAACATCAGCTCGGTGTGCAAAAAAACAAGCCCTTACCCGGCCCAAGATCACGAAAAATAGAGATGCCATGGATCTCGGAAAATGGCGCCATTTTTTTCTTTCAATCTTTAGATTTTTTTCACCACTTACCGTAAATAAAAAATAATCTATACATGTTTGCTATCTGTGGACTCGTAATTACCTGGAGAATCATACTGGCAGGTCAGTTTCAGCATTTAGTGAACATGGTAAAAAAAAAAAAAAAACAATTGTGGAATTGCACTTTTTTACAATTTCACCACACTTGGAATTTTTACCACTTTTTAGTACACTGTATGCTAAAACCAATGGAGTCATTCAAAAGTACAACTCGGACCGCAAAAAAGAAGCCCTCACATGGCCATATTAACAGAAAAGTAAAAAAGTTACGGCTCTAGAAAGAAGGGGATCAAAAAGCTAAAATGCAAAAATGGAAAATCCCAACGTTGTGAAGGAGTTAAAAATTCTGTTAGGTCAATATATGTCCCTGTTTTGGGTGCTACCTCAAACCTTGACGGGAAGTAGTTTCCCCCTTTAGATATTCATGTCGTTTTCCAAAGTTCTGAGCTGCTTAATTCCTTAATAATTTTTTACAGTTGTTCGAGAGTTTTATTTTTCAACATTAGAATAAAATTGTCTGTCTGCAGCCAACACTAAAAGGAGCACAAAAATGTTATAAGTACTATTTTATTATAGGATTTAAACATGTTTCCCACTACTAAACAACTTGTTAATTATGGGCATGTCACAGGAAGGTGACAGAAATAAAAACAATTTGATAATCAGCTACCAGACCAGCGCTACTGCTCCGTAGCCAGCGCTGTGTTCCCCATTGATCTGCTGGGATCAACTTCAGGTGGGAGAATTGCTTGAGCAGTGCAGGCAATCACTGGCCGCTAAATGGCTGCAATTAGTGGTGAGCGAGTATGCTCGTTGCTCGGGTTTTCCCGAGCACGCTCGGGTGGTCTCCCGAGTATTTGGGCGTGCTCGAAGATTTAGTGTTTGACGCCGCATCTGCATAATTTGCGACTGCTAGACAGCCTGAATACATGTGGGGATTCCCTAACAAACAGGCAATCCTCACATGTATTCAGGCTATCAAGTAGCCGCAAATCATGCAGCTGCGGCAACAGAAACAAAATCTCGAGCATGCCCAAATACTCGGAGATCACCCAAGCGTGCTCGGGAAAACCCGAGAAACGAGCATACTCACTCATCACTAGCTGCAATGTATAAACTATACAGAAAAAAAAAATGCTGAATCAGTTTTTTTTTTCTATTTTTCTTACTTCCCTGGATGCATTAATAAAGTGTTGTCCAGTAGCGGATAGCACAGTTAATGTGTACCAGTGGCTACAGTCGTGTTGTATATTCAGTGCTGCTTTGAATCTAGATAAACAGCACTCCAATCAGTATAAAGATATTTAATAAAGTTAATCAGCACAAAAATTTGAATCTATTTACATTAAAAAATAGTTTTTAAGGGCCGTCATTCACTTTAGGGACTATTCACTTCGTAGTTAGTGATAGTATATTTTTTGGAACCTCCTCCGATCCTGATAATGAAGGGTCTACAGTGCTGCATCTCCCTCAGTGCTGGTCCCCTTCACAGCGCCAGGAGCACTGCGAGTAGGGGAGAAGCTGTAATGAGGCAGCACTGCGGGTTATTAATTCTTAGGATTGTGGGAGATCCTGAGGTCAGATTCCCACCAATCGTTAAAGGGAATCTGTCAGCAGAATTTCGCTCACCAAACTATTTTTATGTGCGTGTAGCTCTTTCAAAGACAAGACCAGCGATACCTTTTCATTGGCACACAGTTTCTTCATTACTGAGAAATCAGTGTTTGAATTGATATGCAAAGGATACCATAGATCTGAAGCCTCTATCACTGCAGCTGTATTCCCTGCCTCCTCTTGTTTGACTGACAGCTCCTTTGCCTGAACTTACACAGCATAAAGGCTGTCAGTCAATCTGAATCTGGATGACAGAGGCTTCAGAACTACACCCTCATTTCCATATCAATTCAAGCACTATTCTCTCAGTAATGGAGAAACAGACTTGCCAGGTAAAGGTATTGCTTGACTTGTATTAGAAATAGGGTTGAGCATTCCGATACCGAAACCCGGTTCCGATACCTGAAATCCAATGTAAGTCTATGGGAACAAAATATCGGAAGTAAAAATATTCCGATATTTTGTTCCCATAGACTTACATTGGATTTCAGGTATCGGAACCGGGTTTCGGTATCGGAATGCTCAACCCTAATTAGAAAGAGTTGCATACACATTAATATAGTTTGAGGGGTGAAATCCTGCTGACAGATTTATTTTATATCTATATGTTTTTTCTTTTAGATATGTCAACACTTACTGTGATTACTTCTTCAAAAGGGAATCTGTCACCAGGTATTTGCTACCCAGTATGAAAGCAGCATGATGTTTGGGAAAAGACCCTGATTCCAGTGATGTATCACTTATTGGGCTGATTGCTGTAGTTTTGCCAAAATCACTGTTTTATCTGCTGCAGATCTAGCATTTCTCTGAATGCTGAGCTCTGTATAACCCCGCCCACACCACTGATTGACAGCTTTCTATGTACACTGTGCAGATGCAAAAAGCTGCCAATCAGTGGTGGGGGTGGGGTTATTCAGAGCTCATGAATATGGAGGACTTCATGGCAACAGGTTTACTAGTCCTTTAGTGAAAATCTACAGATCAAACTAGGGACACAAGCTTTACATTATTCTGTCCTCAGACTCGGTGGCTAAAACCTGGTGACAGATTCCCTTTAAGGGGTAATACAGTTGTTGAAAATAGTAAACCAAGTTTCTAATAAATTCCTCCAGTAGACAAGAATATTATACAAAGTGGGAGAGTGCAGCTCAGAAGGTCAGCAAAGTAAAGCCTATGTAAGGTCCAATCCAGCTCCGTAAATGAAGATAAGGGCTGCCCAATTTCCCCAAAAAATAGTCTGGTGTAGGGGAATGTTCTTTATTATTAAATCTTTATCCTTTATTTGGTTGATTAGCAAGACGAGGTCTGGAGTTGGTATAATTGGAGAGAGCATATGGCCACTGGTATATGTTCTTGGAATGGCTTGGGCATGCAAGATATTTTTCAGCTGCAGATGGAAGGAAGAGAGCCACAGTATTCATTACTGATGGGTAGGCGGAGCCCCAGATCAGGATGTTACCTCAGATCAAAAGAGTGCTGACTGGCTGGCCCCTCCAGCTCGGGCTCCTCCTACTCAGCTCCAGTCTAAGATTTGAGGTCCAGAGGATGGTCGCTGCTAATGCAGCTCCTCAGAAGATTTTATTATTTTATATTCGGACAGGAGACTTGGATCACCAGTTGGTCTAGAGGTCTCAGGGGTACCAGCGCTGCTGTACCCCAACCTCTCCCTTGGCGGATCTGTATTTACTCAAAGTCCCTGCAGAATCCTTGCCGGCCCTGGGGGATGAGGAGAGCTTCCCTGGCGGGACGCAAACCACACGTGCGGTCACTGCGTTCCTCGCCCTCGGGGGAAGCATGGGCACAGCGCCAGAAACCCCTGAGGGTCCCTGTGGCGCTTTTGGCTGGTGAGTACTCCACACAAAATTTTATTATTAATGTGTGAGTGCTTTAGCGTCTGATGGCAGCGCTATTACATGTATATCAGTATGCTTCAGCGCTGCGGTGACAGCGCTACTACATGTTTATCAGTGTATTTCACCAGCCTCTCCCTTGGCGGATCTGTAACTACATAATGGTCCCTGCAGAATCTTGCCGGCCCTGGGGGATGAGGAGAGTTTTCCCTGGCTGGGGCGCAAACCACACACTGGGGTCACTGCGTTTCCCGCCCTGGGGGGAAGCATGGGCATAGCGCCAGAAACCCCTGAGGGTCCCTGTGGCGCTAAGCTGGTGAGTACTCCACACAATTTTTACTATAATAATGTGTGAGTGCTTCAGCGCTGCGGTGACAGCGCTGTTACAAGTAGATGTGGTGATCTTTTGTCCGCAGGCAGATAGCTGCAGGACAGAGAGGGAGCAGGAGCGAGGGAGTTCGCGCTCAATATTTGAGCTGGCGGGGGGCGTGGCCTAACTTTTCCCGGTCTTCTGAGCAGGAAGACGCGCGCTCTGGCGTTTCTCCTGCGACTTTCTCACTGTGGCGGCCATTACACAGGCTCCTGGGCTCCTCAGACCGCTCCTCTCCTCATAAGACACCACGGCCAGCTGGGTGAGTGCTGATTCCTCACCCCGCAGCGCAGCGATCGCTATCCTGCAGCTGCAGTCTCATTAGAGACATAAAATTGGCTGGGGCTCACTAATATATATATATTGTGGTGAGTTTGCAATATTAACCCCTCTGAGGGTTATTTCTACCAGCTAAATTTTTTGACTGAATACCGCTGGGGTAACCCTGCCTGGTGGAGCGTTAACCCTTCAGCATATAAAAAAAAAAAAAACCGCATAGTTTTTTGCTGGTATTACCGCTTTGACCTGCTCATACAGGTGAGACATGTCTGAACAGAGTTCAGATGCCGCGGACCACGTCCCAGTGCCATTGCGGCAATCAGATACGCAGACCTCCACAGCGTCTAGCGCTGCGGTCGACAGCGGTGAAAAATTGGATGATATCGCTCGATCGATCAACAACTTGTCTGACCTTTTAGGTCAATATGTGTCTGCTAATTCCTCTCAGAGGAAGCGACGCAGGCCGTTACCGGCCTCTACACGGAGCGAGTCAGATGTATCTGATATTGGGCAGAGTTCCCCTTTAAATTCGGATGGAGAAATATCCGATTCAGATGCGGACGAGCCGCAGGGGCGTTCCTCTATGGCGAAGCGTACGGAGGCATTAATTGAAGCCATGAGAGATATATTACAGTTACCGGAGGAGGTAACTAGTCGTCCTGGTAAATCAGCACGCATGTTCCAGGAGTCCCGTGCTTCGCGTACAACATTGCCAGCTCTGGATGAGCTTAATAGTGTAATAGAGGAGGAACGTCTATGTCCAGATAAGCGTTTTCATGGAACGCATTTCTTGGATACACTTTATCCTTGCTCTGCGGAGTCAAAGGCTAATTGGACTTCTGCTCCTGAGGTGGATGTGTCTTTATCTCAGCTTAGTAAATCCTCACTACTCCCTATTAAGGGAAAAGCGAGTTTACAGGAGCCTTTGGATAGAAAAACAGAGTTGGCGGCAAAAGCAAGCTATGAGGCTGCGGGTCATGGATTCCGAGCAGTGCTAGGATCCATGTGTGCTGCTAGAGCTTCTCTAGGCTGGTTGGCACGTCTGAAGACGGAGTTGCAAAATGAATCTCCGTTATCTGAGATACGGGAAACTTGTGAATGGTTGGAAACGGCAGCCTGTTATATCTTTGATGCCGGTCTGGATACGGCATCTCTGCTGGCCAAAGCGCAAGCTTCAGCGGTCACAGTCAGAAGAGCTTTATGGCTCAGACAGTGGGCCGGGGACGCAGTTTCCAAACAAGGGTTGTTGGCCTTACCTTACAAGGGTGGCCATCTTTTTGGATCCGACCTCACAGAGCTGATTTCCAAGGCTAAGGCGAAGGAATCAGCATTACCACAGCGTAGGGCCATGGCCTCGGTGTCCAGTAAGCCTGGTGTCTATAGTGGTCGGCGGTCCTTTCGGGGCCGAGGACGATCTAGTCACTCCTTGTGGGGATCGGGTCGTCCTTCCTTCTCAGGAAAGAAATCCTCTCAGAAAACTCGTACTCCCTGGAAGCAGAGTTTCCGCCAGGACAAGCGGGAACTTGACAAGAAGCCCGCAAAGTCGAATTGACGCCAGGGGTCCACTCGAGGATTCTCGAGTGGGGGGTCGCCTGCTTCTTTTCAAGGCGACTTGGATGGCTCGCGTTCCAGATTCCTGGGCAACGCGGATAGTGTCGGCAGGCTATTTCATAGAGTTTGCTTCTCGACCCCCAAATGTTTTTTGTCAGTCTCGCGTTCCGTCGGAACCCGAGCTTGTTGTCGCTCTACAGCGAGAGGTCGAATCTCTGCTACAAAAGGGTGTAGTGATACCGGTTCCGTCAGAGGACCGAGGGTAAGGTTTTTATTCCAACCTTTTTATAGTTCCCAAAAAGGAGAACAAATTTCGCCCGATTCTGGATCTCAAGCGATTAAACCGACATGTCCATGCCCGGAAATTTCGCATGGAGTCGCTTCGCTCCGTTGTGGCAGCTCTGTCACAGAACGATTTTCTGGTGTCAATCGACATTCGCGACGCCTATTTGCATATTCCCATCGGAAAGGCTCATCAGCGCTTTCTTCGATTTGCCATAGGTCAGAATCATTACCAGTTCGTGGCTCTGCCGTTCGGCTTAGCCTCAGCGCCAAGGGTCTTTACAAAAATTCTGGCGCCCCTCATGGCAATCCTTCGAAGACAGGGGATTACGATTCTCCCTTATCTGGACGATCTTTTGATCGTGGCTTCCTCGGAGGAGGAGGCGTTGACGGCTCGGGATTTGTCTCTTCAGTTTCTGAAGGACTTCGGTTGGCTGGTCAATTGGGAGAAGTCGTCTCTGGAACCATCGAGGACAATCCTCTTTTTGGGAATGCATCTCGACACGTTTCGGTCGGTAGTTTCCCTACCACCAGACAAACAGTCATGTCTTCTTCGACATGTACAGATTATGAAATCCTCAACGGCAATGTCCCTTCGGAAGTGTATGCGTCTTCTGGGACTGATGGTGGCGTCCATGGAGGCAATTCCTTTTGCCCAGTTCCATTCCAGGACTCTCCAAAGGTTCATCTTGAGTCGATGGAACCAGTCGCAATCGCTGGATTGCAGTGTCACCATTTCTCGCGCGGTGCGGGATTCTCTAGAATGGTGGTTACGTCCAGGGGCATTCTCCCTGGGGAAGTCTTTCCTCCCTCCGAAGTGGTCAGTCATAACCACCGATGCCAGCCTGACGGGCTGGGGGGTGTTTGGAACAATCTCTGGATTCAGGGGGTATGGTCATCGGAAGAGTCTGTTCTTCCGATCAACATCCTGGAATTGAGGGCGATTTTCCTTTGCCTCCAACATTGGACGGTCCCTTTGAGCGGTCTGCCAGTCCGAGTGCAGACAGACAATGCGACGGCTGTCGCGTATATCAATCACCAAGGTGGGACAAGGAGTTCCAGACTCATGGTAGAGGTGTCCCGAATTTTGATTTGGGCAGAGGCCAGTGTACCAGCCATTTCGGCGATTCACATTCCAGGGGTTCAGAATATTACAGCGGACTTTCTCAGTCGCAGAAGGATGGATCCCGGGGAATGGAGTCTCCACCCGGAAGTTTTTGCACTCCTGTGCTCTCGCTGGGGAACCCCACAAGTGGATTTGATGGCATCCAGGTCCAATGCCAAGTTACCGACGTTCATGTCCAGGTGCAAGGACCCGAAGGCTGTGGCGGTGGATGCTCTAGTGGCTCAGTGGGATCAGTTCAAGCTGATCTATGTATTCCCGCCAATATCCTTACTTCCTCTAGTACTGCGTCGGATCAGACTAGAGAGAATTCCAGCTATTTTGATAGCTCCAGACTGGCCAAGAAGGGTGTGGTTCTCGACAATAATGTCGCTGTTGGCGGCACCTCCTTTTCCACTCCCTCTTCAACCGGACTTGTTGACTCAGGGGCCCGTTTGTCATCCGGACTTGATGTCCCTGCGTTTGACGGCGTGGCTCTTGAGACCGAAATCTTGACCCGTAGAGGTTTCTCAGCCGAGGTCATTGCTACCCTTCGTGCTGCAAGAAGTCCGGCTACTACTAGGATTTACCACAAAATTTGGGAAACCTTCTTTTCGTGGTGTTTGGGGTCTTCTCGGAACCCGAGAAAATTTTCCATTCCCAACCTGTTGGCTTTTCTGCAGCATGGGCTAGACAAGGGTTTGGCAGTCAGCACCCTGAAAGGTCAGATTTCTGCTCTGTCCTTATTGTTCCGGAGAACCATTGCTTCAAATAGAGACGTGCTCTCCTTTTTCCGAGGTATATCTCGTAAGTTCCCGCCGCGGAAGGCTCCCGTGTCTCCTTGGCGGCTCAACCTTGTTTTGGAGGCTCTTCAGCATAAACCTTTTGAGCCTATGGTTTCTGCTAGCCTTTCTTTACTTTCTTGGAAGGTGGCCTTTCTTGTTGCAGTCACTTCCTTGAGGAGAGTTTCTGAGTTGGCAGCTCTTTCTTGTTCGCCTCCTTTTCTGGAGTTTTTTCCGGATCGTGTAGTGCTTCGCACTCGGGGTGATTTTTTGCCTAAAGTGGTGTCACAATTTCATGTCAACCAGGATATTGTGTTGCCTTCATTCTGCCCGGATCCGAAGAATGTGAAAGAGCGAGCTTTACACACATTGGATTTAGTGCGGGCCTTGAAGTTTTATCTATCTATTACTCAAGGTTTTCGCAAGACGGACTCCCTATTTGTGGTTCCAGTCGGTCGTCGGCGTGGTCAACGAGCTTCCAAGGATTCTATAGCTCGTTGGATTCGGTCAGCTATATTGGAAGCTTACCGTCTTCAGGGTGAATCTTGCCCGATTAAGATTCAAGCCCATTCCACGAGGGCTGTGGCTTCATCGTGGGCTTTTCACCAAGGTGCTTCGGCAGTGCAGCTCTGCCGGGCGGCAACTTGGCGCTCTGTCCACACGTTTACAAAGTTTTATAAAGTGGACGTCAGTGCTTCCGCTGATGCAGCCCTCGGACGTAGGGTCCTGCAGGCGGCTGTAGTTTAAAGTTCTAGATGAACTTGTGTTTAGCGCTGGTTGCGCTTTTTTGTTAAGGTTGTTGGGTTTCTGCCTTTTGTTGGTTTTTTCCCACCCTTATTTTTGAACTGCTTTGGGACGTCCCATCAGTAATGAATACTGTGGCTCTCTTCCTTCCATCTGCAGCTGAAACACGGATTTTGGTAAGAACTTACCTGTAAAATCCTTTTCAGCGAAGGAAGGAAGAGAGACACAGCACCCTCCCAAGGCAGAAGTGTGTTGATGTTTTCAGATGCAGCGCGACCCTTATCTGATAGCGATTATCTGGGCTGAGGTCAGCGCGCTAAGGCTCTGTTCCAGCATCGCCAGCTCATCGCAGTAGTCAGGTTCCGTGAGTAGTACCTGGAACTCTGTGGTTTTTGGCTTTCTTTGCATGCATAACCTGTATCCTTGTGTTTTTTCTCTGAAGTTCCTTCAGAAGGGGTTATGTTGCTCCGCTGGTGATCTTGGCTCTTTTCCTAAAAGCTTTGGTACGACTGGAGCTGAGTAGGAGGAGCCCGAGCTGGAGGGGCCAGCCAGTCAGTACTCTTTTGATCTGAGGTAACATCCTGATCTGGGGCTCCGCCTACCCATCAGTAATGAATACTGTGTCTCTCTTCCTTCCTTCGCTGAAAAGGATTTTACAGGTAAGTTCTTACCAAAATCCGTGTTTTCCCCATGACCATTTATTTCAGGAGTAAAGGGAATCCGTGCAGACTGGAATACGCTGTGGGTCAGTGACTCCTGTTTCCTTTTATCATTTCTTTCTAGGTTTGGTGCTCCCTGTATAATTAGTCCATTGAACGCAATACACATACTCTGGAAGGACTGTCGTGCCTTTTTTTCCCAGCTCAAGTCCTTTCTGATAAAACTAAATATCTGGTGTTAATATAAAGTTAAAAATATATTGTTTATGTTTTTGGATAGGAAATTTGCACATTTAGACTAGAGAATTATAGAAGAGTGGAAACATGGCAGCAAATATAGCGAGTGACCTAAAAAGTTGTACTTCCAAAACTGATGCTGAGCTAAGGGAATTTCATGGCGTTCTGCTACTCACATCTGCTTTTCTCTATTATACAGATGATGAGGGCGGAGGTGCTGGGAAATCGGATAACATTATGGAAAGCCTGGAGAAGAGCATGAATCCAGAGCTGGTGAAGGTATCAGCTTTTATGACTTGGAAATACATAGCAGAATTGGAAATAAGGCAGTGGTTATATCACGCTACTTTCCTGGAAACCAATTTTCAAACGTGTTTTTGAGGTCTGATCTCTGTGGAGGTCAAAGATTTATACTTATATAGAGGTTTTTCCATTTTTCTTTTTTTTGCTATCATTTTTAAACTAGAGTATATAAAAATATTCCATAGGTTAAAAATGAAAAATTTCAGAGATACAAAATTGTAGATATCCATCCTGGATAATGGTGGTCTTCTTTTCTCTTTCTGTTTTTTTATTATCTGTTACCTAACTGCAAAGTCAGCAACTTTCTAAATAGTTTTCATTGAAAACTATCATTTTGCTGCTACCAATGTCTGTAGGTCCTATATCTACAGTACAGTGGTGGCCAAAAGTATTGGCACCCCTGCAATTCTGTCAGATAATACTCCGTTTCTTCCTGAAAATGATTGCAAACACAAATTCTTTGGTATTATTATCTTCATTTAATTTGTCTTCAATGAAAAACACAAAAAGAATTGACCTAAAGCCAAATTGGATATAATTTCACACCAAACCTAAAGAAGGGGGTGGACAAAAGTATTTGCACTGTTTGAAAAATCATGTTATGCTTCTCTAATTCGTGTAATCACCAGCACCTGTAACTTGTGGCACCTAACAGGTGTTGGCAATAACTAAATCACACTTGCAGCCAGTTAACATGGATTAAAGTTGACTCAACCTCTGTCCTGTGTCCTTGTGTGTACCACATTGAGCATGGAGAAAAGAAAGAAGACCAAAGAACTGTCTGAGGACTTGAGAAACTACATTGTGAGGAAGCATGAGCAATCTCAAGGCTACAAGTCCATTCCAAAGACCTGAATGTTCCTGTGTCTTCCGTGCACAGTGTCATCAAGAAGTTTAAAGCCCATGGCACTGTGGCTAACCTCCCTAGATGTGGAAGGAAAAGAAAAATTGACGAGAGATTTCAAAGCAAGATTGTGCGGATGGTGGATAAAGAACCTCGACTAACATCCAAACAAGTTCAAGCTGCCCTGCAGTCCGTGGGTACAACAGTGTCAACCTGTACTATCCGTCGGCGTCTGAATGAAAAGGGACTGTATGGTAGGATACCCAGGAAGACCCCACTTCTTACCCCGAGACATAAAAAAGCCAGGCTGGAGTTTGCCAAAGCTTACCTGAGAAAGCCTAAAACGTTTTGGAAGAATGTTCTCTTGTCAGATGAGACAAAAGTCGAGCTTTTTGGGAAAAACCATCAACATAGAGTGTACAGGAAAAAAAAGAGGCATTCAAAGAAAAGAACACGGTCCCTACAGTCAAATATGGCAGAGGTTCCCTGATGTTTTGGGGTTGCTTTGCTGCCTCTGGCACTGGACTGCTTGACCGTGTGCATGGCATTATGAAGTCTGAAGACTACCAACAAATTTTGCAGCATAATGTAGGGCCCAGTGTGAGAAAGCTGGGTCTCCCTCAGAAGTCATGGGTCTTCCAGCAGGACAATGACCCAAAACACACTTCCAAAAGCACTATAAAATGGTTTGAGAGAAAGCACTGGAGACTTCTAAGGTGGCCAACAATGAGTCCAGACCTGAATCCCATAGAACACCTGTGGAGAGATCTCAAAATGGCAGTTTGGAGAAGGCACCCTTCAAATATCAGGGACCTGGAGCAGTTTGCCAAAGAAGAATGGTCTACAATTCCAGCAGAGCATTGTAAGAAACTCATTGATGGCTACCGGAAGCGGTTGTTCGCGGTTATTTTGGCTAAAGGTTGTGCAACCAAGTATTAAGCCGAGGGTGCCAATACTTTTGTCTGGCCCATTTTTGGAGTTTTGTGTGAAATGATCAAGGATTTGATTTTTGCTTCATTCTCTTTTTGTGTTTTTTTCCTTGCAAGCAAATTAAATGAAGATAAAAGTAGCAAATAATTTGTGATTGCAATCATTTTCAGGAGACACTGAGTATTATCTGACAGAATTGCAGGGGTGCCAATACTTTTGGCCACCACTGTAGATAAGTGCATTTGCAAAACTGATACAAAGCTGTCAGAGTTCCTGCTCATGGTTCTGAGGTCTCTCTCTACTCTCCTGCTCTTGTCTCAGTATTAGTAATAGCAAGAGTAGCGAGGGATATTTTCTTCAGTTTTATGGAGAAGTAGAGAAAACTGACCTAAAGAGGTTTGTCCACTACCTTTACATTGATGATCTGTCCTGATGATAGGTCATCCGTTTCAAGGTAGTGAACAACCTTTTTAGAACAAGGAGGAAAGCACCATAGAGACTAAAACAATTGCACTAATGAAGACCTCAGCACCCTGGGGACACAGAGATCTGACATCAAGGAGGTATTACTGGAAGGGATACTTCAACAAGAATTAAATCTGACATTTAAATCAAGCAGCAAACAAAATATCAGTGGGGCTGAAAATGAATGAAGGAATTAAATATCGCAGACTGAAGTATAGTTTTATCAGCTAAAGGTAACCACTAACAGATGTAACCATCATTGTTTTCACATCAAAAGTGTCTATAGCTGTGTAAGAGGACCTTTCACCAGTTCAAAAGTGGCCAGTTTTTGCTCTTATTTCACTCTCGCTGCTTCCCTGAACATTTCTTTTTTTTTTTTTTTTTAAATCTGCCATGCAGTTCCAGGTTTCAGAGATATGAGCCTTTTTATTTGCTGCTAATTTTTATGGTATTTATTAAAAGGGTGTTTCTCATAGGGTAATAATGCAGAGCTGCCTAAAGACACACCCCAGAGGATCGTGTGAGCCATGCCCCCTTAGTAAAAACTAGGAAAATTACCACTATATATAAAAGCCCATATCTCTAGAGCTATATGGTGCATTAAAAAACAAGCAAACAACAAAAAGCAGAATAGCTAAGACAGCAGTGAGAATAAATTAAGAGCAAAACCTGGCCTCTTTTGACCTAGTGACAGGTCCTCTTTAAGTATTATAAGAAGAAGACAGGAGTGAATCCAAAAAAAGTAAAAGTGTAAAAAAAAGAGACTGATATTTCTGCTTTCTTCTTTATCCACCCCTTTGTTTTCCACTAACATATGTCAAAAGTGTCTATAGCCTTTAACGTGAATTTGTCACCAGTTTTTTGTTGTCTAATCTCAGAACAACATAATGTAGAGACAGAGACCCTGATTCCAGCAATGTGTCACATACTGGGCTGCTTACTGTAGTTTTGATAAAATCACAGTTTTATCAGCAGGATATTATCACTAAACCAGCTGTCATGTAGTCAAAACCCACCCCCACCACTGATTGGCAGCTTTCTGCATCTGCACAGTGTACATAGTATGCTGCCAATCAGTGGTGTGGGCGGCGTTACACAGGGCTCTGCAGTCAGAGATCTAAGGCCGGCGTCACACTAGCGAGTTTGATGCGAGTTAGTCGCACGACTTACTCGCATCAACACCCGGCACGGCCGCCCGCTCTCGGACCAGAGTGCGCGGCAGCATAGAAATACATGCAGCCGTGCACTCTGGTCCGAGAGCGGGCGGCCGTGCCGGGTGTTGATGCGAGTAAGTCGTGCGACTAACTCGCATCAAACTCGCTAGTGTGATGCCGGCCTAATAGATAAAACAGGGATTTTATCAAAACTACAGCAAGCAGTCCAATTAGTAACACATTGCCGTAATCAAGGTTTATGCCCCTATATTTTGCTGCTTTCAGATGGAATAGCAAAAATCTGGTTGCAGATTCCCTTTAATGATTAATTAAAATACATTACAGAATTATGTGTAAGAGTAAAGTAGAGTTGCAGAAGAATTGGACATATTACAAGTTTCATTTTCTATTGCTTTGTAAATCTAGAAGGTAAGTGGACGCATAGGTATCTGGTATATGCTTTAAATTGATGAATATTTTTATTACATATTATTCAAAGAACCTTGACAGTACAATGTCTTCTTTAAAAGGATAACAAGTCACTTCATATGTCATCCTATTTATTTATAGTATGGAAGAGAGACCGAACAGCTGAATAAATTGAGCAGAAGTGAAGGACGACAGAACCTGTTCTCATTCGACTCTGACGTGCAGGTGAAGTTCTTAGCATATATCATTGTACTCTTTTGTATATGGCTAATAGCATTTTTCTTTTTTAGAGTTCTAGGGTTATTTTTCTTTTTTTTTTGAGACTTAGCTGAATACTACATATTCTTAACTTGTCATACACAGTATTAAAAATGTATTGTTTCACAATTGTTCTGTTTTTTGTTTTTTTGCACAACGTTTCAATCAGATTGAAAAGAAGGGTCAAAGAGACCGCAAAGATAAAGAGCTGTAGTAAATAGGAGCATATGAATAGGTGCATAGTTAGATTACATTTTCTCCATAGATTGCATCACACACGAAACCTTGCAATTTAAAGGAAATCTGTCAGTAGCATCAACCCCCCTAAGCTGTCTATATGGCATGTAGGTCATAGAAAGTTGAATAAAATTATACCTCAATATCTGCTATCCAATGCCTATTCGAGAGAATTACACATTTTTCCTATATGTAAATGAGCTGTTAAGATCTATGGGCCGAGCATGGATCTCCCTGAGAATCTGTCTCCAGAGATTATTTTAAATTAAAGGGGGTATTACCTATGTGAGACATATTACAACTGACACTTTGCTCTCATAATCATACACAGCTCTGCAGTGAGATAAGAGATAGCACAGTACAGCAGAGCCAATACCGTACAGCAGAGCTAACACAGTACAGCAGAGCTAATGCAGTACAGTTTAAATGGACTTTATTTCATTACAAACACATCTGCAGTTGTTCTTTCACAGTGCTATCAGCCCTGCTGTACTGGCCCTCCTACATTGGCTGACTGTGAAATGTAAGCTAAAACACTGTGCGAGGACAACTGCAAATGTGTTTGTAATGAGACAAGTTTTAACTCTGTTGTACTTTGTTAGTTATAATCGGGAACAGCTCCGCTACAGAACTGACAGCACTGTGAGAGGACGGTTGCAACTGCAAATGTGTTTGTAATGAGAACGAGTACACTTATGTTGTACTATGTGAGCTCTGCTGTACTGTTAGTTCTGATCTCACTGCAGAGCTGTGTGATTATGAGAGCAAAGTATCAGTCATTGCTTGATTCACACTGATAACTTGCCCTTTCATTTAAAATAAGCACTGGAGGCAGATTGTCAGGGAGATCTGTGTCCTGCCCATAGATATTAACTGCTCACTTGTATATGATCACAGATATCAAGTTATCATTTTATTCAACTTTCTATGACTGCATGGATGGCTTAGGATGGTTGATCCTACGGACAGATTCCCTTCAACCACTTTCCATCCTTAGACATATAGGTAAGTCTAAGGTTGCCTCTCCTTGTTTGCTGCGGGTTCCGCAACTTTTACAGCACATGTCAGCTGACTTCATTAGCTGACATATGTCCCTAACAGCCACGGATGGAATCATGATCCACCTGTGGCTGTTAGTATGCTCGCGCCGAAAGCACATCACTAATCCCGCCCATCGCCGCCTGTGTCACATGGCTGCGGGTCGCCGATGGGTTGGGATGATAATCTAGGGTCTGCAGAAGACCCCTGTGATTGTCATTGCCGGATAGCTATGAGTGACGCCCAGTGGTCGGCACTCCTAGCAAGTGAGCATTTCTGCTACACAGAGCAGGACTGAAGCCTCCTGCTGTTAAAGGACCTTTGTTTAGTGACATCATGGTGACATATCCGTGATGTCACCAAAGGTCCTTAAAGGGAACCTATCAGCATGTATTTGCTATGTAATCTAAGGACAGCATGAGGTAGGGGTTAAAGCACAGAATTAAACGATGTTTCATTTATCAAGCTGTGTACTGTTTAATTACAGTGAAGGCTTTATCACTAGGACGTTATCACTGCCAGGTCTGATGTACATGAGACTGATAGACCAAATCCGCCTCTCTTGTGATAAGCAGCTCACTGTTAATAGACAATGTGGCCTGGGCAGGGTTAGCTTTCTCAACTCCTTGGCATTACTAAATCTAAACTCTGATTGTGTCAGAACCGCTGCACCCTGTAAACTTTTGATACATTGTTGGAATCAGGATCTCTTTGGCTACATCATCCTGCTCTCAGATGATGTAGCAAAAACCTGTTGACAGATTTTCTGTAAGCAGTGTGAGCCTCGGAACCGAAACTCTAAGGGTATGTTTCCACGTTCAGGAAAACTCAGTACTAGCTGCAGATTGAATGTTGCGTCCTACCGCAGCGTTTAATCTGCAGTGGCCAGATGTTCCAATATGCGTCTGACCGGACATGCGGTATGTCTTTTTAGATCGCAGCATGTCTATTTACCTTGCAACGACGCTTCGTCGCCGCCAAGGTAAAAAACACAGTCCTATGTAGGGATGCGGCGATTCCGGATGTGTTCAATGAACACATCCGGAATCACTGCGCGTTCAGAAGGGGGCGGGGCTTTGGGCGAAGCGGGGTTTCCGCTCCGTCCAAAGCGCATTGATTCCGGACCGTGGAACCATACCCTAAGAGAGTGGGGGCCCTGATAAATTGCGCAGTTTTCCCCCTTCCTCCTAATGTCAGCACTGCATACCAGCCTGTCTCCTATTCAGTTCCTCTAGACTCCTGCAGTTAAAGGACTTTTGTGACCATGATGTCACCAGAAACACTTAAGCAGTCTTAAAACCGGAATAGAAATGCCTGGCAATTGTCCAGTTTTTCTCCTACCCACTAACAACGGTCCTGACTGTAACTAGGGCTTATATTTAAAGCATACTCCAAAAATCCTGGAAATTCATGCTGTAGCTTATTTTCGGGGTAGGTATTGTTTTTGGGAAAACACCGTGTACAAAATAAAATAAAAACTATAATCAGGGTATAAAAGCAAAAAGAATGTTTCAGTTTCTGGTTCTATTTAGTAAAATATAGTGCTGACTCTGAACACTGAGTAAGAAATGTTATTTATGGTAATTTGTGTGAGGCAGTGACCAGTGTCATATGTGAGGGTCGGTCTGTGTCCCCCAGGATGCGTACAGAAGCATATTGAGGCTGTGGGAGTGCATTGCAGTCACAAGCATAGCTGTGATTGCAATGCAAAATAAAAGTAAATATTGGCCTTGGGCAAGCTATTTGTCCAAGGTAGAATTAAGAAAACCTGCCATGGGCTTTTATTTTTGAAGCGGACTACATGATGGTAGTGGTGTGGTCCGCTTCCTTCCCGGCCGGGTCTCCCATGTGGCCTATGGCCACAGGTTCCTTGTGAAAACCCTGCAGCAGTGGGTTGGGTGTGTCAGTTTTGGTTTACAAGCATGCAGAGCAGGAGGCTCTGCAAAGCTGCAGCCTGTGTGAAACAACACGGAGCCAAGCAGAGCCAAAAGGCCTGGCACCCCTCAGCGTACACGGCGGTGCAGTCACCTACGGCAACGGGTCTCGGTTACAGACTGTCCTGTTTCCCGGCTGCGATCCGGAGGATACTCTTTTGTTTTCTATTGTTGTGAGTACGCTGAACACTAAAGATACGTTTTTTTGAACTTTCCTGGGTCACTGCCTGTCTATCACACTGCACCAACCCCGCTGCACTACATTTGATAAAGCTTGATAATGGAAACTTGTGGCGATGGCCCCAGATTTACATGCAACCTTGTCTCTCCATGTAGCTGTCGCCTAAAACCTAATGCCTGCCGTGTAGGAAGTTTCTTTTTCTGCTTTCCTCTCTGTTCTTCTCACCATGGTTTAAGTAAATTAGTTGTAACTAACATATAAGCCTTTACAAAATGAATAAAATGTGGATAAAAGTGGACCCTCACTGATCTATTTCAATCTGTTAGACTATTTATGCATTGTAGGTACAGTGTCTTGTATGATATTGCTGCATTCAGTGAGGATTTTTTTCCTTATATTTTTAGAGACTGGACTTCTCTGGTATCGAGCCAGACATACGGCCATTTGAAGAGAAAAGCAGACGTCATTTCTTAGTTAAATGCCAGGAACTGAGCTTTAATATACTTGGGAATGTGACTGAAAATGCTGAAGGACCCTTGACAAATGTAAGCACTTACTATATTCAAGTAAATAACATGTAAAGTTTCCATCTGCTAATGATAAATTACAGATTGAATTTTAGGAATATTGTCAACTGGCAAAGTTAGATCTTAATTTGCTTGCTTTACACCAGTGTTATATTATACAGTAGAAATACAAAGAGACCTCTGTAAATAAAAAAATGGTTGTTATGTTTGGTTAGATTGTGTGTGGATTCATGTACATAGGAATAAATGCTTATTAAAGAGCATTGATCATCCATGTAGTGTACCGGGCAATACTATATACTTTGAAATGTATTTCTGATTGTTTCCTTCAACACAGTGGAAAACAATTGATTCTTTTCCAGACCAACCACAAGATTAGTTGTGATTTTCTTACTTCAATTCATACACATCACTTTCCATACATATATATCTTTTTTTTCCAGGTTGAGCCATTTTTTGTCAGTTTAGCACTGTTTGATGTGAAAAAGAACTGCAAACTTTCCGCCGACTTCCATGTGGACCTAAATCCTTCATCAGTTAAAGAAATGTTAAACAATTTTCCATCAGAGGCGGCTGCTAATGGAAGCCCCAGAAAGTTCTCTAGCGAGAATCTTATACACGGCATCCCAGAATCTCAGTTCCAGGTCATAAAAGAGGTGAAGAATATTCGGCATCTGTTCTATTCTCTGTCTGTTTATCTACTGTACCTACATTTTGCTTGTATTTGTATATATCTGATTCAGAGGTGGACACTGACAGAGTGCGGTCCCTGTGCAAGAAATTTGTCTAGGGTCCCTCTCTTTTGTGGCACCAAAGAAGCAGCTGAAAATATATAAGGTACAGAAGGGCTTCAAAACCAAAATCATAGAATCATGCCCTATAGGCAATCCTTTATTGATAAAATACCTCAATGGGTAGCACCCAAAAACAACCGTGATATAAAAAACAAAAAACAAAGTGTATTCTTAACTTAAAAGCTATGGGGATAGCCTAGAGTCCCTGATGTAGGTCTGGGCTGTCACCTGCCTAACAGCGGAGGTTGGCACCCTAGGGGGAAGCGTTGTGGCGCCCCCGCTCCACGATGGCTGACCCTAGGGTCCCTGTTAGGCCCTTACACCTTAGGGGATACCTCTACCCAGATAGTAGGGAGACCCCTAACATTAATACAGAGACCAGCTAACATTAAAGGTGACCCTAAGTCCCCAAAGTATTAAAAACAGTTCACAACACACGGGGTGGTGGGAAGTATAATGGAGATTGGCACAGATCTGCTGTACAACACTGCTAGTATACAGCAGCCTCCTTTTATGAACAGGAGTTATGATAAAACTGCCTTCTTGTGCCACAGCTTAATGAAAGTGAATGTGAACAGTCTCATACTTGTTCACTCACTAGTCAAAGCTCCTCCAGTGTATGGGAAATCTAAATGTGTGTGCATACCAGACAGTCAAATATAAGCTAAGATGCAATCTATAATTGTCAGCTATTGGACCAAAAGTCTAGTCTGAACTTATAAACACACTGAAAGAATGACTAGAGCATATAATGACTGGCATAAATAAGACGCATCGGCGTCATGAGAAGGTCATTGACACTTGATTTTAGTGTAATGTTAGGGGATAGCAATATTTGAAGATAAATGTATAAGGCAGCAAGATATAATTGATGTATACCTTCCCTAGCAATGCCCGATGTACCAAATAGGAGATAGGTACAGATATAACATTCCTACAGGTATGGTGCTAAGTGGGGAATAGGTATATATATTGCCTTACTGTACGTATAATACTAATCACCCCTCATCATGATGTGGATACACTGAGAAACTCCATTATAAAATGATATTAATAAGAAATGCGTAACGATACTCATCATTTCTCATGGTCACCCCACCACCATCAATAGTAGCGCCACCAAAGAAGCAGAAAGACACATGACTCACAAATTTCAGTCAAGCCCAAGACTCATGCCACATAGCCACTATTGATGGGCTAAACATATACTACATAGCCAACAGTCACACACAAGAAACATACCACTTGGATGCCAGTTACACACTACACAAATGCCACCTAGAAGCCAGTAACCTGCCACATGTATGCTTATTACACACTAAAAACATGCCACATAGTCAACAGTCATGTCCTAGACACATACATGTCAATCATACACTAGACACATGGCACATAGCCGTCAATAACACACTAGATACATGCCACATGCATGTAAGTAATACACAAGACATAGCAAATAAAAAAAACTTTACTACATTTCTAATTGGAGGTATTTGTTAATTTTATTATTATTACACCTACTGCATATTGGGATAGAATCTTGGAGATGGGAATATCCCTTTAAGGACTAGCACTCCTGTACAGCTGGGAAAGGCCTCTTTGCAGCTGAATCCAATGCCCAGGTGGTTTGTTCTCCCCTTAAATGCATATTTGCAAACATACATCTTTAAAGTTTCGATCTCAGATTAAAATGTTTTTTTCTATGACTACAGGGAATATTTTCAGTGACAAATCCACATCCTGAGGTTTTTTTGGTGGCACGTATTGAAAAAGTCTTGCAGGGAAATATTACACATTGTGCAGAACCATACATCAAAATCTCCGATCCAGCAAAGGTATTCTAAAAAAAATTGAAAAATATGTTGTAAAGTTTCTCTGTTTCTCGATTGCTTCATTTGGGACACAGGAAACCATGGGTGTATGCTGCTGCCACTAGGAGGCGCTGACACTACACATATGCAAAAAAGGTTGGCTCCTCCTCTACAGTATACACCCCACCGACTGGCATCAAGCTAATTAGTTTTAGCTTAGTGTCAGTAGGAGGTGGACACGGGTCTCTATTGAGACCCATATCTACCTAATGTGCGTCGTTCCTTTTCAGGTACCTTCCGGAGGGATACAGTGTGAACAGTCACTACTGTACTCCCACACAGAGACTATGAGTACGGCGTGTACTGCCACCCCGTATCCTCATATGTCTGCTCTCTCGGCAGGACCCCAAAGGAGATCCCTAACACGGACGTGTGTTTAGGTGATCTCGAAAAGGAAGGAAGACCCGGGCCTGCCTCCGTCTCCCACCTACTCGCCCACCAGAGCCTGTCGGAGGAGACGCGGACGTCCTACATCCGGATGCCGGACGTCTGACCTTCGTCAGAGGTATTTTCGCTCTTTTTCCACCAGGAAAGAAGACAGAAGAAAAGAAGAATGGATGTAAAAAAAAAAAATAAAAAAAAGGAACTGGATAATGGGAATGGTAGCACTCAGGGAGAGCCCTCCTCGCTTTCTTTGGGCTCTCCCAGGGTATCAGTGGAGCACCTTATGGACCCCGGGTCGGTTAGGGGTACCTTCTATCTAGGGGCTCTTCCTTTGGGGCCACCTTGCAGTTCCAGCCGCCTAGTCGCACCGCTGCACGCCCTTTGGGGGTCCTGGGGGAACGTTCGGGTGACCTCCGCGCCGCCCCCCCTCCATCGGCGGCCACGCTGTCTAATTGAGGCCCCGGCTTCAACTTGGGCCTAAATTTTCCCGGCTCCTCCCCCCTTCCCCTCTAGCTTCCGGGCGGGCTTTTCTACCGCCCGTCCTTCTCCCCAGCGCCGATTTAGACACCGCCGACCTCTCCAGCTTACTATGGGCTGGAGCTGCAGCTATACAGGCCACAGGGAGAGTTCAGATAACGGCGCTTAGCTCCTCTCCCCCCCGTCCTCGCCACCAAGGGGTGTTATTCAGCAGCGCGCGTTTTTTACTGCTGGGTCCTTTGCCAGACGCCATCTTCGGCTATTGGAGCTTCTGTCTGCCAGCTCGTTTCACTTCAGGAGCACCACATAGGAAACCGTGAGTTGCTCTGCCCTGCAGAGCTGACACTCTCCTCTCATTTTCTCTGTCCCCCAACCTTCTGGCATCAATTAGTGGGATTGTTTCACCATGCCTAAGCACAAGGGAGAGCCCGCTCGCCCTCCACCTTCCTCTTCCTCCACCACCCTGGTCAGATACTTTGTGTGCTCTTCTTGTAATGGCAGACTCCTTTCAGGTCAGTCATATTCCCTCTGCCAGGCCTGCAGCGACCCCACGGTACCCACCCAGGAATCCCCTTCTGCTCCTAGCGGTTCGGAGCCTCCTACCCCAGAGTGGGCTGTTTCTCTGTCACAATCCGTGGCGGACCTCACCAGGGTGTCACAGACCCTTGTGTCTGTTTTGAACAGATTGCCCCTTCCAACACCCGCGTTCGCCAACGAGTCACAAGACTCGCAGCCCGGTCCTTCCAACTCAGGCCGTAAAAGGCTTAGACTGAACCACCGTTCTAGGTGCTGTTCCCGCTCTGCCTCACCAGACGACCTTTCACGACGCAATCCCTCTCTAACGCCCTCCTCTCCGGAGTCAGGCGAAGCGTCTTCGGACGCGCTTTCGGAACATCAGTCGGACCTGGATTCAGAACAGGCCTCCAGCATGATGGATACGGTGCATAGCCTGATCGTGGCAGTCAATCAGACCTTAGGCATCAAAGATACTGCTGCGGAATCCGCAGATCAGGTGGTTTCGTTCAGACGGTCCAAACCACCTTCCAAGGTCTTTGCCCCTCATACTGAGTTCTTAGAAATACTCAAGAGGGAGAGGGAAGCGCCTTGGCATCCTATATCCCTTCCCCCCGGATCTTACCACTAACTGGACGATCTCCCCTTCAGTGGACCCACCGGTCTCCAGACCTAGCGGATCTTGCCGACCAAATTTCCCATGCTGGGCAATATTTGGTATCGGCCTCCCTGGATGCTGCGTCCTGCGCTGCTCCGGCATCCAGCAATGCTGTGGCCATCTGAAGGAACGTTTGGCTCAAGGTTTGGCAAGCAGACCTTTCATCGAAGAAGTCGCTCACAGACCTTCCCTTCCAGGGAGACCGTCTGTTCGGCTCTAGGTTGGATCAGATCATTAAGGAGGCAATGGGAGGCACGAGTTCTCTCCTCCCTCAGGCCAAGCCTCGCAGTCCCGTTCAAAGGCGACAGTTCCGCTCCTTTCGGCCTTTTCGCCGTTCCCCGGCGTCAGACGATTCTTCCGGTCAGCACAGGCCGCAGAATCGCCAGTCCAAGAAGAAGGCTTCCTTCAGGCCCATTCCTTCCTGGCGTTCCCATAACTCCCATGGTAGATCCCCCAGGGCAAGACCTGGCAGATCCTCCTCGGCTTGACTCGAATCCAGAGCCCAGAGTTTTCTCCCAGGCTGGGTGGTCGTCTCGACCTGGTGGAAGACGCATGGCTCAGGGAGGTTGTATCCTCTGGATACAAAATACAGATCACTTCCCGCCCCTGAGATCGGTTTGTCGTATCCCGTCCCCCAAGGGACCCTTCCTTGGTCCCCGGTTTCTTTGCGTCCATCCACTCTCTTCTCAGTTCCGGGGTTATCGTCCCAGTTCCAGAGCGAGATCGCTTCACAGGTTCTATTCAAACCTGTTTGTTGTGCGGGAAAGGATGGCGCAGTTCTGCCCATTCTGGCTCTCAGGTTGATGAACAGGAGAGTCCGCCTGCGTCACTTCAGCAGGTGCCAACCTTTTCTATCCTCTTTCTGGGAGTGACGCATATGGCTTCCCCGTTCCGGAATCCTGTGGACCCCTGGGACCTCGATCTGGCTTTAGAGGTCATGAGGTGTGCCCCCTTTCATCCTCTAAGGGAGGTTCCCTTGTCTTTTTGTCCTGGAATGTGGCAGTTCTGGTGGCGATCACTTCCATCAGACGGTTTTCACTATAGCGGCTCTCTTCTGTCGTTCCCCTTTTCCCGGTTCTTCACCAGGATAGCGTAGGGTTGCGGCTCCCGCCTTCCTTTCTTCCCAAGGTGGTTTCCACTTTTTCACTCGAATGAGGATATTGTCCAGCCTTCCTTCGGTTCGACTCCGACTCATTCTCTAGAGCGTTCTTTGAACAGGCTAGACTTGGTCCGGGCAGTGAGATTCTACCCGGATAAGTCGGCTTCCTTCAGGTAGATGGATCTTTTGTTCGTCTTTCCAGACGGAGCACGAAGAGGCCTGCTGGCCTCCAAGGCTACAACTGCGTGTTGGATTAGGTCTGCAATATTGGAGGCTTACCGGGTCAAGTTCAGAGTGCCCTCCTGAGATTAAGGCTCACTCCAACCGGGAAGTAGGCGCCTCCTGGGCGGTTTACCATGGGGCATCCACCCTACAACTTTACAAAGCGGCAACCGGGCTTTCCATCCACACGTTTGCCCAATTTTACAGGATCCATGCCTACGCTTCGGCGGATGCCAGTTTAGGCAGAAAGATCTGGCAGTCGGCATTGGGGACTTTGCCGACCTGTATGGAGTTTTCTGCCAATTTTCTTCCCACCCCATGGACTGCTTTGTGACGTCCCATGGTTTCCTGTGTCCCCCAATGAAGCGATCGAGAAAACAGGATTTCTCTATCGCTTCATTGGGGGACACAGAAACCATGGGGTGTATGCTGCTGCCACTAGGAGGCTGACACTATGCATATGCAAAAAAAGTTGGCTCCTCCTCTGCAGTGTACACCCCACCGACTGGCACCAAGCTAATCAGTTTTAGCTTAGTCTCAGTAGGAGGTGGACACGGGTCTCTCTGGAGACCCATATCTACCTATTGTGCGTCGTTCCTTTTCAGGTACCTTCCGGAGGGATACAGTGTGAAAAGTCACTACTGTAGTCCCACACAGAGACTATGAGTACGGCGTGTACTGCCACCCCGTATCCTCATATGTCTGTCTCGGCAGGACCCCCCACTCTAATCCTTAGCACAGACGGATGTTTAGGTGATCAGGGGCAGCGAAAGACCCGGGCCTGCCTCCGTCTCCCACCTACTCGCCCACCAGAGCCTGTCGGAAGAGGAGACGCGGACGTCCCCACAACTGACCTTCGGACGTCCGACCTTTGGTCTGAGGTATTGTCCCTCTTTCTCAGCAGGACAGAGGAAAGAAGACAGGAAGAAAGAAGAAGGAAGGAAAAAAAAAAAAAGGAGGAAAAGGAGGATGCAGGTTACAGGACCCGGGGTTTTTTTTGTAGAGAGACCTTATTCTAGTCCCCGGAGGCCTTTAGAGATGGGGCTGCTCCGGACACCTCGCGGCGCCGTGGATTTCCCGGGGCCCCCTGTCTTTCTCTAGGAGCTGGAGCCCGGGTTTTTATCAGTGCGGTGCTCATTCGCATTGCGCCGCCTGTCTACCTCCTTTTTCCTGCCGGTGGCTGCGGCGATTCATTTTGGGGCCTGTTTTCTTAAGCAGCAGCGTCCTCCGCTCCAACTCCCCTTCCCCGACGGCCGCAGACCAAAATTTAGGTCCTGGCTTCATTCTGGGCCTATTCTGGCTCCGCCCCCCGCTTTTCACACTTCCTGGCAGGCTTCTTTCTCTGCCTGTCCTTGCTCCGCCCACCGCTCTCAGCGTTCCTGAGAGCTGTAGCAGACGCAGAGTGCGCTCTACAGGCCCTGCGTCCGTCGCTCCTGCGTTCTTCAAGTGGCAGCAAGCGGCTCCTCAGCTACTTCCGCGGTCTCTGAGCTCGGGCTCCGGTCACAGCATCACATCAGGGAGGAACAGCTCGGCAGCACGCAGGAACCGTGAGTAAGCTCTGTCCTGCAGAGCTGACACTCTCCTCTGCCCTTTTCTGTCCCCCAACCTTCTGTCACCGGGTAGTGGGATTGCTCTGCCATGCCTAAGCAAAAGGGAGAGTCTACTCGTCCCCCATCTTCCTCTTCCTCCGCCACGCTGGTTAGATACTTTGTATGTTCTTCTTGTAATGGCAGACTCCCTTCAGGTCAGTTTTCTCCCCTCTTCCAGGCCTGCAGCGACCCCACGGGACCTACCCAGGAGCCCCCTTCTGATCCGGGTGATCCTGAGACCCATACCCCCCAGTGGGCAGCGTCTTTGTCACAATCTGTTGCGGACCTCACCAGGGTATCACAGACCCTAGTATCTGTTTTGGACAGATTGCCCCTTTCAGCACCTGCAGTCGCCAGCGGGTCTCAAGACTCCCTTTCCGGTCCGTCCAACCCAGGCCGTAAGAGACCCAGACTGGAACACAGTTCTAGGTCCTCTTCTCGCTCCATATCTCCGGAAGACCTGCTCGGGGTTATCCCTCCCTAGCGCCCTCCTCCCAGGAATCTGGCGAGGCTTCTCCGAGGCGTTTTCGGAGGATGAGTCAGACTTGGATCCAGATCAGGCCTCCGACATGACGGATATGGTGCAGAGTCTGATTGTGGCTGTCAATCAGACCTTAGGCATCAAGGATACCTCTATGGAATCCGCAGAACAGGCGGTTTCGTTCAGACGGTCCAAACCACCTTCCAAGGTTTTTGCCCCTCACACTGAGTTCACGGACATACTTAAGAGGGAGAGGGAGAATCCGACCAGACGCTTTCAAAGAGGGAAGCGCCTCGGCATACTATACCCGTTTTCCCCGGAGCTTACATCTAATTGGACAATTTCTCCTTCAGTGGACCCACCGGTCTCCAGACTGTCCACCAACACGGTCCTTCCTCTGGCTAGCGCTGCTTCCCTAAAGGACGCCAACGATAGGATTCTAGAATCACTGGCAAAGTCAGCCTTTGAGGCAGCCGCTTCTGTTTTATGCCCGGCCTTTGCGTCTACTTGGGTCTCAAAGGCGATAGCCAGATGGTCCAAACAACTCCGTAAGGGCATCCTGGCCGGAGCACCTTCTAGAGAGCTGGCGGAGCTCGCAAACCAAATCTCCCAGGCTGGGCAATATGTAGTCTCTGCCTCCCTGGATGCTGCTTCCTGCGCGGCGCAGGCATCCAGCAATATCGTGGCTATCCAGAGGAACATCTGGCTCAAAGCATGGCAGGCTGATCTTTCGTCAAAAAAGTCGCTCACAGGTCTCCCTTTTCAGGGAGAACATCTGTTCGGAGACAGGTTGGATCAGATCATTAAGGACGCAACGGGGGGCACGAGTTCCCTCCTCCCTCAGTCAAAGCCTCACAAACCCATCCAAAGGATGGGTGTAGGCTCTTGCCGCCTACACCTAAAGAACATCTCTAGAATCCGCCCTTTTCTCACCATGGAAACAACAAAAACCCTCACTGTAGCATTGATCCACTCCCGCCTGGACTACTGCAACGCTCTATTACTTGGCCTCCCCATTACTCGACTATCCCCTCTCCACTCCATCCTTAATGCAGCGGCCAGGGTTATCCATCTGGCTAATCGGTACTCGGACGCGTCCGCTCTTCGCCAGTCCTTACACTGGCTGCCCATTCATTATAGGATCCAATTCAAAGTACTTGTTCTCACCCACAAAGCTCTCCACAGTGCAGCACCCCCCTACATCTCCTCCCTCATTTCTATCTATCGGCCTAACCGACTGCTGCGCTCTGCAAACGACTTTCGACTAACCTCTGCACTAATCCATACCTCCCACTCCCGACTCCAAGACTTCTCCCGCGCTGCGCCAATCCTCTGGAATGCTCTACCCCAAGAAATTAGGACTATCCACAATTTGCATGGTTTCAGGCGCTCCCTCAAAACACATTTGTTCAGAGCGGCCTATCACATTCACTAATCAAAGTCATTCTATGGATTCTGTGTAAGGCTAAGTTCACACGTTGCGGAATTGCCGCGGAAATTTCCGCGGCAATCCCGCACTTCTCCCACGGGAAATACGCACGTTTTTTGTAAGCGTATTCCCGCCAGAATAATAGCGTTTTGCAAGCGTAATTAGCTTGCAGAATGCTAGCGTTTTCCTAGCGATATGTAGCATCGCTTGGAAAACTGATTGACAGGTTGGTCACACGAGTCAAACATAGTGTTTGACACGTGTGACCAACTTTTTACTATTGATGCCGCCTATGTCGCATCAATAGTAAAAAGATCTAATGTAAAAATAATAAAAAAAATAATAAATAATGATATTCTCACCTTCCGGCGGCCCCCGCAGCTTTCCCGCCTTCAGCGACGCTCCCGGCAACTCGCGGTCCCAAGGATGCATTGCGACAAATCACACCGATGACGTAGCATCTCGTGAGACCGCTACGCCATCTGGGTGATTCTCGCAAAGGACTCTTGGGACCGGGAGTTGCCGGGAGCGTCGCTGAAGGCGGGAAGGCTGCGGGGCCGCCGGAAGGTGAGAATGTCATTATTTATTATTTTAATTATTGTTTTACCAGGGATATGGTACCCAGGGTCTGGAGGAGAGTCTCCTCTCCTCCAGACCCTGGGTACCACCGCACATGAACCGCTTACATTCCGCAAAATTAATGAACATGTTGCTATTTTTTCTGCAAAGCGTTTTTTCAGCTGCAGATGGAAGGAAGAGAGCCACAGTATTCATTACTGATGGGTAGGCGGAGCCCCAGATCAGGATGTTACCTCAAATCAAAAGAGTGCTGACTGGCTGGCCCCTCCAGCTCGGGCTCCTCCTACTCAGCTCCAGTCTAAGATTTGAGGTCCCAGAGGATGGTCGCTGCTAATGCAGCTCCTCAGAAGATTTTATTATTTTATATTCGGACAGGAGACTTGGATCACTAGTTGGTCTAGAGGTCTCAGGGGTACCAGCGCTGCTGTACCCCAACCTCTCCCTTGGCGGATCTGTATTTACTTAAAGTCCCTGCAGAATCCTTGCCGGCCCTGGGGGATGAGGAGAGCTTCCCTGGCGGGGACGCAAACCACACGTGCGGTCACTGCGTTCTTCGCCCTGGGGGGAAGCATGGGCACAGCGCCAGAAACCCCTGAGGGTCCCTGTGGTGCCTTGGCTGGTGAGTACTCCACACAAATTTTATTATTATAATTATGTGTGAGTGCTTTAGCGTCTGGATGAGCAGCGCTATTACTTGTATGTCAGTATGCTTCAGCGCTGCTGTGACAGCGCTACTACATGTATGTCAGTATGCTTCAGCGCTGCTGTGACAGCGCTGTTACAAGTAGATGTGGTGATTTTTTGTCCGCAGGCAGATACCTGCAGGACAGAGAGGGAGCAGGAGCGGGGGAGTTCGCGCTCATTATTTGAGCTAGCAGGGGGCGTGGCCTAACTATTCCCGGTCTTCTGAGCAGGAAGACGCGCGCTCTGGCGTTTCTCCTGCGACTCCGTCACTGTGGCGGCCATTACACAGGCTCCTGGGCTCCTCAGACCGCTCCTCTCCTCATAAGACACCACGGCCAGCTGGGTGAGTGCTGATTCCTCACCCTGCAGCGCAGCGATCGCTATCCTGCAGCTGCAGTCTCATTAGAGACATAAAAATTGGCTGGGGCTCACAAATATATATATTGTGGTGAGTTTGCAATATTAACCCCTCTGAGGGTTATTTCTACCAGCTAAATTTTTTTGACTGAATACCGCTGGGGTAACCCTGCTTGGTGGAGCGTTAACCCTTCAGCGTTTGAAAAAAAAAAAAAAAACGCATAGTTTTTTGCTGGTATTACCGCTTTGACCTGCTCATATAGGTGAGACATGTCTGAACAGGGTTCAGATGCCGCGGACCACGTCCCAGTGCCATTACGGCAATCAGATACGCAGACCTCCACAGCGTCTAGCGCTGCGGTCGACAGCGGTGGAAAATTGGACGATATCGCTCGATCGATCAGCAACTTGTCTGACCTTTTAGGTCAATATGTGTCTGCTAATTCCTCTCAGAGGAAGCGACGCAGGCCGTTACCGGCCTCTACACGGAGCGAGTCAGATGTATCTGATATTGGACAGAGTTCCCCTTTAAATTCGGATGGAGAAATATCCGATTCAGATGCGGACGAGCCGCAGGGGCGTTCCTCTATGGCGAAGCGTACGGAGGCATTGATTGAAGCCATGAGAGATATATTACAGTTACCGGAGGAGGTAACTAGTCGTCCTGGTAAATCAGCACGCATGTTTCAGGAGTCCCGTGCTTCGCGTACAACATTGCCAGCTCTGGATGAGCTTAATAGTGTAATAGAGGAGGAACGTCTATGTCCAGATAAGCGTTTTCATGGAACGCATTTCTTTGATACACTTTATCCTTGCTCTGCGGAGTTAAAGGCTAATTGGACTTCTGCTCCTGAAGTGGATGTGTCTTTATCTCAGCTTAGTAAATCCTCACTACTCCCTATTAAGGGAAAAGCGAGCTTACAGGAGCCTTTGGATAGAAAGGCAGAAGTGGCGGCAAAAGCAAGCTATGAGGCTGCGGGTCATGGATTTCGAGCAGTGCTAGGATCCATGTGTGCTGCTAGAGCTTCTCTAAGCTGGTTGGCACGTCTGAAGACGGAGTTGCACAATGAATCTCCGTTATCTGAGATACGGGAAACTTGTGAATGGTTAGAAACGGCAGCCTGTTATATCTTTGATGCCGGTCTGGATACGGCATCTCTGCTGGCCAAAGCGCAAGCTTCAGCGGTCACAGTCAGAAGAGCTTTATGGCTCAGACAGTGGGCCGGGGACGCAGTTTCCAAACAAGGGTTGTTGGCCTTACCTTACAAGGGTGGCCATCTTTTTGGATCCGACCTCACAGAGCTGATTTCCAAGGCTAAGGCGAAGGAATCAGCATTACCACAGCGTAGGGCCATGGCCTCTGTGTCCAGTAAGCCTGGTGTCTATAGTGGTCGGCGGTCCTTTCGGGGCCGAGGACGATCTAGTCACTCCTCGTGGGGATCGGGTCGTCCTTCCTTCTCAGGAAAGAAATCCTCTCAGAAAACTCGTACTCCCTGGAAGCAGAGTTTCCGCCAGGACAAGCGGGAACTTGACAAGAAGCCCGCCAAGTCGGATTGACGCCAGGGGTCCACTCGAGGATTCTCGAGTGGGGGGTCGCCTGCTTCTTTTCAAGGAGACTTGGATGGCTCGCGTTCCAGATTCCTGGGTAACGCGGATAGTGTCGGCAGGCTATTTCATAGAGTTTGCTTCTCGACCCCCAAATGTTTTTTGTCAGTCTCGCGTTCCGTCGGAACCCGAGCTTGTTGTCGCTCTACAGCGAGAGGTCGAATCTCTGCTACAAAAGGGTGTAGTGATACCGGTTCCGTCAGAGGACCGAGGGAAAGGTTTTTATTCCAACCTTTTTATAGTTCCCAAAAAGGAGAACAAATTTCGCCCGATTCTGGATCTCAAGCGATTAAACCGGCATGTCCATGCCCGGAAATTTCGCATGGAGTCGCTTCGTTCCGTTGTGGCAGCTCTGTCACAGAACGATTTTCTGGTGTCAATCGACATTCGCGACGCCTATTTGCATATTCCCATCGGAAAGGCTCATCAGCGCTTTCTTCGATTTGCCATAGGTCAGAATCATTACCAGTTCGTGGCTCTGCCGTTCGGCTTAGCCTCAGCGCCAAGGGTCTTTACAAAAATTCTGGCGCCCCTCATGGCAATCCTTCGAAGACAGGGGATCACGATTCTCCCTTATCTGGACGATCTTTTGATCGTGGCTTCCTCGGAGGAGGAGGCGTTGACGGCTCGGGATTTGTCTCTTCAGTTTCTGAAGGACTTCGGTTGGCTGGTCAATTGGGAGAAGTCGTCCCTGGAACCATCGAGGACAATTCTCTTTTTGGGAATGCATTCGACACGTTTCGGTCGGTAGTTTCCCTACCACCAGACAAACAGTCATGTCTTCTTCGACATGTACAGATTATGAAATCCTCAACGGCAATGTCCCTACGGAAGTGTATGCGTCTTCTGGGACTGATGGTGGCGTCCATGGAGGCAATTCCTTTTGCCCAGTTCCATTCCAGGACTCTCCAAAGGTTCATCTTGAGTCGATGGAACCAGTCGCAATCGCTGGATTGCAGTGTCACCATTCCTCGCGCGGTGCGGGATTCTCTAGAATGGTGGTTACGTCCAGGGGCATTCTCCCTGGGGAAGTCTTTCCTCCCTCCGAAGTGGTCAGTTATAACCACCGATGCCAGCCTGACGGGCTGGGGGGGTGTTTGGAACAATCTCTGGATTCAGGGGGTATGGTCATCGGAAGAGTCTTTTCTTCCGATCAACATCCTGGAATTGAGGGCGATTTTCCTTTGCCTCCAACATTGGACGGTCCCTTTGAGCGGTCTGCCAGTCCGAGTGCAGACAGACAATGCGACGGCTGTCGCGTATATCAATCACCAAGGTGGGACAAAGAGTTCCAGACTCATGGTAGAGGTGTCCCGAATTCTGATTTGGGCAGAGGCCAGTGTACCAGCCATTTCGGCGATTCACATTCCAGGGGTTCAGAATATTACAGCGGACTTTCTCAGTCGCAGAAGGATGGATCCCGGGGAATGGAGCCTCCACCCGGAAGTTTTTGCACTACTGTGCTCTCGCTGGGGAACCCCCCAAGTGGATTTGATGGCATCCAGGTCCAATGCCAAGTTACCGACATTCATGTCCAGGTACAAGGACCCGAAGGCGGTGGCGGTGGATGCTCTAGTGGCTCAGTGGGATCAGTTCGAGCTGATCTATGTATTCCCGCCGATATCCTTACTTCCTCTAGTACTGCGTCGGATCAGACTAGAGAGAATTCCAGCTATTCTGATAGCTCCAGACTGGCCAAGAAGGGTGTGGTTCTCGACAATAATGTCGCTGTTGGCGGCACCTCCTTTTCCACTCCCTCTTCAACCGGACTTGTTGACTCAGGGGCCCGTTTGTCATCCGGACTTGATGTCCCTGCGTTTGACGGCGTGGCTCTTGAGACCGAAATCTTGACCCGTAGAGGTTTTTCAGCCGAGGTCATTGCTACCCTTCGTGCTGCAAGATGTCCGGCTACTACTAGGATTTACCACAAAATTTGGGAAACCTTCTTTTCGTGGTGTTTGGGGTCCTCTCGGAACCCGAGAAAATTTTCCATTCCCAACCTGTTGGCTTTTCTGCAGCATGGGCTAGACAAGGGTTTGGCAGTCAGCACTCTGAAAGGTCAGATTTCTGCTCTGTCCTTATTGTTCCGGAGAACCATTGCTTCAAATAGAGACGTGCTCTCCTTTTTACGAGGTATCTCTCGTAAGTTTCCGCCGCGGAAGGCACCCGTGTCTCCTTGGTGGCTCAACCTTGTTTTGGAGGCTCTTCAGCATAAACCTTTTGAGCCTATGGTTTCTGCTAGCCTTTCTTTACTTTCTTGGAAGGTGGCTTTCCTTGTTGCAGTCACTTCCTTGAGGAGAGTTTCTGAGTTGGCAGCTCTTTCTTGTTCGCCTCCTTTTCTGGAGTTTTTTCCGGATCGTGTAGTGCTTCGCACTCGGGGTGATTTTTTGCCTAAAGTGGTGTCACAATTTCATGTTAACCAGGATATTGTGTTGCCTTCACTCTGTCCGGATCCGAAGAATGCGAAAGAGCGAGATTTACACACATTGGATTTAGTGCGGGCCTTGAAGTTTTATCTATCTATTACTCAAGGTTTTCGTAAGACGGACTCCCTGTTTGTGGTTCCAGCAGGTCGTCGGCGTGGTCAACGAGCTTCCAAGGATTCTATAGCTCGTTGGATCCGGTCAGCTATTTTGGAAGCTTACCGCCTTCGGGGTGAATCTTGCCCGATTAAGATTCGAGCCCATTCCACGAGAGCTGTGGCTTCATCGTGGGCTTTTCATCAAGGTGCCTCGGCAGTGCAGCTCTGCCGAGCGGCAACTTGGCGCTCTGTCCACACGTTTACAAGGTTTTATAAAGTGGACGTCAGTGCTTCCGCTGATGCAGCCCTCGGACGTAGGGTCCTGCAGGCAGCTGTAGTTTAAAGTTCTGGATGAACTTGTGTTTAGCGCTGGTTGCGCTTTGTTGTTAAGGTTGTTGGGTTTCTGCCTTTTGTTGGTTTTTCCCACCCTTATTTTTGAACTGCTTTGGGACGTCCCATCAGTAATGAATACTGTGGCTCTCTTCCTTCCATCTGCAGCTGAAACACGGATTTTGGTAAAAACTTACCTGTAAAATCCTTTTCAGCGAAGGAAGGAAGAGAGACACAGCACCCTCCCACGGCAGAAGTGTGTTGATGTTTTCAGATGCAGCGCGACCCTTATCTGATAGCGATTATCTGGGCTGAGGTCAGCGCGCTAAGGCTCTGTTCCGGCATCGCCAGCTCATCGCAGTAGTCAGGTTCCGTGAGTAGTACCTGGAACTCTGTGGTTTTTGGCTTTCTTTGCATGCATAACCTGTATCCTTGTGTTTTTTCTCTGAAGTTCCTTCAGAAGGGGTTATGTTGCTCCGCTGGTGATCTTGGCTCTTTTCCTAAAAGCTTTGGTACGACTGGAGCTGAGTAGGAGGAGCCCGAGCTGGAGGGGCCAGCCAGTCAGCACTCTTTTGATCTGAGGTAACATCCTGATCTGGGGCTCCGCCTACCCATCAGTAATGAATACTGTGTCTCTCTTCCTTCCTTCGCTGAAAAGGATTTTACAGGTAAGTTTTTACCAAAATCCGTGTTTTCGCGGAAAAAAACGCAACATGTGGCCAAAACATGCGGAATCAATTAACATGTATAGGATGCTTAATGCTTGCGTTTTTTTTGCGTTTTTACCGCGGAAAAAACGCGAAAAAAACGCAAATATTCCTGAATGTGTGCACTTAGCCTTAGTGTGTGTGTGTGTAGCCCATTCACTATCTCCATCCATCCCTCACTCCCTCAAGATGGCTGGACCATCATTGTAAATGCACCATTGTATATAAACACCTGTACTTTGTATCTCCCCCACCTCATTGTAGATTGTAAGCTCTCACGAGCAGGGTCGTCTTATTTTGCTTTAATTATTGTATTGTTAACGTTGTTACTTATGACTTGTGTTCTGAAAATGTTAAACTGTAAAGCGCTGCGGAATATGATGGCGCTATATAAATAAAGATTATTATTATTATTATTAAAGGAGACCGTTTCGCTCCTTTCGGCCTTTCCGCCGTTTTCAGGTATCGAAAGATTCCTCCAGTCAACGTAGGCCGCAGAATCGCCAGGTTAAGAGGAAGGCTTCCTTTCAGCCTACCCCCTCCTGGCATTCCAATTACTCCCAGGGTAGATCCACCAGGTCAAGACCTGGTCGATCTTTTTCGGCATGACTGGACCCCGGAGCCCAGCGTTCGTCCCAAGCTCGGAGGTGTCTCTTGCTGTTCAAGGACGTGTGGCTCGACTTGGTGGAGGACGCTTGGGTCAGGGAGGTTGTATCCTCAGGATACAAAATAGAGTTCACTTCCCGCCCAAGAGATCGGTTCTTCGAATCCCGTCCCCCAGGAGATCCCTCCTTGGTAACGGGTTTCTTTACATCCATCGATTCCCTTCTCAGTGCTGGAGTTATCGTTCCTGTCCCAGAGAAAGAACGTTTCACAGGTTTTTATTCAAACCTGTTTGTTGTGCCGAAGAAAGGCGGCAAGGTTCGTCCTATCCTGGACCTCAGGTTACTGAACAGGAGGGTTCGCCTGCGTCACTTCAGGATGGAGTCTCTTCGTGCAGTAATATCGACAATGGAATCACAGGAATTTCTGTGTTCCATAGACATCCAAGACGCATACCTCCACGTCCCGATTTACCCAGCCCATCAGAGGTTCCTGCGTTTCGCAGTTCGGCAGAACCATTTTCAGTTTGTCGCTTTGCCCTTCGGCCTTGCGACCGCTCCCAGGGTCTTCACCAAGATCATGGCGGCTTTGGTGGCCACCTTGAGGGTTTGAGGACTGGTGCTCATTCCTTACCTCGACGATATTCTCATCAAGGCTCCGTCCCTCCCTCAGGCTCAAGAAAGCCTGTCCATCGTTCTCGACACCCTGGCCCGGTTCGGATGGATCATCAACAAGAAGAAGTCCTGCCTTGTTCCCTCTCAGCGACTGATCTTCTTGGGCATGCTGTTCGATACCCGAAAGGCGAAGGTCTTTCTCCCCAAGGAGAAGAGAGCAATCCTCCAGCAGGGTGTTCGGTCTCTGCAGAGCCCTCAGCTTCCTTCCTTCCGGTCAGCGATGAGGGTGCTGGGCAGAATGGTTGCGACTTCAGAAGCAATTCCCTTTGCTCTGTTCCACTTGAGACCTCTTCAGCAGGCTATTCTGTCTCAGTGGGACAGGTCCGTCAGATCGTTGGATCGTCCGCTTCGTCTCCCTCTCATTGTCAGGCAGTCTCTCAGCTGGTGGCTGTCATCCCCCCTCATCTTCCAGGGCCGGTCCTTCCTGCCAGACCACTGGCAAGTCTTAACGACGGATGCGAGTCTTCTGGGCTGGGGGGCAGTTTTTCGGCATCTGACGGCTCAGGGTCGTTGGTCGGCACAAGAATCTTCCTTGCCGATCAATATCCTCGAAATCAAGGCCATCTTTCTCTCGCTCTGTCACTGGGAATCGCTTCTCAGGGGTCTGCCAGTCAGAATTCAGATAGACAATGCCACGGCTGTGGCATACGTCAATCACCAAGGGGGGACCAGGAGTTCTCGGGCGATGGCCGAAGTATCCAAGATCCTCCTTTGGGCGGAGGCGACGGTTCCGGCAATATCCGCAGTGTATATCCCCGGCGTGGACAACTGGGCCGCCGACTTCCTCAGCCGCGAGGGTTTCGCGGCAGGAGAATGGTCCCTACATCCGGACGTCTTCCATCAGATCTGCCTACGATGGGGGACCCCGGATGTGGACCTCATGGCGTCTCGGCTCAACAGGAAAGTTCCGCTGTTCGTCTCCAGGTCCCGCGATCCTCTAGCATTGGACGTAGACGCTCTGGCCATTCCTTGGTCACAGTTCACTCTCCCATACATTTTTCCTCCGCTTCCCCTTCTTCCCAGATTGCTGAAAAAGATCAAGGCGGAAGGGGTGCCGGTCATTCTGATCGCCCCAGATTGGCCCAGGAGGTCCTGGTTCGCTGACATCGTCAATCTCTTGGCGGACGCCCCCTGGAGACTCCCAGACAGGCCAGATCTTCTATCACAGGGTCCGTTTTGCCACCAGGGTTCTCATTCGCTCAATTTGACGGCGTGGCTGTTGAGACCGCGGTACTGAGAGAGTCCGGGTTCTCAGATCGGGTGATTCGCACCATGATCCAGGCCAGGAAACCGTTGTCTTCCAGGGTCTACTATCGAACCTGGAAGGCCTATTTTCGCTGGTGTGAGTCCAACGTTATTCTGCCAATGAAGTTGTCGCTCCCAGCCATCTTGGCTTTCCTCCAAGCGGGACTGGACTCTGGTCTCTCTCTCACTACTCTTAAGGGACAGATTTCAGCCCTTTCTATCCTCTTCCAGGAATCCTTGGCTTCTCGGGTTCAAGTCAAAACTTTCCTTCAGGGAGTGGCGCATATGGCTCCCCCGTATCGGAATCCTGTGGACCCTTGGGACCTCAATCTCGTATTGGAGGTTATGAGGTGCGCTCCCTTTGAACCTCTCACAGAGGTTCCCCTGTCGGTTTTGTACTGGAAGGTGGCCTTTCTCGTTGCGATCACTTCCATCAGGCGAGTTTCAGAGTTGGCGGCTCTGTCTTGTCGCCCCCCTTTCCTGGTTCTTCACCAGGATAAGGTAGTATTGCGGCCTCCGCCTTCCTTTCTTCCCAAGGTGGTATCCACTTTCCACTTGAATGAGGACATCGTTCTACCTTCCTTCTGTCCGGCTCCGACTCATTCTTTGGAGCGCTCGTTGAACAAGCTAGACCTGGTACGGGCAATAAGGACCTACCTGGATAGGACGGCTTCCTTCAGGAAGTCTGATCTCCTATTCATCATTCCGGACGGAGCGCGAAGAGGCCTGCCTGCTTCCAAGGCTACAATTGCGCGTTGGATTAGGACCGCAATAGTGGAGGCTTACCGGGGTAAGAATAGAGTGCCTCCTACTGGGGTCAGGGCTCACCCCACCCGAGCGGTAGGCGCCTCCTGGGTGGTTCACCATGGGGCTTCCGCCCTACAACTTTGCAAGGCGGCAACCTGGTCTTCCATCCACATGTTTGCCAAATTTTACAGGGTCCACACCTATGCTTCGGCGGACGCCAGTCTAGGCAGAAGGATCTTGCAGGCGGCATTGGAGCCTTTGCCGGCCTGAATGGAGTCTCTTGCCATTTTTCTCCCGCCCCAAGGACTGCTTTGGAACGTCCCATGGTTTCTGTGTCCCCCAATGAAGCGATAGAGAAAACAGGATTTTTGTACTTACCGTAAAATCTGTTTCTCGGAGCACTCATTGGGGGACACAGCACCCTCCCATATGTTTACAACTCATTCCTATTCTGCAGATCTACTTGACATTTATGGCACATCTTGTGGTCGTGCAATAACCCCTTTTTAATCTAATATATTCATTTAGTGTTTTTTTATTGTTATGTATTCATAATCCTTAGTTACAGCTAATGTTTTGATGTTCTTTACTTTTAGACTGCACAGAAAGTACACAAGATTGCACGACAGGTCTGCAGTCGCTTGGGTCAGTACAGAATGCCCTTTGCTTGGGCTGCAAGGTACATTATTGTTCGACTTATCAGAATAGTCTATATTTAGCTTCATGTCATGTTTTCATGCATATTCATATTGTTATTGTTTGTTTTTAAGGCCAGTATTCAAAGACACCCAGGGGACCCTAGATGTGGAAGGGAAATTTTCTCCATTATATAAACAGGATAGCAGTAAACTTTCTAATGATGATCTTCTCAAGCTACTGGCAGAGTACAGGAAGTATGTCAGCCTTTTTATTCTCATGTATAATGTATTCATTTTAATAAATTATAAATTTGCATTTTAGTTTATTATTAATTAAATTCTTGCCATTTCTACTATATAGTGTGTATTATATTAACTCTACATTCTAGAATGCTGTAGATAAGCCCCTAATGGCGGTGGCCGCATCTTATATACGAAAAATGAGGTGACAGGTTCCCTTTCATAGAAAACAAAATTAGAAATCTTACAATTTTCACATTGGTTAGTAAAGCTATTTTATACTTGTAGCTCCTGTCCTTTCAGAAACATTTTTTAGTGGTTTAATTATCATCACAGACAGTACCTCATTACACAGCTGATAACACAGTATCCACCAATCACAATAGAGAAGGTCACAGCTGACCCTGTGTCCCCTCCCTTTGCAATGACAGTTGCATACTCTCATTAGATGCTGCAATACAAAATATAGAGGCTGAGTCAGTCTATTGCTGCTAATGTACATGTTGATTTCCTGGAAGAACAGGAGTCTAGAGTAGCCATAGTGGCCTATATGAAAATTGCATATTTTTGTTTATAATACAGATCCTGATATGAAAAAAACTGTATAAAAGATATAAAAAAAATACATTTAACACAATAACCTAACTTTAAAAGTTCCTGATGACACATTCTCTTTGACCCTTTCACGACCTTGGACATATAGGTACATCCAAGGTCGCCTACCCCTGTTTCTGTAGGCTCCATTGATGAGCTCGCACCTTTTCTGTCACATGACAGCAGATTTTCATCAGCTGACATGTGCCCCTAACAGCCGCAGGTGGAATCACGATCCACCTGCAGCTGTAAACATGTTAGATGTCCCTGTCAATCTCTGATCTATCAATATATAAAAATAATTCTTCCGATCAGTAAACGGCGTAACGAGAAAAAAATAAAAATGCCAGAATTACATATTTTTGGTCAACACAATATTGCATTAAAGTGCAATAACGGTTGATCAAAACATGGTATCAACACCAAAATGATATCAATAGAAACGTCAGCTCGACATGCAAAAAATAAGCTTTCACCCAAACCGAGATCATGAAAAATGGAGACGCTACGGGTCTCGGAAAATGGTGCAAAAAACATTATAACTGTATTTCTCAAGATCTACACCACTGCTATGAGGCATACAGGTAAGACTGGTTTCACCAGTCTATTACCTGCATGCGCATATTAATAGCTCAAAATCGTCAAGGGGGTGACAGATTCCCTTTAAATTAAAAAGAACCTATACGTGTCTGGCATCTATGAACTCGTAATGACCTGGAGAATCATAATGACAGGGCAGTTTTTAGCATTTAGTGAACATGGTAAAACTAAAATTCACTTTTTTTTTGCAATTCCACCACACTTTTTCCCCATTTTCCAGTACACTATATGGTAAAACCATGGGTGTCGTTCAAAAGTACAACTCGTCCTGCAAAAAACAAGCCCTAATATGGCCATATTGAAGTAAAAATAAAAAAATTATGGCTCTGGGAAGAAGGGGAACAAAAAACAAAACTCAAAAACGGAAAAACCCAAGGTGGTGAAGGGGTTAAAGAGGTTGTCCACTACTCAATGATTATATTTCCCCATGTAAATTGAAAACACCCCTCTGATAACGGCGCTGATCCAGTAACGTCGGCGCCGGGGCTCACGTGACATTGTGTCATGTGAGTGCTACAGCCAATCAGCAACTGATAATGGGCTGCTTCACTCTCACTTCCTTCAGAAAAAGCTCACATCTGGAGGAATGATGAACTGCTACTACTTTCTGGCTTCTTCCGGATGTTAGTTTCGTCCAACAGAAGTGATAGTGGAGTGGCCCATTAGCAGCCTCTGATTGACTGCAGGGTTCAATAGATTTATCAAAAAAGTAAAAAGAAAAGTTAAAAATGTTTAAAAATAAATATAGATAAAAAAAACCATTTGAATAAACCTCCATTCCCACCTGTTAAAAAATAGAGATTAAAATACTAGGAATCACCAAGCCTATGAGACACTGATCTATATAAAATTGTTTAATCTACACCATAAAAGCTGTAAAGAAAACAACAAAGTAAATGCCAGAATTGCTGATTTTTTTGTCATTGTACTTCCCCCAAAATGCAATATAAAACATTCATGCATAACCTAAAACTCTGCCAAGAAAAACCTCGGCTTGTCACAAAAAAAGAAAAACCTTAAACTGCTCCATCGAAAAAAAAGTTACTGGTCTCAGAAAATGGCTTAAGGAACCAATTTTTTTTGAATGAACATCTACATTTTTTCACCACTAAAATAAAAAAAAAACATATCAGTTTGGTATTTCTGTAATCATACTGACCGGAACCATCATGTTGCAAGGTCTTTTATATCACACCATGATTGCTGTAAACCTCCCACTCCCAAAAAAGGCAAAATTTTATTTTTTCACCATTTTACCATACTTAGAATTTTTTTCCTATTTCCCATACATCATGTGGAGAAATTAAGTGTGTAATTCAAAAGCATAAATTGTCCCCTAAAACAAGCCCACATATGGCTGTTTCAGCCTATAAATAAATCATTGCTCTTGGAAGAAGGGGATGAGAAAATGGAAGCGCAAGAATAAAAATTGAACGAAGTGGGTAGGGGTTAAACAGCTTTCTATATGATCATATGGAATCAAATAAAACTACTGTATATATCCTCCAAGTTTAGTGTCTCTCCTTTATCCCATTTTGCCATCAGAACATTCAGGAGTGAGGGCAAAATTTGTAACATATACAGAAAAAAAAATATTTTTTTTTCTTTTTAAAATACTTTATTTTAATTCTGTAACTAATGCTTTTTCAATTGTTTTCCTGATACAGACCAGAAAAGACTAAGCTCCAAATTATACCTGGACACCTGGACGTTACTGTAGACTGTGTTCCTCTCGACTTTTCAAGTATGACTTTACTATAAAATGCCTATGTCTTCAGAAATCATAATGTTACAGCATAGGAATTTAGTAATATGCATGTCACTAGTTTTTATCTACTAATGATGAAAAGTATTTCCCGGTAGCTGCAGTATGGCTTAGAAATATGTCTGCAATGCTAAAGTGATGTCACATATTCTGCTAGTCTACAGCAACTTGATAACCAATACCAACAACGTACAAATTGCATTAGTTCTAGTTTCGGAGGCAATTTTAACACCAACTTTTATTGCATTGTGGCTTTTAATATCAGGTCTAGTGGTCAGTATGAAAATTTAAAGATTTCTAATTTTTAAATGTATATAGTCACATAAAAAAAAAATCAATAAGTTACCTTATTTTTTGGACTATAAAACGCACCAGACCAGAAGATGCACCTAGGTTTTAAAGGAGGAAATTAGGAAAAAAAATTGAAGCAAAAAATGTGGTTAATTCTGTACTTAATTTCCCCTATCCTGCTATATATGGTCCCCTGATCCCCATCCTGATACACATGGCCCCCTCATCCCTATCCTGGTATGCGCACAGTGCCAGCTGGAGCCTTCCTGCTGCTGCCGGGCAGTCACGTGTGCCGCAACTGGGCTTGGAGAGAGGTGACTATTTATTTCTCTTAAGTAGCGGCACACGTGACCGCTCGGCAGCTGCAGGAAGGCTCTGGCTGACACTGCGTGTTATTGAAGAGCAACGAATACTCACTGCTCTCTGCACATACAGTCCCGGCGTGCAAAGCAGTGAGTATTCCAGCATCTGCCTTTCAGCTTGCAAGCAGCGCATCACATCCCTGTCATGCGCTGCTTACAAGCATAAAGCAGCAGCTGGCATTGGAACAAGATGTTTTTGTTTAATGTTTTCTGATGGGGTAATGCAATGCATACCAGGACTGGAGCCAATCATACTAAGATGCTATTAAAGAGAAATTAATAGTCATTGCCCTCCACACCCATGGGCGTGGAATGCAGTAAATATTAATTTCTCTTTAGCAGCGTGCATAGGAGTTAGCTGCAGCAGCCAGCTCCTGCCTCTGTGACCCGCATGTTCGCCGATGCCGCTCCCCCACCACTGCCAGAGCCGGTACATCCGGACTATAAGATGCACCCCCCATTTTCCTCCACATTTTTGGAGGAAAAAAGTTTGTTTTATAGTCCAAAAAATACAGTAAACTAAATTTAATGTAAAAGCCTACTTTTTAAAATCGGTAATTTTCGGATGACACATTTTCTTTAACCCCTTCAAGACATCAGTTCATGTACGGCGCAAGCCGGAAGTGTGTATGGAGCGGGCTCATGGGGTGAGCCTGTACCATACCCAGTACTTAGAGGCAGAACCTGCCTCTAACAATCGCTAGTGGAGTAGAGTGGAGCTCCGCCCGCGATTGTTAAGTACATATGGGCGGACACCTGGATGTTCGGGTCTGGTGGGTTTGGCCGAACAGTTACAAAAAGTTTTTGGTACTAGAACAATACCCGGACCCAAGGCCAGACCCCATTAACTTGAATGGGGGGCTCGAACGTTCAGTGTTTGTCACAATGTCATGTGCTTGACAGCGTAGCAAACAGCGCTTCTAATCGGCGATAAAATCATCACCGCCGGTCAGACAGCCACATTTCCCACACTGTCAAAAGACAGCATGAGCTCGCATCTATGATTGGAGGTATAAAGTTTAACTCCGGTCACTGGTGTCAGCTGATGGGACTATTGCTCCCATCAACTGCTGCCTGCTGCCACTAATAACAGTGAGAGCAGGAGCGTCTTATAAGGCCGGCGTCACACTGGCGACAGAATCGGACGACTGCAATGCGATGAAAAATCGCATTGCAGTCGGACCTATGTTAATCTATGGAGCAGCTCCCAGTATCAGATTTTTTGTGGTCCGTTTTAAACGTCCGTGTACAATCGCAGCATGCTGCGATTGTCACCGATTGTCGGTCGACAATCGCCAATGCAAGTCTATGGGAGCGATGAAAAATCTGATTACAAACGGACCGCATGTGTGACTTGCGATGAAATCGCATGGTGTCCTTTAGAAAAGCCGGCAATTCATCCCCGGCTATACTGTAAAATCACACTGACAGCTTTAATAAAGACTAGAAAGAATAGATATATACACATAGAACACATATATATATATATATACATGTCATTGTGACATGTATATATACATATATTTATAGTTCCTAGACTTCTACATACTGTAATAGCCGCTAATTCAATTGCCGGGTTTTGTGAAATCACAGAAGCCGACATGAAATGATACATTGTTTCCACACATTTAACCATGTAATTTCATGTATTTTTATATATGTTTGAAACATACAATTACATGAGTGTATTTGTGCAAAATTTCAGACATGTAGGGGTTAATTAAAGGTGTAATTTCGTTGAAAAAAAATGCGTGGGCTCCCGCTGTATTTTCTCCACCAGACAGACAAAGCAAAGCGAGTGGGGGCAGATAATAATAGCCTAGGGAGGGTACATTTTTTTTGTGCCCCCCCTGGCTACTAACATCTGCCCCCAGACACCCCAGAAAGGGCAAATCTATAATTAGATTCGCCCTTTCTGGCACTTTGCCCGTCTATTCCCATTGCCCTGTAGCGGTGGCGAATGGGTTAATCTCACCTTAATGTCACCTTGCAATTGAAAGGTCACCTTAAGGCAGGTTAATAATTGATAGCTGTCAATTAGACAACTATCAATTATTAATCCTATTGAAGTAAATAAAAAAACACACACACTTTAAGAATAAATAATTTTAATGAAATAAAAACACATTTTTTTGACCATATTTTATTTTACACTTAATCCGTGCGAAGCCATTGATCTCCTAAAATAAAGAAAAAGAAATAAAACAACATTATTCTTACCTATTCCGCCGATCTGTCACGTCCCACGCTGTAATCCTTCACAAAGGGTTAACTAGCTTTGAGCCAAGCAGTGCAAGTAATCCTGCATGCTCAGCTCAAAGCTCATGAATGAATAAGTTCCTCTCCTGGCGACAGGAGAGGATGTGTTTCATGAATGAAGCTTAATTGATTGTGTCCACTTTCCCTTTAGGTCAGGTCACTACAGTTAAATTGCCAATAAATCAATTAAGCTCCATTCATGAATCTATTCCTCTACTTTCGCTGGGAGAGGAAGTTATTCATTCAGGGGAATACAGGTCTGAGACAGCATTATTAGCTCTCTGCGACCTGTAACCTGTTAACCCTTTCTGATGGATTACACCGTGGGACCTGACTGTACATCGGATTGGTAAGTATAATTTTGCTTTTTTATTTTATTTTTATTACAGGAAATGGTTTTAGCATGAAAATAAAATATGGTCAAAAACTGTGTGATTATTTAATTAAACTTATTTTTTATTAAACTGTGTGTGTTTGATTTTTCTTTCATACAATAGGATTAATAATTGATAGTTGTCTAATTGACAGCTATCAATTATTAACCTGGCTTAAAGTGACCTTTCAATAGCAAGGTCATTTTAACCCCTTATTAACCCATTCGCCACCGCTACAGGGCAATGGGAATAGACGGGCAAAGTGCCAGAAAGGGCGAATCTAATTATAGATTTGCCCTTTCTGGGGTGTCTGGGGGCAGATGTTAGTAGCCAGGGGGGGCACAAAAAAAATGTACCCTCCCTAGGCTATTATTATCTGCCCCCACTCGCTTGCTTTGTCTGTCTGGTGGAGAAAATACAGCGGGAGCCCACGCATTTTTTTTCAACGAATTTACACCTTTAATTAACCCCTACATGTCTGAAATTTAGCACACATATACTCATGTAATTGTATGTTTCAAACATATATAAAAATACATGAAATTACATGGTTAAATGTGTGGAAACAATGTATCATTTCATGTCGGCTTCTGTGATTTCACTGAAGCCGGCAATTGAATTAGCGGCTATTACAGTATGTAGAAGTGTAAGAATTATAAATATATGTATATATATATGTCACAATGACATATATATATATATATGTGCTCTATGTGTATATATCTATTCTTTCTTTTGGCATTTAAATACTATTCTTTTGGATCCATTATATGTCAGTTTTGCAACCCTGCGAGAAAATCTCGCAAGTCGGATGAAAATCGGATGTTACAAGGTACACACACATGCGATTAAATCGCATCTTTGAAGGAAAATCGGATGCCAGAAGGATGTGTGATGTTTGCATTTTGATCCGATTGTCGACCGTCTAAAACGGACCGATTTTTTGTGGTTGTGTGTGACACCGGCCTAAGAGTATTCATCAGCCTGCTCCAACGCTGTAAATAAATAATACAAAAAAAAAACACCGGCGTGGGTTCCACCGTATTTTTAATAACCAGCCAGGCAAAACTCACAGCTGTGGGCTGCAACCCTCAGCGGTCAGCTTCAGCAAGGCTTGTTATCAAGAATAGAGGGGTCCCCACGCCGTATATTTGAATTATTTAAATAATTTAAAAAAAACGGTGCGGGGTCCCCCCCATTTTTTGACAACCAGCCATGCTAAAGCAGACAGCTGGGGCCTAGTATTCTCAGGCTGGTAAGATGCAATGTATATTGCCCCCCCACCTAAAAATAGCAATTATTTTCATGCACTATGCTATGTATTTCTTTACTGTAAGGTATTTAATACTTGTGTTCCTGTCTTTGTTTTTTCTCCATCGCCTCATTGGGAGACACAGACCGTGGGTGTTATGCTGCTGCCACTAGGAGGACACTAAGCAATACATAAGCAAAAGAGATTAACTCCTCCTCCTGCAGTATACACCCTCTGTTGGCTCAATCCTGAACCAGTTCTTGCTTAGTGTCTGTAGGAGGCACTAGGGTCTGCTCTCAGACCCCACTTTTTTTCTCAGTTTTTTACCTCTTTTTATTATTTTGCTTTCTTCACGCACGGATGGGCGACGGGACTTGTACGAAAAGTCACGATCTCCCAAAAACCATCAACAGGCGGCATCGTGCGAGTGTCGCCTCCACGTACCCCTCCTGCTACGCTACCATGGGGCGACAGATCCCTTGAAGGGGCCGCTCTCCCCATGAGATACCCCTCGATATGGGCGATGTGATTGGCGTGGCATCATGAATGGATAACCCCCTCCACCTCTCCTGAAAGCGGTGGCGGTCTGGAGGCATTTAAGATCCCTCTCCACCCCCCTATTGAAAGGGGTTGGTGGATTGAGGAAGTACGGCCATATCTGCCGTAGTCCCTGCGGAGGACACTTCCTTCTCCATCTTCGGGTCTCTCCCCGCAGTGAGTACATGCACCTGGATGCAATGTGTACCGGCTGTCTGTTGCCGCGGACGCCTCTGCGTCGCACCGCAGCCACCTCTGTGTCGCGCCGCCGCAGCTTCAGCGGGCGCTTCCCGTTGCGCCGCGGCCCCTGTCTGAAATTTAGTCCCCGGCTTCGGCCCGGGTTAGGCCGCAACCTTAAATTTAGTCCCCGACTTCGGCCCGGGATAGGCCGCAGCCAGAAATTTAGTCCCCGGCTTCGGGCCGGGATAGGCCGCAGCTTGAAATTTAGTCCCCGGCTTCAGGCCGGGATAGGCCTCGATGGGGGAGGGTCTTCTGGCTCTCCCCTGTGACTCCGCCCACGTCGCACGCACTTTCTGCGGCCCAGGATTGGATAGGGCTCCTTCTTGGTCCCTCCTTACACCTTTTGGCACTTCTCGTGGCATACGAGAAGCGCAATCCTAGTCTCGGGCGCCATCTTTAACTGGAGACGCCTTCCTCTGCTTACCTGGGTAAGTGCCATAGCGCTTAACCCTTCTCCTGCCGAACCCCAGTGAGTTCAGCATGGAGCCCCCCGCTTCCGCGTAAGCAGCTCCGCGTTCTGTGCGGCCCCAATTTACTCGCGGCTGCCATGTCTCCTCTCAGGTAGGACCCGAGACATCTGAATTTTTTCTTTTTCCTGGCGGGCACGAACACGGGAACACGGGGTAAGCTTATAAATGGCTTAACCCCTTCCCTGCAGCAGTCTACAGGCTCGCTTAATTGCAGAATGTCACAATCCAAGAGCTCTAAGAGGACTGACAAACACACTCAGTTGTGTATGCCTGGTGTGCTTCAGGTGATACCTCGCTATAGTGAAGGCATAAGTCCAGGAGCCCCACGCGTCTCAGACTCCATAGAACGCCCGTGCGCCCCCACTATGTCACCACTGTCCAAAGTGAATGGTGATTGGCGGCTAATAATAATAATAAATAAAAAAAAAAAAAAAAAACTTCTCCACCTCCCTATCAAGGTGATGGTGGATTGAGGAGACAATCTGTGCAGATAGTCACTAGAGGCTACCAAAAACCTCTCCACCTCCCTATCGAAGGTATGGTGGATTGAGGAGATAATCAGTGCGTATACTGACTGGAGGCTAACATAACCTCTCCACCACCTTATCAAAGGTGCGGTGGATTGAGGAGATAATCAGTGCGGATGCTGACTGGTGGCTAGCATAACCTCTCCACCCCCTTATCAAAGGTGCGGTGGATTGAGGAGATAATCAGTGTGGATGGTGAGTGGTTTGCAATCTCCTGTGACCTACGCTATTTGTCTGTCGCCGATAGGCAGTCTGCCGTCCCTGACCGGGCCGGACATATGGCCTTACAGCACTGACCGATAGAATGCACGCTGACGCTTAGTGTGTTACGGATAATGTCATTTTACCGCGGCGACTCTACACTTTAATCTGTGCAGTTTTGTCTTACTCACAGGAGTCCAACGGATGGGCACCCAGCTCCCCCGTTCCTGGGGATTGCAGCAAACATGACTCAAAATATGAGTCGTTTGTGGGTGTATCCGGATTCGCCAAACTATCAGTCTTAGCTCACTGAGATCTTTAAAGGGATCAAACGTCTTCACTGGGTTTTTTACCAATCCCCCTGACTTGCTGACATGGGTCAGAGATACAGTAGTTGCCGGACAAAGATTTCTCGGAGCTAAAACCGTTTAATCACAGTGTCCTTTTTGGCCACATTCTAGTACAGAGCGGACGGAGTCTCCAACAATGGATCCTATACCACAGCTCGCTTACTAACTTCTACTGCCTCTGACTGACGGTCTGTTTATTAAAACCCCCACTGACCGTCCAATTGGGCTGCGATCAGTCTTTATTCCTTCCGCAGCGCAGAGTCAATCGACCCTTTCGGTCTCAATACCAAGGTCGTTCCCGGCCACTCGCCCCCCAAGGTCCATGGACCCCGCAACTCCTTTATTCTAAAGGCCTTGACATTCTTCGCACCAGCGGGGTCATCGTCCCAGTTCCTCACGAGGAAAGGTTCAAGGGTTTTACTCAAAGCCCTTCGTGGTTTCCAAGAAGGATGGCTCTTTGCGTTCTATTCTGGACCCGGGAAAATTTAAAAAAAAAAAAAAAAAAAAAAAAGAAATTTGCTAAACAAATTCATCAGAGGCCACTGTTATGATCTGCTACAAGCACTAAGGAAAGGTGGGAATTCTGTCCCTACAATAGGACTGAGCTGGATCCCTACGATGTAACGGGGAACCTGATCCTGCGACCAGACCCGCTAAAGTCCTCAGCTAGTCTGAACGAAGACCTATAGTTGCGAGGGAGGAATCCCTACAAGATCTAGGGACTGGATGAAAAGGTGGACACCTCCTAACAGAAAGTGTAGCAGGGAATATAAAACAGAAAACAAATACTAAGAGATCCTAAGATCAAGCAAAACTGACAGAGTAAGGCACCTAAGCACCCGGCTAGCTTAAGAGTAGATAATACAATGAAGTCCAGCAAAGCCAGAAGGGCGGAGCCAGACTAAATAGGGTAAAAAGGTCATGTAAAAAGGTCATGTGACCAGCAAACTGAAACAAAATCTAACAAGAGGGTTCTAACAGTACCCTCCCTTCTAAGAGGATCCTCCGGACCCCCTAGGACTTAGGCTTATCCGGAAACCTCTTGTGAAACGCTTTAACAAGTCTAGACGCAGAAACATCATCCGCCCTCACCCATGAGTTATCCTCGGGTCCATAACCCTTCCAAGCGACGAGGTACTGCAAACTCCCTCTATACCGTCTAGAATTTAGGATGCGGGAAATATCATATTGCCCATCCTCCACCACCAGGGGAACAGTGGCCGAGACGTCTCCATCTGAGACCTCAGCTTTTTTCAAGAGAGAAACATGAAACACCGGATTAATCTTCCAGGAGGTAGGAAGCTCCAACTTAACAGCAGATTGGTTAATAACCTGAAGCACCTTAAAGGGCCCTACAAACTTGGGACCCAATTTCTTAGACGGAATCCTCAAGCGCAGATTCTTAGAGGACAACCAAACCATGTCACCAATAGTAAACAACACCTCTTGTCGTTTTCTATCAAAATTCACTTTGGATCTTTTGTTAGCCTCCTGAAGATTACCACGCACATCAGTCCAAACTCTCTCCAAAACACCAGAAAAATTCTTCTCTTCAGGTACAGCCGATCCCAACTTGGAAAATGACCCAAAAGACGGATGTCTCCCAGTACAACAAAAAAAGGCGAACAACCAGCAGAAGCGGATGTATGGTTGTTAAGAGCAAACTCAGCAAGTGGCAGAAACTCAGACCACCCCTCTTGATTATCAGACACAAAACAACGCAAGAACTGCTCAACATCCTGGTTTTTCCTTTCTGTCTGGCCATTAGACTCAGGATGATATCCGGAAGAAAACGACAGATGAACTCCCAACCTGTCACAAAAAGCGCGCCAAAAACGAGCCACAAACTGAGGTCCCCTATCGGAAACAATGTCAGTAGGAACGCCATGTAGTCTGACTATTTGCTTGACAAAGGCCTTAGCGAGAATCTTAGCGCAGGGCAGTTTGATGAAAGGAACCAAGTGACACATCTTGCTAAAACGGTCCACGACCACCCAGATGACAGTGAAACCCTCAGTGGGGGGAAGGTCAGTAATAAAGTCCATAGCCAAATGTGTCCAAGGTGCACTAGGGACCTCCAGAGGGCAAAGCAACCCCGCAGCAGGAGTATGAGAAGACTTAGATCTAGCACACACAGTGCATTGACGCACCCACTTAATGACTTCCTTCTGCCATCCTGGCCACCAAAAACTGCGACCCACAAGTCTCTTGGTCTCAGAGATTCCAGGATGACCTGCCAACCGAGAGTCATGACATTCAACAAACAAATCTCTCCTCAGGGTACCAGGCACAAACAACCTCCCATGCGGCGTGTTAGATGGGGCATTCTCCTGTGCTTTAAGAATCTCATCTTCCAACACGGAGTCCAAAACAGCAATAATAACCCCCTCTTGCAAGATGTTTTCCTCCTCCTCCTCAGTACCCACCATAGGAGAAAAGCTGTGAGACAAAGCATCAGCTTTAACATTTTTAGTACCTGGGATGTAAGTAACGGTAAAATTAAACCGTGAGAAAAACAGTGCCCACCTAGCCTGACGGGCATTCAAGCGTTTGGCAGCATCAAGGTAGATCAGATTTTCAGCTGCAGAATGGAAGGGAGGGAGGCACAGGAATTCATTACTGATGGGTAGGCGGAGCCCCAGATCAGGATGTCACCTCAGATCAAAAGCGTGCTGACTGGCTGGCCCCTCCAGCTCGGGCTCCTCCTACTCAGCTCCAGTCTAAGATTTGAGGTCCCAGAGGATGGTCGCTGCTAATGCAGCTCCTCAGAAGATTTTATTATTTTATATTCGGACAGGAGACTTGGATCACCAGTTGGTCTAGAGGTCTCAGGGGTAACAGCCCAACCTCTCCCTTGGCGGATCTGTATTTACTCAATAGTCCCTGCAGAATCCTTGCCGGCCCTGGGGGATGAGGAGAGCTTCCCTGGCGGGACGCAAACCACACGTGCGGTCACTGCGTTCCTCGCCCTGGGGGGAAGCATGGGCACAGCGCCAGAAACCCCTGAGGGTCCCTGTGGCGCTTTGGCTGGTGAGTACTCCACACAAATTTTTTATTATTATTATGTGTGAGTGCTTTAGCGTCTGAGTGAGCAGCGCTATTACTTGTATGTCAGTATGCTTCAGCGCTGCTGTGACAGCGCTGTTACATAGTAGATGTGGTGATTTTTTGTCCGCAGGCTGATAGCTGCAGGACAGAGAGGGAGCAGGAGCGGGGGAGTTTGCGCTCATTATTTGAGCTAGCAGGGGGCGTGGCCTAACGATTCCCGGTCTTCTGAGCAGGAAGACGCGCGCTCTGGCGTTTCTCCTGCGACTCCCCCACTGTGGCGGCCATTACACAGGCTCCTGGGCTCCTCAGACCGCTCCTCTCCTCATAAGACACCACGGCCAGCTGGGTGAGTGCTGATTCCTCACCCCGCAGCGCAGCGATCGCTATCCTGCAGCTGCAGTCTCATTAGAGACATAAAATTGGCTGGGGCTCACACTTCATATATATATTGTGGTGAGTTTGCAATATTAACCCCTCTGAGGGTTATTTCTACCAGCAGTTTTTTTGACTGAATACCGCTGGGGCAACCCTGCCTGTTGGAGCGTTAACCCTTCAGCGTTTAAAAAAAAAAAAAAAAGCCGCATAGTTTTTGCTGGTATTACCGCTTTGACCTGCTCATACAGGTGAGACATGTCTGAACAGAGTTCAGATGCCGCGGACCACGTCCCAGTGCCATTACGGCAATCAGATACGCAGACCTCAACAGCGTCTAGTGCTGCGGTCGACAGCGGTGAAAAATTGGACGATATCGCTCGATCGATCAATAACTTGTCTGACCTTTTAGGTCAATATGTGTCTGCTAATTCCTCTCAGAGGAAGCGACGCAGGCCGTTACCGGCCTCTACACGGAGCGAGTCAGATGTATCTGATATTGGGCAGAGTTCCCCTTTAAATTCGGATGGAGAAATATCCGATTCAGATGCGGACGAGCCGCAGGGGCGTTCCTCTATGGCGAAGCGTACGGAGGCATTAATTGAAACCATGAGAGATATATTACAGTTACCGGAGGAGGTAACTAGTCGTCCTGGTAAATCAGCACGCAAGTTCCAGGAGTCCCGTGCTTCGCGTACAACATTGCCAGCTCTGGATGAGCTTAATAGTATAATAGAGGAGGAACGTCTGTGTCCAGATAAGCGTTTTCATGGAACGCATTTCTTTGATACACTTTATCCTTGCTCTGCGGAGTTAAAGGCTAATTGGACTTCTGCTCCTGAAGTGGATGTGTCTTTATCTCAGCTTAGTAAATCCTCACTACTCCCTATTAAAGGGAAAGCGAGTTTACAGGAGCCTTTGGATAGAAAAACGGAATTGGCGGCAAAAGCAAGCTATGAGGCTGCGGGTCATGGATTCCGAGCAGTGGTAGGATCCATGTGTGCTGCTAGAGCTTCTCTAGGCTGGTTGGCACGTCTGAAGACGGAGTTGCAAAATGAATCTCCGTTATCTGAGATACGGGAAACTTGTGAATGGTTAGAAACGGCAGCCTGTTATATCTTTGATGCCGGTCTGGATACGGCATCTCTGCTGGCCAAAGCGCAAGCTTCAGCGGTCACAGTCAGAAGAGCCTTATGGCTCAGACAGTGGGACGGGGACGCAGTTTCCAAACAAGGGTTGTTGGCTTTACCTTACAAGGGTGGCCATCTTTTTGGATCCGACCTCACAGAGCTGATTTCCAAGGCTAAGGCGAAGGAATCAGCATTACCACAGCGTAGGGCCATGGCTTCGGTGTCCAGTAAGCCTGGTGTCTATAGTGGTCGCGGTCCTTTCGGGGCCGAGGACGATCTAGTCACTCCTCGTGGGGATCGGGTCGTCCTTCCTTCTCAGGAAAGAAATCCTCTCAGAAAACTCGTACTCCCTGGAAGCAGAGTTTCCGCCAGGACCAGCGGGAACTTGACAAGAAGCCCGCCAAGTCGGATTGACGCCAGGGGTCCACTCGAGGATTCTCGAGTGGGGGGTCGCCTGCTTCTTTTCAAGGCGACTTGGATGGCTCGCGTTCCAGATTCCTGGGTAACGCGGATAGTGTCGGCAGGCTATTTCATAGAGTTTGCTTCTCGACCCCCAAATTGTTTTTGTCAGTCTCGCGTTCCGTCGGAACCCGAGCTTGTTGTCGCTCTACAGCGAGAGGTCGAATTTCTGCTACAAAAGGGTGTAGTGATACCGGTTCCGTCAGAGGACCCAGGGAAAGGTTTTTTATTCAAACCTTTTTGTAGTTCCCAAAAAGGAGAACAAATTTCGCCCGATTCTGGATCTCAAGCGATTAAACCGGCATGTCCATGCCCGGAAATTTCGCATGGAGTCGCTTCGCTCCGTTGTGGCAGCTCTGTCACAGAACGATTTTCTGGTGTCAATCGACATTCGCGACGCCTATTTGCATATTCCCATCGGAAAGGCTCATCAGCGCTTTCTTCGATTTGCCATAGGTCAGAATCATTACCAGTTCGTGGCTCTGCCGTTCGGCTTAGCCTCAGCACCAAGGGTCTTTACAAAAATTCTGGCGCCCCTCATGGCAATCCTTCGAAGACAGGGGATTACGATTCTCCCTTATCTGGACGATCTTTTGATCGTGGCTTCCTCGGAGGAGGAGGCGTTGACGGCTCGGGATTTGTCCCTTCAGCTTCTGAAGGACTTCGGTTGGCTGGTCAATTGGGAGAAGTCGTCCCTGGATCCATCGAGGACAATCCTCTTTTTGGGAATGCATCTCGACACGTTTCGGTCGGTAGTTTCCCTACCACCAGACAAACAGTCATGTCTTCTTCGACATGTACAGATTATGAAATCCTCAACGGCAATGTCCCTACGGAAGTGTATGCGTCTTCTGGGACTGATGGTGGCGTCCATGGAGGCAATTCCTTTTACCCAGTTCCATTCCAGGACTCTCCAAAGGTTCATCTTGAGTCGATGGAACCGGTCGCAATCGCTGGATTGCAGTGTCACCATTTCTCGTGCGGTGCGGGATTCTCTAGAATGGTGGTTACGTCCAGGGGCATTCTCCCTGGGGAAGTCTTTCCTCCCTCCGAAGTGGTCAGTCATAACCACCGATGCCAGCCTGACGGGCTGGGGGGGTGTTTGGAACAATCTCTGGATTCAGGGGGTATGGTCATCGGAAGAGTCTGTTCTTCCGATCAACATCCTGGAATTGAGGGCGATTTTCCTTTGCCTCCAACATTGGACGTTCCCTTTGAGCGGTCTGCCAGTCCGAGTGCAGACAGACAATGCGACGGCTGTCGCGTATATCAATCACCAAGGTGGGACAAGGAGTTCCAGACTCATGGTAGAGGTGTCCCGAATTCTGATTTGGGCAGAAGCCAGTGTACCAGCCATTTCGGCGATTCACATTCCAGGGGTTCAGAATATTACAGCGGACTTTCTCAGTCGCAGAAGGATGGATCCCGGGGAATGGAGCCTCCACCCGGAAGTTTTTGCACTACTGTGGTCTCGCTGGGGAACCCCCCAAGTGGATTTGATGGCATCCAGGTCCAATGCCAAGTTACCGACGTTCATGTCCAGGTACAAGGACCCGAAGGCTGTGGCGGTGGATGCTCTAGTGGCTCAGTGGGATCAGTTCGAGCTGATCTATGTATTCCCGCCGATATCCTTACTTCCTCTAGTACTGCGTCGGATCAGACTAGAGAGAATTCCAGCTATTTTGATAGCCCCAGACTGGCCAAGAAGGGTGTGGTTCTCGACAATAATGTCGCTGTTGGCGGCACCTCCTTTTCCACTCCCTCTTCAACCGGACTTGTTGACTCAGGGGCCCGTTTGTCATCCGGACTTGATGTCCCTGCGTTTGACGGCGTGGCTCTTGAGACCGAAATCTTGACCCGTAGAGGTTTCTCAGCCGAGGTCATTGCTACCCTTCGTGCTGCAAGAAGTCCGGCAACTTCTAGGATTTACCACAAAATTTGGGAAACCTTCTTTTCGTGGTGTTTGGGGTCCTCTCGGAATCCGAGAAAATTTTCCATTCCCAACCTGTTGGCTTTTCTGCAGCATGGGCTAGACAAGGGTTTGGCAGTCAGCACCCTGAAAGGTCAGATTTCTGCTCTGTCCTTATTGTTCCGGAGAACCATTGCTTCGAATAGAGACGTGCTCTCCTTTTTCCGAGGTATATCTTGTAAGTTTCCGCCGCGAAAGGCACCCGTGTCTCCTTGGCGGCTCAACCTTGTTTTGGAGGCTCTTCAGCATAAACCTTTTGAGCCTATGGTTTCTGCTAGCCTTTCTTTACTTTCTTGGAAGGTGGCTTTCCTTGTTGCAGTCACTTCCTTGAGGAGAGTTTCTGAGTTGGCAGCTCTTTCTTGTTCGCCTCCTTTTCTGGAGTTTTTTCCGGATCGTGTAGTGCTTCGCACTCGGGGTGATTTTTTTACCTAAAGTGGTGTCACAATTTCATGTCAACCAGGATATTGTGTTGCCTTCATTCTGCCCGGATCCGAAGAATGTGAAAGAGCGAGCTTTACACACATTGGATTTAGTGCGGGCCTTGAAGTTTTATCTATCTATTACTCAAGGTTTTCGTAAGACGGACTCCCTATTTGTGGTTCCAGTCGGTCGTCGACGTGGTCAACGAGCTTCCAAGGCTTCTATAGCTCGTTGGATCCGGTCAGCTATATTGGAAGCTTACCGTCTTCAGGGTGAATCTTGCCCGATTAAGATTCAAGCCCATTCCACGAGGGCTGTGGCTTCATCGTGGGCTTTTCACCAAGGTGCTTCGGCAGTGCAGCTCTGCCGGGCGGCAACTTGGCGCTCTGTCCACACGTTTACGAAGTTTTATAAAGTGGACGTCAGTGCTTCCGCTGATGCAGCCCTCGGACGTAGGGTCCTGCAGGCAGCTGTAGTTTAAAGTTCTGGATGAACTTGTGTTTAGCGCTGGTTGCGCTTTGTTGTTAAGGTTGTTGGGTTTCTGCCTCTTGTTGGTTTTTTCCCACCCTTATTTTTGAACTGCTTTGGGACGTCCCATCAGTAATGAATTCCTGTGTCTCCCTCCCTTCCATTCTGCAGCTGAAACACGGATTTTGGTAAGAACTTACCGGTAAAATCCTTTTCAGCGAAGGAAGGGAGGGAGACACAGCACCCTCCCAAGGCAGAAGTGTGTTGATGTTTTCAGATGCAGCGCGACCCTTGTCTGATTGCGATATCTGGACCGAGGTCAGCGCGCTAAGGCTCTGTTCCAGCATCGCCAGCTCATCGCAGTGGTCAGGTTCAGTGAATAGTACCTGGAACTCTGTGGTTTTTGGCTTACTTTGCATGTATAACCTGTATCCTTGTGTTTTTGCTCTGAAGTTTCTTCAGAAGGGGTTATGTTGCTCCGCTGGTGATCTTGGTTCTTCCCTAAAGCTTTGGTACGACTGGAGCTGAGTAGGAGGAGCCCGAGCTGGAGGGGCCAGCCAGTCAGCACGCTTTTGATCTAAGGTGACATCCTGATCTGGGGCTCCGCCTACCCATCAGTAATGAATTCCTGTGTCTCCCTCCCTTCCTTCGCTGAAAAGGATTTTACCGGTAAGTTCTTACCAAAATCCGTGTTTTATGATCGGTGAAGACTTGAATGGGAAATTCCGCTCCCTCCAAAAAATGACGCCAGTGTTCAAATGCGAGTTTAATTGCCAACAATTCCCGATTACCGATATCATAATTTAGTTCAGACTCAGAAAATTTCTTTGAAAAAAAAGCACAGGGATGTACTCCATCCGTCTTTGCCTGAGACAACACCGCGCCGACCCCCACAGAAGAAGCATCAACCTCAACCAAAAATGGTTTAGTCACATCAGGCTGCGTTAGGATGGGAGCAGAGCTGAACCTCTCCTTTAGCAACACAAAAGCCTCAATGGCCTCAGTAGTCCACTGAACCGCATCAGCACCTTTCCTGGTGAGATCGGTCAGAGGTTTGGCAATCACAGAAAATTTTTTTATGAATTTTCTATAATAATTGGCGAACCCCAAAAACCTCTGTATTGATTTCACACCAATAGGTCTAGGCCAATCCTGCACAGCTTGCACTTTCACAGGGTCCATCTCAAAACCTTCACTGGAGACAATGTAGCCCAAAAAACTAAGTCTCTGTACAGCGAACTCACATTTTTCTAGTTTGGCAAAAAGTGAATTATCACTCAGTAACTGTAATACTTCACGCACACTCCTCCAATGAGACTCCAAATCTGATGAATAAATCAAAATGTCATCCAAATACACAACCACATTTCTGCCGATCAAAGGTCTAAGGATGTCATTAATAAGATTCTGAAAAAATGCCGGAGCACTGGAAAGTCCAAAGGGCATGACCAGATTCTCAAAATGACCCAGTGGAGTGTTAAACGCAGTCTTCCATTCATCCCCCTCCTTCATGCGCAACAAATTGTATGCCCCTCGAAGATCAATTTTCGAGAACCACTTGGCCCCCACTAACTGATTAAACAAATCAGGAATCAATGGCAGTGGGTAAGGATTGCGTACAGTAATCTTATTAATCTCACGAAAGTCTAGACAAGGCCGCAAACCGCCGTCCTTTTTTTTAACAAAAAAAAATCCAACCGCCACAGGAGATTTGGAAGGCCTAATGTGACCAGCGGCCAAGCTTGTCTGTATGTATTCCTCCAAAGCCTTTCTCTCAGGAATAGTAAGATTAAATAAACAACTTTTAGGAAGAGTCGCTCCAGGGACAAATTCAATTGCACAATCATAATCTCTATGAGGAGGCAATACCTGCGATTCCTTATCAGAAAAAACTTTCCAAAAATCCTGAATAGGTACAGGTAACTCCCCCTTAACTACAGCAGCAATACGCCCGTTACAACACTTGTCATAACAATTAGGACTCCAGGACTTAATTTCATTGGTAGACCAATCCAGTACCGGATTGTGCAATTTTAACCAGGGTAACCCCAAAATCACCGGTGAGGGCAAATTATTCAAAACTACCAAATCCAAATTCTCTTGATGAACACCATTAATAGTAAGAGGAAATTCACAGATATGGTGAGTAACATTTTTCAAGTGAGAACCATCCACAGACACCACATTAATAGGGGAAGACAGAAGTTTGGGTTTTAATTTTAGTTTTTCCAAAAATTTCCCATCAATCACATTGAGAGTTGAACCACAATCCACAGATACCCAAAACTCCATTAATTCCTCCTCACCAGCAGTGGTAGCAGAAAGAAAGACACCTTTATTGTTTAAACAAGCTATGCGGGCAAAACTGACCTCATTTTTTTTTTCTCTTTATTCATTCGAAGCGCACAGTTCTTAATAAAATGCTCAGATTTACCACAATAGAAACACAAGCCCTTAGCAAATCTGCGTTCTTTTTCTCGAGAGTGAGGTGCCATTGCTCCAATTTCCATCGGCTCTGCAATGTCAGTACATTCCTTCTCCAAACTTGGAGCTGACAAGGCAGATTTACTCTCATTAACCCTTGCACGCAGTCTCCTATCCACCCGTATGGCTAATTGCATAGCCTCTTGCAAGTTACCAGGTATAGGATAAGCAATCAGCAAATCTTTAACCCTGCAAGAAATAAACTTTTCAAAGCTGAATCGTTCCAGCCCACCTGAGTGGACCATCTTCGGAAGTGAGTACAATATTTTTCCACATTACCTGATCCCTGTCTCAAACGTCTCAATTCTGTCTCAGCTGATGAAACACGATCCGGATCGTCATACAATAACCCCAAAGCAGAAAAAAAACTATCCACTGATCTAAAGCATGGATCACTAGGCTGCAGAGAAAAGGCCCAGTCCTGAGGTTCTTTGCACAAAAGTGACATTATGAACCCTATGCGCTGTGATTCATCACCAGAGGATCTGGGTCTCAAACGGAAATACAACAAGCAAGCATTTTTAAAAGAAAAAAAATCTTGTTGTTCACCAAAAAATAAATCAGGCAAACGTACCTTTGGCTCCACGAAATGTGCTCCAGAACAACTACTCACGTGTTGCTTTATCTCAGCCACCTCCAGAGAAAGTCCCTGCAGGCGTTGAACCAAATCCTGAACCGAGACCATGATGAAACAGAAAATCTTTCCTTAGAGATTTTTTTTTTTTTTTTTTTTTCTTTGGGCTGGACTTACTGTTATGATCTGCTACAAGCACTAAGGAAAGGTGGGAATTCTGTCCCTACAAAAGGACTGAGCTGGATCCCTACGATGTAACGGGGAACCTGATCCTGCGACCAGACCCGCTAAAGTCCTCAGCTAGTCTGAACGAAGACCTATAGTTGCGAGGGAGGAATCCCTACAAGATCTAGGGACTGGATGAAAAGGTGGACACCTCCTAACAGAAAGTGTAGCAGGGAATATAAAACAGAAAACAAATACTAAGAGATCCTAAGATCAAGAAAAACTGACAGAGTAAGGCACCTAAGCACCCGGCTAGCTTAAGAGTAGATAATACAATGAAGTCCAGCAAAGCCAGAAGGGCGGAGCCAGACTAAATAGGGTAAAAAGGTCATTTGACCAGCAAACTGAAACAAAATCTAACAAGAGGGTTCTAACAGCCGCCATTTCAGAATGGAATCTCTCCGCTCTGTCGTCGCATCTCTAGAAAGAAAGGAATACCTGGCGTCAATCGACATCAAGGACGCGTATCTGCACGTCCTGATTTCCAGTGGCCATCAAAGGTTTCTGCATTTTTTGCAGTCGGAGAGGATAATCTTCAATTTGCCGCTCTGCCCTTCGGACTCGCAACTGTCCCCAGAGTGTTCACAAAGGTCATGGCGGCCGCCATGTCAATTTTACACTCTCGAGGTGTGGTGGTCCTCCTGTACCTAGACGGCGTGTTCATCAAAGGACCAACCTTTCCGGACTGCGCAGAGAGTGTCGAGATCACTATCGACACCCTCTCTCGCCTAGGTTGATTAGTCAAATTGGACAAGTCCTCTCCCATTTCTTCTCAAAGGATCTTTTTTTTTTCTGGGAATGATTCTAGACACTTGCCAAGGGTTAGTGTCTCTCCTTCCAGAGAAGATCGCTTCTCTGAGGTGGGGAGTGCTCCTGTTGTCTCTAGCCCACTCTCACTCTCTGCGAGTCACCATGCAGGTCCTGGGAAAAATGGTAGCCTCCATCGAGGCAGTACCGTTCGCTCTTTTCCATTTCCAACCTCTACAACAGGAGTTAATATCAGTCTGGGACAGGAAACCAGCGTCCTTAAGTCGCCGCTTTCATCTTTCTCCCACAGTCAGACGCTCCCTAAAATGGTGGACAATTGTTTCATCATTGAATCAAGGGAACTCTTTTCTGCCCGTCCATTGGTTGGTGGTGACCACCGATGCCAGTCTCCTTGGATGGGGAGTGGTTTTCCTTCACCACATGGCTCAGGGCCGCTGGTCCCTTCCAGAGACCCGTCTCCCGATCATCATCCTGGAGATCAGAGCTATCAAACTAGCTCTCTTGCATTTCCAGCATCTTCTGGCCGGTCGTCCCATCCGGATCCAGTCAGACAACGCCACGGCTGTGGCGTATATCAACCGTCAGGGATGCTCGAGGTATCACACATCCTGCGCTGGGCAGAGAAAAACCGCTCGCCCATCTCCGCAGTTCATATTCCGGGACTGGACAATTGGGAGGCCGACTTTCTCAGTCGCCAAAGCTTAGACTCAGGAGAAGGGTCCCTGCACCCGGAAATGTTTCAAATCATTTGCCAGCGTTGGGGTATGCCAGATGTGGATCTCATGGCATCCAGGCTGAATACCAAAGTTCAGACTTTCATAAGTCCATCTCGCGATCCACTAGCCATCAGATCGGATGCACTAGTCCTCCTTGGAGTCAATTTCGTCTTCCTTACTTCTTTCCTCCTCTTCCGTTAATCCACAGGGTTATTCGGAAGATCAAAACGGAAGGCTTTCCTCTCATCCTGGTCGCACAGGACTGGCCTCGCCGTCCGTGGTATGCGAAACTAGTACGTCTGCTCGCAGACGTTCCTTGGAGATTACCGGTTTCCATACGCTTTTACCATCGTGTGTGGAAAACATTATTTTTCCTGGTGTAAGGATAAGGGTCGTCCCCCCTTTGTTTTTTTTCTATCCCTTCCATTCTGGAGTTCCTCCAGGCAGGGTTGGATTCAGGGTTAGCACTCTCTTCCCTCAAGGGACACTTTTCTGCCTTATCCGTCCTTTTTTTCCAACGACGGATCGCTTCCAAGTCTCAGGTCAGGACTTTTATCCAAGGAGTGGCACATCTTGTTCCCCTACAAGAGGCCCTGGACCCTTGGGATCTTAATCTTGTCCTCAGTGCCTTACAAGAATCTCCCTTCGAACCTTTGCCGGAAGCGTCCTTATCTCTTCTTTCCTGGAAGGTTGTCTTCCTAGTTGCAATTACCTCTATCAGGCGGGTATCGGAATTGGCAGCCTTGTCTTGTAAACCTCCGTTTCTCAATTTTCACCAGGACAAGGTAGTCCTCAGGACTTCTCCTTCTTTCTTGCCTAAAGTCGTCTCGGCTTTTCATATCAATGAGGAGATAGTCCTGCCCTCCTTCTGTCCGGCGCCGATGCACCATACTGAAAAAGCCCTTCACATCTTGGATTTGATGAGGGCTCTCCGAAGGTACATTTCAAGGACTGCATCTTTCCGCAAATCGGACACCCTGTTTGTGCTTCCGGTGGGACGCAGACAAGCTTTTGTTCCTGCTTCCAAAACCACGTTAGCCAGATGGATTCGTTTAACGATCCAAGAGGCGTACCGTGTCAAGAGTCAGCCTATCCCGACTGGGATTAAGGCACCTTCCACTCGATCTGTGGGGGCCTCCTGGGCCATTCGGCACCAGGCTTCGGCACAGCAAGTGTGAAAAGCTGCGACCTGGTCCAGTCTGCACACTTTTGTCAAGCATTACAAAATTCATGCTCAAACCTCTTCAGATGCGACTCTTGGCAGACAGATTCTGCAATCAGCTGTTGCGCATCTGTGAGTTTTTTGTTAAGCTGTTTAAAGCGTTTATGCATTTGGCTTACGAGGCTACATCTGTGGTGATGTTTCTTCCCACCCAGGGACTGCTTTGGGACGTCCCACGGTCTGTGTCTCCCAATGAGGCGATGGAGAAAAGGGGATTTTTGTGTTACTCACCGTAAAATCCTTTTCTCCGAGACGCTCATTGGGAGACACAGCTCCCACCCTTGTCTACTCAGTAGCCTCGAGTCTCTGTTTGGTTATGACATATGCATTTGTTATGAGCTCCTACTGCTTTGGCACCGAACTGGTTCAGGATTGAGCCAACAGAGGGTGTATACTGCAGGAGGAGGAGTTAATCTCTTTTGCTTATGTATTGCTTAGTGTCCTCCTAGTGGCAGCAGCATAACACCCACGGTCTGTGTCTCCCAATGAGCGTCTCGGAGAAAAGGATTTTACGGTGAGTAACACAAAAATCCCCTTTTTTTCTTTTAGTGGCTAGTTTGTACATGTGCTTACATGCTGCATGCACACCAATTTATATCCCAGTTCATACCTTTGGGTTTTTTTTTTTTATATATATATAAGATGGTGTAGCATCAAGGATGGAAAACAAGATGCTGATCACAATATGCTATTAATAAGGTGGAACATGTTAGTAGCAGTCACATCTAGCTCACATAATATATCTAAAATGTAGCATGGCTAACATGTAAAGATCACAGGTAGACTCATGCCTTAGCTGAACAGATTCAACCCTGGTCTTAGAAAATAAAGCCCCATTACATTGTACAAAAAGATTGGGGTATACCTGCTGGCACCTATAGCAATAGTAGAAACTTCAAAAAAGGTGCAATAAGAGATGACAGTTGTATGTTAGGGCAAAAAAAAAGACCCCACGCATATCGCTGTGACACGCTTCATCAGGGGAAGTGCAATTTGTAGAACACACAAAACTTATATACACATGGTCATTACAAAGTACATACCGATGCAGTGTTGGTCAGGGCAAGTCTCCCTGCCAGTATCGTGTAGTGTGTGGCAGAAAGAGGCATAGGAGATCAGGTGTCACCTGATCAAAGTTAAGCTCCTTCTGAGGAATACATGCTGACTAACAGTCAATTGAAATATGTGTCTGAAGGCATCAGGGGTAGGGGGGATTCCGATTTGTCAAAATATAAAAATAATTAACACGATTGGTAAACACCGTAAACAAAAAAAAATTCAAGAATGCAAAAAATGACATTTTTATTGTCACTGCAATACCACAAAAAATGCTGTAAAAAGCTATCAAAACTTCATATTTATCCCAAAATGGTATCAATAAAAACGTCTCGACCCATAAAAATAAAGTCACACAGATCCATTGACCGAAAAATTAAAACGTTACGGGTCTCTGAAAAAGGAGACACAACCCCAATTTTTTTTTTTTTTCAAACTTCTGATTTTTATACAGCATTTAAAACAATAAAAAACCTGGACATATTTGTTATCGACGTAATTGTACTGATAAATAGAATCATATTGCGAGGTCATTTTTACCTCAACATTCACACCGTAAAAACAATTCCCAAAGCACAATGTCATAATTGCGTTTTTTTTTTCACAATTTCTCACCACTTCCAATTTTTTCCCCTTTTTCCAGTACACTATGTGGTAAAATAAATGGTGTTTTTAAAAAGTACAACTTGTCCCGCAAAAACACATGCCCTAATTTGTCTATGTGGGCAGAAAATTAATAAAAGTTATGGCTGTGGGAAGAAGGTGAGGAAAAAACAAAAATGAAAAAAAACGTAAATTGCCTTGTCGTGAAGGGGTTACGTATGCTGTCAGCATCTGACCATGGGAATGATTAAAGGTGCTGAGGTTGAGCAGTTGCAGACACATTCACAACCGTATGTGCAGCGCTGTACCTTGGCAAACAATAGCCATGGCCCCTTTATTTAGAAGATCGGCAGAGATGTCAGAGTTGGACCCCATCGGTCAGTTGTTGATGGCCTATCCTAAGAGAAGTCCATCAGCATTATAATCATTGAAAGGCCCTTTAATGTTTTATAATAGCAGTTATATTATTACTTGGTCTGAGATAGATACAGTGCCTTGCGAAAGTATTCAGCCCCCTGGAACTTTTCAACCTTTTCCCATATATCATGCTTCAAACATAAAGATACCAAATGTAAATTTTTGGAGAAGAATCAACAACAAGTGGGACACAATTGTGAAGTTGAACATAATTTATTGGTTATTTTAAATTTTTGTGGAAATACAAAAACTGAAAAGTGGGGCTTGCAATATTATTCAGCCCCTTTAACTTAATACTTTGTTGAGCCACCTTTTTGCTGCGATTACAGCTGCAAGTCGCTTGGGGTATGTCTCTATCAGTTTTGTACATCGATAGACTGAAATTCTTGCCCATTCTTCCTTGGCCAACAGCTCGAGCTCAGTGAGGTTGGATGGAGATCGCTTGTGAACAGCAGTTTTCAGCTCTTTCCACAGATTCTCGATTGGATACAGGTCTGGACTTTGACTTGGCCATTCTAACACCTGGATACATTTATTTGTGAACCATTCCATTGTATATTTTGCTTTATGTTTGGGATCATTGTCTTGTTGGAAGACAAATCTCCTTCCCAGTCTCAGGTCTTTTGCAGACTCCAACAGGTTTTCTTCAAGAATGGTCCTGTATTTGGCTCCATCCATCTTTCCATCAATTTTAACCATCTTCCCTGTCCCTGCTGAAGAAAAGCAGGCCCAAACCATGATGCTGCCACCACCATGTTTGACAGTGGGGAAGGTGTGTTTAGGGTGATGAGCTGTGTTGCCTTTACGCCAAACATATTGTTTGCCATTGTTGCCAAAAAGTTTGATTTTGGTTTCATCTGACCAGAGCACCTTCTTCCACAGACTACGGCCACCAATGCACTGTTGCATTATTCTTCCTCTCATCTGCCTAAACTCAAGAGCTCAATACCAATCGGTCAATTCCTACGCGCACGTCGAATATGCTCTGATAACTTGACATTCAATAAACAAGCACATGATCTGGCAAATCGCTTTAAAGATAGGGGCTACCCCAATAGAGATATTATCAGGGGGTACACCCGTGCACGTAATTCCAATAGATCTACTCTTTTGACCCAAACTTCCAAAAATAAAAATATTATCCATGACAATTCTGGACCAAGATTTATCACCAACTTCAATTGTAACTGGTCAAAAATTAAAGACATTTTGAGTAAACACTGGCCGGTGCTATTGACAGACAAAACCCTGGGTCAACAATTGACTTTGCAACCGTCTATTTCTTGGCGTAGATCACACAATTTGGGTGATATCCTCTGTAACAGTCACTATGTACCTCCAAAAAGTAACCCATTTGCAATGACAAGCAAAGGTCCCCCCTGGGGTAATTTCCCATGCGGTAATTGCTCCGCATGTCAATTTATTCCAAGAACAAAAGAATTTTTCAACTCTGCCAGAGATAAGAAATATAAAATAGTGCACCATATCACGTGCAACACCGAGGGGGTAATATACCAGGCTAGCTGCCCTTGCAACCTTATCTATATAGGCATGACTACAAGATCCCTGAAGGTGCGCGTACAAGAACATGTCAGAGACATAAGGAAGGCAAACAACTGTGCTGATCAAGAATCCCTCAAGACAATTCCTAAACATTTTGTAGAATTCCATGAAGGCAACCCAAGAGGTCTTTCTGTTTGCGGTATTGACCGCATTTATATGGGCATTCGGGGTGGCACCCTAAAGAAAAAATTGTTACAAAAAGAGACACGATGGATTGTCACACTCGATGCCCTTACACCTAAAGGCCTCAATGAAGCCATCAGTTTCAAGTCCTTTAATTGTGCACTGTAAGAGTGTATGTTTGTTTGTTCACATATATCACGGTAGTCTTTTCTTTCTATTTTGTTTACTTGTTTTTAATGTTTATTAATATTTAATTCTTCTCACCTAGTCACTTACCTGAGCCCTTCAGCCTCGTACTTTATTCCATCTCTTCTGTCCACCTACGTTTGAGAGACAACAATCAAGTCAATGACTGTACTCCAGAACCACTACTATCAACATTTTTTCGGACTAGACCTTATATATTTGTGCTTTATTATTTTTGATATTCCGATCTGTTGTAGTGCTATGATGGTTCATAACATTATCCACCTTATCTACTCTAGATATAGACATTCTTTGCCAAGACTTAATTAATCTATATTGTTATGACCTATACCCTCCCCATTTATTTGTTATTTATGTAGATATTATCTTCATAATGTTTATTCTCATATCTCTCTCCTAATTATTAACTTTAACTATTCTATGTTTATTCCCAGTTATTTTACATCCCCTCAATGTTATATGGACTATAGTTATAAGGATATTTAGGTGTGTTGCCCTGACGACGGGTTAATATTATTCATTTCCCCCCCTTTTTTCTTATTACCCACTGAGCATATTGCCTTACCAAACTTTGGCTATTGCGTCCTTTGACGCCTGCTTTTACTCCACTGTCCCATATAGATGCGGCCTGCACACATGCTGTGTCAGCCCGTGACATGCTCAGTTTGTGCATGTTGCCGGGACAGCGGAATTGATGACGCATATCCTCTTCTGTGCTCATTGGCCCACCTGACTTACTTCAATTCAGCCCCGGTTATCGCGTCATTTGACGCCTGCATCCACCCCACAGTCCTACGCAGACGCGGTCCGCGCGTACGCTGTGCCGCTCCGTGGCGCGACCGGCCGAGCGCGTTGCCGTGGCGATGGAACTGATGACGCACGTCCTCTCTTCCATCGTTCATGGCGCGCGCCGGCCGTCCTCGCTATGGAGCCGCACATCACGCCGGATACCGCGCCGATTCGCTGAGACTGAATGGCCTCAGGTATAAAACCCCTTGCCCTACCTCCTATAGCCACGCCTCCTGACGAAGCCCTTGGCGGTGAAACGCGCGTCGAGGCTCCAGTGCGCTCTCCCAACCAGCTGGTCCAAGGCAATATCATGTCTCAAGGTATTTTACCTGGTTACTAAACCTATATGTACATATGCCTATTTGATTGATTCATAGCATTCAGGCAGACATATCAACCGATATTTACTTTATAGCTAGATGGCCTTTTATATATAAAAACATATGTGTATTTCAGGGCATAGATGTCGTCATGCACTAACTGGCCACTGACTTTGTTACATCTGCTCTCCTGCTATTTATTGTGACCAGGTTGGGAGACGTTTTGTTTCTCCATGTGCTGATTATTTCATCTCAGCATAACATCTCTTAACTGTCCTCTCTCCCATTGTACCCTGTCTGTCCACTATATTGAATTTTGTCATTATTATCATTAATAAAATATTTTGTATTTTTGTTAGATATCCCTCTTTTGTCTTTGCTTCTGATCCTGATGTTTTATCTATTATGCTTTCTTAAGGGTCAATATTTAATCTAGTAATCCTAGTAAGCAATGCATGATATTCTTCTTTTTGGTTTTCTTTTGGGCTAAGGGATTTGTCCCGCTAGCCACAGTGACATTTTTTGTAGGTTTATAACACCTTCTTCCACATGTTTGGTGTGTCTCCCAGGTGGCTTGTTGCAAACTTTAAACAACACTTTTTGTGGATATCTTTGAGAAATGGCTTTCTTCTTGCCACTCTTCCATAAAAGCCAGATTTGTGCAGTGTACGACTGATTGTTGTCCTATGGACATACTGTCCCACCTCAGCTGTAGATCTCTGCAGTTCATCCAGAGTGATCATGGGCCTCTTGGCTGCATCTCTGATCAGTCTTCTCCTTGTTTGAGATGAAAGTTTAGAGGGACGGCCGGGTCTTGGTAGATTTGCAGTGGTATGATACTCCTTCCATTTCAATATGATCGCTTGCACAGTGCTCCTTGGGATGTTTAAAGTTTTGGAACTCATTTTGTATCCAAATCCGGCTTTAAACTTCTCCACAACGGTATCATGGACTTGCCTGTTGTGTTCCTTGGTCTTCATGATGCTCTCTGTGCTTCAAATAGAACCCTGAGACTATCACAGAGCAGGTGCATTTATATGGAGACTTGATTACACACAGGTGGATTATATTTATCACCTAGTCATTTAGGACAACATTGGATCATTCAGAGATCCACAATGAACTTCTGGAGTGAGTTTGCTGCACTGAAAGTAAAGGGGCCGAATAATATTGCATGCCCCACTTTTCATTTTTTGTATTTCCACAAGAATTTAAAATAACCAATAAATTTCGTTCAACTTCACAATTGTGTCCCACTTATTGTTGATTCTTCACCAAAAATTTATATTTGATATCTTTATGTTTAAAGCTTGATATGTGGGAAAAGGCTGAAAAGTTCCAGGGGGCCGAATACTTTCGCAAGGCACTGTACATCTGGGCTCAGTACCAGGCCAAAATTTTCAGATATGTTAAACTAAAGTTGATTTCTTCTGTAAGATATTCTTATTTTTTCACATTACCTCTGTTAAAGTTTATGGATTTCCCATATTTCACCTTATGTAATGCATATATTAATTTTCAAAAAGAAACAGCAAATGGCAAGTAAAGTTGTATCCTCTTTGGGGATAACAAACATTACATCTGCAGAAATTAGAAAATGAATGTTTGATGAGAAAACATTATTAAATGGATTCTGTATTACAAGAGAAAACAAGAAAAACAACTGTAGGTTTTGGACGTGAACCCATCATTTGATTTTGTAATGTAGCATAATAACATGTAATTACCGTAAGAGTATTCTGTATGTTTTCACTTGGTCATGCATATACAAGGCTGACACGGTTTCCTCCTGTCAATGTAACTTATGAATGAATAATCAGATTTGTGAGTGACTTTTTTGAAATTAGGCAAATGTAATTAAAAAAAAAAATCTGTAAGTTAATCAAGGACATTTATTTTGCTTTTAGTACGTAAGAGAGGTGATGAATGTATGATCTCTGGGGTTCTCATAGTAGGAAGTTCTAAAAATCACTGGAATATTCCCAAACTATGCCCTAGTTTAGGATAGTTGGGCATACAGTATAGTTATATGCTAATGTAATGCTTTGTATCATTTTTCTCCACCAGATTGTGTGACATCATCATGTATACCCGTCAGACCGTATGATAAAGAGAACCAGCAAATTGCAGTGGAAGTTGAGGAATTTGTCCCAGAAGTGACAAAGTATTGCTATCCATTCACCACATACAGAAACCATCTCTACGTTTATCCTCTACATTTAAAATACGATAGTCAAAAATCATTTGCTAAGGTGAATAAGATGATGTTCAGTTTTGTCCATTATGGTTGTATGATAGCAGGTTTTATTCTAAAGTATTGTGTTTTCTGTATTTCCACAGGCTAGGAATATTGCTGTCAAGATTGAATTCCGAGACATAGATGAGCCGGATGTGCCAGCTCTGAAGGTTTGCTAATTTATGGTACTTTTTTGAAAAATATAATAAGGGCTCGCTCACATGAGCGTATTCATCAGATGACTGCTATGCTGTCATAATGTCCCAGGACCAGGGAATCCTTCCCTGTCCCTAACGGAAGTGGTGCCCTAGCTCACCCTGTTCCCCGGATTACTTCTGATGGTGAAGACACCGGGGCCACGTACCTTGCCTTAGATCCTGAATCCGCCCTCAGTCTGTACCCTTCCCACATCCGGGGAAGAGGGGAGTAATAGTGTACCATCATAATACACCAACCAGACTACAGTTGTGATCAAAAGTTTACATACCCTGGCAGAATTTTTGCTTTTTTAGCCTTTTTTTTCAGAGAATATGAAAACACAAAAACTTTTTCTCCACTCATGGTTAGTGGTTGGGTGAAGCCATTTATTGTAAAACTACTATGTTTTCTCTTTTTAAATCATAAAAGACAGCCCAAAACATCCCAATGACCCTGATCAAAAGTTCATATACCCTGGTGATTTTAGCCTGTTAACATGCACAGAAGTTGACACAAATGGGTTTGAATGGCTACTAAAGGTAACATCCTCACCTATGACCTGTTTGCTTGTAATCAGTGTGTGTGCATAAAAGCTGAGTGAGTTTCTGGGATTCAGACAGACTCTCGCATCTTTCATCCAGCCACTGACGTTTCTGGATTGTGAGTTATGGGGAAAGCAAAAGAATTGTCAACAGATCTACGAGAAAAGGAAGTTGAACTGTATAAAACATGGATGCAAAAAGATATCCAAGGAATTGATAATGCTAATCAGCAGCGTTCAAACTGTGATTAACAAATGGAAAATCAGGGGCTCTGTAAAAACAAAACCACGGCCAGGTAGAGCAACAAAAATTTCGTCCACAACTTCCAGGAAAATTGTTCGGGATGCAAAGAAAAACCCACAAATAACATCAGCTGAAAAACTGGACTCTCTGAAAACTAGCGGTGTGGCTGTTTCAAGATGCACAATAAGGAGGCACTTGAAGAAAAATGGGCTGCATGGTCGAGTCGCCAGAAGAAAGCCATTACTGCTCAAATGCCACAAAGTATCTTGCTTACAATCCGCCAAACAGCACAGAGACAAGCCTCAAAACTTCTGGAACAAGATAATTTGGAGTGATAAGACGAAAATTGAACTTTTTGGCCACAACCATAACCGTTACATTTGGAGAGAGGTCAACAAAGCCTATGTGTCATGGACACCACACTGCACATGCTCACTGAGCCAGTGCACGTGTCCTGAATGAACCAACTGTGCCCCAAGATACCTGTAAGCAGAGCTGCAGCAGAGAAGACGTGTGTTTCTGTGTAACAGGACCTTCCGCAGCATGTGACAGCCAAGGGGCGGAGCTGGCCACACGTCTCTCAGAGGCAGCAGTAATGAATGATGTGTACTGCAGACTAACAGGACCTGCAGCACATGACTGCTGGGGGCGTGGCCTAAGCTCCAGAGATCTAGGAACTGCAGGAAAACTCCTAGCAGGGTAACTACGAGATAAAGTTACCAAGGGGCAAAGACAGGGACGAAAACCAGGACAGGCCGAGATCAGAGCACAAGATAGCACGACAGTACCAAAGGGTTAGACAGAACGGATAGTCAGGACGTAGCAATAGATCAGTAAACCAGAGTGGGCAATAGACAGTATAATAGGGACAAAACGGTAACAGAGTATCGATAGCCAAGCCAGGAGGTCAGAACCGGAGAAGACAATATAAGCAAAACGTGAGACAGAGAGCAGAGTGAGCAAACAGACCGGGTCATACACAGGAGTCAAACAAGCAGAGCAGTATACACGCAAACCAGGGGGGTCAAATACACAGTCACAACGAAAGTATAGCTGACAGAGAATCTCCCTCTGGACTGGGTATAAATACCCTCCCAGATCCAAAGGGAGGCCAGCAAAAGTTAACCCTGAGTGGACAGGACATTAACCATGTCCTATACCATGACACTATGATGAAAGGAACACCATTCCTACTGTAAAGCACGGAGGTGGATCGCTGATGTTTTGGGGATATGTGAGCTACAAAGGCACAGGAATCTTGGTCAAAGTTGAAGGAAAGATGAATACAACACGTTATTAGCAAATACTGGAAGCAAATTTGCAATCATCAGCCCGGAAGCCTCTCATGGGACATACTTGGATGTTCCAACATGACAACAATCTAAAACAGAAGGCCAAGTCAACCTGTCATTGGCTACAGCAGAAAAGTGAAGGTCCTGGAGTGACCATCTCAGTATCTTGACCTCAATATTATTGAGCCACTCTGGGGAGTTCTCATATGCGCAGTTCATGCTAGACAGCCCAGGAATTTACAGGAACTGGAGGCCTTATGCCAAGAAGAGTGGGCAGCTTTACCATCTGAGAAAATAGAGAACCTCATCCACAACTACCACAAAAGACTTCAAGCTGTCATTGATGTTAGAGGAGGCAATACACGGTATTAAGAAATGGGGTATGTAAACTTTTTTTTTTTGATGATTTGGGTTGTCATTATGATTTAAATAGAGAAAACACAGTAGCTTGACAATAAATGGCTTCAGCCAACCACTAATCACGAGTGGAGAAAAGTTTTGGTGTTATTATTCATATTCCCTAAAAAAAGGTCAAGAAAGCAAAAATTCTGCCGGGGTATGTCAACTTTTGAGCACAACTGTAATAACATAATATGAACAGGGATAACGAAAAATAACAAACATACAAATATACTCACACAAACAACAGAGGTAAACACAGAGGAATGGAGGATGGGGTAACACCAAAATAGGAGAAGGAAGGGAATTATCACACACCCAAAACCTAGCAACAGTCACAGATAAATCCACCAAAAGCATTCTCCAATAATAACCACCAACAAACTCCAGGCATACGGCATAAGCTATCCTCTGGCAGTGAGTGATAGCCAGGGCTCAGATTATAGGAGATGGGCATGGCTAACAGTGAAAAGCTGAGAGCCTTAATGCAGGCAAGCTCCCAGGAGCTCTCAACTGAGCAGATTAACCCCTGCACTGCTAAAAAAAAAAAATCCTGCACCTTTTAATATGAATGTGAATGAAGTGCTTCTAATTAGTGCTGGAGTTGGAGTAATCAAATGCTGCAATCTTCTGGCTCTTTTCTGTCGCGGTAAACCTGTGACATATGCAATGTTTTATCGGATAGCACTCATTGTTATTATATGGGGCAGTGCTGAGTGGCATTTTTTTCCCATGACAATTCAGCGTGAGAAAAAAAATCGCTGTATGTTGAGAGTTGCTGCACAAATTGGATCACACTCTACATCCTGCTGCCCTCATAAGATAGCAATACCCTGGCAATAGATATTCTCCATCGGTACAGACTACAAACCAACTCTAATCAAACTCTCATTTGACTCTTCTCATCTGTACCCTATTTCTAGCTCTTATACATAATATATAGTAGTTTAGCAAAAATTAAAGACAGATGAAAAGCAGTGTGTATGTATTCACGGAGATGTATAGGGCGCCATAGGAGATGTTGACATAAAATTAAAGGAAATGTTTTATCAAGACTGCTAGCAAAGTTGCTTTGCTTTTCATAATATATATACCGTAACCGAAAGAAATTAACTGAAGTATACATTGGTATACATACAATGTGTAGGAGCATGTTCACACTGGCCATTAAACCGACAAAACCTAAGACAGAAGAAAAATGAACATATACCCTGCTACAAGTAAGTAAAAAGCAGTAGTGCATATAAATAACAAACTACTTCATAAATACTGTTTACTGTGTTATATATATATATATATGCACTATTGCTTTTTTCTTACTTGAAGCAGGGGTATATGTTCATTACGTTTCTATTTTATTTTTATTTGAATAATTAAAATTAGCAAGAGGGAACATATTTTGAATGGTAGGAAGGTCAAACATCACAACAATCAAAACAAAAAAAAAATCAGAAAGCTTGCAATTTTTGCTTTGGCTACTAAAGCGAATACTAAATACAGTATTCCTGATCTGTACAGTTTACTTTTCAGCAGCCACATGGATGTAATGGTCCACATTTATTAAAAATAGCATGATTTGCACCAAATATTGAGTACTTGCTTCAACTCTGCCACTCCATATTTATCAAATTATACATTTAATGATAAATTTGAGACAAATTGCTCCAGTTCTATAAGCATGATAGTGCATTTCACAATGTCATATAAGAGCGTGAGACCAATGTGTGATAAATAAGTGCAAAATGTAAGTTTTTATGCATGTTTATTGGTACTCTCACTGAAGTTACAAAACAGCTGGAGACCAATGTTTCAAATTTTGCAGGTTAATGTAGAATGTAGCGCCAATTGCGATTTTTTTTTTTTTTTAATTTTATTTTTTTTATTTATTTTTTTTATGCATTTTAAGCAAGGTTGCAACATAAAATTTTCTCTATCGCTTCATTGGGGGACACAGGATCCATGGGTGTATGCTGCTGCCACTAGGAGGCTGACACTATGCACATAAAAAAAGTTAGCTCCTCCTCTGCAGTATACACCCCACCGACTGGCAACAAGCTAATCAAGTTTAGCTTAGTGTCAGTAGGAGGTGGACACGGGTCTCTCTGGAGACCCATATCTACCTAATGTGCGTCGTTCCTTTTCAGGTTTTTCGGAGGGATACAGTGTGAACAGTCACTAATGTACTCCCACGCAGAGACTATGAGTATGGCGTGTACTGCCACCCCGTATCCTCATACATCTGTTATTTGGCAGGACCCCAAGGATCCCTTACAAGGACGTGTGTTTAGGTGATCAGGACAAAGCAGGAAGACCCGGGCCTGCCTCAGTCTCCCACCTACTCGCCCACCAGAGCCTGTCGGATGGAGAGACACGGACGTCCCACAACTGACTTCCGGACGTCCGACCCTCGTTCGAGGTATGGTTCTTTTTTTCCAATAAGAACAGAAGACAGAAGAAAAGAAGACGAGAAAAAGGAATAAGAAGAAAAGAAAAGAGATGCGCGGAGTAAGGGGAGCATAACATTCAGGCCCTTCCTTGGGTTCCCTGCAGCTCCAGGTGCCCTATGGCGCCGCGGCACTCTCTCTGCAGGGCCCCCCCTTTTTTCTCGGGGATCCGAAGCCCCTTTGGTTCCCAGGTGGAGCCTCCTTGCTGGGGCCACCTGCCAGCTCTAGGCGCACTGTTGCGCCGCTGCAGGGGGCTTTTTTTGCGACGTTTTGGCGAGCTCCGCGCCGCCCCCCTGCTGACGGCCGCTGATTCTAATCGAGGCCCCGGCTTCATTCCGGGCCTACCTCCGACGCCGGCTCCGATCCCTGTTCTTCAGTCTTCCGGGCAGGCTTTTCTCCCGCCCGTCCTTGCTCGCTTTCTCTGGGGCTGCAGCCGTCACCATTTGCGTTCCTCCCCTGCATACGATGCCGCCTCTTGGTATACCGCTAGAGCGGCACCCGGCCAGCAGCACTCTCCTGTTCTTCTCCAGCTGGGAGCATCTCTACCGCCGTGGAGACATTTTGACGCTGCTACGCAGGCCTCAGCGCCCTCTCCCCTTTTTTCCCCCTGCTCCGGCGGTCACTGCCTGTAATTTAGGTCCCGGCTTCTTTTCAGGCCTAGTTACAGCGCCGGCTCCGCCCCCCTTTTCTCAGCGTTTCCGGGCGGGCTTTTTTCCCGCCCGTCTTCTCCCTCTCCTCTTTCCGGCGCTGCGTGAGGCCTCGCCCACTACTCTCAGCCTACACTGTAGGCTGGAGCCGCCGCCGCCATATTGCTCCTCCGGACCCTGCGGCAGCACGTTTTTTTCCACCAGCCGGGTCCCCTGATAGACGCATCTCCCGGTTTTCTGCACTCGGACGGCTCCTCTCAGAAGCTCTGCATGCCTGCGTGCTACAGGATTCCGTGAGTGGCTCTGCCCTGCAGATCTAACACTTTAATCTGCCTCCTTTTCTGTCCCCTAGCCTTCTGACAATTAGTGGTGGTTAGTGGGTCTTCTCACCTGGCCTAAGCACAAAGGAGTGCTTGCTCGTCCTCTAGCTTCCTCTTCCTCTTCTTCCTCTACTCGGGTTGGCAGACTCCCTTCAGATCAGCCTTTTCCCCACTGCCAGGCCTGCAGCACCCCACGGTACCCACCACCAGGAGTCCCTTTGCTGCCCCAGGCAAGTCGGAGACCCTATCCTGGGATGGGCTCCCTCTGTCGCAGTCTGTTGTGGATTTCACCAGGGTGCCACAGACCCTGGTGTCTGTAATAGACAGTTTGCCTATTTTCAGCTCCCGCAGTCGCCAGCGGATCACAGGTTTCTCAGCCGGGCCCTTCCAACTCAGGCTCATGAGGCCCAGACAAGAGCACCGGTCTAAGTCCACCGGCTGGTCCTTCTCCGCGAGATCCCTCTTCCGGATCCTCCTCTCCTGAATCAGGCGAGGCATCTTTGGACTTGCCTTAAAAACATGAGTCGGACCTGGATCCAGAACAGGCCTCCAGCATACAGATATGGTGCAGTACCTGATTGTAGCGGTCAACCACACCTTAGGCATCAAAGATACCTCTACGAATCCCGCAGATCAGGCGGTTTCGTTTAGACGGTCAAAACTACCTTCCAAGGTCTTCGTCCCACATGCTGAAGTTGTGGAGATACTCAAGATGGAAAGGGACAATCCGACCAGACGCTTTGAAAGAGGGAATCCTATACCCCTTCTCCCCTGAGCTCACCGCTAACTGGACGCCTTCTCCTGCTGTGGACCCGCCAGTCTCCAGACTGTCCACCAACACGGTCCTGCCACCTTCTAATGCAGCTTCCCTCAAGAATTCCAACGAGAGAATTATAGGATCGCTGGAAAAATTAGCCTTTGAAACGGCGGCTTCTACATTATGCCCTGCTCTTGCCTCTGCCAAAGGCCATAACAACTGCGTGAGAGCTTCATTGCGGGAGTTCCACCGAGCGAGCTTGCCGTCCTTGCAGACCAGATTCCCTATGCTGGGACATATCTGGCAATATGGGGGCCATCCGTAGGAACATTTGGCTCAAAGCATGGCAAGCAGACCTTTCATTGAAGAAGTCGCTTACCTGTCTCCCCTTCCAGGGAGACCGCCTTTTTGTCTCCACGATTGGACTAGATCATTAAGGAGGCAACTGGAGACACGAGTTCCCTCCTTCCTCAGTCCGAGCCTCGCAGGCCTCCTCTGAACGGCAGTTCCGCTCCTTTCGGCCCTTTCATCGTTTTGCGGCGACAAAGGATCCCTCCGGTCAGCGCATGCCGCAGACCTGTCAGGTCAGGAAGAAGGCTTCCTTCAGGCCCACTCGTTTCTGGCATCCTCATAGCTTCCACGGAAGGTCCACCAGGACCGCACCTGGCAGGTCTTCCTAGTCATGACTTGGATCCAGAGCCCAGCGTATCTCCCAAGCCAGGTGGTTGTTACCTGTTTCTTTTATTAGGGACATTTGGCTCGCCTCGGTGGAGGACGCATTGGGTCAGCGACATAGTATTCTCAGGATACAAGGTTGAGTCCACTTCGCGCTCCTGAGATCTGTTATTTGACTCCCGTCCCCCAAGGGATCCCGCTCTGGTTTCGGGTTTCTTGCGTCCATCGCCTCCCTTCTTAGTACAGGGGTTATCGTTCCCGAACCGAAACAAGAATGCTTCACAGGTTTCTATTCAAACCTGTTTGTTGCGTCAAAGAGGGATGGCGTGGTTCGGTCCATTCTGGATCTCCAGTTTCTGAACTCGAGCGTCCACCTGTGCCTTTTCAGGATAGAGTCCTCCGCTTAGTAATTGGTTCCATGAGGACGCAGGAATTTTCTATGATCCTCAAAATCAGGGCCATCCTTCTCTTCCTCCATCACTGGGAAACCCCTTCTCAGTGGTCTCCCGGTCAGAATTCAGACAGACATTGCCACAACGGTGGCATATGTCAATCACCAAGGAGGGACCAGGAGTCCCCTGGCGATGGTCAATGGCTTTGTCGCTTCCCTCCATTTTGGCCTTTCTCTAAGCAGGACTTGATGCTGGCCTTGCCCTTAGTTCTCTAAAGGGGCAGGTATCAGCTCTATATCCTCTTTCAGCAGTCCTTTGTCCCGTTCTCAAGTCAAAACTTTCCCTCTAGGGTTTTCACCAGGATAAGGTGGTGTTGCTGTTATGTTCTGCTACAAGCACTAAGGAAAGAAAGGGATATCTGTCCCTACAATAGAACTAAGCTCAATCCCTACGATGTAACGGGGAACCTGATCCTGCGATCAGACCCGCTAAAGTCCTCAACTAGTCTGAACGAAGACCTATAGATGCGAGGAAGGGATCCCTACAAGCACTAGGGACTGGGAGAAAAGGTGGACACCTCCTAACAGAAGTTGTAGCAGTAAAAAGAAAAGCAAAACAACATAGAACATAGAGGTCTGAAGACCAAGCAAAACTATTTGAGTAAGGTAACAAAGCACCCGGCTAGCTTAAGAGTAGAAATTACAATGAAGTCCAGCAAAGCCAGAAGGGCGGAGCAGGATTAAGTAGGCAAAAAAGGTCATGTGACCAGCAAACTAGAAAAAAACTAACAGGAGAGTTCTAACAGTACCCCCCCCCCTAAGAGGATCCTCCGGAAACCTCTTGTGAAATGCTCTGACAAGTCTGGACGCAGAAACATCATCCGCCCTCACCCATAAGTTATCCTCGGGTCCGAAACCCTTCCAAGCAACGAGATACTGCAAACTCCCTCTATAACGTCTAGAATTTAGGATGCGGGAAATTTCATATTCCCCGTCCTCCACCACCGGGGGAACAGAGGCAGAGGCGTCTCCATCCGACACATCAGCTCTTTTCAACAGAGAAACATGAAACACCGGATTAATCTTCCAGGAGGTAGGAACCTCCAACCTAACAGCAGATTGGTTAACAACCTGAAGCACCTTGAAGGGCCCTACAAACTTGGGACTCAATTTTTTAGAAGGAATCCTCAACCGCAGATTCTTAGAGGACAACCAAACCATGTCACCAATAGCAAACAAAACCTCTTGCCTTTTCCTATCAAAGTACCTTTTAGATTTTCTGTTAGCCTCCTGAAGATTACCACGCACATCCGTCCAAACTCTCTCCAAATCACCGGAAAAATTCTCCTCTTCAGGCACAGCCGATACCAATTTGGAGAATGACCCAAACAACAGATGTCTCCCGGTACAACAAAAAAATGGCGAACAACCAGCAGAAGAGGATGTATGGTTGTTAAGAGCAAATTCAGCAAGTGGCAGAAACTCCGACCACCCCTCTTGATTGTCTGCCACAAAACAACGCAAGAACTGCTCAACATCCTGTTTTTTCCTTTCTGTCTGGCCATTAGACTCAGGATGATATCCGGACGAAAATGACAAATGAACTCCCAAACTGTCACAAAAGGCGCGCCAAAAACGAGCCACGAACTGAGGTCCCCTATCAGAAACAATGTCAGTAGGAACACCATGAAGTCTGACAATTTCCTTGACAAATGCCTTAGCGAGAGTCTTAGCGCAGGGCAGTTTGATGAAAGGAACCAAGTGGCACATCTTGCTAAAACGGTCCACGACCACCCAGATGACAGTGAAACCCTCAGAGGGGGGAAGGTCAGTAATAAAGTCCGTAGCTAAATATGTCCAAGGTGCACTAGGGATCTCCAGAGGGCAAAGCAACCCCGCAGCAGGAGTATGTGAAGACTTAGATCTAGCACACACAGTGCACTGATGCACCCACTTAATGACTTCCTTCTGCCATCCAGGCCACCAGAAACTGCGACCCACAAGTCTCCTGGTCTCAGAGATTCCAGGATGACCTGCCAACCGAGACTCATGACACTCAACAAACAAATCTCTCCTAAAGGTCCCAGGCTCAAACAACCTCCCATGGGGAGTGTTAGATGGGGCATTCTCCTGTGCTTTAAGAATCTCATCTTCCAACACAGAGTCCAAAGCAGCAATTGCAACCCCTTCTTGTAAAATGTTCTCCTCCTCCTCAGCACCAACCATGGGAGAAAAGCTGCGAGACAAAGCATCGGCTTTAACATTCTTAGTACCTGGGATGTACGGAACGGAAAAATTAAACCGCGAGAAAAACAGTGCCCACCTAGCCTGACGGGCATTCAAGCGTTTTGGGCTGGACTTACTGTTATGTTCTGCTACAAGCACTAAGGAAAGAAAGAACTAAGCTCAATCCCTACGATGTAACGGGGAACCTGATCCTCCGATCAGACCCGCTAAAGTCCTCAGCTAGTCTGAACGAAGACCTATAGATGTGAGGAAGGGATCCCTACAGGCACTAGGGACTGGGAGAAAAGGTGGACACCTCCTAACAGAAGTTGTAGCAGTAAAAAGAAAAACAAAACAACATAGAACATAGAGGTCTGAAGACCAAGCAAAACTATTTGAGTAAGGTAACAAAGCACCCGGCTAGCTTAAGAGTAGAAATTACAATGAAGTCCAGCAAAGCCAGAAGGGCGGAGCAGGATTAAGTAGGCAAAAAAGGTAATGTGACCAGCAAACTAGAAAAAAACTAACAGGAGAGTTCTAACAGTTGTGGCATCCACCTTCTTTCCTTCCCAAAGTGGTATCCACTTTCACCTGATTGAGGACTTTGTCCTTCCTTCCTTCTGTCCAGCTCCAACTCATTCTCCGGAGCATTCACTGAACAGGTTAGTCCTGGTCAGGGCAATAAGGATCTATCTCGCTAGGACCGCTTCCTCTAGGAAGTCGGATCTCCTACCTGTCATCCAGATGGTGCACGCCTCCAAGGCTACGATTGCACGCTGAATCAGGTCTGCAAATTTGGAGGCTTACTGGTTAACAACAGAGGGTCCCCCCTCTGGGATTAAGGCCCACTCTACCGGGCAGTGGGCGCCTCCTGGGCGGTACACCATGGGGCATCTGCCCTACAACTTTGCAAGTGGCAACCCGGTCTTCCATCCACATGTTTGCCAAGTTTTACCGGGTCCTTACCTACGCTTCGGTGGACGCCAGCCTAGGCAGAAGGATCTTGCAGGCGGCAGTGGTAAGCTCTTTGATCGGAATAGAGTTTTCTGCTGTTTCTCTCCCCATGGACTGCTTTGGGACGTCCCATGGTTCCTGTGTCCCCCAATGAAGCGATAGAGAAAACAGGATTTTGGTTGCTTACCGTAAAATCCGTTTCTCGGAAGCCTTCATTGGGGGGACACAGCTCCGTCCCATGTTTTTTTCTCAACTCCTGTTCTTTCTTCGGTGTGCTATTGTTACAGTTGAGTTGTCTGTTTGTTATTTCTATCATGTTGTTCTCCTACTGCTTTCTCACTAACTGATTAGCTTGTTGCCAGTCGGTGGGGTGTATACTGCAGAGGAGGAGCTAACTTTTTTTATGTGCATAGTGTCATGTCAGCCTCCTAGTGGCAGCAGCATACACCCATGGTTCCTGTGTCCCCCAATGAAGGCTTCCGAGAAACGGATTTCACGGTAAGCAACCAAAATCCTGTTTTTTGTTCCATGCTTTTTTTAAATAGCTATAACCTGCCTTGAAAATGTGACTTTAATGTAGAAATGTAATCAGAAATATATTGTAGTTCACATCAAAAAGTTAAACATGCTCCCTTTTTTGTCATGTGCATGGCGTAATAAATTATGTATTACATTGATAAATTCATCTTAGACATTTACTTTAATCAAATGTTGAATTTTGCACAAAAAATTAGCAGAAACAAAATGATAAATGTCCCACAATGACTGCTGAAAAGTGATCTGTTTACAATAGAAGGCCTGAGATTAGTATTACACTTAATGGCCAGTATGAAAATTGCAATATTTTAGTTTGTTTGTTTTTTTAAATATAGATAGTGATATTGAAAAGTAATATATATATATATATATATATATATATATATATATATATATATAATCAGAATGAAAAAATACATTTAAGACCTGATTTAGTGTACACTAGGTCGTTTTTTGATGACAATCCCTTTAATAGAAAACAAAACATATGTAAGCAAATATTTGACCATTTCTATATGCTATGTGTCAGTTGTATTTTTTTTTTAGACATAAGACTCAAATTGTCACAGTAGTTCGAAGAACACTGTTTTTAGATTTAGACTTGGGATATTTTGATGTAGAAGAATAACCATGTTGCCCACCCTCATTCACGTTTGAGTTATACAGAGTGATTCACTTTGTACTTTACCGGGAATTCGGGAATAATTGCCGCAACTTCTAAAAGAGACGGTTGACCGTACTGAAATTTGGACTGTACATACTTTGGTTTATGAGACATGATAGTGCAATGAACCTTGGCGACGAGAAATATCCTTGCACAGAGTGGTCTTGCCATCTTATCACTCCAACGATCATCTCCACTATGAGATAGACTTGCTGCATGCCTTTCTGCATGTTTGTAGTTTGTGCGCTGCTTGCATTTCACTCCTGCCGAATTTCTTCTTCATTTGTTAATGTATAGATACAGTTTAGAGGAGCATGTTTTCATTGTGAAAACTTATTGGAAAACGGAGTCCTTAAAGAGAGGCCAAAGTGAGTTTCTAAAGAAGTTTGGAGGTCGCAATCCCACATCCAAACTGTGTATTCTGTCATTTGTGAATAAGTTGGAACGTACAGGAACATTACTAGATTTGGCATGATGGACTACGTCTGAAAATGTCAGGAAACAATTAAAGATGTGAAACAGCGACTTCTGGCATCTCCATGTAGTCATTGCAGAGGCTTTCCCAGGAGGCAGGCATGTCATATTCCACATGTCAACGAGCCGCCAAGAAAGGTCATTGTAGAGTCACTGTTGTTCAGGAATTGAAATGGCTCAATCAAGAGAAAATAATTAGTTATTACCAAATTTTTTTCCATTTCAAGGGTTGGGTGTGCAGTATCAAGCCACGAACATTACAGGCACTCCGAGAGAATGTACAGCAAGAAATTCAGGCTATGACCCCAGACATCCTGCATAGAACATTCAACAAATTGGAGCAGCGTGTGCAGGGTGCTTGGATGCAAACGGTGGACATGTTCAACACCTTCTTTAAGAACATCAGTTTCTCATGAACCAACATATGTACAGTCCAAATTTCATTACAATAGATTTCTCTTTTTGAAGTTACAGCAATTTTTCTGGGTACAGTAGCGAGTGAATCACCCTGTATATCGGTGATCTGTCACATAGTAAATGCATTGTCATTATAATACCTTGACTTCTTGTTGGTTGCAGTGTATTTATGGAAAGCCTGGGGGACCTGTGTTCACCACAAATGCATATGCTGTGGTCCTGCACCATAACCAAAGCCCAGAGTTTTACGACGAGGTGAGTTTCTTGTACCATAACAGTGATCTTCTTACTGTCGGTTCCTTGTAAAACAAGGATGGTAAACTCCTTTGCTGGAAATGTCAATTTTCAAAAATGGAATTTGAATCTTTGTTTTAAAGAAAATAATAAGAATGCCATCAACTAGATATTATTTTTTTTCCAGATAAAAATCGAGCTCCCTTTACATCTTCACCAGAAGCACCATTTGTTGTTCAGTTTTTTTCATGTCAGCTGTGACATCAATTCAAAGGGAAGTAGTAAGAAGCATGACAACGCTGAAACACCAGGTAACAGACAACATTGTTTTATAGCTATAGCTTATTTCTCCTTCGTCTCATTGGGGGACACAGGACTGTGGGGTGTATGCTACTGCCACTAGGAGGCTGACACTAAGTAAACATAAAAAAAGGTTAGCTCCTCCTCCGCCGTATACACCTCAGCACTGGCCGCAGGCAAACCCAGTTATTGCTTAGTGTCTGATGGAGGCACACGTCTGGTTCCTTTTCCAGACCATTTTTTTTTTTTTTCCCACGAAGATGACATAGGGGCGACGGATCCTATTGAAAGGGTCCGATCTCCCCAAACCATCAACGGGCGAGCACGTGGAGTAAAGCCTCCAACGTATCCTCTCCCGCGACGTGGGACACGAATGCCGGACTCAGCCCTGACCACCCTAAGGTATTGAAACCCTAGGTTGTACAGAGGCAGGAGATAGTCCGTGCGGCCCCCACTGCACCACCAATGCTAGACTGCGGTGCTGCAAGGAGGCGGACGGTCCCTCTCCTCGCCCCTGAAGGGGTGATGGAGTTAGGGTGCCTGCACCGTCCCCCATTTTTTTGTTCCGTAAGCCCCCTCTAATTTGAGACTGGGCGAGACGCTGGGAATATTGTCTGAAGGGACAGAGACTACAAGCAGCTACGGCAGAGAAGAAACCCGGACCCACCTTCAGTGAAGCCATGGTATCGGTGTGGGGCCGAGGAATGTGCTGGAGATCAGAAACAAGCGCTTCGCTGGGGCGGTAGGTGATTCAGCCTGGCTTCAGCCAGGAGCAGGAGGCCGGGCTCCGGTCTCTGGCCTGAGCTCCCCCCCCTAAAACAGCGTCATCTTCCGGCGGCCCGCCCCCGGCTTCTGGGCGGCGGCCGCCAAAAATTTAGCCCCCGGCTTCGGCCGGGGACTAGGCCGCGGGCGGAAATTTAGTCCCCGGCTTCGGCCGGGGACTAGGCCGCGGTGTCTAATTTAGCTTCCGGCTTGGGCCGGAAGATAGACCGGGCTCCGCCCCCGGCAGCGACACCTCCGGTGGCCCTCCCCCTGTTTCTCGGGCGGCCTCCGCCAGAAATTTAGGCCGCGGTTTCAGCCAGCGCTAGGCCGCGGCCGGAAATTTAGTCCCCGGCTTCGGCCAGTACTAGGCCGCGGCCGGAAATTTGGTCCCCGGCTTTGGCCGGCGCTAGGCCGCACCTCGTGACCCCTCCCCTTAAGGCTGTGGCTATTTAGGCACGCCCCCCTGAAAGGGGAGCGCGCTTTTTTGAAGTCTGAAGCCTCAAGTCTTCCTCCTGCGCCCAGTGACCCTCTACGCAAGCGCTTCGCACCATCATTCTCAGACGTTCGGGGATACAGGACTGGGGTAAGTGCCACTACCTCCAGCCTGGTTGCTCTGCTTCGCCGCGCTCCGCTCCGCTACATCGCACCGCCACATCCAGATAAATTGCAAAAAGGACTCTGTGACAGATCCAGTATGTCCAGAAAGGCTAAGACTCACACGGTGCTGTATACGGCATGCATTGCCTGTAGGTCCCCTTTTCCGCACGCCCAGACTAGTCGTGTCTGTGAAGCCTGTAACTCCGAACGAGCTCAGGAGCCCTCACCTGTAGCAGAGCCCAGTGCGTCAGGTCCCCCGGAGTGGGCCCTATCTCTGTCGCAATCTATGGCGTCTTTAACGAGAGCAATCGAGTCCCTTCAAGCTCCCGATAGGAGCAGGGACAGTGGTTCAACCGTCTTGGCTACGTCTCAAGAACCTCCGGCCTGCAGGGGCCGCGCTCTCACCAGGCAGACACAGGGGAAGCAAACCCACACTGCGTCGCCTATGCCGTCCGAGGCCTCGGCATCCTTCAGTTCAGTTTCTCGCTCTCCCTCACCTTTGGAGGCGAGTGATCAATATTCAGACTCCGATTCTGAAGGTTCCCTCAATTTAGAAGCACCAAATTGTCAGGAGACAATTGACAGTCTGATTGAAGCTGTCAATCAATCCCTGGGGGTAGAAGATGAGTCCACCTTGACCTCTGGTCATAAGGTGTCCTTCAAACGAGCCAGGCAAACTCATAAGGTTTTTGGTGCTCATCCTGAGTTTGAAGAGCTCGTGCAGCGCCATCGGGAGAAGCCGGACAAGCGCTTCTCAGGACAAAAGGCTATTAATACTAGATATCCTTTTGCTCCCGAACTTCTGAAGAAGTGGGCGGAATCTCCTGCGGTCGACCCTCCTGTGTCGCGTTTGGCGTCTAAGACGCTTCTCTCCCTTCCCAACGGTTCCTCGATCAAGGATCCAACGGACCGTCTGATTGAGAGCTTGGCCCGCTCAGTGTTTGAGGCATCAGGCTCTGCTCTCTCTCCTTCTTTTGCAGCAACTTGGGTTGCTAAGGCCATGATATCCTGGTCGGAGTCTCTAAATAGAGCTCTCCATGGTATAGAAGTACCGTCTGAGGTAACTGAGATCTCTAATCAGATAGCTCTTGCAGGAGACTTCTTAATTAACGCTTCCATGGATGCGGCAAATTGCGCAGCTCTATCTGCTGCTAATGCAATTGCTATCAGAAGAGCCCTGTGGTTAAGAGCTTGGCGAGCGGACTCAACCTCAAAGAAATCTCTTACATCTTTACCTTATCAGAGTGGTCGGTTATTTGGCGAAAGGCTGGATCAGCTCATATCTGATGCTACGGGAGGGAAGAGCAGTTTCCTTCCTCAGCAGAAGATTAGACAGCCTTTTCGTCGACAGCTTCAGCCTCGCTTTAGAGAGTTTCGTAACCCAGGTTGGGCCGCACCTGCCACCTCCAGCGGTTCAGGTCGACCTAATCAGGCCAGAGATCGCCAGGTCTCCTACAGGACCAACCCTCTGGGAAGAGGGCGATCTCAACAGCCAAGATCTAGAGGGTCCAAACCCCAAAGATATTCGGACAAATGACTGGAGGCAGAATCCGGTCAATTTATCCAGAGTAGGCGGCCGCTTACTCTGGTTTCGCCCCATTTGGCTATCAATTACTCACGACGAGTGGGTCAGGGAGTTAGTCTCCTCGGGGTACAAAATAGAATTTACCAGCCTTCCCTCAAATCATTTTTTTCCCTCGCGCCTTCCCAAGGAAGAGTCTCGGGTTCGCGCCTTATTCAAGGCGGTCGAGTCTCTTCGGCACAGCGGGGTTGTCGTACCTGTACCGGAGGTCGAAAGAGGTCAGGGGTTTTATTCCAACCTATTCATTGTACCCAAGAAGGACGGTACCGTAAGGCCCATTCTGGATCTAAAGCGACTGAACCGTTTTGTCAAAATTCGACATTTCCGAATGGAGTCTCTCCGTTCGGTCATTGCAGCCATGGAAAAAGGGGAATTTCTAGCATCAATAGACATACAGGATGCTTATCTTCACATTCCCATATTTCCCCCTCATCAAAGGTTTCTTCGGTTTGCCATTGGCAAACTTCATCTTCAGTTTGCAGCCCTGCCATTCGGGCTAGCCACAGCCCCCAGGGTGTTCACAAAGGTCATGGCTGCTGTTGTGTCCATTCTGCACTCCAGGGGGATAGTCATTCTGCCTTACTTAGACGACCTCCTCATCAAGGGTCCGTCTTTTCAGACCTGCGAGGAAAGTGTCAACATTACGTTAGACACCCTTGCTCGCTTGGGGTGGCTGGTGAATATGAGGAAATCATCTCCCGTACCATCTCGGAAGATCACCTTTTTAGGGATGAATTTCGACACCGCTCAAGGGTTGATAATTCTTCCTCAGGACAAGGCCTTAGTTCTCCGCCAAGAGGTACGGATCCTTCGCCAACCAATTCCTCACACCATCCGGTTTTGCATGAGGGTCCTAGGAAGGATGGTGGCGGCAATCGAGGCTATTCCGTTTGCCCAGTTTCATCTTCGCCCCCTTCAGCATGCACTCTTGGCAGTATGGGACGGAAGCCCTTACTCCCTCAATCTGCGGTGTCGTCTGTCCCTGCAGGTCAGACAGACTCTTACGTGGTGGACGAGGGACACCAATCTTCGACAGGGTCGTTTGTTTCCTCCAAATTTTTGGTTGGTAGTCACAACGGACGCCAGCCTGCTCGGATGGGGAGCAGTGTTTCGTCACCACACAGCTCAGGGAACTTGGTCTCAGCAAGAATCGACTCTCCCGATCAATATTTTAGAGATCCGAGCTGTTCGGCTGGCTTTGAGGCAGTTTCACCAGCATCTGGCGGGCCGTCCAGTCCGAATACAATCGGACAATGCCACGGCGGTGGCATACATAAACCATCAGGGAGGTACCCGCAGCAGGGCGGCCATGCACGAGGTAAAACAGATTCTGACCTGGGCAGAGGTAAATCACTCTGTGATTTCAGCAGTCCACATTCCGGGCGAGGAAAACTGGGCAGCAGATTTTCTCAGCCGTCACGGCATAGCGTCAGGGGAATGGTCTCTACATCCCGAGATCTTTCAGCAGATATGCCGACGCTGGGGAACCCCAGATGTGGACCTGATGGCTTCCAAGATAAATGCCAAGGTGCCCAACTTTGTTTCCCGGTACCGGGATCCGCAGGCAATTGCAGTGGATGCCCTGGTTCTACCGTGGAATCAGTTTCATCTTCCATACTTGTTTCCACCAATAGCTCTGCTCCCAAGGGTGATCAGAAAGATCAGGTTAGAAGGGGTCCCAGCGATATTAATCGCTCCGGATTGGCCGCGTCGCTCATGGTACGCGGAGCTGGTACAATTGCTCGCCGACGCACCCTGGCGACTGCCAGAGCGCGCGGACCTTCTCTCCCAAGGCCCAGTTTACCACCAGAACTCAGCGGTCCTGTGTTTGACGGCCTGGCCGTTGAATCTTGGGTCCTGACCAGGGCTGGATTCTCTAAAAAGATCGCCACGACGATGGCTAGCGCCCGAAAGCCCGTCTCGGCTCTCATCTACCACGGTACTTGGAAGGTCTTTTTTGATTGGTGCAGGGAACATGGTTGTTCCCCGCTTCTCTTTTCAATTCCAAACATTCTATCTTTTCTCCAGGCGGGCCTAGATTCAGGTCTAGCGCCTAGTACTCTTAGACGACAGATATCAGCCTTGTCGGTTCTTTTTCAGCGAAAGATCGCGTCTAATTTTCAGGTTAGAACCTTTATTCAGGGGGTTGTCCATATAGTTCCTCCCTACAAGGCTCCCTTAGAGGTTTGGGACCTCAATCTAGTCCTGGGAGTCCTGCAAGAGTCTCCTTTTGAACCTTTGCAGGAGGTGTCTCTGTCATTTCTTTCCTGGAAAGTGGTGTTTTTGGTAGCCATAACATCCATAAGGCGGGTTTCGGAGCTGGCTGCACTGTCTTGTCGAGCTCCGTACTTGCTTTTCCATCAGGATAAGGTAGTGCTCAGACCTACTCCACCTTTTTTGCCTAAAGTTGTGTCCTCATTTCATATTAATGAGGACATTGTTTTGCCCTCATTTTGCCCAGCTCCGACGCACCGAGTGGAGAAGGCTCTCCATACGCTGGATCTGGTGAGAGCACTCAGGAGATATGTATCTCGGACGGCGTCCTTTCGACAGACGGACACGCTGTTTGTCCTCCTGAAGGTCGCAGGAAGGGACTCGCTGCCTCTAAATCAACCTTGGCTAGGTGGATTCGGTTAGCCATTCAGGAGGCTTACCGCATCAGAGGCGCGGTGGTTCCTGCAGGGATCAAGGCTCACTCCACCAGAGCGGTGGGTGCCTCCTGGGCCCTTCGGCATCAGGCTTCGGTGGAACAGGTTTGTAAAGCAGCAACCTGGTCCAGTCTGCATACCTTTTCCAAGCATTATAATGTCCATACCCAGGCTTCTGCGGATGCCAGTCTGGGTAGAAGGATTCTTCAGGGCGCGGTTGCGCACCTATAAGCAATGCTTGATTATAAATTACACTGTGGAGTCGGTTTCCCACCCAAGGGACTGCTTTGGGACGTCCCACAGTCCTGTGTCCCCCAATGAGACGAAGGAGAAATACGGATTTTTGTGTTACTCACCGTAAAATCCTTTTCTCCGAGACGCTCATTGGGGGACACAGCACCCTCCCTAAGAGCCGGATGGCTTTGTTTTCAGTTAACTTTATTCTCTGATTAATCTGTATCAGCAGTTTTTTCTTCTGGATATACTGTATCTGTGTTAACTCTGATTTATTTTTTAGCCTCCTACTGCTTTTTGCACTAAACTGGGTTTGCCTGCGGCCAGTGCTGAGGTGTATACGGCGGAGGAGGAGCTAACCTTTTTTTATGTTTACTTAGTGTCAGCCTCCTAGTGGCAGTAGCATACACCCCACAGTCCTGTGTCCCCCAATGAGCGTCTCGGAGAAAAGGATTTTACGGTGAGTAACACAAAAATCCGTATTTCTGACTACTTTACTTAGTATTATGTCTTCTGTGAAACTAGTTAATAAAGGGAATTTTAATGTTGGAAGTGCAACTATTTCTGACTATCAGATGGACTGAACTGTTGGCATTTTCCTGTAGGAAGAAAACAGTGTTACGTGTTCGCCGCTCAAATTGTTTTACACTTCTGCTCCTGGGTTGGCGCACATGCCACCCAGCTAGAAGATCAATATATTCTCTATTGCGCCAGCCAGGCAGGCAGGGCGCATTACTGAGTTATACTCATGCATATGCATATACTGTATTGGGCAATGACAGGAACGGACAGCAAACCAATAACTAAACTCTGCCAATTTGCTCCACCAGCCAGCAGCTACTTGGTGGATACAATCCAGGAGCCTTAGCAGGAAAGGCCAGTATAGCGCTAAAAGGTTGAATACTGAAGCATTGTCTGGGACTTGCTAAGTGTAGTGGCTGGTGCCATGACTGTCTATGGAAGCTGTCTTAAAGGGAATCTGTCACCAGGTTTTTGCCATCTAACTTGAGCGCAACATAATGTGCAGTCAGAGACCTTTATTTCAGAGATGTATCACTGACTAGACTGCGTGCTGTAATTTTGATAAAATCACTGTTTTATAAGCAGGAGATTTTATTAGAGGACTAATTGGCATACTGTCAAGAAGTTAAGCATATTCATGAGCTCTATATAACCAGCCCCCAGCAGCTTATTGTCTATGCACAGTGTACAAATAAAGCTGTCAATCAGATCAGTGGGCGGGATTACACAGAGCTCAGCATTCAGTTCTCTGTTCTATGACTGGAGTTAGCAAAAATCTGGTGACAGTTTCCTTTTACCAGTTGCCAGATCTCCACATACAGTCTGGTTTGGGAACTCCCTGCAATCATGAGTGTCTATTGAAGATGTTCTGAGGTCATGGGAGATCTGGCATCACACTGGAAGTCGTCCTTTGCTTTAGCCAAGTGAAAAATAGTTCTGATTTGGTGAGCCTCATCACTCCTTTATTAATTCAGCGAGCCCCAGTAGAGCATACATCCGGATTAGTACATTCAGTTTTAGGGTCAGCTTTTTGTCGCATCCAAGTGTAGATTCAAGAAAAATGTCAAACAGACTTTTAATTTCTAGCCACAAAAACTGTGCTGAAACTGAATTCCTAAAGCCAGCCTTAAACTGCAGAGTGCTTTTTAAATTCAAAACCTGATGCATCGTGGTATGTGGAAAAAAGAGAAACGCAAGCAACAAAGTGTCCCATTTTAGTGCTGTGTTTTTAATGTTCTGGGATGTTGATATATTGATGGGTTATTCTTTAGTGCCATGGCCTTTGTATTCAACAATTGTAGCACTTCTATGAATGCTGAGCTCTGTACAACCCCGCCCACACCCCTGATTGGCTGCTTCCTGTGTACACTGTCAGCAAGCTACCAATCAGTTGTGGGAGTGGGGTTAGGCAGATTATCTGGACTGCCTTGCATGTGACTCCTAGTCCTGTAGTGATAATGTCGAGCTGTTAAAACACTGATTGTATTGAAACTACAGCAAGCTGCTGAGCAAGTGACACATTCCTGGAATTAGTGTGTTTGCCCCTACATGATGCTGCTTTCAGATTACATAGCAAAAACTCGCTGACAAATTCCCTTTAAGGATTCTTTCCTTAGATCTGTATTATTAATGGATTAATTTTGTATTTGTTTTAATTAATTAATCTCTGCATCTGGAGGAGAGAAGGTTTTTCCATCAACATAGAAGAGGATTCTTTACTGTTAGGGCAGTGAAAATCTGGAATTGCTTGCCTAAGGAGGTGGTGATGGCGAACTCAGTCGAGGGGTTCAAGAGAGGCCTGGATGTCTTCCTGGAGCGTAACAATATTGTATCTTACAGTTATTAGGTTCTTTAGAAGGACGTAGATCTGGGGATTTATTCTGACGGAATATAGGCTGATCTTGATGGACAAATGTCTTTTTTCGGCCTTGCTAAATATGTTACTATGTTACTAATTGTTTACAGTTGGATACAGCTGGATTCGATTACTGAAGGAAGGCAGAGTTATAACATATGACCAACAACTGCCAGTCTCTGCCAGTCTTCATTCTGGGTATCTGGGTCAGTCTGAGACAGACACCAAAAAGGTAAAAGAGATGCATAGATAGATAAATATATGGACAAAAGATAGATAGATAGATAGATAGATAGATAGATAGATAGATAGACAGTTTGATAGATATATTAACCCATAGATGGATACACATATAGATAGTAGGACAATAGATAGATATTAAAACAATATATAGGTATTCGACTGGTACATATATATTAGATAGATATTAGAATGATAGTGTCATGAGCGAGTCATGTCCCCATGGAAGACCTGGAGTTAGACGGTCTCATCAAGTAATGAATCGCAGGTCTTCTTTAGAGATAGTGTAATTTGTGTCCCATATTAAATGGCTCTAGTTTCTTTTTGTGCTGAAGAGGTTAATGACCCTTTCTTTAATGGTCAGATTAATGCAGCTCCATTTCAGCTGCTTCTGATCTGGTCTCTTCCTATATAGACTGGTCAGACCTTCTTGTCCCTGCCGGTAAAAGATTTGTCTTCCTGTGCTGTGTGCCAAAACTAAGTGTTTGGAGTAGAGTTGTTGTAGAAATGTTCTGTGGTTTGTGTATCTTATCTCCTTGTCGCTGTTTCCATATAGTTTATTCCTCACTGTCCCTATCCTCCTCCCTATTGTTGGTTAGTGCGTTTGTATGATGGAAGTTTTCTGTTATCCCTGGTTTGTATTTGTATCTTGTTTACATTACATTTCTATCCCATGCCTCATGGGGTGAGTGAGGGGACAGAACAAGTTTTAACAGGAGAATAGTAAGGTCAGAGACTCAGTCCTCTGTACCTTCAAGAGTACCCCTGGGATAGGGATAATTAGGGTCCGAGTTCCAGGGACAGTATGAGGCCCCCCTTCCTTACCGAAGACCGTCACAGCGTGATAGATAAATTAGATAAATAATAGATTATATTATATATTAGATAATACATACATACATATATACATCTTAATCAATCAGTATTACAACAATCTATAAGAATTAGAACAATAGATATACACTGCTCAAAAAAGTAAAGGGAACACTTAAACAACAGAATATAACTCCAAGTAAATCAAACTTCTGTGAAATCAAACTGTCCACTTAGGAAGCAACACTGATTGACAATCAATTTCACATGCTGTTGTGCAAATGGAATTGACAACAGATGGAAATTATTGGCAATTATCAAGACACACTCAAGGAGTGGTTCTGCAGGTGCGGACCACAGACCACATCTCTGTACCAATGCTTTCTGGCTGATGTTTTGGTCACTTTTGAAAGTTGGTTGTGCTTTCACACTCGTGGTAGCATGAGACGGAGTCTACAACCCACACAAGTGGCTCAGGTAGTGCAGCTCATCTAGGATGGCACATAAATGCGAGCTGTGGCAAGAAGGTTTGCTGTGTCTGTCAGCGTAGTCTCAAGAGGCTCGAGGCGCTACCAGGAGACAGGCTAGTACACCAGGAGACATGGAGGGGGCCGTAGGAGGGCAGCATCCCAGCAGCAGGACTGCTGCCTCCGCCTTTGTGCAAGGAGGAACAGGAGGAGCACTGCCAGAGCCCTGCAAAATGACCTCCAGCAGGCCCCAAATGTGCATGTGTCTGCACAAATGGTTAGAAACTGACTCCATGAGAATGGTCTGAGTGCCCGATGTCCACAGATGGGGGTAGTGCTCACAGCCCAACACCGTGCAGGACACCTGGCATTTGCCACAGAACACCAGGATTGGCAAATTCGCCACTGGCGCCCTGTGCTCTTCACAGATGAAAGCAGGTTCACACTGAGCACATGTGACAGACGCCGTGGAGAGAGATCTGCTGCCTGCAACATCCTTCAGCATGACCGGTTTGGCAGTGGGTCAGTAATGGTGTGGGGTGGCATTTCTTTGGAGGGCCGCACAGCCCTCCATGTGCTCGCCAGAGGTAGCCTGACTGCCATTAGGTACCAAATACAATCCAAAGAATAATCAAACTTGGCCGACAGCACAACAGTCTATACATGCACGTTCTAGTCCTTCGGATCCAGGGGGACAATAATATATCAAATAATAAATGAAGAACAGCATACCAATCCAGGTGAAGATCAATTCATGTCTTTATTTTGCCAGATGCGACGTTTCGACCTCCATAGGTCTTTTTCAAGCATACTTGAAAAAGACCTATGGAGGTCGAAACGTCGCATCTGGCAAAATAAAGACATGACCTGATCTTCACCTGGATTGGTATGCTGTTCTTCATTTATTATTTGCCATTAGGTACCGAGATGAGATCATCTTTATTCTCATTTGCACAAGGAAAGACTAGAAGCAAGGGGATGAAACTGAATGGGAGGAGACACAGATTAGATATTAGAAAAAACTTTTTGACAGTTAGGGTGATCAAGGAGTGGAACAGGCTGCCACGAGAGGTGGTAAGTTCTCCTTCAATGGAAGTCTTCAAACAGAGGCTGGACAGACATCTGTCTGGGATGATTTAGAGAATCCTGCTTTGAGCAGGGGGTTGGACCAGATGGCCCAGGAGGTCCCTTCCAACTCTACCATTCTATGATTCTATGACTCTGACCCCTTGGGAGACCATATGCTGGTGCGGTTGGCCCTGGGTTCCTCCTAATGCAGGACAATGCCAGACCTCATGTGGCTGGAGTGTGTCAGCAGTTCCTGCAAGATGAAGGCATTAAAGCTATGGACTGGCCTGCCCGTTCCCCAGACCTGAATCCGATTGAGCACATCTGGGACATCATGTCTCGCTCCATCCACCAACGTCACGTTGCACCACAGACTGTCCAGGAGTTGGCGGATGCTATAGTCCAGGTCTGGGAGGAGATCCCTCAGGAGACCATCCGCCAACCTCATCAGGAGCATGCCCAGGCGTTGTAGGGAGGTCATACAGGCACAGGGTGGTCATACAAGCACGTGGAGACCAAACACACTACTGAGCATCATTTTGACTTGTTTTAAGGACATTACATTCCACTTTAATTTTGTGTGTGACTCCAAATCCAGGCCTCCATTGGTTAATAAATTTGATTTCCATTGATGATTTTTGTGTGATTTTGTTGTCAGCACATTCAACTTTGTACAAAACAAAGTATTCAATTAGAATATTTCATTCATTTAGATGTGTTAGTTGAGTGATCCCTTTATTTTTTTGAGCAGTGTATATTAGATAGATAAGATAGATAATTACAATGATTGATATATTAGATAATACATACATTCTTTCCAGATAGAACAATATATAGGTATTATAACGATAGATAGATAGATAGATAGATAGATAGATTAGATAGATAGATAGATAGATAGATAGATAAAAATAGTAATCATGGCAATTTTTGTGCATTTGTAGAGCAGCAGTGATATCAAATGGGTGGATGGAGCAAAACCACTATTCAAAATCGGGAGTCATCTGGAATCCACTGTGTATACACAAGTAAGTGTGTCATAGTGAGCCCCATTTGTAATCAGTGTAATTTACATTTCCTCTAAGACTGTCTTCTTTTATTTCAAATGAAATATTTACAATACTTGGATGTTGCAAAGAAAGATTTATTAGGTTTGAAATTTCTAGATTATCCAAACCCATAATTGACCCTAAATTTAGATACTAATCATTAGTCATGACTAGAGTTGAGCGATACTTTCCGATATCCTAAAGTATCGGAATCGGAATGGTATCGCCGATATCACTAAAATATCGGCGATACCCGATACCGATACCGGAAGTCCCATGTAAGTCTATGGGAACAAAATATCGCAACTAAAAAAACCCCATTCTTTCCTTGTAAACACTAAATATACACACATAGAATACATATATATATATATATACATGTCATTGTGACATATATATATATACATATATGTATAGTTTATACACTTCTACATAGTAAAATATCCTCTCTGATTCAATTGCCGGGTAAAGCCGGCTTCAGTGAAAAGACAGAAGCACCCGACATGAAATGACACTTGGTGTACATAGGGTTAACCATGTCTTTTCATGTCGTTTGCTATCTAATTTGCACAAACAATTAAATCAGTCTATGTGTGCAACATTTCACACCTGTAGGGGTTAATTAAAGGTGTAAATTCGTTGTAAAAAAAACGGACTTTTTTGCTACGAATTTACACCTTTAATTAACCCCTACAGGTGTGAAATTTTGCACACATAGTCTGATTTAATTGTTTGTGCAAATTAGATAGCAAAGGACATGAAAAGACATGGTTAACCCTATGTACACCAAGTGTCATTTCATGTCGGGTCACCCGACATGAAATGACACTTGGTGTACATAGGGTTAACCATGTCTTTTCATGTCCTTTGCTATCTAATTTGCACAAACAATTAAATCAGTCTATGTGTGCAAAATTTCACACCTGTAGGGGTTAATTAAAGGTGTAAATTCGTTGTAAAAAAAACGGACTTTTTTGCTACGAATTTACACCTTTAATTAACCCCTACAGGTGTGAAATTTTGCACACATAGACTGATTTAATTGTTTGTGCAAATTAGATAGCAAAGGACATGAAAAGACATGGTTAACCCTATGTACACCAAGTGTCATTTCATGTCGGGTTCTGCATTTTCACAAAAGCCGGCAATTGAATTAGCGGCTATTATACTATGTAGAAGTGTATGAACTACAAATATAAATATATATATATATGTGTCACAAATTCAATGACATGTATATATATATATGAGGTGTAAAATTGCTGAAAAAAAATGCGTGGGCTCCCGCCCTATTTTCGCAACCAGACAGACAAAGCCAGTGAGTGGGGGCAGATAATAATAGCCCAGAGAGGGACCATTATTTTTGCCCCCCCCGGCTACTAACATCTGCCCCCAGACACCCCAGGAAAGACAAATCTATAATTAGATTCGCCCTTTCTGGCACTTTGCCCGTCTATTCCCATTGCCCTGTAGCAGTGGCGAATGGGTTAATATGGGGTTAAAGCCACCTTGCTATTGAAAGGTGAACTTAAGCCAGGTTAATAATTGAGAGCTGTCAATTAGACAACTATCAATTATTAATCCTATTGCATGAAATAAAAATAAAACACACACACTTTAATTAAAAATCATTTTAATGAAATAAAGACACATGTTTTTGACCATATTTTATTTTACTGCAAAAACCATTTCCTGTAATAAAAATAAAATAAAAAAGCAAAATTATTCTTACCTATCCCATGCACAGTCAGGTCCCACGGTGTAATCCTTCAGAAAGGGTTAATGTTTACTGCAGGGACCGCAGCTAATGCTGCAGCCTCACAGTAAACCCCAAATGAATGAGTTCCTCTCCTGCCTGACAGGAGAGTAAAGGCTGGGTGTCACATAACGATACACCAGCGATCCCGACAACGATATGCACTTGTCAGGATCGCTGGTGTATCGCTACATGATCGCTGCTGAGCTGCCAAACAGGCAGCCCAGGCAGCGATCTGGGACAGCGACACTGCGGGTAACATCGCTTAAGGGCCCGTCTCACATAGCGATATCGCTACCGAGATCGCTGCTGAGTCACAAGTTTTGTGACGCAGCAGCGAGCTCACCAGCGATATCGCTGTGTGTGACATTCAGCGACGATCAGCCCCCCTGCCGGGTATCGCTGATCGTCGCAGAAATGTCAGGACCTTTTTTTGATCGCTGGTTTCCCTCTGACAGGCACGCATCGCTGCGTGTGACAGGCGGGAGACCAGCGATCCGCTGGTAACCAAGGTACACAGCGGGTTTCCAGGCACCGCGCAGCGCTTGGAAACCCGCTGTGTACCTTGGATACCAGCTCCCTGCATCAGGGCGCTGGTATCCAAGGTACACAGCGGGTTTCTAGGCACAGCCCCGCGCCTGGAAACCCGCTGTGTACCTTGGTTACCAGCGGATCGCTGGTCTCCCGCCTGTCACACGCAGCGATGCGTGCCTGTCAGCGGGAAACCAGCGATCAAAAAAAGGTCCTGACATTTCAGCGACGATCAGCGATACCCGGCAGGGGGGCTGATCGTCGCTGAATGTCACACACAGCGATATCGCTGGTGAGCTTGCTGCTGCGTCACAAAACTAGTGACTCAGCAGCGATCTCGGTAGCGATATCGCTATGTGAGACGGGCCCTTAAGTGGAAAGCTTAATTGATTGCTTTCCACTTTCACTTCAGGTCAGCCAGGGACACAATCAGTGACGTCAGAGGGAACTGATTAACAAAAATAGGGGTTCCCTTCGAAAAAAAAATGGCGTGGGGTCCCCCCTGTTTTTGTTAACCAGCCAGATGAAGCAGACCGCTGAGGCCTGGATTTTCAGGCTGTTAAGGAGCCAAGATCCATGGACCTTGCCAGCCTGATAATACCAGGCCACAGCAGTCTGCATATCTTGGCTGATTAACAAAAATAGGGGATCCCCTCGAAAAAAATTGGCATGGGGTCCCCCCTATTTTTGTTAACCAGCCAGATGAAGCAGACCGCTGAGACCTGGTTTTTCAGGCTGGTAAGGATCCAATATCCATGGACCTTGCAAGCCTGATAATACCAGGCCACAGCAGTCTGCTTAGCTTGGCTGGTTAACAAAAATAGGGGATCCCCTCGAAAAAAAAAACGGCGTGGGGATCCCCCCTATTTTTGTTAACCAGCCAAGTAAAATGCAGACTGCTGCGGCCTGGTATTAAAAGACTGTCAAGGCCCATGGATTTTGGCCCTCAACAGCCTGATAATACCAGGCTACAGCAGCCCACATTTGGCGCATCAAAAGATGTGCCAATTGTGGCACTTTACCCGGCTCTTCCCACTTGCCCTGTAGCGGTGGCAAGCGGGGTAATAAGGGGTTAATGTCACCGTTGATTGCACGGTGACAATAAGCCCGGTTAATAATGGAGAGGTGTCAATAAGACACCGATCTATTATTAATCCCAAAGTTATAAATGCATAAAAAAAAGACAAAGCAAGAAAAAAGTATTTTAATGAAATAAAAGAGACAACACAGTTTTCATTAATTTTATTGTACTCTCATTCCTGCAACGCCATCGATCTCCTGTAAAAAAAGAAAAAAAAACAAACCAACAGTATACCACCTGTCCGACGCAGTCCATAACGACAGTCCCACGACGATCCAGCTCTGCTACATCGCAATGACAGGCAGAGCCTGTCATCGCAATGCAGCACAGCTGATTACCTGCTTCCCCGGCGGTGACGTCATCGGACTGACTGCTTTACGGCCGGGATTACCCAGCAGTCACTGCAGTTATCGCGAGAAACTGCATGTGACCGCCGGGGAGAAGAGGATGGCGGCCATGAAGCAGTCCAGGACGTGACCGCCGGAGATCTTCTGACAGGTAAGTGCCGCTGACTCCTGACAGACCCGACCGACGGACACTGACAGTGACAGTGACAATCCCGATTCCGGTATCCGATAAGACGAAAATATCGGAACTCGGAATCGGAATTCCGATACAGCCAATATCGGCCGATACCCGATATTTGCAGTATCGGAATGCTCAACCCTAGTCATGACTAATCCATTAGTCAGAAATATGTTAGAATAGAGGCTTCAGGTAGACTGATAGTCACAAACATTTTACTCTAGCATTTAATTTGCTAGTAATTAGCTGTAAATAGTTATTTAAAAAGTTTAATAATATAGGTGTATTAATTACCTCACTGCTTCCTTTAATTTTCAAGCCAGCCCCTTTCCTTGTCTATACATTGGAGAAGGGGGCTACCTTGGCAGTTGGTATAAGCAGTGAGCTGGCCATCTCCATACACTGCTCCGCTCATGTGCTGACATAGAACACACAGGACCGGATGCAAAACAGTTGGGACCTAAGATGGAGCGGCTACAATAGGCCAGGTGTCTAAACAACTATATTGATAAATGTGCATTTGGTTCCACTCTCTGAGTGCTGTGTTGTCGCTCTGCAGAAAGATTCCTTCACCGTGGCACTCTGCATTATATGGGTGAGAACTTTAGCAAACATGCTTCATCCAAAATGCGTAAAAGATCCAGTATTAATATCCGTAAATGTCAAAATATCTGATGGAATATTAACAGGCTGCAGTCGATCAGCATCTGCTGATTGGCCGCTGTGGTACTATGCCCAAACAATGTCAAGTGACCACCAAGAAACTCGGCGCCTACATTGGAGGAGCGGTTTCAATACAGAAGGCAATCATGTGGCTTTTTTTATTTTTCCTATGGCCACTTTGGCTGTCCAGAATTGGACAAACCATTTAATATTACATATCTTAATTATTTATTTTACTCACTTATATAGCGCCATTAATTCCACATCTTTATTACGACTATATAAAGAAGTTATCTAACTTACTAGTTTTTCTTAATATTTTTTTTCCAGTAAAACCCTGTTTAATATGAATATTAATTTCCTGTTTTCATAATTTTGAGCTCATGGGTCCCAATGCAGAATCTGTTACCGGGTGCCGCTCCTGCCATGTCTGATTTATGTTATGGTGTCTTTTCTCATGGTAGCAGGGCATTAGGGGCAGCATGTAGCTGCATCCTCTGTTCCCCCATATCGAGTCCCCCTGGTAATGTTTTGTCTCGTAATATAAGTGTTAATCGTTGTAGTCTCTTTTTTTTTTTGCATTATTAATGGTCTGTAACTGACGCATTATCTGCTTTCAGGATTTACATCTGTACAATTTCTTTGAGTACTGCCAGAAAATCTCGTCCAGCTCTAAAGATGTTCCGGGGGAACTAGTGAAATATTTAAAGGTACAAATTGCTTTTTCAGTCCGCTTACACCACTTTTTCCCACAGCGAATGCTTCCTGCCACAAAGTGTTTACAGCTGCCGTCACAGCTTTTATTGGTAGAGCCGTAGTGAGCACTGGAGTATATACTGTATATAGTAAGGCTTTGATTCATTCATCACTCGTTCACAGATTTAAAGTCCCTTCAATGGAAGGAATAACTTATTCTTAGCTTATTCCTCCACGGACTCTGGGGGTGGGGAATTTATTAAACTATTTACCCCAGTACCCTAATTTTAAAAAAGGGGTTTTTTTTAATTTGGTAAAAACTTTTTCACAAAATTACAACTTTGTATTTTCTTTGGTCACTGTTGAAGTTTTAAGGAAATGGGGTGGGTTCGATTTATTTATTTACTTTTCTTATATAGGGGAAATCATATTCTGCCCGATGTAGAGACCACACATCACGCCCCCAATTGGGGCTCACAATGAAAATTTCCCCTGTCAGTTTTGTCGAGTGTGGGGGGAAAACCCCGCATCTATGGGGAACATACAAACTTTGTGGTTAACAACAAAATTGTTGTAAATTTTAGCCAAATCTACCCCTGTTTTATAACAAACATGCAAGTTTTCACTTTTTGGCACATGGACAGCCAGTGATGCACCAAATGCATTAGGGGCAAAAACTTTAAAAAATTTTAAAAAAAAAGTTGCACTCTGTAGCGCAAAAGCATGTAAAATGAAAAATAATTTAAAAACTGCTATAGAAAAATAGGAAAAAACAAAGATACTTTGCACATAATTTGGGGAAATTTTTATTTTTGCCCTGCAGCCCAACAACAAGACATCTTCATTTGTGGGGCCCCCCAAACCCCGTGTTTCCCCCTTTTGAGCAATTACCCAATTTTTAAAGGGGAGGTAGGGTCCTTTTTATTAAAACCCCCTTTTTTTGGCGGGGGGCGTGATGAATTGGGGGCCCCCAAATTTTTTGCAAGTATCTCCCTTGTTTTTTTTTTGAAGCTTTAAAGCTTATTTTCCAAAATTTTTGGGTTTTAGTTTCTTTTTTTGTAAGACTAAATATTCCTCTTTTTTTTTAGGTTTTGATTTTGGGGGCCTACTTACCTTTCACACCAGTTTCTGTTTCAAAGTGGGGGGGTTTAATCTTTTGATAGTTTAATAAAAATGCATTTTTTGCCCAACGTATTTGCTTATCCCGGCTAAAAAAAAAACGGTTTTTAAGCATTAAAGGGGGAGAACTGAAAGTGTTTGGGTTTCTTTACATTTTTCCCAAAAAAAAAAGTTAAAAAGGATGGGATTTTAAAATTTCCCATAAAACCCCGGTGGAAAATTCAACCCCCCTTACCCCAGTCACATTTACATAAATTCAGGGAAACCCCGGGGCATGCGAAAAAAAAGGTTTTG
>JARQOD010000008.1:68481560-68573693 GCA_033576555.1 Oophaga sylvatica
TTCCGTCAAGACAAGCGGGAAACTGACAAGAAGCCCGCCAAGACGGACTGACGCCAGGAGTCCACTCGAGGACTCTCGAGTGGGGGGTCGCCTGCTCCAATTCAAGGAGACTTGGATTTCTCGCGTTCCAGATTCATGGGTCACGCGGGTCGTGTCAGCAGGTTATTTCATAGAGTTCTCTTCTCGACCCCCAGACACCTTTTGCCAGTCTCGCATTCCGTCAGAACCCGAGCTTTTGGTCGCTCTGCAGCGAGAGGTCGAATTTCTTCTTCAGAAGGGTGTGGTAATACCGGTTCCGCCAGAGGACCGGGGAAAAGGATTTTATTCCAATCTGTTTGTGGTTCCCAAAAAGGAGGACAAATTTCGTCCGATTCTGGATCTCAAAAGATTGAATCGGCATGTCCACACCCGGAAATTCCGCATGGAGTCACTTTGCTCCGTTGTGGCAGCCCTGTCGCAGAACGATTTTTTGGTATCAATCGACATCCGCGACGCTTATTTACATGTTCCCGTCGGAAGGGCTCATCAACGTTTTCTTCGTTTTGCCATAGGTCGGGACCATTACCAGTTCGTGGCTCTGCCATTCGGCTTAGCCTCGGCGCCCAGAGTATTTACAAAGATTTTGGCGCCTCTCATGGCAATTCTTCGAAGACAAGGAATTACGATTCTTCCTTACCTGGACGATCTTTTGATCGTGGCATCCTCGGAGGAGGAAGCAGTGACAGCTCGCAATCTGTCTCTTCAGTTACTGAAGGACTTCGGTTGGCTGGTCAATTGGGAGAAGTCGTTTCTGGAACCGTCGCAAGCAATCCTCTTTTTGGGAATGCATTTCGACACGGTACGGGCAGTAGTCTCCCTACCTTCAGACAAACAGTCATGTCTTCTTCGACATGTACAGATCATGAAGTCTTCGACAACAATGTCCTTTCGGAAGTGTATGCGTCTTCTGGGTTTAATGGTGGCGTCCATGGAGGCAATTCCGTTTGCCCAGTTTCATTCCAGAGCTCTCCAAAGGTTCATCCTGAGTCATTGGAATCAGTCGCAATCGCTGGATTGCAGTGTCACCATCTCTCGCAGGGTGCGAGAGTCTCTAGGATGGTGGTTACGTCCAGGAGCTTTATCCCTGGGGAAATCTTTCCTCCCTCCGAAATGGTCGGTCATAACCACCGATGCCAGCCTGACGGGCTGGGGGGGTGTTTGGAACGATTCCTGGATTCAGGGAGTATGCTCATCGGAAGAGGCTGTTCTACCGATCAATATCCTGGAAATGAGGGCGATTTTCCTTTGCCTCCAACACTGGACTGTCCCTTTGAGCGGTCTGCCAGTCCGAGTGCAGACAGACAACGCGACAGCGGTTGCGTATATCAATCACCAAGGCGGGACAAGGAGTCCCAGGCTCATGGTGGAAGTGTCTCGGATCCTGATCTGGGCCGAGGCCAGGGTTCCAGCCATTTCTGCAATCCACATTCCAGGGGTTCAGAATGTTACGGCGGACTTTCTCAGTCGCGAGAAGATGGATCCCGGAGAATGGAGTCTTCATCCGGAGATTTTTGCAATGCTGTGCTCCCGTTGGGGAACTCCCCAAGTGGATTTGATGGCATCCAGGTCCAATGCCAAACTACCGATGTTCATGTCCAGGTTCAAGGACTGGAAGGCTGTGGAGGTGGATGCTCTGGTGGCTCCGTGGGACCAATTCGAGCTGATTTATGTGTTTCCACCGATATCTTTGCTTCCTCTGGTACTGCGTCGGATCAGACTGGAGAGAATCCCGGCTATGCTAATAGCACCAGATTGGCCAAGGAGGACGTGGTTTTCAACGCTAATGTCGCTGTTGGCGGCACCTCCATTTCCACTTCCTCTTCGACCGGACCTGTTAACTCAGGGGCCCGTTTGTCATCCGGACTTGAAGTCTCTGCGTTTGACGGCGTGGCTCTTGAGACCGAAATATTGACCCGTAGAGGTTTTTCAGCCGAGGTCATTGCTACTCTTCGAGCTGCCAGAAGTCCGGCTACTACTAGGATTTACCACAAAACTTGGGAAACCTTCTTTTCGTGGTGTTCGGGGTCTTCACGGAACCCGAGGAAATTTTCCATTCCCAATTTGCTGGCTTTTCTGCAGCATGGGTTAGACAAGGGTTTGGCAGTTAGCACCCTGAAAGGTCAGGTTTCTGCTCTGTCCTTATTATTCCGGAGAGCTATTGCCTCGCGTAGGGACGTGCTTTCCTTTTTCCGCGGTATAGCTCGTAAGTTTCCGCCGCGGAAGGCACCTGTGTCTCCTTGGCGGCTTAACCTTGTTTTGGAGGCTCTTCAGCATAAACCTTTTGAGCCTATGGATTCTGCTAGCCTTTCTTTACTTTCTTGGAAGGTGGCCTTCCTAGTAGCGGTCACCTCTTTGAGAAGAGTTTCTGAGTTAGCAGCTCTTTCTTGCTCGCCTCCTTTTCTGGAGTTTTTTCCGGATCGTGTAGTGCTTCGCACACGGGGTGATTTTCTACCTAAAGTGGTGTCACAATTTCATGTTAACCAGGATATTGTGTTGCCTTCACTCTGTCCGGATCCGAAGAATGCGAAAGAGCGAGATTTACACACATTGGATTTAGTGCGGGCCTTGAAGTTTTATCTATCTATTACTCAAGGTTTTCGTAAGACGGACTCCCTGTTTGTGGTTCTAGCAGGTCGTCGGCGTGGTCAACGAGCTTCCAAGGATTCTATAGCTCGTTGGATCCGGTCAGCTATTTTGGAAGCTTACCGCCTTCGGGGTGAATCTTGCCCAATTAAGATTCTAGCCCATTCCACGAGAGCTGTGGCTTCATCGTGGGCTTTTCATCAAGGTGCCTCGGCAGTGCAGCTCTGCCGGGCGGCAACTTGGCGCTCTGTCCACACGTTTACAAAGTTTTATAAAGTGGACATCAGTGCTTCCGCTGATGCAGCCCTCGGACGTAGGGTCCTGCAGGCAGCTGTAGTTTAAAGTTCTGGATGAACTTGTGTTTAGCGCTGGTTGCGCTTTGTTGTTAAGGTTGTTGGGTTTCTGCCTTTTGTTGGTTTTTTCCCACCCTTATTTTTGAACTGCTTTGGGACGTCCCATCAGTAATGAATTACTGTGGCTCTCTTCCTTCCATCTGCAGCTGAAACACGGATTTTGGTAAGAACTTACCTGTAAAATCCTTTTCAGCGAAGGAAGGAAGAGAGACACAGCACCCTCCCAAGGCAGAAGTGTGTTGATGTTTTCAGATGCAGCGCGACCCTTATCTGATTGCGATATCTGGGCTGAGGTCAGCGCGCTAAGGCTCTGTTCCAGCATCGCCAGCTCATCACAGTAGTCAGGTTCAGTGAGTAGCACCTGGAACTCTGTGGTTTTTGGCTTACTTTGCATGCATAACCTGTATTCTTGTGTTTTCTCTGAAGTTCCTTCAGAAGGGGTTATGTTGCTCCGCTGGTGATCTTGGTTCTTCCCTAAAGCTTTGGTACGACTGAAGGAGCTGAGTAGGAGGAGCCCGAGCTGGAGGAGCCAGCCAGTCAACACGCTTTTGATCTGAGGTGTCATCCTGATCTGGGGCTCGCCTACCCATCAGTAATGAATTACTGTGTCTCTCTTCCTTCCTTCGCTGAAAAGGATTTTACAGGTAAGTTCTTACCAAAATCCGTGTTTAATGACCCCGCTGGGGACCATAGGCGTAGACAACACTAGTCCGGATGGCTTCTGCCAGTGGTGCTCCGAGTGATTGACAGGTCTCCTGTATGTGTACATTGGAAGAGAGCTGTCAATTAACTTTATTAGTGCTGGGAAAAGCCGTTCAGAGACAGTGCTGGACTAGTTTAATCTCTACATATAGACTCCATTTGGATCTTTAAACTACATTTTCTATGAAAGACCAGGGCGAATTATGCCGCCGTAGTTTGGGCATCATGAATCAACTGTCAGGTTCCTTGTGAGGTGCATTATTATTGTGCCTATTACATTTGGGCTAATTCCTCTTTATATTTTGTTCAATGAATAAATGTTGAGGATCTATGTCAAATAATTGCTGTGTATGCTGGATCACATTCCTTACATCAGTATTTGGGATCACACACACGACCGTAATTATCAGAAGACTGCTGTCTGTCGTTTTGATGGATGGCACTCATCCCCATGTTATTCAATGAGGTAGTGCTCATGTCCGATCTTTCCCACGGCCAGAGTCTGTCTAAGGCCGGGGTCACACTTGCAATTGCAATGCGAGAAACTCGCACGAGTCTCTCGCCTCAATACCTGGCCCTGTCGCCGGCACTCGGAGTGTGCTGCTGCATGTATTTCTATGCAGCTGAACGCTTCGGTCCAAGTTCTGGCGGCAGTGCCTGGTTTTGAGGCGAGAGAGTTGCGCGAGTTTCTCGCATTTTACTCACAAGTGTGACCCGGCCTAAGGAAAAAAAAAGCAGCAGCACCATTATTCGGATCACACTCGGCCATGGAAGTCAAAAGGTGCGTGGAAAACATTGGACACTTTTCGGATGACATCTGAGAGATGTCTGATTTTGGGACTGACAGAATGAAAAAGATGGAGCAGTTTTTTTCTCCATCTTTTCCTCATCTGAGAGAATCAGATCACACTGTGATCATGGTGTGAAGGGAGTTCAGTATTTGGTCAGCATTTTACATGAGTATCTGTAAGCCAAAACCAGGAGTGGAGCAATCAGAGGAAAAGTATAAAAGAATCACCACTTCTGTATTTATCACCCAGTCCTGGTTTTGGCTTACAAATACTGATGTAAAATACTGACCAAATACTGAACATATTATACATTATTATACAAATACTGAATTTTTCTGATTCGCTATGTCTCTTTCCTCATGTGCAGACATTGCAGGACCTTAAGTATCCATGGTTACGACCACTGGTATAGTTACAATTAGCTAGTTGCTAGTGGTTGTAACCATGGATACCTAAGGTCCTGCAATGCCTGCACATTAAGAAAGAGATATAGCGAATCAGAAAAACTATACTACATTTCTAATTGGAGGTATTGGCTAATAATATTACACCTGCTACATATTGGGATAGGATCTTGGAGATGGGAAGACCCCTTTAAAGTTCACATAAAGGCCAACCTTTATAATTGCTGCCTCAGAGAAGTCTCATCTGTGGATTTTCCCACTATCAGGACCACTTGAATATAGTAGCATTGGCTTCTTACATGTATCCATTAAGTATAGTAAGCTCCACAAACAAACACATATTGTATCACAACCAAAACAGTGCTATGTCATGAAAATATATAGTTGTGTAACAGGTGGAAAGGATCACTATACTGGACGCATCAAACAAAGACTAAACATAGCTGCACATGCAACAAAAAAGTTGTGGGTAATGCATAATAAATATAGGCACATAGAACATATATGTAAATGCCAGCTATAAAAACATTGGTAAGGTTTAATAAAGAATTATATACCGAAAGTATTATAAAACAGGTGCCAGGCTCCACAGTAAGGTCCAGAGAGGTGTGTGCGCCTTCCCAACGCACGTTTCGTTACTACCTTCGTGAGGGGGCGTTACCCACTTTTGACATGATGGTGGGTTCTGTTTCATACTAACTCATACTTAGTTCCACATGTTAGTGGTTCCTGTCAGGTGTAGTGTGCCCTTTGTATTACAGCAGCACATTGCTTAATATTTTCACCTTATTGTCCACCCCAATTTCCCCTTTTCCTGAGTCATTTATTTTGGTATTTTAACTAATAAAGTTTGCACTTTATGATATTTTGGACTAGTATATCTTTTTTGTTGCGTGTGCAGCTATGTTTATGTATCCATTAAGGTTAACAATATATAACCATATGTAATATATAAGTAAGCACGCTGTGTGCTGAATTTTCCAATTCATATAATTAAATTCATGTTTTCATTAAAGGGTGCTTCTCCATATTGTGTCCAAGTGCCATGAAGAAGGTTTAGATCACTACCTTCGGTCTTTTATAAAGGTAAGATGAACCTCAAATATAGTCCACCACTCTTTGAGAAAGTTAAACAAAATTCGAGCAAATGTAGCTGAGCAAAAGAGTGAGCACACATACCTGCATGTTGTTCATGGCTAGCACTCTCAAACCTAAATGCATTCATTCACCATGGCTGAAGGACAAAAAGAGGACCTCTCCAAGTAAATTGGATCAGTTCCTAAACAGATTTTGTAGACAAGAGGAGGACAACTTCACTAAGCATATCTTGTGGAACAGTCTGCATTCTGACAAATGGGGTCCTCCTTCAAGCTGGCCAACGAAAGACCTGTAATTTCTCTTGCAAATAGTGTCCCCTGCAAGTTTTCAGAGCCGATAATTACTGCAGAGCAAAAGCAAAGGAGCTGCAACTTGCCCCATCGCCTCAGCCTGAAGAACTAGGCTTGCAGTATGGCTCCTTAAATTATCAAACCCTTATCTGTGAGGAGACGCTACCATTTTAAAGCAAACCTGTCATTTCAGGTAACTTATCAGAATAAGCTGTTATATTTGTACATGAGGAATAACACTATTTCTGGCAATCATATCATTTGTATCCTGTATTTTTCACCAGCTTTCCACTGTGCATATCCCATCTCTAATTTTTAGTTCTCTCTAAGCTTGTGGGTGGAGATTAGCTGGTATGAGGTCTCATATACACAACATACAAAGATGGATTCCTGCTCTATTTTCTCTGTGTAGCACACAGACAGATGCAGTAGCAGCATGGAATACTTTATTCAGCAGAACTAATCAATGTAGTTGTGAATCCAGCACTGAAGTCAGATAAATTACTTGCATGAAGTTGCTGCAGCATAGTCTGTGCCTTTCCCTGCTCCTGTATTCTCCATACTTTGATAAGCTCTGTGACCTGATACCTCAGTGATCTGGCAAGCCATCTTGCTTAAATCAAGACAGATTTTAGTATTTTTTTTTTATTATTAAATGATGAGATAAGAGGAAGGATAACAAGTGTCTTTTAATTATAGGAAGAAGCAGAATTATCTGCTAAGTTATATTAAAAAGTTTCTGTTATTTACTTGAACTATTGATTTATGCAAAGTTTGTTGAAACAACAGTGATAATTTAAATATCGGAAATGCTGTATGATTCTTATTTAGCTTAACCTCAATAAAAGATAGAGAATGACAAACTATAGCTTATTAATAATATATGACACAATACCCTTTAGCATGTATCCTTGAAGAGTTGCACTGTTATTTATGAATATACATGTTTGCTTCTATCTTTGCTGTTTTTCATTACTGATCATTGTTGTGTATTTTTTGCAGTATGTCTTTAAAACACAGAAGCTGTCTTCTCCGCAAAGCAAGACGCTCCATGAGATTTTGGCAACCACAATAATTACTGTTCTGAAGCAGTCAGCTGATTTCTTGGCAATAAACAAATTACTTAAGGTAATGCGGCCTGTGTTTTTGTTAGATTATGTCAATGTCCTAAATGAAGTTTGTGGTGCCATTTCTCTTGCTCTTGTATGAGTTACTTTTATTTGTTTATTATTTTACCATTTAGCCATTTTGGGCAACATTAAATTACATCAATTTTCACACATACACATTTACATACTGATTTTAAGGCTCAAATTGGCAATAGTTTGGGGGTCATCAGTAGTAGTTGACTCCTAAAAAAAAAATTGCAAGGTTATGACTACTGGCTCTTTTAGATTTGAAAATCCCAGTTGTTTAGACAGGTGGACAAACATTTTATGCTCACAATATGATCATTAATAGAATATAATGTTATCTGCAGCACATGATTTTTATACCGGTCGATGTGCAACCATTAACTACTATTTTTAAGCCAGCTTAAAAATTATTTTACCATATAAATGAGCATTTTGCTTGTTTGTCTGGTGATTGCTGACCTGTTTAGACAAGCTAATAGTCAGGAAATAGTACTCCTACAAACTCTCGTTCGCTGAGTATTGTGTAACACTCGTGAATTGTGAACCCACTGCACAATGGGCCGTGGAAAGTCTGAAGGAGCGTAATTAGGCCACCACCGGGTGTTTTCACAAGTGCTCATGATGGTGTGGTTAAACTTGGGCCACAGTTGGAGGCCAGGTGCTACCCCAGGAAAGAACCCGGTACCGCAAAAGTAGGACAGTGGACACAGACTCGAAGTCTAAGATGGACTGGATAAAGGATAATACAGATGGAACAGGGTAGTAAGCACCGGTACTGGTTCACGTACCACTGGAAAAGTTTCAGGTTCTTGTAAAGCAGGTGCTGTTTCAGGTTCACGTACCGCCAGAACGGTCTCAGGCTCAGATATCGCAGGTGCGGTTTCAGGTTCATGTACCGCTTGAGCGGTTTCAGGCCCAGGTACCACAGGTGCAGTTTCGGGTTCACGTACCACCAGAGCAGTTTCAGTTTGAAGTACTGCTGGAGCGGGTTCAGGTTCCGCCGGAGCGATTTCAGGTTCATGTACTGCAGGAGCTGTTTGGGACACGAAATGCAGATACAGATCAGACTGGAACAGGTACTAAAACAGATATATGTACAGGGACCTAACAACGGGCTTGCAGCTAGCAGACTGCCAAAACTCAATTATTGCTCAGAAACTTCCCTACAGGTGGAGGTGCCTTAAGTACTAAGTGCCTCCCAGCTATTGGCTGGGGACACATAGAATTGTGTTATCTGTCTCTTTAAAAGACTTGGAGTGTACATGCCCTAAGTGTGCCGCCAGGGGAGCTCTGTGATGCACGCCGCCGAGCCTGGGATGCGGGAGCCAAAGCAGGATGACACGACAGGGCAGCCTGGGTGGTGAGTAAGTCGGCTTCCTGCTGGGCGGGAAGAACTTAAGGGATGGAGTCGTTAATTATTGACTCCTCTAACTAGGCCATAAAAGTCCAAAGTACATGTATTTAAGTAAAAATAACAAATAAATTGTCCCTAAAAGTGAACAAGCCCTTTTCAATGTTACAGCTGATCTGTGGTGCTGATTTAAGTCTGATGTTATTGTGTGAAGTTCACTATTGCGCAATATATAACTTTAAAAATGAAAAGTTAGAGATATATAGATCTGTAACTGTCTAGAATATTAGTGACTGGCCTAACAGATTCAAGGTTGAAAACAATGAAAAATATTTAGATTGGTGCATGTAACTTGTGCGATAGTACAGCGGCCAGAATTGAGGCTCGGGATAGAGAGTGGAAGGTGTGTATTTGCAGATATGGTCATGGCAGGCACCAGATAAGTGATAAATGTGGCCTCCCAATTTATCGAGCGGTGGCAACATCTGGTCATTATTTTTATTTATACCCTGTTAAGTTAAAGCATATATTTGGAGTAGGGTTTACTTTCATGAATTGTAGACACATAGGTTAAATAGATAATTATATATTACTGGGTAATGTAAGTGAAAGTTGTGCTCGCAATTGAGATGGGCAGACCCCTGGATGTTCGGGTCCAGTGGGTTCGGCCAAACAGTTAAAAAAAAGTTTGGGTTCTGATACCAGAACAGTTCCTGGGACCGAACCCAAACCCAGACCCTATTCACTTCACTGCGGGGCACGAACATCCATTTTTTGCCACGCTGTTATGTGCAAGACAGCGCAGCAAACACTGCCTCTGATGGGCGATAAAATAATTACTGACGGTCAGACAGCCATGGTTCTCACTCTGTCAAATAATATCTTGAGCCCGCAGCTGTGATCAGAGGTAAAAAGTTTACCTCCGGTCACTGGCGTTGGCTGATGGGACTACTGCTCCCATCAACCTAGGCCTGCTGCTGCTAATAATAGCAAGAGCAGACGGCAGTTGATGGAAGTATTCATCAGCCGGCACTTGCGCTCTAAATAAACAATTATAAAAAAAATGGATGTGTGTTCCCCTTTTTTTTTTTGATAACCAGCTAGGCAAAGCTGACAGCTGTGGCCTGCAGCACTCAGCTGTTAGCGTTTTACAAGGCTGGTTATCAATAGAGGGGTACCTACACCATTGTTTTACATTATTTAAATAAATAATTTAAACAAAACAGCTTGGGGTCCCCCCCATTTTTCACAACCAGCCAAGCTAAAGCAGACAGCTGAGGGCTGGTATTCTCAGGCTGGTAAGGAGCCATGGATAATGGTCCCCCCAGCCTAAAAATAGCAATCCGCAGCCGCCCCTTAAGAGGCGCATCTATTAGATGCGCCAATTCTGGCACTTTGCTTGGCTCTTCCCACTTGCGCTGTGGTGGTGGCAAGTGGGGATCATAGTAGTGGGGTTGATGTCACCTTTGTATTTTACGATGACATCAAGCGCACGACTTAGTCATGGAGAGGCATCTACACGTTGCACAAAAATAGTCTGACTATAGTAAACCTGAAGACTGGCTGAAATTATTCTATGAATTCCCCCAATACCTTTTTTACTTTTTAAAATGGTCATTGCATTCAGATACTAGTTATTAAAGGGGTTGTCCAGTGAATACAAGTTATCACTTATTCACAGGGTCCTACTGTGTGGACGGACTTCTACCTGACAGCAGAAAGGGTCACTGCTGCAGTGTGCATGCTTGACCACTGCTCCATTCATGCACTCAGCTTTTTCCGTCAGTCCCATAGAATATAAATGGAGTTGCGGTTGGGTATCCGACCTATTCCATTTTAACGGAAATAAAATTACACATTCTGCTGAGCAGTGCAGGTCCCAGCAGTCGGACCCCAACTGGTCAATAAGTTCTCGCTTATCCTTTGGATAGGCTATAACTTGTGTTCAGTTCACTGGACAACCACTCTAAATGCTTTTTTTCTAGAAGACTGTAAAAAACCATTTGCAATGTGATCTACAGTATATTTAATTATGAAATTGGTATGTCATTACTTTTTTCAGTACTCGTGGTTTTTCTTTGAAGCATTGGCGAAGGCTATGGCATTGTACTTAATAGAAGAAAACAAAATCAAGGTAAGCTTTGCTGACAATCAAGAAAGTCTGCATAAGCATATTGGGCATATATCTGATTGTAGGCCTAAGACCACATGCACACGTTCATTATTTCCCATCAGTATTTGTAAGCCAAAACCAGGAGTGCGTGATAAATACATAAGTGGTGATGTGTTTTTATTAGACTTTTCCTCCTAATTTTGTCTTACAAATATTGATGTAAAATACTGAATGTGGGAACGTGGCCTTAACGGGACTCTCCACTTTTTCACAGAGTTTTCCTTATTTGTTTACAATTCTGTCCTTGAGGACCTCTACAAAGGACCTTGAGGTAAATTTCAGGATAGAATTGTAAACAAAAAAGAACTGTGTGACGGGGTTGAGAAGCCCTCCTACTCTGCACTCATTGCCTGTATTAATTGCACCTGCTTGAACTCATTACCTGTATAAAAACACCTGTTCACACACTTCAAACTTTCCACCATGGTCAGGAGTCAAGACAAAAGAGCTGTCTTAGGACTAGACATGAGCAAATATCGTCAGATCCCTCCATATTCGGCTTGCTAATAGAACTTACTGCATAACTTGAGCGGGAACCCGGATACCTGCAGCGCTCCCGATAATCAGGTGTCCGGCGCTGCAGCTGCATGTGTCGCGGCTGTGTGACAGTCACAACACATGCATCGAGAGCCTGTGTGTTGTTACTGTCACACAGCTGCGACACATGCAGCTGCAGCGCCGGACACATGATTATCGGGAGTGATCCAGGTATCCGGGTTCCCGCTGCAGTTATTCGGTAAGCTCTATTAGTGAGCTGAATAAGGAGGGATCCGAAGATATTCTCTCATGTCTACTTAGGACACCAGTGACAAAATTGTAGACCTGCACAAGGCTGGGAAGGGCTGCAGGACAGTGGCCAAGCAGCTTGGTGAGAAGGCAACAACTGTTGGCACAATTATTAAAAAATGGAAGAAACACAAGATGACTGTCAATATTCCACAGTCTTGTCTCCATACAAGAGCTCACCTCGTGGGATAAGGATGATTCTGAGAAAGGTCAGGAATCAGCCCAGAACTACATGGGAAGATCTGGTCAATGACCTGAAGAGAGTTGGGACCACAGTCTCAAACATTACCGTTAGTAACACACTACGCCGAGCACTGATGATGGGTCATGGCTGGGTCTTCCAGCATGACAATGACCCGAAACACAGGAGAAGGACTTGGATATTCTGGTTACAAGTAAGCTGAGCAGCAGTACTCAATGTCAAGCAGCAAAAGCTAACAAGATTTTAGGATGTACAAAAAGGGAGATAAAATCCCGCGATCCCAACGTATTATTACCCTTTTATAAATCACTGGTGAGGCCACATCTAGAGTATGGGATCCAGTTTTGAGCTCCACATTCTAAAAAGGATATTTAGAAGTTAGAATCACTTCAAAGATGGGCAACTAGATTATTACAATGGATGGAAGGCCTCTCATATGATGAAAGGTTGGTAAAGTTGGGCTTGTGTAGCTTATAAAAAAGACGCCTCAGAGGAGGTCTCATTTACATGTATAAATATATGTGTGGCCACATTCCTTCCAAAGACTATACTAAGGACTAGGGGGCACTCATTACGGTTGGAAAAAAGGCGATTCCGGCAGCTAAATAGAAAAGGGTTCTTTACCGTTAAAGCACTCAGACAGTAGAATGTCCTACCACATGAGGTAGTAATGGCAGACACTGTGACAGCTTTTAAACATAGGCTGAACCATTTCCTTGATGCACGTAACATTGCGGGTTATAGTTAAATTAGCGACTAGGTGTACAATTGGTGGAGAAAGGTTGAAGATGATGGACCTAGGTCTTTTTTCAACCTATTTAACTATGTAACGTACACTGGACAACTAAGGAGTGGCTTCTTAAGAAGCATTTCAAGGTCCTGGAGTGGCCCAGCCAGTCTCCATACCTGAACCCAATAGAAAATCTTTGGAGGGAGCTGAAACTCAATGTTACCCAGTGACAGCCCCGAAACCTGAAAGCTCTGGAGAAGATCTGCATAGAGAAGTGGGCCAAAATCCCTGCTACAGTGTGTGCAAACTTGTACAAGAACTACAGAAAATGTCTGACCTCTGTAATTGCAAACAAAGGTTACTGTACCAAATATTAAGTTCTGTTTTTCTATTGTATCAAATAATGCAAATTAATTATGTAAAAATCATAAAATGTGATTTTCTGGATTTTTGATGTGATTCTGTCTTTCACAGTTGATGTGTACCTACGATAAAAATTACAGACCTCCATTCTTTGTAGGTGGGAAAACTTGCAAAATCGACAGTATATCAAATACTTATTTTCCCCACTGTATATATTTATATAGTGGTTAGAGCTCTGCTTTCTGATACAGACCCATTAACCCCTTCAAAACATCCGCCATACAAGTACAATGCAAGTCAGAAGTGGAGGTATGGAGCGGGATCTTGGGGTGTGCTCGCCTCATAATCGGCAGGTGATAACTGTGTGTTACAGCCAGGACCTGCCCTTAACAATCGCAGGTGGTGCAAAGCGCCGCCCGCAATCCTTAACCTGTTACATGCCACTGTCAAACTCTGACAGCTGCATTTAACACACAGCTGGATATGGGCACATCATTCTTTGCGCCCATCGGCTCGCCTGCATGACTGTGGGCTGCCAATGTGTTGCCATGACAGCAGGGGGTCTGTTAAAGACCTGTATATATCACAAGTGCTATATATACAGCATATATATAGAGAACAAGCGACCAGACGATTGCAGCTTAAAGCCCCCGAAGGGGACTAACCAGAACAGTGAAAAGGAAAAAAAAAGTTTTGAAAAATATGAAAAAATAAAATAAAAGTTCAAATCTCCCACCTTTTCCCCATTAAAATTGAAGATAATTAAAAATGAAAAAATAAACATATGTGGCATCGGCAACTTAAAAAATGTTCGATCTATCAAAAGGATGAAAGTAATTAACTTGATTGGTAAACATAAATTGAAAAAATTGAAGAGGCCAAAATCACATTTTTTTGGTCACTGCAGTAACACTAAAAATCCTGTAACAAGCTATCAAAACATCATATCTATCCTAAAATGATATAGATGAAAACGTCATCTCTCAAAGAAAAATAAAAACGTTACGAGCCTCGAAATATGGTGACACAACTTCAAATTTCTTTTAAACATGATTTTTTTTTAACCATTACAATAATAAAAAACTGCACGTTTGGTATCACTGTAATCATACTGATGAAAAGAATCATATTGTGAGGTTGTTTTTACAAAATGTACACCGTAAAAACAATTCCCAAAAAACAATGTCAGAATTGTGATTTTTTTTTTTTCACAATTTCTCTCCACCTGGATTTTTTTTCCAGTTTTCCAGTATACCATATGGTAAAATGAATGATGTAATTAAAAAGTGCAACTTGTCCCTCAAAAAACAAGCCCTCATATGTCTATGTGTACAGAAAAATAAAAAAGTAATGGCACTATGAAGACAGTGAAAACGCAAAAATGTAAATTGGACGTGTTGTGAAGGGGTTAACAGCCTTCATGGAAATATATGATAACATTGTCGCTTGCGGTCGGCATCTGAGCTGTTTACTGCCCAATGTGTTAAGGGTATGCCACACTAAAGGTACTGCCACACTTAGCGATCTCGTTAGCGATCATGATAACGACGCAAGCTAACGAGATCGTTGGTGTGATCGCTTTTAGGTCGCTAGTAGCTGCCAAACAGGAGATCTCATAAACGACACATCAGCGGTCAGCGATCTCTTTAACGACTTTGGCGGTCGTTAGGATCTGTCATTAGCATGTACTGAGCACTTCTGATTCATAGGAATTTCCAGCATCGCTCCTGCTCTCTGCGTCCTGCTAGCCTGCTTTGCAACTTCTGCGATCCTCTCTGTGACGCAAAAGACAACTTACAGATATTGCGATCCATTCCGTGACGCTAAAAACCCTAGTCCCGCCTGCGCCGCTGTCATATGCGTCACAAACGAGGACGCTCGTCGTTCGCAAAAGGTGCCAAACACAGCGATATAGGCTCACCTGCGGGACGCCAACGATCAAAAAACGGTCCAGAACGCTAGTGAACGATCAGCGACATCACAGCAGGGGCCACATCGTTGCTACATGCCACACACAACGAGGTCGCTAACGAGATCGCTAAATAGTGACGTTTATGCCACACTAAACGAGATTGCTAACGAGATCGCTAACGAGATCGCTAAAACGTCACTATTTAGCGATCTCGTTAGCGACCTCGTTGTAAGCTCTAATGTTAACTGCATAGTATCTCTCTGTTGGAACCTATAGTAGTCAAATATTATCTGTAGGTAATCCTGGAAGCTACTGTGAAATGAGTTCTCCATGCAAAAAAAAAAAATTGCTCAGGGGATTGGATTGGTGAAAAAATAAACTGTCATACAGACTTTGCAGGCACCCAACTAGATCCAGTGCAAACCAATCCGTGTTCTGCTCAGAGATAGGAAGTGCTGATGTCACCATTCTATCAGCTGCTGGACCACTGCAGTGATCAGGTGACTTTGAGCGGTGCATCATCATAAAACATCTGATAATGCACTGCTCAAGTCACCTGATCGCTGAGGTCGCAGGTGGTTGGTAGAATGGTGTCATCATCAATTCCTGTCTCTGCAGACCAAGGAGTAGCCTGTGCTAGATATAGGTAGGTGCCATTAGGTTAGTATCTTTGCTTTTTTTATATATCTTGGCAAAGTTTTATTTGAACCGGACAACTCTTGTAAATGTCTCTTTAGACGTACTACAGAAGAAATTAAATTTTACAGTCAATTACAATTAAAATCAACAGGATATCTTCTACCTTGCCCACATCATTGAGGTTCTCAATCAGGAATGCCTCCGTAACATACAGTAGTTTGAAATAGGTTTTTAAAACCAGTCAACTTGTTTACATTTCAGAGAACAAGGTCATGAGAAGACCCACATAGTTATAATATTTTAGTTTTTCCCTTAAGTTTTCCATTTTAAGTTTCAGTTTAATATTCTACAGGTACCTCGACCTCAGAGGTTTCCAGACTCGTATCAAAATGTTCTACATTCTTTGCTGCTGTCAATAATACCACATGTCACCATAAGATATGGTGAGATTCCTGAAGAGTCTCGAAATGTCAACATGAGCTTGGCAAACTTCATCAAGGTGAGATTATGTCCCTGCATGCGATATTTATAGAACACCTTTAGCTGTAACTAGATTGGACTTAGTAAAATTTTAACATTCTTAATTTCTTTTTTTCTAAAACATTTACAGTGTAACACATTTTTACACCTTTCGTAGAGCCCAGTCTCATACTTTTCCCCAAACATCATAACATATCAATAACTTTGTAGGTCAGGAAGTTGAAGGTTTTTTACTAACTTTTCCTTGATACTTAGTAGGTGTCTTACATTGATGGTTATAACCGAGTGCATTAGATTACCATTTCCCTTTGGCACTTTTCATATGACCTTCTTTTAAATCCCAGTGCTTTTGGCTGCATTGACAGCAAATTCTTTACTCATCAATATCAGCCCGTACAGGCAGCCGAGCTTCTCTTGTGTATAGAGCCAGCTTTTCTGCTTCCAAAATATCTTATGTTCGTCCTCGATCATTAGCTTCACATACAGTGGTGTAACTGCTTGGGTAGACAGCACAGCAGCTTCTATGATCGGGGGGTCCCAAAAGTGCATAGTTCTGTGCATAGGAGATAAGTTGTAATTGTGGTATAGCCTTTTTGATGAAGCCAGAGTAGAAAACAATGGGGTGTGTAAGAGGAACCAGAAAGGAATACCATAGGATGGGCAAAGGGAACTAAAGTGAAAAACCACAGGATGAGCAACCTTTTTTTTTTTTAAACCACTTATTTTGTTTTATTTCTATAAATTTAGCTTTATGAATGTGAATAATTAACTAGTTTCCCATGTTATTTCAGAGATGTCTTACATTTATGGACAGAGGATTTGTCTTCAATCTCATTAATGACTACATGTCTGGATTCAGTCTTAAAGATCCGAAGGTAAATGAATAGACTTTACGGAAATGGCATACGAACAGATATATCAAGGGTTAAAAATGTTTTTCTGCCTATAAAATGATCCTCTACCTGTTGCAATCAGCTTGCGACACTATTTGTATCATCTGTACACTTGGCGAATGTATTAATGAATATCTGTTGTTCTAATTACAGCAGATCCACTTAGGAGTTTTCTTAAAATTTAAGTTGTAAAAAACTGGCATAAAACCAGTCTAGACCAAAGCAGCCATACTGTTGACAGCTGTCCTTTATAAACTCAGACTGCATCAGATTTTTAGAACGGATTTAATAATTTGATTGGGGTTTTATTATCATATGATATATGATCCCCTCCGATTCCAAGGACGAGGACAGTACAGCCCTCAGTTATCTGCGACAGTTCTATGGAGTGGCGATACCCATGCTCAACCAAGTTTCAATTTAGATGGGGCTCATTCTCTGGATTGGTGGGGATGCCATCAATCAGAAACATAGAGATCAGGACATTATTATAGCAAAACTCTTGACAGGCTGCAATTCACATCGCAGCTACCAGGTGGCCACACACAGACATAAATAGCATAGACATCTAGAAAAGTGTAAAATATTGTTATTTTACTAAGCTGGCCATTCCGCACAGTTAATCTTGGAATTTGTCAAGCCAAGTTCATAGGTAGCTTATGAGACCTGTTTTTCATATTTCTTAATTAATTTAGTGTTAATTTTATAAAAAAAAATCACATTATAATGCTCTTGGTCTTAGCTATACTGCTGCAAATGTACATATAGTGCTGGCTGCATCTCATTACAGGGACAGCGGATCACTTACTGGCCATAGTTACTAAAACAATGAAACAGATACTTTTTAGCTTGACATGCGCAGCAAACAATTATAGGTTACTTTAGATTACCAAATCGTAAAGTTTCTCTTTCGGCATCATCCTCACTGCTTTACACAACACTTACTTTATTTCTGGTGTACAGAACATGATGATAAAATAGTAATATATTAAAGTAAATGTTGTAACTGAAATTGTTATTTCTCTATCGCTTCATTGGGGACACAGGAACCATGGGTGTATGCTGCTGCCACTAGGAGGCTGACACTATGCATATAAAAAAAGGTTGGCTCCTCCTCTTCAGTATACACCTCACCAACTGGCACCAAGCTAATCAGTTTTAGCTTAGTATCAGTAGGAGGTGGACACGGGTCTCTACTGAGACCCATATCTACCTATTGTGCGTCGTTCATTTTCAGTTTTTTTTCCGGAGGGATACAGTGTGAATGGTCACTACTGTACTCCCACGCAGAGACTATGACTACGGCGTGTACCGCCACCCCGTATCCTCATAAGTCTGGTACTTTGGCAGGACCCCAATGATCCCTGACACGGACATGTGTTCAGGTGATCACGGAAAAGAAGACCCGGGCCTGCCTCCATCTCCCACCTACTCTAGGGTCTACTATCGAACCTGGAAGGCCTAATTTTGCTGGTGTGAGTCCAACATCACCCGCCAATGAAGTTGTCGCTCCCAGCTATCTTGGCTTTTCTCCAAGCGGGACTGGATTCTGGCCTCTCTCTTGGCACTCTAAAAGGGCAAGTGTCAACCCTTTCTATCCTTTTTCAGAAGTCCTTGGCATCTCGTTCTCAAGTCAATACTTTCCTTCAGGGAGTGGCGCATACGGCTCCCCCTTACCGGAATCCTGTGGACCCCAGGGACCTCAATCTTGTTTTGGAGGTTATGAGGTGTGCTTCCTTTGAACCTCTCAGGAAGGTTCCCCTGTCTGTTTTGTCCTGGAAGGTGGCCTTTCTCGTGGCGATCACTTCCATCAGACGGGTTTCAGAATTAGCGGCTCTCTCCTGTCGCCCACCTTTCCTGGTTCTTCACCAGGATAAGGTAGTGTTGCGGCCTCTGCCTTCCTTTCTTCCCAAGGTGGTTTCCACTTTTCACTTGAATGAGGATGTTGTCCTGCCTTGCTTCTGTCCGACTCCGACTCATTCTCTGGAGCACTCTTTGAACAGGCTAGACCTGGTCCGGGCAGTGAGGATCTACCTGGATAGGACTGCTTCCTTCAGGAAGACGGATCTTCTGTTCGTCATTCCAGACGGGGCGCGGAGAGGCCTGCCGGCCTCCAAGGCTACAATTGTGCGTTGGATTAGAACTGCAATATTGGAGGCTTACCAGGTTAAGAACAGAGTGCCGCCCCTGTGATTAAGGCTCACTCTACCCGGGCAGTAGGCGCTTCCTGGGCGGTTCACCATGGGGCATCTGCCCTACAACTTTGCAAAGTGGCAACCTGGCCTTCCATCCACACGTTTGCCAAATTTTACAGGGTCCACACCTATGCTTCGGCGGACGCCAGTCTAGGCAGAAGGATCTCGCAGGCGACATTGGGGACCTCGCTGACCTGAATGGAGTTTTCCTGCCATTTTCTCCATCGCCTCATTGGGGGACACAAGACCATGGGTGTTATGCTGCTGCCACTAGGAGGACACTAAGCAATACATAATCAAAGAAGATTAACTCCTCCTGCAGTATACAGCTTCTGTTGGCTCAATTCTGAACCAGTTCTTGCTTAGTGTCTGTAGGAGGCACTAGGGTCTGCTCCCAGACCCCACTTTTTTTTCATTTTTTACCTTTTTTATTATTTTTCTCTCTTCGCACGGAAGGGTGACGGGGCTTAATGAAAAGTCCCGATCTCCCAAAAACCATCAACAGGCGGCATCGTGGAGTGTCGCCTCAACGTACCCCCTCCTGCTACGCTACCATGGGGCGACAGATCCCTTGAATGGGCCCGCTCTCCCCATGAGATACCCCTCGATGTGGGCGATGTGATATGGCGTGGAACATCGGATGGAACCCCTCACCACCTCTACGGAAAGCGGTGGCGGTATGGAGGCAGATTAAGATCCCTCTCCACCCCCTATTAAAGGGGACAGTGGATTGAGGAAGTACGGCCACATCTGCCGTAGTCCCTGCGGAGGCCCCCCTTCTTCATCTTCGGGGGTTTGTTTCTTCTCTCCCCACAGTGAGTACAAGCACCTGGGGTATGCGGCTCCTATATCTGGGCCCAACGCGACTGCTTCTCTGTGCAGGGCCGTTTGTCACCGCGGCCGCCTCTGCGTTGCGCCGCAGCCATTTCTGCGTCGCGCCGCGGCCGCAGCCATAAATTTAGTCCCCGGCTTCGGCCCGGGATAGGCCGCAACCATAAATTTAGTCCCCGGCTTCGGCCTGGGATAGGCCGCAGCCATAAATTTAGTCCCCGGCTTCGGGCCGGGATAGGCCTCAATGGGGAGGGCTGGCCGCGTGACTCCGCCCACATCGCACGCCATTAGCCGGCTTCAGATAGCATGGGATTCCCTCCTGGTCCTCCCCCTCTCCTCCCACTGCTTCTGATGCTTCTCGTGTCATACGAGAAGCGTTATTCTAATCTCGGGCGCCATCTTCCCAGTGGGACAGCTCTGCAGACGCCATTCTCCCTTTACCTGGTTCAGACACAGGACCTGGGTAAGTGCACGCTGCGACTAGGTCTACACAGCGCTTGACCTTTCTCCTGCAGCAGGCTCTCAGGGCAGAGATATGTCGCAGTCAAAGGGTGCTAAAAAGGCTGACAAAAACTACACTGTAGTATATGCCGCCTGCGTTTCATGCAACGCTTCCCTGCCGTCAAAGCATGGCTCCCAATTCTGTGCATCATGTGCCCAAGAGCCCAATGCTTCTACCGCTCAGGAGCCCCCTACTACCGTTCAGGAACCCCTACCTATTCCTGATCCCAATGAGCCGGGTCCTTCAGGGTGGCCTGCGTTTCTGGCGCAGTCTATGGATTCTCTGACTAAGGCCTTGGATACCTTCCGTGGCTCTTCTTCTAGCCAGGGCGTCCCTTTTCCAGACAGGGGCCTGTTAGCCTTCAGAGAGACCTCATCAGACAGGGGCCGACACACGGCGTCCGCAAAGCGGTCGTCTAGAAAACGCCGCCATAATGCATCTCCCAATCCATCTAGTGGTTCGGCATCGGCGAGCTCAGGCTCTCGTTCCCCCTCTCCCAGAGATCTTAGTGATCATGATTCTGAGTACGAGTCTGATACTGGTGATGACCCCAACTCGCCAGAGTTTCAAGAGTCTCTAGATTCTCTCATTGAGGCAATTAATAAAATCCTCAAGCTAGATGAAGAACCCGGGTCTCAACCGAATCATCCTATCTCTTTCAAAAGAGCCAAACGTCCTCACAAGGTGTTTGGTAACCACCCGGAGTTTACGGACATTGTTCAGGGACATAGAGATCGTCCAGACAGACTTTTTTCAGGGCTGAAGTCTCTGAAAGCACGATAACCATTTTCAGCAACGGTAGAAAAAGAGTGGACTGAATCTCCAGTGGTAGATCCACCAGTATCTCGCTTAGCTTCAAAAACCCTGCTCTCCATTTCAGACGGTTCATCCATTAAGAACCCCTCAGATAAACAGATCGACAACCTCGCCAAATCTATTTTTGAGGCTGCTGGAGCATCTCTCTCCTTCCTTTGCGGCCACCTGGGTGGCAAGGGCCAATGTGGCTTGGGCTGAGAATCTAGTTAAAATTACTAGTGATATCCCTCTTCCCTCCGAGGCACGTAATCTGGCCTATCAGATTACTCGGGCAGGCGACTACATGGTCCATGCGTCCCTAGATGCAGCTAATTGCGCTGCACTCACAGCCGCCAATGCTATCGCCATTCGGAGGTCCCTTTGGCTCCGAGAGTGGCGTGCAGACTCTGCTTCAAAGAGGACTTTGACTTCGCTGCCTTATCTTTCAGGGCGTCTCTTTAGAGATCGTCTTGATCAGATTATTTCTGACGCTACAGGCGGCAAAAGTAAATTTCTTCCGCAGCGCAGAATCAATCGGCCCTTTAGGTCTCAATACCAAAGTCGTTCCCGGCCATTTCGTAGCTCCTTTAATTGGTCCTCTGCCTCGACCTCTTCTCGAGCACCCCGTTCTTCTCGCAGAGACAGGGGCTCACAACCATAGTTCAGGCCCTCTCAGCCCTGGAGAAACAGATTCTCCCAGGCGGGAAATAAGAGCTCCTCCTCTCGCAAATTATCTTCCCAATGACTCCTTGCTGGGGATGGGGGACCCAAACAAGTTAGGCGGCCGCCTACTCTTGTTCCGCGAGGTCTGGGGGTCGATCGTTCAAGACCGGTGGGTCCGAGATCTTGTACAATCCGGCTACAAGATCGAATTCTTGTCTCTCCCCCCAAGGCGTTTCTTCTAGTCTCGCCCCCCAAAGTCCAAGGATCTCGCAATTCCCTTTCTTCATGCCCTAAACATACTTCGTACCAGCGGGGTCATCGTCCCAGTTCCTCACAAGGAAAGATTCAAAGGGTTTTACTCAAACCTCTTTGTGGTTCCCAAGAAGGACGGCTCCTTGCGTCCTATTCTGGACCTAAAATTGCTGAACAAATTCATCAGAGTCCGCCATTTCAGAATGGAATCCCTCCGTTCTGTTGTCACATCCCTAGAAAGAAAATAATACTTGGCGTCTATCGACATCAAGGATGCGTACCTACACATTCCGATTTTCAGAGGCCATCAAAGGTTTCTGCGTTTTGCAGTCGGAGAGGATCATTTTCAATTTGCCGCCCTGCCTTTCGGACTCGCAACGGCCCCCAGAGTGTTCACAAAAGTCATGGCGGCCGCCATGTCAATTTTACACTCTCGGGGTGTGGTGGTCCTCCCGTACCTGGACGACCTGCTCATCAAAGGTCCGACTTTTCGGGCCTGCGCAGAGTGTGTCGAGATCACTATCGACACCCTCTCCCGCCTGGGTTGGCTAGTCAATCTGGACAAGTCTTCTCCCATTCCCTCTCAGAAGATTCCTTTTCTGGGAATGATTCTGGACACCTCCCAAGGGTTGATATCTCTCCCTCCAGAGAAGATTGCTTCTCTGAGGCGGGGAGTGCTCCTGTTGTCTCTAGGCCGCTCCCACTCTCTTCGGGTCACCATGCAGGTCCTCGGGAAAATGGTAGCCTCCATCGAGGCAGTACCGTTCGCCCAGTTCCATCTTCGACCTCTTTAACAGGAGCTAATATCAGTCTGGGACAGGAATTCAGCGTCCCTAAGTCGCCGCTTTCGTCTTTCTCCCAGAGTCAAAAGCTCCCTGAAATGGTGGACAAATGCTTCATCGCTGAATCAAGGGAAATCTTTCCTGCCTGTCCATTGGCTGGTGGTGACCACCGACGCCAGTCTCCTCAGATGTGGAGCGGTGTTCCTTCACCACACGGCTCAAGGCCGCTGGTCTCTCCCAGAGAGCCGTCTCCCGATCAACATCCTGGAGATCAGAGCTATCAAACTAGCTCTCTTGCAGTTCCATCATCTTTTGGCCGGTCGTCCCATCCGGATCCAGTCAGACAACGCCACGGCCGTGGCGTACATCAACCGTCAGGGAGGCACTAGGAGCAGAACAGCGATGCTCGAGGTATCACACATCCTGCGCTGGGCTGAGGAAAACCGCTCTCTCATCTCCGCGGTTCACATCCCAGGAGTGGACAATTGGGAGGCCGACTTCCTCAGTCGCCAAGGCTTAGACTCAGGGGAATGGTCCCTGCACCCGGAAATGTTTCAACTCATTTGCCAGCGTTGGGGCATGCCGGATGTGGATCTCATGGCTTCCAGGCTGAATGCCAAAGTTCAGACTTTCATAAGTCGATCTCGCGATCCACTAGCCATCGGATCGGATGCGCTAGTCCTTCCTCGGAGTCAATTTCGTCTTCCTTACATCTTTCCACCTCTTCCGTTAATCCCCAGGGTGATTCGGAAGATCAAGGCAGAAGGCGTTCCTCTCATTCTGGTCGCTCCGGACTGGCCTCGCCGTCCGTGGTACGTGGAACTAGTGCGTCTGTTCGCAGACATCCCTTGGAAGTTACCAGACCGTCCGGACCTTCTGTCACAGGGTCCGATTTACCATCACAATTCGAATTTGACGGTATGGCCATTGAAGCCTGGATCTTAGGTCAGGCTGGTTTTTCTCACAAAGTTGTCTCCACAATGGTCAATGCCAGGAAGCCGGCTTCCGCCCGCATTTATCATCGTGTCTGGAAAACATTCTTTTCCTGGTGTAAGGACAAAGGTCGTTCCCCTTTGGTTTTCTCTATCCCTTCCATTCTGGAATTTCTCCAAGCAGGAATGGACTCGGGGTTAGCACTCTCCTCCCTCAAGGGGCAGATTTCCGCTTTGTCCGTCCTTTTCCAGCGACGGATCGCATCTAAGTCTCAGGTCAGGACTTTTATTCAGGGAGTGTCACATCTTGCTCCGCCCTACAAGAGGCCTTTGGCGCCTTGGGATCTTAATCTGGTCCTCAGTGCATTACAGGAATCTCCCTTCGAGCCTTTGCCGGAAGTGCCTTTATCTCTTCTTTCCTGGAAGGTTGTCTTCCTAGTGGCAATTACCTCTATCAGGCGAGTATCGGAGTTGGCAGCTTTGTCTTGTAAACCTCCTTTTCTCATTTTTCACCAGGACAAGGTAGTCCTTAGGACTTCTCCTTCTTTCATACCAAAAGTCGTTTCGGCTTTTCATATCAATGAAGAGATAGTCTTGCCCTCGTTTTGTCCGACGCCGATTCACCGTACTGAAAAAGCCCTTCACACCTTGGATTTGGTGAGGGCTCTCCGAAGGTACATTTCGAGAACTGCATCTTTCCGTAAATCAGACGCCCTGTTTGTGCTTCCGGAAGGACGCAGACAGGGTCTTCCTGCTTCCAAGGCCACATTAGCCAGATGGATCCGTTTGGCGATCCAAGAGGCGTATCGTGTAAAAGGTCAGCCTATCCTGGCTGGGATTAAGGCACACTCCACTCGGTCTGTGGGGGCCTCCTGGGCCATTCAGCACCAGGCTTCGGCACAGCAAGTGTGCAAGGCTGCGACTTGGTCCAGTCTTCATACTTTTGTCAAGCATTACCAAATCCATGCTCAAGTTTCTTCAGATGCGACACTTGGCAGACAAATTCTGCAATCAGCTGTTGCGCATCTGTAAGTTCTCCGTTGACTGTTTAAGCGTTTTATGCATGTGGTTCACGAGGCTTCATCTACGATTATGGCTTCCCACCCAAGGACTGCTTTGGGACGTCCCATGGTCTTGTGTCCCCCAATGAGGCGATGGAGAAAAGGAGATTTTTGTGTACTCACCGTAAAATCCTTTTCTCCGAGACGCTCATTGGGGGACACAACTCCCACCCTTGTTTAGCCTGTAGCCTCGTTGTTTCTTTGAATTGTTGACATATTGCACTCTGTTATGAGCTCCTACTGCTTTGGCACCGAACTGGTTCAGGATTGAGCCAACAGAGGGTGTATACTGCAGGAGGAGGAGTTAATCTTCTTTGCTTATGTATTGCTTAGTGTCCTCCTAGTGGCAGCAGCATAACACCCATGGTCTTGTGTCCCCCAATGAACGTCTCGGAGAAAAGGATTTTACGGTGAGTACACAAAAATCTCCTTTTTTCCAACTCCAGAGACTGCTTTGGGACGTCCCATGGTTCCTGTGTCCCCAATGAAGCGATAGAGAAAACAGGATTTTGGTACTTGCCGTAAAATCTGTTTCTCGGAGCATTCATAGGGGACAATGCACCCTCCCATATGTTTACAACTCTTGTCCTTTCTTCTGATTCCTATTGTTATGATTGAGTTGTCTGTTATGTTGTTTGGTTCTGTCATGTTGTTCTCCTACTGCTTTCTCACTAACTGATTAGCTTGGTGCCAGTCTGTGGGGTGTATACTGCAGAGGAGGAGCCAACCTTTTTTTATATGCATAGTGTCAGCCTCCTAATGACAGCAGCATACACCCATGATTCCTGTGTCCCCCAATGAACTCTCCGAGAAACAGATTTTACGGTAAGTACCAAAATCCTGTTTTGATTTAGAGTCAATTTAGAGCAAACTTTTATTTCAAGAAAGGTAAGGCGGACCTGTCACTTGGTAAAAACAAAACTGAGATAAATACATTATAAAAATCCCTGAGCGCCCCTGATTCTTCTTTTCTTTGTTTTGTGCTGCTTCGCTCCATTGCAGAAATATTCTCATTTGTTTCATTTGAAGCTCAGTATGTGAAATCTCTACTTTGCAGTCCAATTGAGTGTTTTTTTCAGAATTTTCTCTGTAGGCACGTACTTTCACCCTTCTCTCTGATGCTGCCAAGCACAGCTCAGCAGTGGATCTAGCAGTCTGTCAATCTAAGATGCTGCTGAACTGTGATTCGTAGCATCTGGGAGGGATGGGTGAAAGTGCATGCCACCAGATAAGACTGTGAAGAAATGTCCAGTTGGACTGCAAGCAGAGATTTCACATGGTGCGCTCCAAAAGAAACAAACGTGATTATCTTCAAAGGAGTTTTGTAGCATAAAAGGGAGAATTGCAAAAGAAGTAGATGATAAACATTATTTAACTAAATCTTTGGAACAAGTATCAGGTCTTCTTTAACTTTTATTGAGAACCAAATAAATACACTAAATCTGTAGAAAAACATGGTCTTGCTGCCCCTGTCACAAACAAAAAGTGCATATACTAGTCTTATATGTCCACAAACTGTCCTGATTCTCATGCTCTGTAACTTACCATCCTCTCTTTTTGAGTGGGGAGTTCCTCTTCATCATTATTCTGCCAGTATTTTAAGTAAGAATCTGTGAATAGCAGAAGACATTCGTGTTCCACCTGTTTAAAACCGATGTATTGCTAACTGAGAATTGAAAACAACACTATAAAAGTTGTCCAGTCTGTCACTCTATGTGACTGCAGACTTGTAAATCTTCAAATTATGCACACTGCAAGTTGTAAGGATCCTTCAATGCCAGCGCTGGGAATGGCGGTCATGTGACCGCAAGTATGTGCTATGCATAGACCAGGCCACATTCCAACTAGCCTGTTTCTGGCCTCACTCAGTACACTTGCATTGAACGTGGCTGCATCCATCTAGTCGGAATGTGGCCTGGAGTATACATATCTTATACTTGCGGACACATGGCATCGGAGAATTCTCATAGCGCGCAGCAAGGAAAAATCACAATGAAGATAAGCCTGACAGTGTTTACATCTGTTGCTGCTTTTTCTAGCTTCCTCCGCCCTGATGCTCCATATTATTCAGGAATCCATTTTACATTGCTTCTTTCATAGTATCTGTTATGATTTGGTAGCTGAGGAGAGCAGGCAAAAACGGCAATACACCAGAGAGGTTGGAATCTACTGGATTGCAGTACCCTGACTAACCACCACAACTAAAGGTAGCCGTGGAGCGTACCTACGTTGGTCCTAGACGCCTCGTCACAGCCTGAGAGGTTAACTACACCTAAAGATAGAAAGAGGAAAGCTATCTGCCCCGGAGCAGATCCCCAAACAACATAGGAAGCCCCCAAACATGTAATGGCAGTTAGACAAGAGGAAATACAGACACAGACAGAAAATAGTATGAGCAAACATTGGGGCCCAATCTTCCTAGAAGGAAAAGGATAGGAAGGACACTTACTGCAATCCAAAAAACCCTAAAAAATACTAACTCTACTAATTGCAAAAACACCTGAGATCACACGACCTCTACCACCTAAATTAGTTCTCTGGTGTAACAAAACTAAGCCGCAGCCACTGAAAAAACTGGAAAAGGCAAATTAACAAATAACAGTGGCTCAGATAAACTGAGAGGAGCACAAGCCCACGGAGGGGACCTGGCTGACCTCCACAGAAGTGCAGGAAAAAATGCAAAAAGCAAGCACAAAAATAAAAGCAGAAAATATCTTATCTGTTAGCAGAAGATGCAGGCAAGACTCAGCAAGCTTCCAAGTGAACCAGGAACCAAAGTTGAGACAAGAACAATTGATCACCGGCAACCCTGATGGGAGGGAACCTCCCTTATATAAGGCCAGTCTGTAACTCCTGATTGCCAATCTTCACAATCTTCATTGAATGGTTCAGTACTGTTTGTAACCACCAGAGGGAGCTTCTGCTCAGAATTCATTTCTAACACATTCACAACAGTACCCCCCCCTTGAGGAGGAGTCACCGAACCCTCATTTGGGCAACCAGGTCGGTCAGGATGAGCTCTGTGATACGCACGGATCAGTCTCCTAGCATGGATGTCCGAAGCAAACACCCAAGAATTGTCCTCCTGACCATAACTTCTCCACTTAACCAAATACTGGAGTTTCCGTCTAGAAAAACGAGAATCCAATATTTTCTCAACCACATACTCCAGATTGCCCTCAACCAAAACAGGGTCAGGAGGCGCAGCCATAGGAACCACTGGCTCGACAAACCTCTTCAATAAGGACTTGTGGAACACGTTATGGATCTTAAATGTCCCTGGAAGAAGTAAACGAAAGGAAACAGGATTGAGAATCTCCATGATCTTATAAGGTCCAATGAACCTAGGCTTAAACTTAGGAGATGCAACTCTCATAGGGATATTTCTTGAGGACAACCAGACCAAGTCCCCCACTTCAAACCGAGGACCATCAGTCCTATGCCGGTTGGCAAACCGCTGGGCCCTCTCCTGAGAGAGGACAACCTCTCCACTACCTGGTCCCAAATCTGCTGCATACGCTCCACAACAGAGTCAACACCTGGACAGAAAGAAGCCTCCGTCTGTCCCGAAGAAAATCGAGGGTGAAACCCAAAATTGCAGAAAAATGGAGACATCAAAGTGGCAGAGCTAGCCCTATTATTAAGAGCAAACTCAGCCAAAGGCAAAAAAGAGACCCAGTCATCTTGATCAGCAGACACAAAGCATCTCAGATAAGTCTCCAATGTCTGGTTTGTTCTCTCAGTTTGTCCATTGGTCTGAGGATGAAAAGCCGAGGAGAAAGTCAATTGAACACCAAGTTTAGAACAAAAAGTCCTCCAAAATCTGGAAACAAACTGGACTCCTCTGTCAGACACAATGTTCTCAGGAATGCCGTGTAACCGAACCACGTGCTGAAGGAACAAAGGCACCAATTCGGAGGAGGAAGGCAACTTAGGTAATGGCACAAGATGTATCATTTTGGAAAACCTATCACAAATCACCCAGATAACGGTCATTCTCTGAGAAACAGGAAGGTCGTAAATGAAATCCATAGAGATATGGGTCCATGGTCTCTTGGGCACAGGCAATGGCATCAACAAACCACTAGAGCGAGAGCAAGGCTTGGAGCGAGAGCAAGTCCCGCAGGACTGCACAAATTCCCTGACGTCACGAGACAAAGTAGGCCACCAAAAGGACCGACTAACCAAGTCTCTGGTACCAAAAATTCCGGGATGACCGGCCAACGCAGAACAATGAATCTCAGACATCACACTCTTTTTCCACCGGTCTGGGACAAACAATTTCCCAATAGGGCAGCGCTCGGGTTTATCCTCCTGACACCCTTCCAGAGCCAGTCTCAAATTGGGCGAGATTGCGGAAAGAACTACACCCTCTTTCAAAATAACAGCAGGATCAGATAACTCAGGAGAGTCCGCAAGGAAACTCCTCGAGAGGGCATCCGCCTTAACATTCTTACTGCCAGGAAGAAAGGAAACCACAAAATTAAAACGTGTGAAAAACAAGGCCCACCTGGCCTGTCTAGGATTAGATCGCTTGGCTGATTCCAGATAAACCAGATTCTTATGGTCTGTGAGGACCACCACCTAATGTTTGGCTCCCTCCAGCCAATGTCTCCACTCTTCAAAAGCCCACTTCATGGCCAATAACTCCGATTACCCACGTCATAATTACGTTCAGCTGGAGAAAATTTTCGAGAGAAAAAGGCACAAGGGTTACTTTTAGAGGTCTCTGGATCTCTTTGGGACAAAACGGCACCTGCCCCAATTTCAGAGGCAACAACCTCCACCTGAAATGGCAGAGAAAACATCAGGCTGCCGTAGAACAGGAGCAGAAGTGAATCTCTGCTTAAGTTCCTGAAACGCAGAGACTGCCTCAGGAGGCCAATTCACCACATCAGAACCCTTTTTGGTCAAATCAGTCAATGGTTTAACAATAACAGAGAAATTACCAATAAATTTACGATAAAAATTGGCAAAACCCAAGAATCTCTGAAGAGCCTTTAATGAAGTAGGTTGGACCCAATCACAGATGGCCTGAACCTTGACCGGGTCCACTTCAATAACAGATGGGGACAAAATGAATCCCAGAAATGAGATCCTCTGTACGCCAAAAAGACACTTTGATCCCTTCACATACAGAGCATTCTCTCTCAAAATCTGGAACACAGTCCAGACATGCTTCACATGAGAGTCCCAGTCATTGGAAAAAACCAAGATATCATCCAAATAAACAATCAGAAATTTATCCACAAAATCCCTGAAAATGTCATTCATGAAGGACTGAAAGATGGAAGGAGCATTAGTGAGCCCAAAGGGCATCACTAGGTACTCAAAATGCCCCTCTGGGGTATTAAATGCCGTCTTCCATTCATCCCCGTGCTTAATGCGAATAAGGTTATACGCCCCCCTGAGGTCAAGCTTGGTAAACCAAGTAGCACTTTTCACCCTGGAAAACAGGTCAGAAATCAAGGGTAACGGATATTGATATTTCACAGTGATATTGTTCAAGAGACGATAATCAATACACGGCCTTAATGAACCATCCTTTTTGGCCACAAAGAAAAAACCGGCACCCAAGGGTGAAGAGGATGGTCTGATATGACCCTTCTCCAATGACTCCTTGATATAAGACCGCATAGCTTCATGTTCAGGTACAGACAAGTTAAAAAGGCGACCTTTAGGGAATTTACTACCAGGCACTAATTCAATAGCGCAGTCATAGCTCCTATGGGGGGCAAGGATGCAGATTTACTTTCGCTAAACACATCAGAAAAATCAGTCAAAAAGTCAGGAACATCCTGAGCCTGGGGAGAGGCAGAAAAAACAGGAGTGTTGGCATTAACACATTGGCAGCCCCAACTGGTTACAGACACAGATTTCCAATCCAAAACAGGATTATGAGACTGTAACCAAGGGAAACCTAGTACAATAATGTCATGCAGATTATACAGCACCAAAAATTTGCAACTCTCCTGATGATCAGGTTCAACCCTCATTATCACCTGAGTAGAGAACTGGGGTTTATTCTCAGCCAAAGGGGTAGAATCAATCCCCAGTAGGGGAATAGACTTCCGTAGGGGTATCAAGGGAAACCCACAACGTTTAGCAAAATCAAAATCCATCAGGTTAATAGCTGCTCCCGAATCAACAAAAGCCTGAGCAGAAAATGTAGACAGGGAGCAAATCAGGGTAACAGTCAACAGAAATTTAGTCTGAACACTACCTAAGACAACTGAGCGTGCAAAACGTCTTCCCCGCTTAGGACAGACTGAAATAGCATGAGAGGCATCACCACAGTAGAAACATAACCCATTGCATTTCTAAACTCATGACGCTGTGCCCCAGAAGCCACTCTATCACACTGCATGGGTTCAGAAGCTGGTTCACAAGGCAACACTATTCCACGCATACCTCTACGCTCACGCAAACGTCTGTCAATTTGAATCGCTAATGACATAGAATCATTGAGACCAGAGGGAGCAGGGAAACCCACCATAACATCTTTTACATTCTCTGACAAACCCTTCCGAAAAAGGGCTGCCAAAGCATCATCATTCCATTTGGTCAGGACTGCCCACTTTCGGAATTTCTGACAGTATAACTCAGCGTCCTCAAGCCCTGATTTAATGCCAACAAGGTTTTTTCAGCTTGATTAGTGACATTAGGTTCATCGTACAATAACCCCAGAGCCAGAAAAAATGCATCAACATTACTCAAAACAGGGTCCCCAGGTGTCAGGGAAAAAGCCCAATCCTGAGGATCGCCGCGCAGGAGAGAGATGACAATTTGAACCTGCTGTGCTGCGTTCCCTGAGGACTTAGGTTTTAAGGCAAAAAACAACTTACAGTTATTTTTGAAATTCAGAAATTTAGCTCGATCCCCTAAAAACAAATCTGGCATGGGGATCCTAGGTTCCACAACCGGCAACCCTGCAAGATAGGTAGCAATACTCCGAACTTCAGTGGCAAGCTGATCCACACGGCCAGACAACTGTGCAAACTCCATTGAGAGAAAAAAAAATCCTCAGCACCCAGAGAAAAAGAGGGGAAAAAAAATGCAACAAACAGAAAAAAAGAAATCTCTGACAACTAACAACTTTTTTTTTTTTTTTCACACTATTTTTCCCTTCTGTGAGTACCATATAATTTTCAGTTTGGCCGGTGATACTGTTATGATTTGGTAGCTGAGGAGAGCAGGCAAAAACGGCAATACACCAGAGAGTGTTGTGAATGTGCTAGAAATGAATTCTGAGCAGAAGCTCCCTCTGGTGGTTACAAACAGTACTGAACTATCCAATGAAGATTGTGAAGATTGGCGATCAGGTGTTACTGACTGGTCTTATATAAGGGAGGTTCCCTCCCATCAGGGTTGCCGGTGATCAATTGTTCTGGTCTCATCTTTGATTCCTGTTCACTTTGTAGCTTGCTGTTTCGTGCCTGCATCTTCTGCTAACAGATAAGACATTTTCTTCTTTATTTTTTTGTGCTTGCTTTTTGCATTTTGTCCTGCACTTCTGTGGGGGTCTGCCGGGTCCCCTCCGGGGGCTTGTGCTCCTCTCAGTTTAGTTCGGCCACTGTTGTTTGTCCATTTGCCTTTTCCAGTTTTTTCAGTGGCTGCTGTTTAGTTTTTGTTACACCAGAGAACTAATTTAGGTGGTAGAGGTCGTGTGATCTCAGGTGTTTTTGTAATTAGTAGAGTTGGTACTTTTCAGGGTTTTTTGGGATTGCAGTAAGTGTCCTTCCTATCCTTTTCTATTTAGGAAGTTTGGGCCCCAACGTTTGCTCATACTATTTTCTGTCTGTGTCTGTATTTCCTCTTGTCTAACCGCCATTACATGTTTGGGGGCTTTCTATGTTCTTTGGGGATCTGCTCCGGGGCAGATAGTTTTCTTCTTTCTATCTTTAGGTGTAGTTAGCTTCTCAGGCTGTGACGTGGCGCCGTGACCCGGATACGAACCGGGGTTGCTGCAGCCACAACGCAGAGTACTAACCACTATACGATCACGGCGTCACGTCACAGCCTGAGAGGTTAACTACACCTAAAGATAGAAAGAGGAAAGCTATCTGCCCCGGAGCAGATCCCCAAAGAACATAGGAAGCCCCCAAACATGTAATGGCGGTTAGACAAGAGGAAATACAGACACAGACAGAAAATAGTATGAGCAAACGTTGGGGCCCAATCTTCCTAGAAAGAAAAGGATAGGAAGGACACTTACTGCAATCCAAAAAACCCTAAAAAATACCAACTCTACTAATTGCAAAAACACCTGAGATCACACGACCTCTACCACCTAAATTAGTTCTCTGGTGTAACAAAACTAAGCCGCAGCCACTGAAATAACTGGAAAAGGCAAATTAACAAATAACAGTGGCTCAGATAAACCACGGAGGGGACCTGGCTGACCTCCACAGAAGTGCAGGAAAAAATGCAAAAAGCAAGCACAAAAATAAAAGCAGAAAATATCTTATCTGTTAGCAGAAGATGCAGGCAAGACTCAGCAAGCTTCCAAGTGAACCAGGAACCAAAGTTGAGACAAGAACAATTGATCACCGGCAACCCTGATGGGAGGGAACCTCCCTTATATAAGACCAGTCTGTAACTCCTGATTGCCAATCTTCACAATCTTCATTGAATGGTTCAGTACTGTTTGTAACCACCAGAGGGAGCTTCTGCTCAGAATTTATTTCTAACACATTCACAACAGTATCATTCAGCATGACATAACACACTACATCTTGTGGTATTATTTCAATCCACTCAGCACTAGTTTATATTTTTTCAGTTTAATAGATGAAGTTGTTGATGTTATTTTACCTAATGTCAGAGCCTTTCATAGACCGAAGGTAGCCTTATTAAACCATCAATGGATATAATTTTAAGTATGATTATTACGTAGAGGAAACAGTGCTGTACAGTAACTAGTGTATATAAAAAGGTTAACAGTTTGTATTCTATTACTACAAAACTATTAGTGATTCTTTTAATAATAAGGGTTGCCAGGTAGATCCAAATATTTCAACCAAACAGAGAGAAAATCAAATATGCAAACATTGCATTCAAAAGCAACCAAGCTGGTACTAAGCAGTGAGGCGGCGGATAAGTAGTGGAAAACAAGAGCAGTTCAACAGCTGTACAGGGCTAAGGGGATTAACACATAAAATGTTGCAGTTGTAAAAATAATGAGTGAGGATCTATAATAAATCTGAGCTAATATATGAGTAGCCATTTACAGGCACTACACTAAAAGTAATGCCCATATATAAAAATAAACAGTAAGCAACACCTCAGACTATGTAGTGCTCTACGGTGAGTACTGCATCGAGTTTTCTGCCCCCAAAAAATAGGCTTACAATGGTAACTCTGACAAAGCAGCTCACTATTTTATTGCTATCAGAGTCAAATTGGCCTCCTGACCAAACAGTATTTGTCTTTTTTATACATGCACTACTGGGATGAAGACAGACAGAGTCCAAAGTGACTGTCGAGGCTTCTCTCAAGCTCCTTTTTTTTGCGGGGGGCATTCCAATGGAAATTCTGACATAGTGTTCAACATAGAGTCTTGCATAAGTGTGAACTTAGCCTAATTATTAGGTATAGTAGAAAGTAGAAATAGAAGAAACCGAGGACCATTTTTCAGCTAGATGTCTTGGAGATCATTGGTAATGTTTCTGAAGAATAAAGTGTAATGCTAATCTTGAATTAGCTCCATTTCCCAATCTGGAGAAGAAACTTTGGCCTTGATACTGTTGTTGTCACGTAATGTGGGACATTCTGAGACATTGTGCCTGCTCCAAATTAAATTGTAAAATCCAAATACGTGCACGGAAGAGCCACACTGATACACTGAGCATCAAGGTCGATCTCTCTTTATTACATCATAGGTCAGTGTCTATAGAGGCATTTTCTGTACATACATTGTAGGAATATAATTGGCTCAGCTTATCTCTACATATGTGCTGGCATTCACATGCATACATCTTATTGGCTAAAGTTAATACTGTCTACATGCAGCTGTAGAGTTTAGGTGTGGCTCTATCTCTTCTGTACCTTCACTTTGCTATGTGATATCTCTAAGTCTGTTAGACAAAGAAATTCCTTAGACTCTCTTCTCTCAAAACATATTTAGAATTGAGAGTCCTCAGTGGTTGATACCTTTTAATGGCTAACTGAAAAGATGGTAACAAATTGCAAGCTTTCAAGACTACTCAGGTCTCTTCATCAGGCAAAGACTAATACAACATCTGAAGAATCACATATTTATACACAACACAGCACAGAAATAATGCAATAGATAAGACAAGTGACGTAAAGCAGAACTGTCAATATGGGAGAGGGATGAACAGTTGTGGCAATAAATATTGGACCAGTTCATAGATAAGGAGTGTGAAACTTTTATTGCCCTCTGATTGGGGTCTGGTAATGTTTTGTGATGCTCCACCGGGCTCTTAAGGGTATGCCACACTAAACAACATCGCTAACGGGATCGCTAAAAAACGTCACTATTTAGCGATCCCGTTAGCGATGTTGTTGTGTGCGGCAGCTGCCAGCGACGAGCTTCCTGCTGTGATCTCGCTCGTCGCTGGAATCGTTCCGGACCCTATTTTCGTCGCTGGCGCCCCGCTGGGTAAGTATATATCGCTAAGTGTGGCACCTTTTTTAGCGATTTAGCGGTACTTTTGTACCGCTAAAGTCGTTAAGGAGATCGCTAACCGCGATAGCGTCCTAACGACATCGCTAAAATAGGTAGCTACTAGCGATATAGAAACAATCCCGCTAGCGATCTCATTAGTATGCGACGCTAACGAGATCGCTAGCGGGATTATGTAGTGTGGCAGTACCTTTAGGAGCAAATTCCTTAATTGATGTAAAGGGCCATAAATCCATGCGATATCTTCATTCCAGCATTGAGAGTGTCAAAGGTTGTCATCATTTTGTATTCACAAACTCTCCTGTGTCTCTGAGATGTGAAATTACAAGGATGAATTCTCATCGCCACACAATAAGAGAAAAGAGAATGGATCTACCTGTGGCCAAACATTTTTGTATCCCCGGTCATAGTATGATGGACATGAAATTACTTGTTATTTTTTTATGAAGAAAATAATCTGAGCAGCTAGAAAATTGTTGTACACCATCCATCAATTTAGTTCTTAAATGTTCATGATCAAAGTTAGATTGTCCACCTTTGTCCTGCTCTAATTTTGGATATTGGTTTTAGCTTAGATATGGAGATTTACTGGTATAAAATAAACTGCTCAAAAAAATAAAGGGAACAATTAAACAACAGAATATCACTCCAAGTAAATCAAACTTCTGTAAAATCAAACTGTCCGCTTAGGAAGCAACACTGATTGACAATCAATTTCACATTCTGTTGTGCAAATGGAATAGACAACAGATGGAAATTATTGGCAATTATCAAGACACACTCAATAAAGGAGTGGTTCTGCAGGTGGGGACCACAGACCACATCTCAGTACCAATGATTTCTGGCTGATGTTTTGGTCACTTTTGAATGTTGGTTGTGCCTTCACACTCGTGGTAGCATGAAACTGACTCTACGACCCACACAAGTGGCTCAGGTAGTGCAGCTCATCCAGGATGGCACATCAATGCGCGCTGTGAAAAGAAGGTTTGCTGTGTCTGTCAGCGTAGTGTCCAGAGGCTGGAGGCGCTACCAGGAGACAGGCTAGTACACCTGGAGACATGGAGGGGGCCGTAGGAGGGCAACAACCCAGCAGCAGGACCGCTACCTCCGCCTTTGTGCAAGGAGGAACAGGAGAAGCACTTCCAGAGCCCTGCAAAATTACCTCCAGCAGGCCCCAAATGTGCATGTGTCTGCACAAACAGTTAGAAACCGACTCCATGAGGATGGTCTGAGGATTTGACGTCCACAGATGGGGCTTGTGCTCAAAGCCCAACACCCTGCAGGATGCTTGGCATTCGCCACAGAACACCAGGATTGGCAAACTCACCACTTTCGCCCTGTGCTCTTCACAGATGAAAGCAGGTTCACACTGAGCACATGTAACAGACATGACAGAGTCTGGAGACGCCGTGGAGAGCGATCTGCTGCCTGCAACATCCTTCAGCATGACCGGTTTGGCAGTGGGTCAGTAATGGTGCGGGTGGCATTTCTTTAGAGGGCCGCACAGCCCTCCATGTTCTCGCCAGAGGTAGACTGAGATGAGATCCTCAGACCCCTTGTGAGACCATATGCTGGTGCGGTTGGCCAAGGGTTCCTCCTAATGCAGGACAATGCCAGACCTCATGTGGCTGGAGTATGTCACCAGTTCCTGCAAGATGAAGGCATTGAAGCTATGGACTGACCCGCCCATTCCCCAGACCTGAATCCAATTGAGCACATCTGGGACATCATGTCTAACTCCATCCACCAACGTCACGTTGCACCACAGACTGTCCAGGAGTTGGATGCTTTAGTCCAGGTCTGGGAGGAGATCCCTCAGGACACCATTTGCCGCCTCATCAGAAGCATGCCCAGGTGTAGGGAGGTCATACAGGCATGTGGAGGCCACACACACTACTGAGCATCATTTTGATTTGTTTTAAGGACATTACATTCCACATTAATTTTGTGTGTGACTCCAAATCTAGGCCTCCATTGGTTAATAAATTTGCTTTCCATTGATGATGTTTGTGTGATTTTGTTGTCAGCACATTCAACTTTGTACAGAACAAAGTATTCAATGAGAATATTTCATTCATTCAGATCTAGGATATATTATTTGAGTGTTCCCTTTATTTTTTTGAGCAGTGTATTTTGGGGCAATTTGGTTTATAGTCACTTACACATTATTCTTGCAGAAAGCAAATGTGAATGATGTCAATAGAAGCATTTATGTCATATAAACTCCTTATCAACTGATAAATCATCCAACACAATAAAGACTTTACTGCGATACAAACAAACATAGGTATCAAGTTCGTTTACTTTGCTGATTGCCAGATGGGAACAAATATTCTTTTGTTGAAATCCTGCTGATAGCATACAGTATATTCAGGCTGTATGACATGATAAATAATAAGGTGTCATTTTACCATGAGGAATAATCGTTCATTAACGCACTGTTAGAATATATCAGGGGACCACAATTCATGCAAATCCTAAGTAATAAAACCTGTATGTAGATTTTATATTCCAAAAAAATTGCATGCCAAATATGATAAATTAGGGTAAAGTTTCTTATTTTTGCATGCACTGTCAATTCATGGAAAGAAAATAAATTAGACTCACTTGACATGTCCATTTGTCATCTGTATGTAACGGATTTAATATTAAAAAACTGGATCTGTTACGAATGAAGCAAAAGCAGGCGCAAAATGGAAACCAACCTTTCTGATCCATTTCCCATGTTAAAAACCGGATCCAGTTGCTATTGGATGAAGAAAAAAGTTGTGCAGACAATATTTTTTGTTCCAACTTAAAAAAGGATGAGGAAATGAGGTAAAACTGAAGACATTTTATGACACTTCTTTTCCCATTCAGATGAATGGCTCCTGTACTGGAAAGCTTTATTTCCATTTTTTTTTAGCCCAAAATAGAACCAAAAAATGGAAATAACTTCTGAATGTGTGAAGAGTCTTTGTGTTAAAGCTATTCTGCTGCTAGCTGAGGGATCAGCTCTAGAAATCCTTGTCGATCAGTCATGATCGCTGAAGAGACTCCAGCTGCCGATACATTTCCTCTATAGTAGACTCTACAGGTAAAAAGCAGTAATGTATGCCAGTCATTCAAATAACCATCCAAATAATACATGAAAGAGAGAGGACCACCAGACTGATCTTGCTAATAGAGGGGGTCCCAAATGACAACGTCCATAACCCCAAAGCAGTTGTCTTAATGAGACAACCCTTCAACCAAAACCCTATCTCGTCTATATTGAATGTGTAATGTTTGATGTGAGTGACGCAGGGCTGCTAGATAAATGTTGCAGATCTGACCACTTATTTCTTGTTCATGTTCAATTGACAGATTCTAAATGAATACAAATTTGAATTTCTACAAACCATCTGCAGTCATGAGCACTTCATCCCTCTTAACCTGCCAATGACGTTTGCCAAGCCAAAACTGCAAAGAGTGCAAGGTAAAACAAACAAACAAAAATGATAAGTTCCTGTTGTGTCACAACACAATTGATACAAAGTACTGCATATTTTGCTATATTTTAATTCAATGTAATATTTAGATTTTGTGTGTTTTGTGTATCACCTAATGACACCCCTAAGACAATGTATCTGTCTCTAATTGAAAAAAAAAATGTAATTCTCTTGTCTAAGACTACTTGATTATTGAGCTGTAGATTGCTCATGTTTCAATCTTACGTTAGGTTCTTATCTTTTTCCCAGAGATACGTACAGTAGATGTCAGGCAATTTTTCATACTCTTTCATATAGATTAATAGAGTGACCAGGAGTGATAGTTGAACACCTGCTGTATTCTTCTGGCATTTATCTGTGACTACATGCATGCAGCTTCATAGCTATATTTAAAGGGGTTCACCACTTTCAGGAAAGTGTACCTCAAACACTGTAAAATACCTTAAATAATGAAAACTACACAAACTCACCCTCCTTCGGTCCGGTATTGACTCCCCACTACTGCTACAATCTCAGTGTTTTGGCTACAGTGATGAGGTCACGTTGAAAGGGCGCATCACCGCTGTAGCTAATCACTAAGCTCAGCGGCTGTGTTGAAGTAGATGATTTGAGACGCTAAGTTCAGTGATTGTTTATACATGCTATAGATGTGACGTCACTGCTACAGCCAAAATACCAAGCAGTGGTTGGGAGCCCAAGCTGGACCCAATGTCACGCTGTCTCTGCGTACAGGAGGTCAGGGGCCTAAACTGACCCTAAGCTGGGGCCCTGACTAATCCCTCTACCTGGAGGTACTGTTAAAGGTACAGAGGTCCAGGCCGCCAGCGTAACCCCTACCTCCTGAGGATCCCTGAACCTCAGTAATCTATTCCTGAGAAGGACCCCGATCACAACAACAGGGGACAGGATAATATAAGCCAACACACAGTACTAGACGAACGAGACAGTACAAGGGGAAAACCAAAAACCACCTTGCATACAAAAACTCACACCACAACAACAGAGGGAACACCAACGGGTAAGGAGATAAATGATAAAGCGAGGAAGGGAAAAAAACACACAAAGTACATTTCACTCCAAACTCCAAAATACCACGAGCCGCTCTGTTTGTCTGCAAGGAATGCTTTCACCGACAACTTCCCTAACAGACTGGCAGGGAAGGAGTCCCACTACTGCAGCATTGACTGCAGCTGGGCGAGGCTGGGCCTCATCTAGCACAGAGAGAGAGAATTAACTCCCTCACTGTCGAAAAACACAAAGCACCAAAAACTCAGCTGCGAGAAGTCAGGCTGTGTAATCGTGACGATCTTCGTGGCGACACACCCGTGACACCTAGGGAGGCCGAGTTTCTGTTGTGTTTGTTATATTATGTATTTTACAGCATTTGGAGTCCACTTTCCAGAAAATGGACAACCCCTTTAAAGCGATTTTCCAGGTTTATTTCTTTTTTTAATCCACAGTCCAGCTCTAGATAAAAATGAGAAAATAAACTTTAATGCCATTTTGTATCTACCCCAATCTGTGTTAACATGACTGCAGTGGTGACATCATGACTGCAGCATATGACCACTGCAGCCAGTCACAGGGTAAAGCTATCATGATGTCACCACTTCATCCATGTCAAGAAAGGAGAGGTGCTGCCAGAGCTACATGAGGGAGGTAAAATAAGAAAATTAGAAAAGGCCCTTAATTACCCATTGCTGTAGCCATGCCAATGAGGACAGGCAGTGGCAGAGAGGCAGTACTGTAGTTGCAGGGGGTAAGGCTCTTTTTCATATTTCTAGTTAGAACAGACCCATGGATTTAAAAAAAAAATACTTAAGCCTGAAATCTCCTTTAAATGAGTGGTCAATATAAGTTCCTGTTGAATACTGTTTATCCTTTCCTTGGAGTAGATCGCATTGTAGGGGCACCTTGGCTGGCAGACTTGTTGGTGCGATGCACTTGCTGACACACTCATACTGGCAGCTAATTTTCTGTGGCACTGCTATGCTGTTGAACGTACTTTATTCTATTTGTGTGTGTAAAAAAAATAAATCTGAAGGCCAGGTCTGCATTGATATTATTATTGTGCTAGTATTGGTACTAGCTCAGGTCTGGATAAGTTCCAGGCGTTAGGTTGCCAAGAAGCATAGCAAATGGCAATTTTTGCCTATCTTTTTGGGGTGTTTTCAATTTTGAATCCAAACTTGAATAAGCTTATACTTCATGGGGACGTGGGGGAAAATCTCTGCAGTACTATGCGGCCCTGATCATTGCAATATTTTCTTGAGGTTAAAGGGATATTTTTATGTTATACAATATGAATGTGAAAACAAGTACTTCAGCATGTGCTTGTTCACTTCTCTAACAGCTTGTTATATATACACACTATGCAGTTATGCAGTCACCTCTAGTAAATACTATCTAGGCAATTGTGATGGGATGATTACACCTTGATTTAACATAATGGGCACATACTTCATAATCAGTGAATTGCTAAATACAATTTAAATAACTTTGTACACGAATCTTGAATCAACATCAATCGGAAAAGCCACCGTGTTTTCTAGGCTACGTCGTTTCAGGAAAACTCTGGGCATCTTTTTTATGAAGTGCCTTTGGTGGCGGCCGTGCCCATCACTAGGAGTTTTTTCTCTTTACTTTCCACTACAGTCATGAGCTGCTTCCTAGCAGAAGCCGCCTGAAAATTGAACATGTTACTTCTTTTAGTCGCTTCACAGTTTCTGAACTCTGAAGTGGTTAAAAGAAGTAGTAAAAGCTGAATATGCACACAGGTGTTTACTGAAAGTCTGGGCCGGCGGTATAGCCGAGCCACCGCCTCGTAATGTGCAATCTCCGATGCACAAGCAGATAAAACGGTGCCTCTGCAGCATCGCAGGAGCGCATGGGCAATGAAGCTAGTTAGATCCTGCAATCTGGCCAGCTACAGAGTGGTGCTAACAATCTAAGCAAAGGTCTTGAAAGGTTGTGTTCCATGTCTAGGAAACTAGACATCTCTGATCAGACTGCAAAAGTTGCAGTAACCTAGGCGAAGAGCAGTAAAGCATAGAAACATAAATTCCTCTGTTTTTGAGAATGGAAAAATTATTAATAAATAAGCAGTGAATTGCAAAGTTGCTTGTTTTTTTTTTTTTTTACAAGCACTTTGCAATTTTACCCAGTTTAGAAGAGGATAACCCCCTTTAAACAAGTTGATTAATAAAAATGATGAGTTTTTTTTCCAAAAACAATGTCTCTTTTGTCCCTGCGCTGTGTCTGGTATTGCACTTACTTAAAATGGTCTAAACTGCAACAGAAAACGCTGTTCCATGTAAAAAAAATGCTTTCCTTTTTTGTGTAAGCGTTCTATTAAAAAAATCTTAAGATGGAATAAAAGTTTTATAGATACATATCTTAATATTTTGAGGTATCTATGCAATAAAATAATTTCCCTTATGCTTCTTTAAGATGATGCTGCAATATCCCACACCACCGCTATTAACTAGTAAACATTGAAGAGGGCGCAATGCACAAATGCCAGGGCCCCTTCAGAGTTGGAGCACTGCTCGTCTGATATTAACCATTGTAAAGCTCCACTGTATTGCTACGCTACGACTTTACTGTGTAAAATGTATTATATGGTAAATACACAATTAATAGATCTAGTGTGTATTTGTATTTTTTTGTTTACAGTCCCTGACAGAAGTTATGTCGCTTATCCATGTTATGTAAATCAAAGCTTATAACCTGACGTTAAATTCATCCATTGGTTTTATAAATTATTCTTTTGAAAGCTGAAACCCTCCCAAATTTGGTTTAGGTTAAGAAAATATATTGGCATCACTGCTGAAATATTGATCATTTAATGAACACAGAATGGTCAGATTTTGGCAAGACAAAAGTTTTGTCGCCCACAGAAAGTAATGTGATATTCAAACAAATAATTAACTTAAAATACAAATATATGTTGCATAACATTGGTGAATGAAGTTGTGGTGCTATTAGAGTCATATTTAATATTTTGTGTGACTTCCATGAGCTTGAAGGACTCCATCCATGCGGTTCAACAAAGATTCATACAATTTATTAATGAAGTCATCAGGAATAGCAGAGAATGCAGTCTTACATGCCTCCCAGAGTTCATCTAGATTCCTTGGTTTTGTCTTCCAAGCTTCCTCTTTCATCCTACCCCAAACATGCTCAATGATGTTCATGTCTGGTGACTGGGCTGGCCAGTCCTTGAGCACCTTGATCTTTTTTGCCTGGAGGAACTTTGTTCTAGAGATGGATGGATGTGATGGAGCACCATTCTGCTGCAGAATTTGACCCCTTTTATGATTTGGAATATAAGAGGTAGCTAATACTTCTTGATATTTTAGGCTATTGATATTGCCTTCCACCTTGCAAATGTTTCGCACACCCCATACTGAATTTAACCCCAGACCATGATCTTTCCACCACCAAATGTAACTGTTTTCTGGGTGTATTTTGGATCCATACGGGCTCCAGTAGGTCTCCTGCAGTATTTGCTGTGGCTGTGGTGTAATTCTATTGAAGATTCATCAGAGAAATCCACCTTCTGCCACTTTTCCAGCATCCATCTGTTTAGCAGGCTGTGGGACTTTGCAAATGCCACACAATTTTTTATTTGCCTTTTATTTAGTGCTGGCTTCTGGGCACTGAATCGACCATGGAGGCCATTTCAAAACAGAATCCTACAAACTGTTCTAGTTGACACAGGGACTTGAGGTGACCAGGCCTGTTGGAGCTCTGCTGCAGTGGAAGAGGGGCTTGCTTTGGATTTTCTAACAAACAAACGTTCCTCCTGAGCAGTTGTCTTGCGGTGTCTGCCGGACCTGGGCTTGTCAAACCCATCTCCAGTCTCTTCACATCTTTTTTTAATTCTTTGTACTTGACGCGGAGACACACCACAGGTGCCAGCCATTTCTGCAGTGGATCTGGTCTTCAGCCTCTTGATAATCAAGGATTTGGTCGCAGGGTGGATTTTTGGCATGTTGTCAGAGCTCAAGTTACAGTTCAAGTGAAGGTCTGGGGTGCTGGGTTTCTTTTTATACACACCAACTAATTAACCGATCATTTACTGAGCACTGGTGGGGATGTAAACTAGGATTGGGTGCATTACATGACCAGGTGACAAAACTTTTGTCTTGCCAAAATCTGACCATTCTGTGTTCATTAAATGATCAATATTTCTGCATTGATGCCAATTTATTTTCTTAACCTAAACCACATTTCGGAGGGTTTCAGCTTTCAAAAGAGTAATTTATAAAACCAACGGATGAATTTACCGTCAGGTTATAAGCTTTGATTTACATAACATGGATAAGCGACATAACTTCTGTCAGGGACTGTATTTACTTACTATTTATTTTAGTTTTTGACAAAATTTCTGTATTCTGTGGAATTTTTCTTCTGTATTGGTTTTCTTAAAGAGGACCTTTTACCAGTTTGAGCATGTTAAACTGGCCACATCATGGAATAGCGGCTGCAGAGCTTATTAAACCATCTTTCAGCTGCAGAATGGAAGGGAGGGAGACACAGGAATTCATTACTGATGGGTAGGCGGAGCCCCAGATCAGGATGTCACCTCAGATCAAAAGCGTGCTGACTGGCTGGCCCCTCCAGCTCGGGCTCCTCCTACTCAGCTCCAGTCTAAGATTTGAGGTCCCAGAGGATGGTCGCTGCTAATGCAGCTCCTCAGAAGATTTTATTATTTTATATTCGGACAGGAGACTTGGATCACCAGTTGGTCTAGAGGTCTCAGGGGTAACAGCGCTGCTGTACCCCAACCTCTCCCTTGGCGGATCTGTATTTACTCAATAGTCCCTGCAGAATCCTTGCCGGCCCTGGGGGATGAGGAGAGCTTCCCTGGCGGGACGCAAACCACACGTGCGGTCACTGCGTTCCTCGCCCTGGGGGGAAGCATGGGCACAGCGCCAGAAACCCCTGAGGGTCCCTGTGGCGCTTTGGCTGGTGAGTACTCCACACAAATTTTTTATTATTATTATGTGTGAGTGCTTTAGCGTCTGAGTGAGCAGCGCTATTACTTGTATGTCAGTATGCTTCAGCGCTGCTGTGACAGCGCTGTTACATAGTAGATGTGGTGATTTTTTGTCCGCAGGCTGATAGCTGCAGGACAGAGAGGGAGCAGGAGCGGGGGAGTTCGCGCTCATTATTTGAGCTAGCAGGGGGTGTGGCCTAACGATTCTCGGTCTTCTGAGCAGGAGGACGCGCGCTCTGGCGTTTCTCCTGCGACTCCTTCACTGTGGCGGCCATTACACAGGCTCCAGGGCTCCTCAGACCGCTCCTCTCCTCATAAGACACCACGGCCAGCTGGGTGAGTGCTGATTCCTCACCCCGCAGCGCAGCGATCGCTATCCTGCAGCTGCAGTCTCATTAGAGACATAAAATTGGCTGGGGCTCACACTTCATATATATATTGTGGTGAGTTTGCAATATTAACCCCTCTGAGGGTTATTTCTACCAGCAGTTTTTTTGACTGAATACCGCTGGGGTAACCCTGCCTGGTGGAGCGTTAACCCTTCAGCGTTTAAAAAAAAAAAAAAAAAGCCGCATAGTTTTTGCTGGTATTACCGCTTTGACCTGCTCATACAGGTGAGACATGTCTGAACAGAGTTCAGATGCCGCGGACCACGTCCCAGTGCCATTACGGCAATCAGATATGCAGACCTCAACAGCGTCTAGTGCTGCGGTCGACAGCGGTGAAAAATTGGACGATATCGCTCGATCGATCAATAACTTGTCTGACCTTTTAGGTCAATATGTTCTGCTAATTCCTCTCAGAGGAAGCGACGCAGGCCGTTACCGGCCTCTACACGGAGCGAGTCAGATGTATCTGATATTGGGCAGAGTTCCCCTTTAAATTCGGATGGAGAAATATCCGATTCAGATGCGGACGAGCCGCAGGGGCGTTCCTCTATGGCGAAGCGTACGGAGGCATTAATTGAAGCCATGAGAGATATATTACAGTTACCGGAGGAGGTAACTAGTCGTCCTGGTAAATCAGCACGCATGTTCCAGGAGTCCCGTGCTTCGCGTACAACATTGCCAGCTCTGGATGAGCTTAATAGTATAATAGAGGAGGAACGTCTGTGTCCAGATAAGCGTTTTCATGGAACGCATTTCTTTGATACACTTTATCCTTGCTCTGCGGAGTTAAAGGCTAATTGGACTTCTGCTCCTGAAGTGGATGTGTCTTTATCTCAGCTTAGTAAATCCTCACTACTCCCTATTAAAGGGAAAGCGAGTTTACAGGAGCCTTTGGATAGAAAAACGGAATTGGCGGCAAAAGCAAGCTATGAGGCTGCGGGTCATGGATTCCGAGCAGTGCTAGGATCCATGTGTGCTGCTAGAGCTTCTCTAGGCTGGTTGGCACGTCTGAAGACGGAGTTGCAAAATGAATCTCCGTTATCTGAGATACGGGAAACTTGTGTATGGTTAGAAACGGCAGCCTGTTATATCTTTGATGCCGGTCTGGATACGGCATCTCTGCTGGCCAAAGCGCAAGCTTCAGCGGTCACAGTCAGAAGAGCTTTATGGCTCAGACAGTGGGCCGGGGACGCAGTTTCCAAACAAGGGTTGTTGGCCTTACCTTACAAGGGTGGCCATCTTTTTGGATCCGACCTCACAGAGCTGATTTCCAAGGCTAAGGCGAAGGAATCAGCATTACCACAGCGTAGGGCCATGGCTTCGGTGTCCAGTAAGCCTGGTGTCTATAGTGGTCGGCGGTCCTTTCGGGGCCGAGGACGATCTAGTCACTCCTCGTGGGGATCGGGTCGTCCTTCTTTCTCAGGAAAGAAATCCTCTCAGAAAACTCGTACTCCCTGGAAGCAGAGTTTCCGCCAGGACAAGCGGGAACTTGACAAGAAGCCCGCCAAGTCGGATTGACGCCAGGGGTCCACTCGAGGATTCTCGAGGGGGGGTCGCCTGCTTCTTTTCAAGGCGACTTGGATGGCTCGCGTTCCAGATTCCTGGGTAACGCGGATAGTGTCGGCAGGCTATTTCATAGAGTTTGCTTCTCGACCCCCAAATGTTTTTTGTCAGTCTCGCGTTCCGTCGGAACCCGAGCTTGTTGTCGCTCTACAGCGAGAGGTCGAATTTCTGCTACAAAAGGGTGTAGTGATACCGGTTCCGTCAGAGGACCGAGGGTAAGGTTTTTATTCAAACCTTTTTGTAGTTCCCAAAAAGGAGAACAAATTTCGCCCGATTCTGGATCTCAAGCGATTAAACCGGCATGTCCATGCCCGGAAATTTCGCATGGAGTCGCTTCGCTCCGTTGTGGCAGCTCTGTCACAGAACGATTTTCTGGTGTCAATCGACATTCGCGACGCCTATTTGCATATTCCCATCGGAAAGGCTCATCAGCGCTTTCTTCGATTTGCCATAGGTCAGAATCATTACCAGTTCGTGGCTCTGCCGTTCGGCTTAGCCTCAGCGCCAAGGGTCTTTACAAAAATTCTGGCGCCCCTCATGGCAATCCTTCGAAGACAGGGGATTACGATTCTCCCTTATCTGGACGATCTTTTGATCGTGGCTTCCTCGGAGGAGGCGTTGACGGCTCGGGATTTGTCCCTTCAGCTTCTGAAGGACTTCGGTTGGCTGGTCAATTGGGAGAAGTCGTCCCTGGAACCATCGAGGACAATCCTCTTTTGGGAATGCGTCTCGACACGTTTCGGTCGGTAGTTTCCCTACCACCAGACAAACAGTCATGTCTTCTTCGACATGTACAGATTATGAAATCCTCAACGGCAATGTCCCTACGGAAGTGTATGCGTCTTCTGGGACTGATGGTGGCGTCCATGGAGGCAAATCCTTTTGCCCAGTTCCATTCCAGGACTCTCCAAAGGTTCATCTTGAGTCGATGGAACCGGTCGCAATCGCTGGATTGCAGTGTCACCATTTCTCGCGCGGTGCGGGATTCTCTAGAATGGTGGTTACGTCCAGGGGCATTCTGCCTGGGGAAGTCTTTCCTCCATCCGAAGTGGTCAGTCATAACCACCGATGCCAGCCTGACGGGCTGGGGGGGTGTTTGGAACAATCTCTGGATTCAGGGGGTATGGTCATCGGAAGAGTCTGTTCTTCCGATCAACATCCTGGAATTGAGGGCGATTTTCCTTTGCCTCCAACATTGGACGGTCCCTTTGAGTGGTCTGCCAGTCCGAGTGCAGACAGACAATGCGACGGCTGTCGCGTATATCAATCACCAAGGTGGGACAAGGAGTTCCAGACTCATGGTAGAGGTGTCCCGAATTCTGATTTGGGCCGAGGGCAGTTTACCAGCCATTTCGGCGATTCACATTCCAGGGGTTCAGAATATTACAGTGGACTTCCTCAGTCGCAGGAAGATGGATCCCGGGGAATGGAGCCTCCACCCGGAAGTTTTTTGCACTACTGTGCTCCTGTTGGGGGACTCCCCAAGTGGTTTGATGGCATCCAGGTCCAATGCCAAGTTACCGACGTTCATGTCCAGGTACAAGGACCCGAAGGCTGTGGCAGTGGATGCTCTAGTGGCTCAGTGGGATCAGTTCGAGCTGATCTATGTATTCCCGCCGATATCCTTACTTCCTCTAGTACTGCGTCGGATCAGACTAGAGAGAATTCCAGCTATTTTGATAGCCCCAGACTGGCCAAGAAGGGTGTGGTTCTCGACAATAATGTCGCTGTTGGTGGCACCTCCTTTTCCACTCCCTCTTCAACCGGACTTGTTGACTCAGGGGCCGTTTGTCATCCGGACTTGATGTCCCTGCGTTTGACGGCGTGGCTCTTGAGACCGAAATCTTGACCCGTAGAGGTTTCTCAGCCGAGGTCATTGCTACCCTTCGTGCTGCAAGAAGTCCGGCTACTTCTAGGATTTACCACAAAATTTGGGAAACCTTCTTTTCGTGGTGTTTGGGGTCCTCTCGGAATCCGAGAAAATTTTCCATTCCCAACCTGTTGGCTTTTCTGCAGCATGGGCTAGACAAGGGTTTGGCAGTCAGCACCCTGAAAGGTCAGATTTCTGCTCTGTCCTTATTGTTCCGGAGAACCATTGCTTCGAATAGAGACGTGCTCTCCTTTTTCCGAGGTATATCTCGTAAGTTTCCGCCGCGAAAGGCACCCGTGTCTCCTTGGCGGCTCAACCTTGTTTTGGAGGCTCTTCAGCATAAACCTTTTGAGCCTATGGTTTCTGCTAGCCTTTCTTTACTTTCTTGGAAGGTGGCTTTCCTTGTTGCAGTCACTTCCTTGAGGAGAGTTTCTGAGTTGGCAGCTCTTTCTTGTTCGCCTCCTTTTCTGGAGTTTTTTCCGGATCGTGTAGTGCTTCGCACTCGGGGTGATTTTTTACCTAAAGTGGTGTCACAATTTCATGTCAACCAGGATATTGTGTTGCCTTCATTCTGCCCGGATCCGAAGAATGTGAAAGAGCGAGCTTTACACACATTGGATTTAGTGCGGGCCTTGAAGTTTTATCTATCTATTACTCAAGGTTTTCGTAAGACGGACTCCCTATTTGTGGTTCCAGTCGGTCGTCGACGTGGTCAACGAGCTTCCAAGGCTTCTATAGCTCATTGGATCCGGTCAGCTATATTGGAAGCTTACCGTCTTCAGGGTGAATCTTGCCCGATTAAGATTCAAGCCCATTCCACGAGGGCTGTGGCTTCATCGTGGGCTTTTCACCAAGGTGCTTCGGCAGTGCAGCTCTGCCGGGCGGCAACTTGGCGCTCTGTCCACACGTTTACGAAGTTTTATAAAGTGGACGTCAGTGCTTCCGCTGATGCAGCCCTCGGACGTAGGGTCCTGCAGGCAGCTGTAGTTTAAAGTTCTGGATGAACTTGTGTTTAGCGCTGGTTGCGCTTTGTTGTTAAGGTTGTTGGGTTTCTGCCTCTTGTTGGTTTTTTCCCACCCTTATTTTTGAACTGCTTTGGGACGTCCCATCAGTAATGAATTCCTGTGTCTCCCTCCCTTCCATTCTGCAGCTGAAACACGGATTTTGGTAAGAACTTACCGGTAAAATCCTTTTCAGCGAAGGAAGGGAGACAAAGCACCCTCCCAAGGCAGAAGTGTGTTGATGTTTTCAGATGCTTCGCGACCCTTGTCTGATTGCGATATCTGGACCGAGGTCAGCGCGCTAAGGCTCTGTTCCAGCATCGCCAGCTCATCGCAGTGGTCAGGTTCAGTGAATAGTACCTGGAACTCTGTGGTTTTTGGCTTACTTTGCATGCATAACCTGTATCTTTGTGTTTTTGCTCTGAAGTTTCTTCAGAAGGGGTTATGTTGCTCCGCTGGTGATCTTGGTTCTTCCCTAAAGCTTTGGTACGACTGGAGCTGAGTAGGAGGAGCCCGAGCTGGAGGGGCCAGCCAGTCAGCACGCTTTTGATCTGAGGTGACATCCTGATCTGGGGCTCCGCCTACCCATCAGTAATGAATTCCTGTGTCTCCCTCCCTTCCTTCGCTGAAAAGGATTTTACAGGTAAGTTCTTACCAAAATCCGTGTTTTTGATTATTTAAGTTCTCCTCTCTTTTGCCGAGATATCAGCTTGTAAACTTTTGTTTAAGGAAATCTGTCAGTTGGATTTCATCTTCCAAACTATTTATATGCACATTTAGCTCTTTCAAGGACAAGTCCATCAATATCTTTACGTGGTCAGTCCATTTCTCCATTACTGAGAAATCAGTTTTTGTATTTTTATGCAATTGAGGCTGTAGATTTGAAGCCTCTGTCACTCCAGCTATATTGCCCTTCCAGTGCCACTTCCTGCTTGACAGACGACTCCTTTTCCTGAAGTCACATGGCATAGATGCAGCCAGTAAAGCAGTATGAGGTGGCGCTGGGCGTGGAATAGAGCTGGAGTGACAGAAGCTTCAGATCTACAGTAGCTCAGCCTTATTTGCATATCAATTCAAATACAGATTTCTCCGTAATGGAGGAATGGACTGGTCATGTAAAGGTACTGCTGGATTTGTCTTTGAAACAGCTACATGCATGTATAAATAGTTTGGTTGTGAAATCATGCTGGCATATTCCCTTAAAGACCAAAGGAGCATTACCAGAGATTTTTCACAGGGGGTGTGTACTTCTTCCCCTTCACGACATTGACCAATCATAAGCAGGCAGCAAGATACTGGGAAAAAAGCTTTCCCAAGCAATAGCTTAGAACAGTCTTTCTCCTGTGCAAGATATGTAATGACAGACAGTCAGCTCTCCTCAGTTATCTCACTGCGGAGCTAGGTGATTACAAAGTGTTGAGATTAGAGTAGAGATGAGTGCAATTAGATACACTTTTCATCTCATGGCAGCCATTGTGGGGGGAGGGAGTACTCAGAGCTTAGTTTTGTGTCATTCCAAATACCTCTATAGCAGCAGTCAAACAAAAGAGTTCCAGCAACAAACATCCAAATCAGATTGTTGAATAGACGTTAACACTTCATCTTTATTGCAATGCCTTTAAAAAACATACTGTTAAAATTGTGAATCCAGGGGATTGCGCGTTTCGAACAAAAATGTTCTTAGTCATAACCTCTATAGCAGCAGCTCTACTCTCACAGTGCTGTCAGCTCTGCTGTATTCCCCTTCTCCCACACTGGCTGCTGTGAAATGAAAGGTGTGTGTGATCAAACTCATCTCTGCTGTGTTCTCAGCATTTTGTAATCACACACTTCATTATGTGTCTCACACAGGAGAAACCTGTACCTGTTCTAGGCTATTGTTGTAACATGTTCTTCTTTCCCATGTATGTTTCTGCCTGCTTATGATTACTTTACCTCATGTGGCAGAAGAAGGTGTCCCGCCACCGGAGAAGAATCAGATTATAACCTAAACTTTATAAACTAATATCTCTGCAATAAAACTAGTGAAACAACTTTTTAAAAGAATACTAAAGTTAAAGCAGAAGCAAAAAAATACAGGAATATTAAAATAATTTGCCTTCTTCCTTTCCAATCTCTTATCGTTAAAAATACCCATGAGTTTAAAAGATAAGAAGGATTTCGGGCGGTTCTGGTGTAGCTGAGAGGCAGCATGCTGCAGCCGAAACCATTACTTCACTGTCTGCTATACTGTCTGAAAAAAAAAATCAATTTTACCCTTTTGTTTGATTAACCTTATCTTCTAGTCACCTGCCACAGATCCCTGTGTCCCTTTTCTCACTTATCCAAGACTTTCAATGCTGTATAGGTTGATAGGTAGTTTATGGAGGTGGTACAAACACTGTCACCTCTTTCCTGATCCCAAATTGACTGTTTCTTCTGTGCCTTGTACTAGTCCTGATAAAGATATTGTACCCAATTATTTACTGTATCATTAAATTATTTTATACTTTTACCTTTTGTTTTCACAAAACCATTAGATTTGTTATCATATGCTGTGGAGCGGTTCACATCTGTAGGTAGGTTGGTAATGTTAATTTACTTCCATAATGAAATGACTCCATATCTGCTGATCCAAGTTCCACTCACTAATTCTCACTAACATTACAGCAAACAGATGGCTTCTCTTACTACTAACATGGCTAACAGCTGGAAAAAAAAGACAAGCTGGCTGCTGATTTTGCTGCTGAAAGTGCATAGTCCCCGACCAAAAGGAATCAAGCTGGCTGCTGATTTTGCTGCTGAAAGTGCATAGTCCCCGACCAAAAGGAATCTGTCTCATTGACCAAGCAGTCTGATCTGTCAGCATCATTGTATGGGGCAGGAGGAGATGAGCAGGTTGATATAGGGGTTTATAGAGAAAGATTTTTGTCTTATATTCAGTAAGACACTGTTTACATGTCTAGTTGTACGTTGTATGTTGGTAACCGATCCAGTAATAAAAAACAACTGGATCAACTACAAACCGAGCAAAAATGGATGCACACTTTGGATTCTGTTTTTCATTTGTAACAGATTAGTTTTATTAGATGTTTTTCAGAACACCCCTAGAGTTAAGTGCATGTACAGTATTGAAAGGGAATCTATCAGCAGGATTTTGGTACTTAATCTGAGAGCAGCATAATACAGCGCGAGAGAGCCTGATTCCAGGGATGTGTCACTTATTAGGTTGTGTTTTGGAGTTTCAATACAATCAGTGTATCAGCAGGAGATTATCACTGCCGGACTAGGTCTCATTTGCCGGCTAGTCAAGCTAATATCTGCACCTCCTATCCACAAATAATCTTATCAGCAGCAATTGATGTTTAATATCTCAGTAATATAAGATTCCGTCTTCACTGGATACAGATTTTACCCAGAAATTAGAGTTTGAAAATTAAAGAACAGTACTAGCTGGGAAAGAAGCACATTTCTATGATAAAGATATATTACAAATGTTCTTATTTTCATGTGTACTATTGATTTATGGAATAGAAATTAAAACAATGGTAACTTTTTAGATAATTGATCCATTAATGGATGACATAACAGATGACCATCCATTATGATCTGTTTCCTATAGACTTTATTACTTAAAAAAAAAAAGAAAACACAGATCTAGTTGCCCTTACTTTTTGGGCCGTACAAAAAAAGTTGTTAAAAGTACATTTTTTGTTCCAATAAATAGATTGTAATGAAGGGAAGTGATGTAGAAATACTTGGCACTCATATACTGTAGGTGTGTTCACGAATTTAATAGATGAAGAATTTCCAGAAAAAAGAGACGTTTCGGTCAATACCTGACCTTCATCAGTTATCTGGATAGAGAATCTTTATGGCAGCACGCTCTGTGAGAGTCGGAGTCTGCAGTTTCCGCTGCTAAGACAAGAAGCACAGACACTACAGACCCTCACTGCCGTACAGATCTCCTCTATCCAGATGACTGATGAAGGTTCTTGAACACACCTAAATGAGTGCCAAGTATTTCTACATCACAGCTCATGGATTTGGTTATCCTACTTGTGCACCACCAGAATTCCAGAAGTGCCGTATTTTCCTAATTACTGTAATGAAGGGAAGACACTTTAGTATATTTCCTTCCTCATTCAAATAAATGGATCCTGTGCGGAAATATTTTAGTTTTTTTTTGTCTTCCCAAAACTGATCTTAAAATGGAAATTACTACTAGACATATGAACATAGCCTTAAGCGCCCGTCACACTAAGCGAGATCGCTAGCGAGATCGCTGAAGCGTCACCGATTTTGTGACGCAACAGCGACCTAGCCAGCGATCTCGCTTAGTGTGACACGCAGCGGCGACCGGCCCCCCTGCTGGGTATCGCTGATCGTCGTCGAATGGCCTGGACCATTTTTTCATCGTTGGTCTCCTGCTGGCCAGCGCACATCGCTGCGTGTGACAGCAGGAGACCAACGATCAGCGAGCTCCCAGCGTGTACAGCAGAAGCTGGGAGCTGGTATCTAGGGTACACATCGGGTAACTAAGCGCGACGCAGCGCTTAGTTACCCGATGTGTACACTGGATACCAGCGTGCTCGTTGGTCCTGATCGCTGGTGAGTCTGCCCATGTGACAGCTCACCAGCGATCAGCTAACGATGTCCCAGCGATCCCATCCACGTCGGATCGTTGGTGTGATTGCTGGGACATTGAAGAGTGTGACGGGGCCCTTAGATCTCTTTCTTGGCTCAGACAGCCATGAGACTGCTTTATCAGTGACTGACAGCTAACTCTATATATGCATGCTCCATGGAGGAGGCTGTCAGTCACTGATAAGACTGTCTACTCTACTTATGAGCCAAGAATGAGCAGAGATCTAAATTATTAAAATACAGATTATACAAAATAAAATGCCGTCACAAATATTATATATCAATCTGTTCAGCTTGTCCTATGCTATAACAACATGGCAGAATATTGGCTAAAAAAACTTTTTGGTGCGCAAAAAAATTGAGGGAAATACCTTGTAAAAATTGCTGAGCTCCCTAATTCTGATGATTTTGTTCACCTTGTGCTGCATCGCTCCATTGCAGAGATATACATATTTGTGATTTTTTGGGTGCACTATTTGAAATTTTTGCTTAGAGACCAACTGGGGGTTCCTTCTGAGTCTTCATTGAGGGCATTAAGATAGATAAACTTGGCACTCAACTTATAGATGATAATCCCAATTTATTTATTGCAGTCACAGAACAGATAGACGTTTCGGTCCAATAGGGGCCTTCCTCAGTCCGACTGCTTGTGGCAAGAAGAGTAGTGTGATTGAAGGCAGCTTGCCTTAGTAGAAAGACACATCTATAGTTAGTTCTTGGTGGGCCTCTGTCTCTCCTCTGATGCGGTGACCTGACAAGCGGTGGACACCGCATCAGAGGAGAGACACATATCCCTACCGGACGCCTATATTGCTTTTAAGGAGCCACAGTGGCCCACTATATCTGATCCCGATCAGGATTATATCTTTACTAGAGATCACCTCATAAGAAGGCCCACCAAGAACTAACTATAGATGTGTCTTTCTACTAAGGCAAGCTGCCTTCAATCACACTACTCTTCTTGCCACAAGCAGTCGGACTGAGGAAGGCCCCTATTGGACCGAAACGTCTATCTGTTCTGTGACTGCAATAAATAAATTGGGATTATCATCTATAAGTTGAGTGCCAAGTTTATCTATCTTACTGTACACGGGTTGGGAAACCTACTTGTGCACCACCACGGTAGTGCAACGATATATTTTCACTTCATTGAGGGCATGTGATTTCAGCCCTCCCTCCCAGAAGTTGCCAATCACAGCTCGACAGCTGATCTAGCAGTCTCAGACGCTGCCGAGCTGTGAGCTAGTGTCTGGGAGAGAGGGGTGAAAGCTCATGACCCCAGAGAGTCTCTCGGATCATGAGCATTCACCCCTCATGGCCCAGAGAAGACTCTGAGACACCAAGCTGTGACTGGCAGCATCTGGGAGAGAGGGTTGAAATCACACACCCATATCTTGGTTGATCTATAAGCGGAGATTTCACATAATGCGCTCCAAAGGAGACAAATGTGAATATCTTTGCAATGGAGCGACGCTGCACAATACGGAAAAAAGGGGCAGAATCTGGGATGCTCAGGGATTTTTTACAAGGTATCTGACTGATTTTTTTTTTGAGTAAGTGACAGGTCTTAATTATCACTGTGATTTCAAAAGAGTGATTTGTAAATGCATATGGAATAAAAATGGCACAAGTTAAAAAAGAGAATTAAACCATGGATTGCTTCATCTGAGCTTGCCAAATTAAGTTATAACTTGAGAGAACAGCATTTGTTTTCTTGATTAACGACAACCATATTTATGTATTCTGGATTTTTTTTTTATGCGATTATATGTTTTTATGAGCTCTATATTGGTATGTTAAGTGTCCTTTATCAACATACATAAAGGGAGACATGTGGAATATGTGTCTCCCTTTAAATGAAGTATGTCAAGTGCAATGCACTTCTGAACCAACTGTCAGTATTCCATTAAATATTTCTGCATTTGCAAGTGAAATTTACTGTTGAAGTGGCTCATTAGTACTGTCACATAGAAAGAATCCAATAGTTTAGGATACATACTTTTTATGATTACATTACTGCAGAAAGAATTACTTTTTCCCGATTGTATTTTATGTATAGCATAGGTCAATAATAATGCTTTTTCAGGTGTTCAGTTTACAGCTGAAGGATATAAATTAACTTATTAAAAATTAACTTTTAATCAAATATTTCAAAGAAGTATAACAGTAAAAGAGCTGAGCTCAGAACAAACAAACACTTATTCACACTATAAAAAAAAAATACCTAGATAGATAAGGTGCTCACTGCTATCAGTATTTTCAGCAGCTTGCAATGGTTAAATGCACAATCATAACTCCAAACATAGCAACTCTCCAAAATGCTTGCAGTACAGTGATCTAGTGCACAATTTTACCAGTGCTCAAGAAGAATGGTTCATTCTCACCTCACTTCTTTCTGTATGCACTTAGTTTCTGCTGGATTGAAAGACCGGGTTAGCAACTTACAAAAAGGGGTTTCTTTCTACTGTCCCCGTCTTTCCCAGTGTAGCTCCCGCCCTTACAAGGGCAGTACCCAAGTGTATATCCTATAAACAACCATACCCCTACAAAAAATCCCTCCCGACGCATTTCAACCTCATTCATGGGGTCTTATCAGGGGAGTGTATTTGCAAGAGGGCAATGGATCTAACAGATCCAAAGATAACGAATAAGATGGTATTGGTGGGGGTACTTGTGCAACACCAAGACACCCCAGAATCCCAATTTTCTCTACCGCTTCATTGGGGGACACAAGAAACCATGGGGTGTATGCTGCTGCCATTAGGAGGCTGACACTATGCAGAAAAAAAGTTAGCTCCTCCTCCGCAGTGTACACCCCTCCAACAGGAACTAGGATGTTCAGTTTTATCTTAGTGTCAGTAGGAGGTGGACACGGGTCTTTCATTAGACCCTTATCTACCTCAGTGTGCGTCATTTCTTTTCAGGTTCCAGAAGGATACAGTGTGAACGGTCACTACTGTACTCCCACGCAGAGACTATGAGTACGGCGTGTACTGCCACCCCGTATTCTCATACGTCTACTCGGCAGGACCCCAGCCCCTAACACAGAAGCATGTTCAGGTGATCCGATCATCGGTCCTGCCTCCGTCTCCCATCCACTCGCTCACCAGAGCCTGTCGGTTGGAGGAGACACGGATGTCCCACATCATAACATTTTGGACGTCCGAGCTATTCCGGATGGGGAGGTACGTTTCTCTCTCCCCAGGTGCCAGCGAAGAAAAAGAAACATGAAGACAAGAAGATTGAAGGGAAGTTAAAAAAAAAAAAAAAAAACATTTCCCTGCTTTTGATAGAAGGCTTCTATCCCCCTTTTATCATATACCTTTGCGTCAGTTTTTAGGGCCCTTCACTCCGCTCCCCACGCTCCGGCGGTCACCAGCCGTGTGCCAGGTCCTGGTTTCACTCGGGCCTAGCAGCAGTGTTAGGCAATAGAGGGGCCTTTCCTTTAATTCCGGGGGTTTTTGGCACCAAAAACAACCCTTTCCAACCCTGTTAAGGCCCTGCGCGCCGTCCCCCCTCGCTCCGGCGGCCACCAGCTGTAATTTAGGTCCCGGCTTCACTCGGGCCTAGTTGCGGTGTTGGCTCCGCCCCCCTTCCCTCCCTGCACTTCGGGCGGGCTTTTCTCCCGCCCGTTGCTTGAGGCCTGCGGCTAGCCCCGCCCCCTCAGCTTCTTCTCTCGGCTTAGAGCCGGCGCCATGTTTCCCCTCTGGCCCCAGCGCTTGGCTCCGCCCCCGTTTTTGCCTCAGAGCGGCCCTTCTTTAGCGTGCTTACCTGCAGACACGCTGCTACCCTCTCGGTCCCTGTCATTTTCGGTGTGGTTGCCCCTTTTTCCGGCTTCTGCATCCGGATGGGGGCCCTCTCCCTGCGGGTCCTACACATTCAGCGCTTATGGCCCTACAGCCTGACAGCAGAGTTTTTCCTGGCTCCTGGACCTGGAAGGCAATGCTTGATCCAGGTAACAGGCGGGGTGCGAAGTATAAGCCAGGCACAGCAAACAGTTCAGACAGGCTACATTATCTATGGGCTTAGTGACTGCTGAGAGTCTCCAATCATTCCCTGGGGCTGGCGCATTAAGGGGTATTAGGTGCTCTAGGGCAGTGCAGTGAGGTTGTTTTAAATGCTATAGAAGAGTGCAATCACCAGTGTGATAAATGCTCTAGTGCCGGGCCATCACTGGTGTAGTAAGGCTCCAGAGCCGTGAAGTTACTGGTGTATAAATGCTCTGGAGCAGTGCAGTCGCTGATGCAATGAATGCTCTAGTGTCGAGCAGTCAACAGCAATGGGTATTCCATTACTCCCCACACCCTGCACCATCCAGAGTCAGAAGGGCCTTTATAAGTCCTGCCGTGCACCGTTTAGTCTAGAGTTTCCCCTTGCAGTCTCCTCTCAGTTTTTCTGTTACGTCACACTACTCTTGTGTTTTCTGCTATTACACATCTGTACCTGGTTTTCAGCGGAGCATCGCATGGCCATCCTCTACACACACAGATGCTAGTGCCCTGGCATATTATATGCTTCTTCGCTCGCAGGCACTCTCCCTGCATCTCCTTGTAGCCCCTCTCCTGAAGCTGTCATTACTGCAAGTAGAGAAGTGAGCTGCTCCCAACCCTTCACGACTGCAGTGTTGGGGGGCCAATGTCCAGCTGTGCTAAGGTCTGTTTTCTCCGTCATGTTTGCTGTGGCTCAGTGGACAAAGAAGCTGACCACAAATCGCAGGCCCCAGGGTCTTAACCCAGGTGCACAACAGGGAGTAGAGTTTACTCTCCCTCTGATTCCAAGCCTACTGTTCTACCGTCAGGACAAATGACTGTACAGGATATACCTCAGCACAGACTTCGTTGTGCGGCTTACTACAAGTAAGACCGTTATACCTAATTCCGTCAGGTATCCAGACCTAGACCGCAACACAGTATCGGCTCCCTCCCTTACCCTTCTCCAGGGTTCTCTCCGCACTATTGTAGTCGCAGGATACTGAGAGCCAATCGCAGCAGTACTCTATCCGCTACCCAGGTTTCTGCGCACCGCCTACCAGGTACAGTAGAGCCGTTTGAAACTGTTGTATTTTCAGTGGATCAGACGGGTCTTGAGTGGACTGCTGCTGTGGTGCTGGTATTCCGTGCTGTATCAGGTGAGTCAGATGTTTTTTCCTACATGTTCCCTGCGTTCTATTGCAGCAGTACTCTCGCCGCTATCCAGGATTTACGAGTGTCATCTACCGGGCACTTTTAGTCGATACCTGCCATTTTTCCAGTGGTTCAGATGTGCCGAGATCAAGTGCTGCATCGATCCTGCTCTTCTGTCCTAGTCGGTGGGTCAGGAATGCCCTCTTTCTCATACTTCAGGGTCTTTTGTAACATCTGCCTAGGCTCTTCGGTTCACCGCTCAGTGAGAGGCGCCCGGTATTCATTACTTCTGGTTGGCTGCAGCAGCGGTTTCAGTCAGCTTTCAGGTTAGTCACAGGCATTTTCTGCTGTGTGTTTTCATTATCAATAACATCTGCGGTCTAGTTACTGAAAATCTGCTATGTACCACAGGGAGGAGCTCGGTACCATAAGGTGGTTCTTAGCGGCAGCATGAGTGGCCAGGCCATTTTCAAACACCGGATAAAGCCTCGAGCAGCTCCGGGATTTTATTTCCGAGGTTGGCAGCATCATGTTCTCCCACCTTAGACAAGAATTGGAGCTCACTCTGCACATGCATCAACCAGTGAGGAACAGTGCTCCAGGCCTGTATTCAATGAAGAGTTTGGTGATAACACGTTTCTTCCGTCAGCAGGATTTGTATCTTTTTCACTAGTATCTTCGGTGGTGTGATGTCTCATACTTGGGTAAGTGGGTCCACACACTACAATCTTCTCCCCGCTTCAAGGGGCCAGGACATATAGGATCGACAATGTCATCATAGGGAAGGATCTTCCTTTCGTCTGTCAAGTTGCTTCTGCTGTCTATGTGCTCTTTCCTAAGAGCCTACTGTCCACGGTTTTTAACATACTACATGTTTTCTTTATGGGCTTTCCTCCTTCGACTGCTCATATTTTATGGTGTCTCCCATCTGGATCCTCGTCCGTGTACGCTTGAGTTTAGCTATCAAATTGGCCAGCGGTCTACGTTCTACCTTCTTAGCGGGCAAGCTGTGGTCCCTTCTCCTGTTTTGATCCGTTTGTCGGTCTACATAGAACCTACATCGCTGTTTTGTGAACCAGGGACCACCCGGGGTACTCTTCAGTACGTCTTCAGCGTCTTTCCATCTAGCAAGTTCACAGTTGCCTTCTCTCAGGTCTTTCCCTGTCATTTCAGATTATTGGTCTTCCTAGTCCTCCTCTCAGAATCCTTAGTCCAGCCGCTTCCAAAGAGGAAGTATCCTATATCTCTTCTCTCCCAAGCTCACTGCGATTTGGACCACTTCTCCGGCTATGGTCCCTCCAGTTTTTAGACTTTCCACCAATACGGTCCTTCCTCTCACAAACGGAGCATTCTTTAAGGATATCAAAGTCTGACTCATAGTCATTAGCGAAGGCAACTCTTGAAGCATCTGTCGCTGCATTGTGCCCTGCCTTTGCCTCCACCTGGGTAGCAAGTTTATAGTCGCTGAAGCTAAGCTCTTCCTCAGAGCATTCTTTCTAAGGTTGGGGGAATAGGCCGCTCTCACGGACCAAATTTCCCTGGCAGGGAAATACATAGTATCCGCCTTCTCCGGTCGCCGCTGCAGGTGCTGCTTGGGCATCCAGCAATATCGTGACCTTCCGAAGTACCATTTGGCTTTCGGCGTGGCAAGCGATTTTTAACCCCAGAGTCCCTTACCTAATTGCCTTTCCGGTTTTCCCATCAATTTGGCTCCTAGTTGAACCACATTATTAAGGGGATCACCGGAGGGTCGAGATCTCTCCTTCCTCATGCTAAGCTTCATTGTTCTCCTGGCGGCCCCCTTTTTTTCTCAGCGTGACTCCCAAGTGATCTAATATGGCTGAATGGAGAAGTCCATCCCTGTCTTTTCAGCATGAGTTCTCTTTCTTCAGTAATTGCTTCCTGGGAATCGCATGAGTTTTCCCTTGTCCCATCGAGCCTTTATCCAGGTCCTGATTTCCTCAGGGCATCGGACATTCCTGCCTTTTTTTGTGTGGAGCGCGTCCTTTTGCTTTTTTCTTTAGCCTTCCCTTTCGGGCTGCCATTCACTCCAAGAGTCTCGCAGATCAGGTTTGCACATGCTGTGGATTATGACTTCTCTGCTCTTCCCATGTCTCGCCGATGTTCTCCATGGCTCTGTCCTTAATTCCTCATTCTTTCCTTCGCCCGGCTAGGACTCCTTCGTAGCACTCTTTCTTCAGGCTACCTGGCCAGGGCGACGTGCGTCCGACCCTCTCCCTTTCAGAACACGGGCTCAGCGTATAGAGGCCCTGCGGAATCCTGTCGACCTATGTAGATTTACCAGGTCAGAGCAGAGCACCTTCTTCTGGGTTTAGGCACACACTACCCGGGCAGGAGGCGCTCTTGGCGGTACACATAGAGATTCCGCCCTTCTTCTCGGCAGAGCGATGGTCTGCTCTCCTTAAGTTGTAAGATTGTCCAGAGTCCATGTATTGCTTTGGCGGATACCGGCTTAACTATTAAGTCCTTGCAGGTAACGGAGGTGAGTTCTCCGACCTGATTAGCGTTATCTGCTGTTCCCTCCCCTTGGGTACTGCTTTGGGACGTCCCATGGATTCCTGTGTCCCCCAATGAAGCAGTACAGAAAACAAGATTTTGGTTGCTTACCATAAAATCTGTTTCTCGAAGCCTTCATTGGGGACACAGCACTCACCCAGGTTGAACAGCTCTGCTTATTATATTGTTACAGTTTGAGTTTGTGTTTTCCTGTGGTTTTCCATCTCCTTTATAGATTGCTTCTCCTACTGCTTTCTCACTAACTGAACATCCTAGTTCCTGTCGGTGGGGTGTACACTGCGGAGGAGGAGCTAACTTTTTTTCTGCATTGAGTCAGCCTCCTAGTGGCAGCAGAATACACCCCATGGTTTCCTATGTCCCCCAATGAAGGCTCCGAGAAACAGATTTTACGGTAAGCAACCAAAATCTTGTTTTTATGAAGGAGAGCAGCATTTGCACACTTATCCTATAATATAAGCTGAGTTTATGGTGCCACTGTACACCTGGCTCTATACCCCATCTTGTTTTCTATCTTTGGATCTGTTAGATCCATTGCCCTCTTTCAAGTACACTCTCCTGATGAGACACCATGAATAAGGTTGAAACGCGTTGGGAGGGATTTTTTCTAGGGGTACGGTTGTTTATAGGATAATACACTTGGGAACTGCACGGACAGTAGAAAACAACCACTTTTAGTGAGCTGCCAGTCTTTCGACCTAGTAGGAACTAAGTGCATACAGAAAAATGGGATGTGACATGGAACCATTCTTCTTGAGCACTGGTAATATTAAGCACTATATCAATGTACTACATGCATTTTGGAGATTTGCTATGTTTGGAGTTCTGATTGTGCATTTAATCTTTGTGAGCTGCTGAAAATACTGATAGCAGTGAGCACCTTATCTATCTAGGTATTTTTTGTAGCGAGAATAAGTGTTTGTCTGTTCTGAGCTCGGCTCTTTTATTGTTATAATTCTTTTAAATATTTGATTATTATAAAAAATTATAAAAAAGTTATTTTTTAATAAGTTAATGAGATCCTTCTGCTGTAGATCTCAAACTCCCTCTGAAGTGATATAAATACCATTTGGATAAATGGAATAAGGCTTGATTAAAAAAACCAAAATCAGGTATTCAGTTAATCTAAACTAAGCAACTTTTTCAAAGTTTAAGAGTACAGCATAAGGACAACATTAGTACACCGTATAAACTTCCAAAATCCAGAAAATCACATTGAATGATTTTTACATAATTAATAAGTATTTTATTGCATGAAATAAGTATTTGATACCAAATATTAAGTTCTGTTTTTATATTGTATTGAAACCTTTGTATGCAATTACGGAGGTCAGACTTTTTTTTGTAGCCCTTGACCAAGATCTTTCAGGTTTCGGGGCTGTGGCTGAGCAACATTGAGTTTCAGCTCCTTCCAAAGATTTTCTATTGGGTTCAGGTCTGGAGACTGGCTAGGCAACTCCAGGACCTTGAAATGCTACTTATGGATCCACTCCTTTGTTGCCCTGGCTATGTGTTTCTTTGTCATTGTCACGCTGAAACACCCAGCCATGACCCATCTTCAATGTTCTTACTAAGGGAAAGAGATTGTTGGCCAAAATCTTGCAATATAAGACCCAATCCATCCGTCCTTCAATACTGTGCAGTCGTCCTGTCCCCTTAACAGAAAAGCACCCTCAAAGTATAGGGTTTCCCCCGCCATGCTTCACTGCTGGGACGGTGTTCTTGGGGATGTACTCATCCTTCTTCCTCCAAACACGGCGAGTGGAGTTGATAAAAAAAAACTTCTATTTTGGTCTCATCTGACCACATGACCTACTCCCATGCCCCGTCTAGATCTTCAGACGGTCCTGTACATGTGCTTGAATGAGCAGGTGGACCTTTGTGTGCCCTGTAGGATTTTAATCAATGTTGGCGTAGTATGTTACTAACAGTAATATTTGAGACTGTGGTCTCAGTTCTATTCAGGTCATTGACCAGGTCCTTCCGTGTAGTTCTGGGCTGATTGTTGTCCTTTCCCAGAATCATCCCTACCCCACGAGGCGAGATCTTTCATGGATCCCCAGACCAAGGAAGATTGACAGTCATCTTGTGTTTCTTCCATTATCTAATAATTGTGCCAACAGTTGTTGTCTTCTCACCAAGCTCCGTCCTGTAGCCCATCCCAGCCTTGTGTAGTTCTTCAGTTTTGTTGCTGGTGTCTTTAAACATCTTATATATCTTGGCCGTGGTGGAGAGGTTGGAGTGTGATTCATTGAGTGTTCAAACAAGTGCAATTAATACAGGTAATGAGTGCAGAGCAGGAGGGCTTCTTAGGGCCCCGTCTCACATAGCGATACACCAGCGATCCCGACAACGATCGGGATCGCTGGTGTGCCGCTACATGATCGCTGCTGAGCTGCCAAACAGGCAGCGATCAGGACAGCGACACTGTGGGTAACGTCGCCTAGTTACCCGCAGTGTACTTTGGATACCAGCACACTGATGCAGGGAGCTGGTAACCAAGGTACACGTCGGGTTACCAGGCGCTGCGCGGTGCCTGGAAACCCAACGTGTTCCTTGGTTACCATCTCCCCTGCAGCAGCGCTCTGGTATCCAATGTACATGTCGGGTTTCCAGGTACAGCCCCGCGCTTGGAAACCCGATGTGTACCTTGGTTACCAGGAGATCGCTGGTCTCCTGCCTGTCACACGCAGCGATGCGTGCTGGCCAGTGGGAGACCAGCGATCAAAAAAATGTCCTGGCATTTCTGACACGACCAGCGATTCACAGCAGGGGCCTGATCGCTGGTACATGTCAGACATAGCGAGATCGCTGCTGAGATCGCTGTTTAGCAGCGATCTCGCTAGCGATCTCGCTATGTGAGATGGGGCCTAGAACGCATACCTGGGGCCTCGCAGGCCCGCCCTGTTAATTGTTTTCTATTTTCTGCAAGATTACTTTAGTTAGAATTTTGAAACTCTAGGTATTCCTCAGGTATATAGTTTTGTCATTTCCAGTTGTTCATTTATTTTTATGTTACAGGCATTTCGGTATAACAACTCTCTTTTGAGAATACCCCATATTCACATAACTGGGGCCTTTTAGGCCCGTACATATGCATATCTGTACTACTTGTGGCCAAAATGTCTGCAAGGAACATTCTTCCGAACAGATAACATGTGAAAATTGTTGGGGTCATCAGTAAAGTTGAAAAGGAATGTTTGAAAAGAGATATTCCTGCTATTCCTGCACCATGTTTACTACAAGTGTTATATAAAAAACATTTAGACAAAAAAAAACGTTATTATATAGCATGCATACATTGGGTGTTTTAAGCCCGTGTACTTACTTTTTTGTTGTTTTTGCACATAATTATAATGTAGTGGGAATGTATCCTTACTTTTCAATTTTCAAATAAACTTTGAAAATTATTTTTGTTTGAGTTATTCCATGTTATTTGCACACGGGCCTAAAAGGCCCCAGGTACGTGAAAGTGTAGATTTTTATGGTCATGCGTTCTAGGGTTAAAGAAAAACCAACACAACCAACATGTCTGTGTCAGACAGAATTCTTGCTGGTTAGTAGGTGATCAGATAATTATTTCATGCAATAAATGCAATTTAATTATTTAAAAATCATACAATGTGATTTTCTGTTTTTTATTTTTAGATTCTGTATTTCACAGTTGAAGTGTACTTACAATAAAAATTACAGACATATATATTCTTTGTAGGTGGGAAAACTTGCAAAATTGGCACAGCATAAAATACTTATTTTCCCCAGTGTGTGTGTGTACACTACCGGTCAAAAGTTTAGGGTCACTTAGAAATTTCCTTATTTTTGAAAGAAAAGCAGTTTTTTTCCAATGAAGCTAACATTAAATGATTCAGAAATACACTCTATACAGTGTTAATGTGGTAAATGACTATTCTAGCGGCAAACGTCTAGTTTGTAATGCAATATCTTCATAGGTGTATAGAGGCCCATTTCCAACAACCATCACTCCAGTGTACTTATGGTATTTTGTGTTCGCTAACTGTGTAAGAAGGCTAATAGATGGTTAAAATACCCTTTAAAACCCTTGTGCAAGTATGTTAACACAGCTGAAAACCGTTGATTAGAGAAGCTATAAACCTGACCTTCCTTTGAGCTTGTTGAGAATCTGGAGCATTACATTTGTTGGTTCCATTAAACTCTCAAAATGGCCAAAAAAAAAGAACTTTCTTGTGAAACTCGACAGTCTATTCTTGTTCTTAGAAATGAAGGCTATTCCATGCGAAAAATTACCAAGAAACTGAAGAATTCATACAATGGTGTGTAGTACTCCCTTTAGAGGAGTGCACAAACAAGCTCTAACCAGAGAAGAAAGACAAGTGGGAGGCCCCGCTGCACAACTGAGCAACAAGACAAGTACATTAGAGTCTTTAGTTTGAAAAATTGACGCCTCACAGGTCCTCAACTGGCAGCTTCATTAAACAGTACACATTAAACGCCAGTGTCAACATCTACAGTGAAGAGGCGATTTGGGGATGCTGGCCTTCAGGGCAGATTGGCAAAACAAAAGCCATATTTAAGACTGGCTTAAATGAAAGGAAAAGATTAATATGGGCAAAAGAACACAGACATTGGACAGAGGAATATTGGCTTTTGTTTTGCCAATCTGCCCTGAAGGCCAGCATCCCCAAATCGCCTCTTCACTGTAGATGTTGACACTGGCGTTTAATGTGTACTGTTTAATGAAGCTGCCAGTTGAGGACCTGTGAGGCGTCAATTTTTCAAACTAAAGACTCTAATGTACTTGTCTTGTTGCTCAGTTGTGCAGCGGGGCCTCCCACTTGTCTTTCTTCTCTGGTTAGAGCTTGTTTGTGCACTCCTCTAAAGGGAGTACTACACACCATTGTATGAATTCTTCAGTTTCTTGGTAATTTTTCGCATGGAATAGCCTTCATTTCTAAGAACAAGAATAGACTGTCGAGTTTCACAAGAAAGTTCTTTTTTTTTGGCCATTTTGAGAGTTTAATGGAACCAACAAATGTAATGCTCCAGATTCTCAACAAGCTCAAAGGAAGGTCAGGTTTATAGCTTCTCTAATCAACCAAACGGTTTTCAGCTGTGTTAACATACTTGCACAAGGGTTTTAAAGGGTATTTTAACCATCTATTAGCCTTCTTACACAGTTAGCGAACACAAAATACCATAAGTACACTGGAGTGATGGTTGTTGGAAATGGGCCTCTATACACCTATGAAGATATTGCATTACAAACTAGACGTTTGCCGCTAGAATAGTCATTTACCACATTAACACTGTATAGAGTGTATTTCTGAATCATTTAATGTTAGCTTCATTGGAAAAAAACTGCTTTTCTTTCAAAAATAAGGAAATTTCTAAGTGACCCTAAACTTTTGACCGGTAGTGTATATATAATATATATATATGATGTCACGACTCTGTTGACGGGTGTACCAGGACCAGTGGTTCCTTCCCTGTCCCTAACGCTAAGGGTGCCCTAGCTCATCCTGTTCCCCAGATTACTTCTGATAATGAAAATGCCAGGGCTACATACCTTGCTTTAACTCCTGAATCCACCCTCAGTCTGTACCCCCACCCAGGGAAAAGGTAGTAGTAGTGTATCATAATACACCAACCAGACTGAAAGGGTAATACAAACAGTGATAAAGGAAAATACCAATCATACAAATATACTCACACAAACAACAGAAGTAAACTCCAGGGAGTGAAGGATGGGGTAAAACCAAAGTAGAAGGAGGGAAATTAGCATACACGCAAAACCTAGCAACAGTCTCAGATAAATCCACCAAACACCTTCTCAAACAACAGCCACAAACCATCATCTCCTAACCTCGCAGCATAAACTATCTCTGGCAATGAATGCTAGCCAGGGCTCAGATTATATAGGAGACGAGAGTGGCTAACAGTGAACAGCTGAGAGCCTTAATACAGGAAAGCTTCCAAGAGCTCTCAACTGAGCAGATTAACCCCTGCACTGCTAAAAGAAACATGCACCATTTATTATGAAGATGAAGTGCTTTTAAACAGTGCAGGATTAGGAGAAATCAGATGCTGCAGTCTTCTGGCTCCTTTCTGTCACGGTAAACCCGTGACATACAGTGCCTTGTGAAAGTATTCGGCTCCCTGGAACTTTTCAACCTTTTCCCACATATCATGCTTCAAACATAAAGATACCAAATGTAAATTTTGGTGAAGAATCAACAACAAGTGGGACACAATTGTGAAGCTGAATGAAATTTATTGGTTATTTAAAATTTTTGTGGAAATACAAAAACTGAAAAGTGGGGTGTGCAATATTATTCGGCCCCTTTACTTTCAGTGCAGCTAACTCACTCCACAAGTTCATTGTGGATCTCTGAATGATCCAATGTTGTCCTAAATGACTAATGATGATAAATATAATCCACCTGTGTGTAATCAAGTCTCCGTATAAATGCACCTGCTCTGTGATAGTCTCAGAGTTCTGTTTGAAGCACACAGAGCATCATGAAGACCAAGGAACACAACAGGCAGGTCCGTGATACTGTTGTGGAGAAGTTTAAAGCCGGATTTGGATACAAAATGATTTCCAAAACTTTAAACATCCCAAGGAGCACTGTGCAAGCGTTCATATTGAAATGGAAGGAGTATCATACCACTGCAAATCTACCAAGACCCGGCCGTACCTCTAAACTTTCATCTCAAACAAGGAGAAGACTGATCAGAGATGCAGCCAAGAGGCCCATGATCACTATGGATGAACTGCAGAGATCTACAGCTGAGGTGGGACAGTCTGTCCATAGGACAACAATCAGTCGTACACTGCACAAATCTGGCCTTTATGGAAGAGTGGCAAGAAGAAAACCATTTCTCAAAGATATCCATAAAAAGTGTTGTTTAAAGTTTGCAACAAGCCACCTGGGAGACACACCAAACATGTGGAAGAAGGTGCTCTGGTCAGATGAAAACAAAATCGAACTTTTTGGCAACAATGCCAAACGATATGTTTGGCGTAAAGGCAACACAGCTCATCACCCTGAACACACCATCCCCACTGTCAAACGTGGTGGCAGCATCATGGTTTGGGCCTGCTTTTCTTCAGGGACAGGGAAGATGGTTAAAATTGATGGGAAGATGGATGGAGGCAAATACAGGACCATTCTTGAAGAAAACCTGTTGGAGTCTACAAAAGACCTGAGACTGGAACGGAGATTTGTCTTCCAACAAGACAATGATCCCAAACATAAAGCAAAATCTACAATGGAATGGTTCACAATTAAACGTATGAAGGTGTTAGAATGGCCAAGCCAAAGTCCAGACCTGAATCCAATCGAGAATCTGTGGAAAGAGCTGAAAACTGCTGTTCACAAACTATCTCCATCCAACCTCACTGAGCTCGAGCTGTTTGCCAAGGAAGAATGGGCAAGAATTTCAGTCTCTTGATGTACAAAACTGATAGAGACATACCCCAAGCGACTTGCAGCTTAATCGCAGAAAAAGGTGGCGCATCCCACTTTTCAGTTTTTGAATTTCCACAAAAATTTAAAATAACCAATAAATTTCGTTCAACTTCACAATTGTGTCCCACTTGTTTTTGATTCTTCACCAAAAATTAACATTTGGTATCTTTATGTTTGAAGCATGATATGTGGGAAAAGGTTGAAAAGTTCCTAGAAGCCGAATACTTTCGCAAGGCACTGTATACATTGTAGCTATGCTACTCACTTGGGAGCGATCTGAGGTATCACAGGAACCGTTTCTGTTTAAAGTTCAGGTGGTTTATTTCAGGGCTTATCAAGCATAAATTAAAACAAACTAACAAGTCTATGCAATAGTGCTAGTTACAAACAGAAAAAAACTGACCAGCACATCCCAACTAGTGTGAAAAGGTGCCAGCTAACATAACAATTCTAAGAAAATATAAAACTGCACTCTGGATTGTTTAGAATGGTACATCTAGAAATTTGGAACTGCATTACTGCCATAGAACATTGGTTAAGTGATTTATTATGTACATGTGAAATTTTGGAAAATTGGAAATGCAATATTGCTATACGAAAATTTACAGTAAAAAGAAGGTATTTAGCACATATTTTTTTCTTTTAATAGTGCTAGCTAGCCTGCCTAGCTTAGAGTCCACATTCTTAGTCCTTTAGCAAAGGCACTCAATGCAGGAGATCTGTGCACCTCCATACACACAGGCTGTGTGAGGCAAACAGGTCTCATTTCACCAAGTAAACCACACCCAGGAGTGGAGATATGGTGAGCAGCCATTCAGCTGCTGATAATCATTCTGTCATTTCCAATTAACCCCTTTTAGTCCTATAAGCACTAAAGCATTACTCCAGGTTTATCTTCCATCCACTATGAGTCTAACAGCCACCTTACAATACATATATATATATATATATATATATCTCTATATTTACATGTACGTACATACACACACACAAACACACACACTTATATATCGTATATGACTTTTGCTATGCAAAAGTCTTAGTTAGGTGTGGAAAAAATTACACAAAGTAAGGCTGGTTTCACATTTGCGTATCGGTGCGCAGTGTCTGATCCGCATAGATCAGCATGCGTACATATCTTTAAACGTGTACGCAGGCACACGCTTTTGCATGCGTTTATGTAAGCATGCGTTGTTTCGCGGTGTCCGGCGAACACAACGTGTTGCATTGTTTGAAACGTCAAAAATCTGTCACATGTGCATGCAGATGAGTGCGTCAAAACAACACATTACTGTCTATGGGAACGCATTGGTACGCAAGGACATGCGCATGGATGCGTTCCATGCTCATGCGGACTTCAGACTGCCCATGTCCAGGAACTGATTACAGCACCTGGAAATATCGAATGCATGCGCATAAACAACACAAACGCATTCACACGCAGTGTTTTTTTTTGCGTCATGTGTAAGCTGATGCGGATAAAAACCGCTGCGTTTGCATGCGTTTGGGCATGCGTTTGCGCATGCAGATGATAAACTGCGCACACAAACGCTAATGTGAACCTAGCCTAAGAATTCTTTCAAAAATAGAAGTGTTAATAGTTTATTTTTCAGCAGTTAGCACAGTAAACGAACAAAGGTGAATAGTAAATAGAATTAATATTTGATGTGACTTCCCCTTGCCTTCAAAACAGCATCAAATCTTCTAAATACACTTGCATAAAGTCAGAGATTTTTTTAGAATTCAAGTTTGTAGTCCGGTGCATGAGTAATCAATTATAACAAAAAGGTATGATAATTTTTTTTCTTATGTAGGTTGTAAGTTAAAACGTTGCCATAAACTGAAACAGAAGTAGTTGTACTGAAGGCCTAAATCTGGGTGAGGAGCAGCCAAACTTTGCTACAAAAGTGAAGTTGAGGAAGACAATTTCATGTCACAGGACATGCACCATGGCAAGACTGAGCACAGCAATTGTTATGCTGCATCAGCAAAATCTCTCCCATGAAAAGATTTCAAAGCTCACAGGGGCTTTAAGATGTGATGTTCAAGTGCTTTCAAAGAAGCTCCTAGAATTGGATAATATTGGGGACCATAGGCACAGTGATTGGTAAAGGAAGCTTAGTGCAGTAGCTGAAAGACAAATCATGCTCCATTCCCTTTTAATGTGGAACATGTCCGGCTGTGCCATGAGTTTAGTACTAGCAGCAACCAGTGGGACCCAAGTACACCCTTCTAATGTTCAGAAAAGTCTTGCCAAAATGGTCTTCATGGTATAATTGCTTCCAAAAAGCCATACCTTCAACATAGAAACAAGTGACTCAACAGTGCACAAAAATATAAGAACTGGGGCACAGAAAATAGCAGAAGATGAACTGGACTGATGAGTTGAAATACAGATGCTTCTCACAAAATTAGAATATCATCAAAAAGTTAATTTATTTCAGTTCTTCAATGCAAAAAGTGAAACTCATATCTTATAGAGTCATTACAGACAGAGTGATCTATTTCACTTGTTTATTTCTCTTAATGTTGATGATTATGGCTTACAGCCAGTGAAAAAACAAAAGTCATTATCTTAGTAAATTAGAATAATTAACAAGAACACCTGCAAAGGCTTCCTAAGCATTTAAAAAGGTCCCCTACTCTTTCAGTAGGCTGCACAATCATGGGGAAGACTGCTGACTTGACAGATGTCCAGAAGGCAGTCATTGACACACTCCACAAGGAGGTTAAGCCACAAAAGGTCATTGCTAAAGAAGCTGGCTGTTCACAGAGTGCTGCATCCAAGCATATTAATGGAAAGTTGAGTGGAAGGAAAAAGTGTGGTAGAAAAAGGTGCACAAGCAACCGGGATAACAGCAGCCTTGAAAAAATTGTTAAGAAAAGGCCATTAAAAAATTTGGGGGAGATTCACAAGGAGTGGACTGCTGCTGGAGTCATTGCTTCAAGAGCCAACACACACAGACGTATCCAGGACATGGGCTACAAGTGTTTGTGTTAAGCCACTCATGACCAATAGACAATGCCAGAAGCGTCTTACCTGGGCCAAGGAGAAAAAGAACTGGACTGTTGCTCAGTGGTCCAAGGTGTTGTTTTCAGATGAAAGTAAATTTGCATTTCATTTAGAAATCAAGGTCCCAGAGTCTGAAGGAAGAGTGGAGAGGCCACAATCCAAGCTGCTTGAGGTCTAGTGTGAAGTTTCCACAATCATTGTTGGTTTGGAGAGCCAAGTCATCTGCTGGTGTAGATCCTCTGTGTTTTATCAAGACCAAAGTCAGCACAGTCGTCTACCAGGAAATTTTAGAGCACTTCATGCTTCCCTCTGCCAACATGCTTTTTGGAGCTTGAAATTTCATTTTCCAGCAGGACTTTGCACCTGTCCATACTGCCAAAAGTACCAATACCTGGTTTAAAAACAACAGTATCACTGTGCTTGATTGGCCATCAAACTCACCTAACCATAACCCCATAGAGAATCTTTGGGATATTGTCAAGAGGAAGATGAGAGACACCAGACCCAACAATGCTGTCGAGCTGAAGGCTGCTATCAAAGCAACCTGGTCTTCCATAACACCTCAGCAGTAACACAGGCTGATCGCCTCCATGCCGCATTGATGCAGTAATTGATTCAAAAGGAGCCCCGACCAAGTATTGAGTGCATTTACTGAACATACATGTCAGCAGAACAACATTTCGGAATTTAAAATCATTTTTCAAGCTGGTGTTATAAAGTATTCTAATTTACTGAGATAATGACTTTTGGGTTTTCATTGGCTGTAATCCATAATCATCAACATTACCAGAAATAAACACATGAAATAGATCACTTTGTGTGTAATGACTCTATATAATATGAGTTTCACTTTTTGTATTGAAGAACTGAAATAAATTAACTTTCTGATGATATTCTAATTTTGTGAGAAGCTCCTGTATTTGCCTGTAACAAAAGGTTTATTCGCTGGAGATCAGTACAATAATGAATGTCTGCAGACAACAGTGAAGCATTATGGAGGGTCCTTGCAAGTTTCAGCAAATTGAGTTGCGGATTTGGTCAGAATTAATTGTGTCCTTAATGCTGAGAAACACAGACAGATATGAGAAATACAGGCAGATACTTATCCATCATGCAATACCATCAGTGAGGCATCCGAGTGGCTCTAATTTATTCTGCAGCAGGACAACGACCCCAATCATACAGCCAATGTCATTAAGAACTATCTTCAGCGTAAAGATAAGGGTCCCCCTGAGCCTTGATTTCAACATCATACAGTCTGTCTGGGATTACATGAAGAGATAGAAGGATTTGTGCATGCTTACAGCTAAGATATTTGGAACAACCTTCTTGCCAAGCTCCTTCAAAATTAGCAATGTGCAGTGAGATCAAAGAGCCTATAAAAGCCAAACAGCGCAACATTTTTAGTAAAAAAAAATTGCAAAAATTAGTGTTAGCCCAAAATACATTCAGTTATGTAAAAAAAAAATATATATTGCCTTCAAGCTGATATTACACTGTGCAATATTTTCACCTTCTATAATGAAGTACAAGGAGCTACTGACCCATTTTGAGCTCAAGAAACTATGATATCTAACCAGTTGATTTTTCATTTTGTTGCAAAGTCTAGATACATTAATGTATGTTTATGCACTATTGTATCTGGGCAAGAATATTCACAGTTCATAGGTACCAGTGGAGAAAGATCCATTTGTAGCCAACGGTAAAAATATTTTCTCCAGAATGCAACATATAGAAGCATTTGTGTTAATTTTTTAAAGCCTCTAGTAAATGTCTAAGTTCTTCTCAGAACCTGCAAACCTCCTTTCATGCTATTTCTATAGTATTTGCTAAAATGCTATGTCTTGCCTACTGAACATTGCCAGACTGATTTTCTAAATGTCCTTTTTTGCTTATAAAGCACAGAATTAATTCTTGTTTCTCTTTGTTTGCAGATGTGAACCTTGAATGCGGTTTAACAGATGATTATTGCAAAAATCATTTTCTCGTCGGTCTCTTGTTGAGAGAAATATTACAGGCCATGCAGGAGAACTGTGACATCAGATTCGCTGCCATCTCCAGTCTAAAACACCTGCTAATCAAACATGCATTTGACAACCGATATCAACACAAGGTAATTTCTTGTTCGATAATCGTACAGTGGGAGTACTCACAGATTCATTGAAATAATGCTTAATTAAAATGTATTAGAAAGGTAGCGGTTTATATAGGGGTTTTCTAGTGGAACAAAAGTAAAGATAAATGGTGTTTATATAGTATGTTAAATACCATACTATTATTATCCCTGGCGTCACATTCCTCTGCTGCTAGCTGCTTCATCTTGGGCACCTTTGCTTCTTGTCCTGTGCTCAACAGCATTTCCTATGTCGACACGTGACCAGAACATCAATAGCTAAACTAGCCTCCTCCTCTTTATATACATTGGTGCCTGTTTGTTAATTTATTTTTTTTCCATCTCCACTTCAAAAAGGTATGCTAGTAAATAAAGGTTCAATACTGCTCACTTTCCTATGTACAGAGCGAAAGATATTGAACAGCATTTTTTATTTTTTTCCTAGGACAGCATTTATAGCCTGGTAGATATAGTGAAAGCCAGAAATATTTTATTTTACCATCATATTTTGGGTCTTTTCCTTCACCCGCCATGATTTTCTTTTTTAATACCTATGTGCGAAGTGGACCAGTACTGTATTCATTCTGATGTATAACTCAAGAGGTATACGCCATGCCAATTACAGTGTCTCTCCCTGCTACTGTCCCTCATCCCCCTTCCCTTTCAGAGCATTAGGCTGGTTTGATATGTGTATGAGACTGGCCTAAGTCTCAAAATTGCCATAAAAATTTTCAGTAAAGGAGTGAGTCACATGCTGCTGGAAAGTATCAGGTTTCCTTCCTATAACATATAACAAAGGGTTGTATACTTACATGCATTACTGATTCAAGCAAAAAAAATGCTGTAAATTACGCTTAACTTCATCATATTAACTACATGCATGTAATGTAATTAGTATTGCATTACATTTTACAATTACATGTGTATTTCTCCTCTTCTGCAGACCAGTGGGTTGTCCAGCAAACCACGGGAATTTATCACTGAGTTGTTGGCAGAGTCGGATTAAGAACATGATGGCCCTGGAGCTGAAGGGGCGGGGCAAGGGGTGGGGCCAAACACGGCAGCGGGCAGCAGCATGAGTCATCACCACAGCCGAGACATCGGCTGGGCCGCGGATGGGCCTATCCAGAGGCGTAGCTAGGGTTTCGGTTTAGGGGGGGGGGGGCGAAACATCTGAGTGGGCCCCTAACCAGAGAACCTCAGCAAATGACCGCGCTGTTGCCAAAATTAATCTATATATAAAAAGACCAATATTGATATCACCACCATATGGTCAGTGGTACATAACACCAGTCCTACAGAACATATAAGAGATCATAGCAGAGTTACAGATAATGACTTATAGTGGACGTTCTTTCTGATGGAATCGTTCACTTTTCATGTCTTTTCCATCTGGCCCAGACCGACATGACGACTCCTCCAGCCAGGACTCAACTACAGAGAATACAACAAAGACACATTTCACTTCTCATATTGTCAGCACCGTCACGGTCACCAATTGGACTATTCTCAACCTGCACAAACTCCTCATCCTGCTGATACCCCAATACTGAGCCTCTGGTGCCGTATGTGTCCCTATTACTGCACCTGATACCCCAATACTGAGCCGCTGCTGTCGTATGTGTCCCTATTACTACACCTGATACTCCAATACTGAGCCGCTGCTGTCGTATGTGTCCCTATTACTACACCTGATACTCCAATACTGAGCCGCTGCTGCCGTATGTGTCCCTATTACTACACTTGGTACCCCAATACTGAGCCGCTGCTGCCCTATGTGTCCCTATTACTGCACCTACTGTGTGGTTCTGTGTGACCTCTAAATTCTAAAGCACCCTCTATAATATAGTAATGCCAGGTGCATGGGCCCTAGAAAACAGTGCCCACATGTTGTCCCCTAGAATGTAATAATGCCCTGTGTGTGCCCCTTTGACAGTCACAGTAACCAGAGTTCCCCTATAACAATAAGTACCCACTTTACACTTAATGTCCCGAGTCTCCCCCTGTACAGCTCCCCTATACACAGTATGATGCCCCCTCACTGGATATATACTGACCCCTTAATATCCCCAAACTATTTAATGGCTCCAACACTGTATGATGGCCCCGCCACTGTAATCTCCACACTGTATGATGGCCCCCTAGATAGCCTCCATATAGCATAATACACCAGATAATCCTCAATATAGTATAATGCACCCCCATAGACAGCCTATGTATTGTAATGCACCCCCATAAGCAGCCTCTGTATTATAATGCACCCCAACAGACAGCCTCTATATTGTAATGCACTCCCCATAGGCAGTCTTATTTATAATGCACCCATAGGCAGTCTTATTTATAATGCACCCCATAGGCAGTCTTATTTATAATGCACCCCATAGGCAGTCTTATTTATAATGCACCCCATAAGCAGCCTTATTTATAATGCACCCCATAGGCAGTCTTATTTATAATGTACCCCATAGGCAGCCTTACTTATAATGCACCCCATATGCAGCCTTACTTATAATGCACCCCATATGCAGCCTTATTTATAATGCACCCCATAGGCAGTCTTATTTATAATGCACCCCATAGGCAGTCTTATTTATAATGTACCCCATATGCAGCCGTACTTATAATGCACCCCATATGCAGCCTTACTTATAATGCACCCCATATGCAGCCTTACTTATAATGCACCCCATAGGCAGTCTTATTTATAATGCACCCCATAGGCAGTCTTATTTATAATGCACCCCATAGGCAGTCTTATTTATAATGTACCCCATATGCAGCCGTACTTATAATGCACCCCATATGCAGCTGTACTTATAATGCATCCCCTTTACAAAAATAATAAATCCAGTACTCACCTGTCTTGCTCCCGGCTCCTGCGCTGCTCACTGCTCTCCCTCTCAGCGTCTGACTGCCAGCGCCGGGCAGTGACGTCATCGCGCCCGCTGTCAAACGCTGAGAGGGGGATTATGGGAGAGAAGGAGCGCTCGCTCCTTCTCTCTCAATGCGGTCAGCTGTATTGGCTGGATGCCGATACAGCTGACCCTCCGATGACGGGCGGGGGGCCCACTGCTGGCACCGGGCCCCCCACCGCCTGCTCAGGGGCCCCATAGCAGCCGGGCGGCAGAGCAGGGAGATTGATTCTCCCTGCTCTGCCGCAGAAAGTAACTGTGTCGGCGTGCTGTGCACGCCGATACAGTTACAGTAGCGTAGTTCCGGGTGGGCCCCCTCCGAGCGAGGGGCCCGGGGCCACCGCCCTCTCTGCCCCCCCGGTAGCTACGCTACTGGGCCTATCTCTAACAAGGGGCCTGGAGCTGCAGCTCCATCAGCCCCTACGTTAATCCGGCCCTGGTTGTTGGTATGAGAAGCATTGTGTCATGATTTCACTACGCTGTGATTGACAGCTCAGCCACTCTTTTGGATAGAGTTGTGCTGACTGGCAGTATTGTGAGACAGCCCAGTCGCCCAATCTGAGGCAGTGGCATACTGGGTTTTCCGGATTGTGATTGGCAGCCCAGCTGCCCAATCTGGCTGGTCCTACAGGGTTTCTCAGATGTCACACGTTCTGGGTCATTACCTGGCTTTTTAACTTACTCGCTATTATCAGACTTTACAAGTTATAGCTTAGCACAAGTGGTGTGTGTCTGCTCTGTGCTCTAAGTTTCTGTTTTCTGATCTTTGTTGCCTGATCTTGGATCTTGTCTTAGACCATCCATTTATCTTGCCCCTCTGTCTTGGTCGGCTACCTTCTTGGAATTCAGACCCCTGACTGTGACCTTTGTCTCACCCCTCTTGTTTATGACAAGCTCTTTTGGTTTGTGACCCGGGCCCCTTGACTACCCTGTCTCACAGCTTGTCAATGAGTAGTGACTGAGCATCACAATTGAAGTTTTTTTTCTATTATTATACACAAGAAAAAGAGATGATGCGCAGATCGTAAAAAACTGATTCACAAGCTAAAAATAAATCCAGCTCACTGAAAAAAGGCACATTTTCATCTACAAGACATTTGATTACATCCATGTAGACAGAAACCTCAGCACCGAAAAAAATTAGAGAATTTCTCAGTGAGTATTGTTTTATTTTGATCCAGCAAGAAATGGTCCAAAAATTCGACCTACAACGGTCTTTATCAAGGATATCTGTATGTTGAGGGAGACCGCCTTGGGCGCGCAGATGTCCTCGATAAAGACCGTTGTTTGTCGAAACGTTGGACCATTTCTTGCTGGATCAGAATAAAACAATACTCACTCACAAGAAGTTCTCTCTCTCATCCTTATCGATGCTGAGGTCTCAGTCTACATTGAACCAGGACTTCGGTCCTTTCCTCAATCACAGATACCGCATGAGCAGTAGTGCCAGTCTTTCCTTTAGAATTTGGTTATATCCAGGCGTGTACATTATAATATATTATTTATACATCAGAATGATTTTACCAAAGTAATTATTACGTCACTTATTTATGTCTGTTTTGCAGAACCAGCAAGCAAAAATAGCCCAGCTTTATCTTCCATTGGTGAGAATGTTGCTAGAGAATGTCTCCCGGTTCGCTAGCAAAGACACACTGTATAACTGCACTGCTATATCCACCTCGGTAAGTGTTTTTTCCTACCTAAAAATTGTATATCATATTACTAAGATTTTGGAATAACAGAATTATAGAGTAATTTCTTATTATGATATTTTACATCCATATTGTATAATCTAAGAAACTAAACAAAATGTCAACGGTTCCAAAATGTCAACGGTTCCAATGTGTCTTAAATATTGCAGGACTGCAGTCTGTGAACAATGTAAAGTAAAAGGACTGAAATAGATAAGAAAACATATTATTTGGTCTGGCAGGAAAGAGAAGATAAGATGTATTGAAAGCACATATATGCTAATGGCACAGGATCACACCATTCTTGATAGGAGAGACTGTGCCTGCTATAAAGCAGAAAAAAAGAAGTTTATCATTACTAAACTATATTCTCTGTAAAGCCCCCGTCACACACAGCGATCTCACTAGCGAGATCGTTGCTGAGTCACTAGTTTTGTGATGCAACAGCGATCTCCCCTGCGATATCGCTGTGTGTGACACTGATCAGCGATCGGCCCCCCCTGCCGGGTATCGCTGATCGTTGTCCAAAGGCCAGGACATTTTTTTGATCGTTGGTCTCCCGCTGGCCAGCACGCATCGCTGCGTGTGGCAGGCAGGAGACCAGCGATCAGCTGGTAACCAAGGTACACATCGGGTTTATAGCCACCTCGCAGCGCCTGGAAACACGATGTGTACCTTGGTTACCAGCTCCCTGCACCAGCGGGCTGGTATCCAAAGTACACTGCGGGTAACTAAGCGACGTTACCTGCAGTGTCGCTGTCCTGATCGCTGCTTGTTTGGCAGCTCAGCAGCGATCATGTAGCGATACACCAGCGATCCTGACAAGTGCATATCGTTGTCGGGATCGCTGGTGTGTCGCTATATGTGACGGTGCCCTAAGACATATTAGATACCGTACTTATTTTCAGTGTTTCCAAATACAGTTCTAAGAGTGTGTTTACATGGAGCAGTAAAATTGTTCATTATGCTCCAGTTAACACAACACAGAATATGGCCACATTCTTACAATGTAAGGGCTCATTCACATACCAATTTGTTTTTTTTTGTGCATGAGTGATCCAACTTAATGAATAGCACAATGACCCATTAAAACAATAATTATATAGATACTACTGTTAAAAAAAAGTCAAATGTTCATCAAATTCACCAATATCGATGGGTTCAGATGACAAACTAATATATATGGTGTATGGGAGCTCCGGACAACTGGTTGTTGGGGAGTTAAGAATCCGGCATTAGAGATGTGGGAACCCAAGCTTAAAAATTTGGCATTTGTACTGTGCAGTTACTGTCTGGTGCTAAACGCCGAACATGGACGCGAGAGAGAAAAAAAATGAGGTTCTGGTTTAAGTACAGTTCTGGTACCCGATTCAAAGTTTGGAATAAAGTTCGGATTGGGTATCCGAGCTTCAATGGGTCCGTTCATCCCTATTCGGCATGCACATAGAGAACACAGGAGCATTTGGCTGAACAAGCAATCCTGTGTATAGGAGATTTGGGTGCGATAGCTGCTGGTCATCTAATTCGTATAAACGTCAGTTATTTTCTTCTAAAAAAAAGCATCCAAGTATTTTTTGAAACAATCAACTGTTCCTGCTGTCACCCGCTTTTGAGGTATCCCATTCAATAGATTACCGTAATCATTTTTATGGTAAAGAAGCCTTTTCTCCTCTGGAGAACCTTTCTTACTACAGACAGAGGGAATTCTCCCTTGACTTTTAAGAGGGTTTTACAAGAAAAACATTCTACCATATTTTTTGTATGAGTCATTTATGTACTTGTTAACCATGTCCACACATACTTTTCTTCTGAAAACTGAATATATATAATTCATTCTTCTTCATAACTATGTCTCTCATTAGTTTTGTGGCTCTTCTCTGTACCTTTCTCTAACTCCAGGGCATCCTTTCTATGAACTAACGCCCAGAACTGAACTGCTGTTAGGATTTGAACCTGTGAGCCATGGCTTGTTGGTCTGTTCCCTTGCTGTGGAGCTATTTCGGAACTTGAATAACTTCAGCCTGAAACCATATGAACTTTGTCTGGGATAGAGATCATCACCTGCCTTGCTGATTGTTCCCTCCCTGATTGAGACTGATTGGATAGAGATCATCACCTGCCCCGCTGATTGTTCTCGCCCTGATTAAGACTGATTGGACCTGCTATATATACCTGGCCCTGTGCAGCTTCCTGTTGCTGAGTATATTGTGGTGCTCAGTCTAACTGAGTGAAGCATTATCTGAGCTCCTGATCTGGAAGGTGTTCTGCTGGCATCTTCCTGTCTCTTGTGGAAACCCTGCTGTTCCTACCTCCAACTCTATTCACCTAAACGGACTTGGTGTTTGTGTGTGATCTCGGCCGGCCCGTGTTCGGGCGGGCTCCGGCATCTGCCGACATAGTGAACCACCACCGCCATATACGGCACTTCCAGAAGTCCTTCCTTGGTCCGCTCATCTTCACACTTCTGCTCCGGCCACTGACTTCCAGTCCTGTATCGCCAGTAATGTGACAACTGCATATTCAAGATGAGATTGCGCTCTTTGTAAAGTTGTAGTATTATGTCGCCAAGTTCATACCTCTTTTAATACATGACAATATCCATTAGATATAACTGCACAGTTATTTAATCTGCAATCTACTAGTACACCCAGATCCTTCTCCAAAAGTGATACCCCTAGTTACTCCCTCTACAACATATGATGCCTGCAGGTTATCGGTTGCCAGATGCATAACTTTACATTCCTCCACTTTAAACCTCAATTGCCAAGTGGAAACCCAACCACTCAGTTTGTTCAAGTCAGCCTGCAATTTATGAAGATCTTCCATCGACTTGCACTAACTAGCTTAATCTTATCTGCAAAAAATAGAGACAGCACTATTATTCCCATTTTTTACATAATTAATACGTTGAATAATAGAAGACACAATCATTGGGTCTTTTCACGTGTCCTTCCTTAGCAAATTGATTGTTTGCAAGTACAAAAAAAAAATTGAAGTAACAACAGAGTATTCCACTTTCATCATTGCATCTGTGTTGGCTACCGTAGTCGCCTATTCAAGTGAATGAATTTATGAACAAGTGGATAGCACTCCGATGCTATCTGTGTCATCCAAGGGATGTTCGTTTTATGACATGCAAATTGTAAAAACTGACCAACGGACCAAAAGTAAATCCAGCACACTAAAAATATAAAGGCCATTTATTATGCACCTCTTTGGGGGACACAGCATTTATGGTTTCCTGTGTTCCCTCAATGAAGGCCACGAAAAAGAGATTTTATGGTGGGCACCAAAAATCCTCTTTTTTTCACTTACAAGGAAAAAATAACGGATGTGTGAATTCGGCCTGCCATTTTTAGTATTCTCACATGGAAAAGGGTATTTGTAGCCAATGTGGTATACCAAAGGGGGTCTTGCTGGATGGGAGATATATTTCTCCCAGCAGACTAAAGTTTGGTCAGGATTTTCCCTGATCACAAGGACCTGTGATGAGGTCATAGTCACGTGATCAGATCAGCTGATGTGTACCTCACCTGAGGGTGTGGACTAGGCCTATTTAACCAGGAGCTGTTGTAGTGTGGGGGTGTGGAAGTAAGGCGTTTTGGCTGGAGTCAGCCTGGAAGAAGTGATTTCTGTTACAGTGTGTCAGTGTGCACCAGGAAGCGAGTACCAGACCACCCGGAATGGCACCTGGCGGTCCCTGCTGGCCTGCAGCCGCTTAGTTAAGCCCATCCCAACAAGAGTGAGTCTGGGACCAGTGGTTCTTCAAACTGGAGTATGTTATGTTCTATTTTTGATTTTTTATCTGGACTGTTGAACCCATTAATAAAACCACTGAACTTTGAATTGAAAGCCTGTGTGTTTGCTCTTTACTGCGGCCCGGCCCTGCCTACCAGAGCGGATCCCTACAATTGGTGGAGAATGCGGGCAACGCAGTGAGGTCAGGCTGTTTTTTCTCTGCATACCGTAAATGTCCTGGGTGAAGAAAGTGACGCAAAACCCGGTGGAGAACTGTCCGGAGATGGAGAGCACAATAAAAATGCTTGTGGAGGCCATGCGACAGCAACAACAGGCTACACAGCAGCAACAGCAGGCTATACAGCAGCAGCAGGCTACACAGCAGCAACAGCAGGCTATGCAGCAGCAGCAGGCTATACAGCAGCAGGCTATGGAGCAGCAGCAGATATTGAGTCGACAGCAACAGGAAACCAACAGTCTTCTGATGCAGCACATTACAGCGCCGCGGACAGCAGGAGCTGCCCGGAACCGTCAGGATGTCTGGAAAGCGGTGCGTACAGCGATTCCAAAAATGGAGCAATCAGATGACGTCGAGGTGTACTTGGAGATGTTTGAAGGCGTGGCTGAGAGGGAGAGACTACCCCGGGACCAGTGGGCCGAAATCGTGGCTCCGTTTTTGGCTCCAGGACCCGCGAAAGCCTATATGGACCTACCCCCGAGCACCAGAGGGACTACGAGATCATCAAGGGTGAGATACTCGCATGTCTTGGGGTAAATGTATTGGTCCGGGCCCAGCAGGTACACCAGTGGAAGTTTTGCCCTTCCGAGCCAGCTCGTTCCCAGTATTATGACTTGGTACACCTGGTAGAAAAGTGGTTGCAGCCAGAGGTGTTGCCACCCAGCGCTGTGCTGGATAGTATAGTAACTGATAAGTTCTGGAGGACTTTGCCCCACACCCTTCAAACTTGGGTTGGACAGGCAGCCCCTACTGATGTTCTCCAAATGGTAGACCTCATTGAAAGATATGGGGCTACCAAGAAGATACAGGGAGAGACTACCCGGAAAGTACCGAGTAAATTCCCCAAACCTTCACCCGCAGCTCGGCGAGAAGAGACCCGGAAGGCCGCTCAGGACTGGTCAGGGTACGAAAGGGGCCCCATAATCTGTTGGCGGTGCCAAGAACCAGGACATGTGAGAGCTGATTGCCCCCACCTGACTGAGCCCATGGACACAAACTTTGGGTACTATCAGTCTCACTATGCCGAACACATGTGTGCAGTGAGCAAACCAGAGGGAACCAATATGAACCATTTGTGTAAAGTGGAGGTGGAGGGTAACCCTGCTGTGGCTCTACTGGACTCAGGGAGTCTCGTGACCCTAATACGAGCCAGCCACGTCCAAATCAGCGAGTATACTGGTCGGAAAATGGGTGTGCTGTGTATACATGGGGACCTAAAACATTATCCTACCGCCCTGGTGATGATCAACACGCCAGCGGGGAGGAGGTGCCACGAGGTGGGGGTGGTGGTTAATTTGCATTATGAGGTAATAATGGGGAGAGATTTTCCGTTGTTTTCCGTGCTTTGGCCTGTAATTACCCCTCCCACGGAACAGTCGTCGGCACCAGTGGCAACCAGGTTGCATTCTCCAGAAATCGGGCTTGAACCTGGTGGCCCAGAGGAAGATGTGCTGGCGGTAGGAGTACCTGTTCCTTCGGTGGAGGAGGAAAAACCCTCTCCTATAGAAGTGTTAGCTGGGGAGGTGGAAGACTTGCCACCGGGACCAGAATTGTCAGACTTAAATGTGGCAGGTGACAATTTTGGTACGGGTCAACTCCGGGACCCTACATTGGCTCGAGCCCAGGAAAATGTACTGGTTGTCAACGGGGAACCTCAACAACCCGGGGCAGCGACAGTATTTCCCCGATTCGAGCTGAACCAAGATTTGCTGTATCGGGTTGAGAAAATACATGGGGAAATTGTCGAGCAATTGCTGGTACCTCAGTCCTATCGTAGGCTGGTAATGGACTTGGCGCATGCGCATATACTGGGGGGACATTTGGGCCAAAAGAAAACCCTAGACCGAATTCTACAACGGTTTTACTGGCTAGGGGTCTATGAAGAAGTTAAACGGTATTGTAACTCTTGTCCCGTGTGCCAGGTAACTAGTCCGCCGCCTCATTTTCGGAGTCCCTTGGTGCCATTACCCATTATAGAGGTCCTGTTTGAGAGAATAGCCATGGATCTGGTGGGGCCTGTTAATAAATCCTCAAGGGGTCACCAACACATCCTCTGTTATTGAATGTGCTGGAGATGGTTTCTGAGCAGAGGCTCCCTCTGGTGGTTGCAGACAGTGCTGAACCTTACAGCGAGGAATGGCAATCTGGGATCACGGACTGGACTGATATAAGGGAGGTTTCCTCCCATGATGGTCGCCGGTGATCAATTGTTCTTGTCTCAATTGTGGTTCCTGGTTCATTTGGAAGTCTGCTGGAGTCTTGCATTCATCTGCTGCTTTCAGATAAGATATTTTCTGCTTTTCTTTTTGTGCTTGCTTTTTGCATAATTTTCTGCACTTTTGTGGAGGTCAGCCGGGTCCCCTCCTGAGGCCTGTGCTCCTCTCAGTTTATCTGTAGCCACTGTTATTTGTTCATTTGCTTTTTCCTGTTTTTTTCAGTGGCTGCGGCTTATTTTTGTTACACCAGAGATCTGATTTAGGTGGTGAGATCGTGTGATCTCAGGTGTTTTTGCAATCAGAAGTGTTGGTATTTTTTAGGGGGTTTTTTTGGATTGCAGTCAGAATTCTTTCCTGTACTTTTCTGTCTAGACAGATTGGGCCTCAGCGTTTGCTCATTCTATTTTCTGTCTGTGTCCGTGCTTTCTTCTTGTCTAACCGCTATTACATGTTTGGGGGCTTCCTTTTTTCTTTGGAGATCTGCTCCGGGGCAGATAGCTTTCATCTTTCTGCCTTTAGGTGTAGTTATCTCTCAGGCTGTGACGAGGCGTCTAGGATCAACGTAGGAACGCTTCTCGGCTACTTCTAGTTGTGTGATTAGTTCAGGTTACTGCAATCCAATAGGTTCCAGCCTCTCTGGTGTATTGCCGTTTTTGCTTTTTCTCCTCAGCTACCTAAACATAACAATCCTCGTAGTTCTAGATTACGCTACCAGGTATCCTGAGGCCATTCCACTGCGCCACACCTCCGCCAAACTTATCGCAAAAGAACTCATGGGTATGTCTCCCGGGTGGTAATCCCTCAAGAAATCTTAACAGACCAGGGGACCCCCTTTATGTCCAAAATCATGAAGGAACTCTGTCACTTGTTAAGTGTTAAACAGTTGCGCACATCGGTCTATCATCCCCAAACAGACGGTTTGGTAGAAACGTTCAATAAGACCCTGAAGAATATGTTGAAAAAAGCAGTCTCTAAAGATGGTAAGGACTGGGATCTCTTGTTGCCATACCTGATGTTTGCAGTGCGGGAGGTGCCCCAGGCATCTACGGGATTCTCGCCCTTCGAACTATTATATGGCAGACATCCCCGTGGCTTACTCGATATAGCTAAAGAAGCCTGGGAGAACCAACCAACTCCCCACAAAAGTGTGATAGAACATGTGGCCAAAATGCAAGAGAGAATGGAGACAGTCCTACAATATGGAACATATGGAAGCAGCACAAAGGTCACAGAGGCAGGTCTATAACCGGGAGGCACGGGTAAGGTCCTTTAACCCTGGGGATCGGGTGTTGGTACTTGTGCCTACAGTGGATATTAAGTTCCTTGCAAGGTGGCAGGGACCCTACGAGATTATGGAAAAGGTGGGTCCCGTAAACTATAAAGTACACCAACCAGGGCGGAGAAAGCCAGAACAGGTATACCATGTGAATCTGCTCAAACCATGGAAAGACAGAGACCCGCTTGGTGAGGATTGTCCACGGCCTGCATTTCTGGTAGAGAAGGCTCCCTTGCCTCAGGAGAAGGAAAGAGAAGTCCTCTCCGCCGTCAAAATAGCAGACACTTTGTCTCCTAGACAAGTTCAGGAGGTCCGAGAGTTTGTTAGCCGAAATTCCGATGTTTTCTCGGAGCTCCCTGGCCGTACCTCCCTAATCCAACATGACATTGTCACGGAGCCACAGGCCAAAGTCCCGACTAAAGCCATATCGGGTGCCTGAGGCCCGGCGACAAGCCATCTCGGAAGAGGTAAAGAAGATGCTGCAGTTAGGGGTCATTAAAGAGTCCCAGAGTGAGTGGGCCAGCCCAATAGTCCTGATACCAAAACCAGATGGGACACTAAGGTTCTGTAATGACTTCAGAAAACTGAATGAAATTTCTAAATTTGACGCCTACCCCATGCCCCGGGTTGATGAGTTAATAGAGCGGTTTGGGCAGGCCCGGTATTTTTCAGTCATTGACCTCACAAAATGTTATTGGCAGGTGCCCCTAACAAAAGCAGCGAGAGAGAAAACGGCTTTTGTAACACCCGAGGGACTGTTCCAGTATATAGTCCTACCCTTTGGGTTGCATGGCGCTCCAGCGACATTCCAGAGGTTAATGGACGTTGTTCTTCGTCCTCATGGCCGATATGCCGCGGCCTATCTGGACGATATTGTGGTGTACAGTACAGACTGGGAAAGTCACTTAGCCAAGGTACAGGCGGTAATAGATTCCCTGAGACAAGCAGGGCTAACTGCCAACCCAAAGAAATGTTCCATAGGGTTGGAGGAAGCTCGGTACCTGGGGTATGTGATTGGGAGAGGAGTTATCAAACCCCAAATAAACAAAGTGGAGGCAATCCAAAACTGGCCCCGTCCCCTTGCCACAAAACAAGTGAAAGGGTTTTTGGGGTTAGTGGGATATTACCGGCGGTTTATTCCCAATTTTGCAACCCTGTCGGCACCGTTAACTGACTGCCTGAAAGGGAGGAAGTCGGTAATGGTGCGATGGAATGATCAGATTGAAGAAGCGTTTGTAAAACTAAAAGGGGCACTGTGTGGGTCACCAATTCTGATCACACCCGATTTCAAAAGAGAATTCATTGTCCAGACTGATGCATCAGAGGTAGGTCTGGGTGCCGTGCTGTCTCAGGAGGTTAACGGGGAGGAGCATCCCATTAGTTTCCTGAGTCGAAAGCTTACTCCAGCTGAAACCAGGTACAGCATTGTAGAGAGAGAGTGCCTGGCCATCAAATGGGCACTGGAGTCATTGCGCTACTATCTGTTGGGGCGAACGTTTCGGTTTGTAACTGATCATTCCCCTCTGACTTGGTTGAGTCAAGCCAAAGAGAGAAATGCACGAGTCACCAGGTGGTTTCTGTCCCTGCAAAATTTCAAATTTTCAGTGGAACATCGGGCAGGCAAATTACAGGGGAACGCAGATGCCCTGTCCAGAGTTCACTGTACAGTATGTCATGTGTCCACCCTCCTAAGGTTGAACAAAGGGGGGAGGTATGTGGTATACCAAAGGGGGTCTTGCTGGATGGGAGATATATTTCTCCCAGCAGACTAAAGTTTGGTCAGGATTTTCCCTGATCACAAGGACCTGTGATGAGGTCATAGTCACGTGATCAGATCAGCTGATGTGTACCTCACCTGAGGGTGTGGACTAGGCCTATTTAACCAGGAGCTGTTGTAGTGTGGGGGTGTGGAAGTAAGGAGTTTGGGTTGGAGTCAGCCTGGAAGAAGTGATTTCTGTTACAGTGTGTCATTGTGCATCAGGAAGCGAGTACCAGACCACCCGGAATGGCAACTGGCGGTCCCTGCTGGCCTGCAGCCGCTTAGTTAAGCCCGTCCCAACAAGGGCGAGTCTGGGACCAGTGGTTCTCCAAACTGGAGTATGTTATGTTCTATTTTTGATCTTTTATCTGGACTGTTGAACCCATTAATAAAACCACTGAACTTTGAATTGAAAGCCTGTGTGTTTGCCTCATTACTGCAGCCCGGCCCCTGCCTACCAGAGCGGATCCCTACACCAAGTAAACTTTAACCAATAGATTGTACATTGGATTTTACCATACCTTTGGTGTAAATGTTAACAGCTGTTTAAAAAGCAGTTATTGGTTCTGACATACAATATATAATTTAATTTTTAAAGACAAGAACACTGCACTCTGCAGTCAAAAATACTGAGGTGTAATAGAAACTAGACAAAACCATTCTTATGTCAGTAAGGTGTGACTTGGTTCTATGGGTAGATGAGCTACCATGCAAGCCAATATTCTAGTGAAAACTGCACCTAAATCTTCCATTTTGGTGTTTAGTACAACTAGGAGCACAGATCTCCTTTTCTCATTTTTTTACTATGAATATCAATCTGACATATTTCTATTTTATCATACAACTAAATGTGGACACAATGACATTGTTTCATGTATTAAAAGCTTAATTAATTTAAAAGGAATTATGGGCAGCATGAAATACAGAGAAAATGTTCTATACAGTAATCCTCTAATGTATACTTTACTGTGAAACACTGAGGTTTGTATAAAAAAAAATTGAGCCTGGCAAGGGGAGAGGAGTCTGGCTTCTCCAGAAATGCTTGGCTTGATCGATAGGTCTCTCTCTATATGCTAATACCCAGCTTATTTGGCAATCTATGTTTTCTCCTTTATGTCACAGAGTTTCAGAGTAAAACAAAGCTGTCATAAACAAGGGAGCCTGTTTGTATTTTATGCTGCCTGAGGTTTTGGAAGCATTAAATGCTTGTCACTTACTTACACTACGTTATTTTTTTACAGGCGTCCAGGGACACATTTATGTGTAGTTTTTCTTCTCCTTCCAACAGATCAAGTTTGATCATAGACAAAGACGCTGGTGAGTAATAACTTGTCAATTTTTCTAAAAAAACATAAAAATGTTACTTTAGTTTACATTAGAAAATGGAATGGGTTGCTGTTTTATTCTAGAACACTTTTAGGAATGTCTCTTTTACAGGAGGGACTGAATCGGGCAGAATGCAACAGCTAATGTAATGCACTACACTACTACTGTCATCATCGCTATAACAAAATATACAAAAAAAAATCATATCTACAGTATGCAGTGTATTTAGATCACGTCTGTGATAAGTGAAACATCAGTTTTTCTCCAAAAAGAGAAAGGTTACTTGATTCATTTAAAACTCTCAAGATAGCCCCTATCACTCCCACTTTTCCCAATGGGAAAACATTGTAGCCACACGCAGACCAATAACTGCCTGAAGCCCCAGCCTTAACTACTTCTGTACCACCCATAGACCATAAATGTCTTGGCGATCTGCATTATACTCTATAGTGACTTTTTGTAAAACATCACAGCATATTAGAGCAGCTGCAGAAGATCGTGCACCTGTATGAGCAGGAAAGCAGCTGTCAAACACAGGCAGACTCCCATATAGAAGGCAGAGTTAGTTTATTACCATGTCTGCATTCCCGTGCACTGTATACATTGCTGAACAAGCACTGTGTATACAGTATAGGAAAAAAGCTGACAACGCTTCTTCCTTTGGACCCAGCGGTCATTTGATCATTGGGTTTAGGGTACATACTCACTGGCGACGAAAACGTCTGACGCTTGCATGTAAATCCCAGCTCTGGCGCCGGCACTCGGGAGTGGAGCGATCGGCTGCATAGAAATACATGCAGCCGCGCACTCCACTCCCGAGTGCCGGCGCCAGAGCTGGGATTTTACATGCGAGCGTTGGATGATTTAGTCGCCAGTGAGTATGTACCCTTAGGGAGGGAGCAGGATCTGCTGGTTCCTAGGGAGACCCAGTCAGCTCTGCTGTGCAACCATAGCTATCTTACTAGCTGTCCCTGTAGAAGAAAAAAACGTGAGCGATATATAAAAATAATTTTATACAGAAAGAGGAACACAATTTAAAATGTATTTTAGTGGTTACAAAAAAAATGGTGAAAATTTTTTTTCTTTTATAATCTCAACGATATTGATCAATATCTAGGGGGAAAACATTTAAATAACTTAAAAATTAAGCCCCCCCGAGTCACAAAAAAAATGCAAAAATTATTTGAATATCAAGAACATTTTTTACAGCTCTTTAAACCACATGCACAAAAAACTAACATGTGCCTGGTCAGCAACAGGAGTAAATGGCCTTGTCTTTAACTGGTTAATAATCATAATAATAATAATAATACTTTTTATAAAATCTTAATGTTTTCCTTCCACCCTTTTCCTCCCTAGTAGGACAAGCAAGTTTTCATTAACGGAATTGTCTCTTAAACGAGTTGTACCATAAAAGTATAACCTCTGGTTATAAATTCCCTTTAATCCTGACAGCAAGTCCCTGTTTACTGTTACAACAAATCATTAAGTGTTGCAACAATAGTATTGTAAACGTGGCAGTCATGAATATTTAGATTAGGAAACTTTGACATCATTCATCATACATTGTACCACTTACTCAGTTTGTTTAAATGAAATTAACAGCAGGAAAATAAAACAATGTAAATTTTCAGTTACCATTTCATTTCTAGCAATAACAGCAACAAGGTAATAAATCATGCAACAATGCTGTAAATCAACATTTTTTTTCTCACAGCAAATAATCAAAATGTCAGGTTGTACCATTCCGTAAAAGCTACAGTGAATTTCTTAAAATATAATATTTATACTGGTGCGGTGGAATTATGGAAATCACAGGTTTGACAGACATGTTATTGATGTGCAAACAATGAAAAAATGGAAACATCGTTTTCAAAACATCTCAAATTATTCAGTATCGAGTATGAGCGCCACACAGAAATGCCTTGGTGATTAACCCTTTTCCAACATATATGTATTATCTGCTCATTGACTTTGATGCAGGCTCAGGAACTGAGTCCGTGGATCTTTTCTGGCAGATGTTGACTGTTTTATTCAGCCATCATTTGCCTTTAACAGTCATAGGTGGAGCACTTCTTGAGTTTTGCACAAATGTTGAAAGTGATTTATTGGATTAATTATTTTAATACAGATGTCATTTCATAATATGTCCTTTGTTCTGGTTGAAGGTTACAGCTCCTCATTCTCAAATGGATGCATCATGAAGAGAGAAGACTCACGTGGATCTATCAAC
>JARQOD010000008.1:68573793-68585923 GCA_033576555.1 Oophaga sylvatica
GCTTGCCCTTCAAACGTACCCCCCCCCCCTTTGAGGGGGGGTCCCCCGAACCCTCATTTGAGCAACCAGTCGGTCAGGATGAGTTCTCTGATACGCACGGATGAGTCCTCCTAGCAAGGATGTCCGAAGCAAACACCCAAGAATTGTCTTCCCTGACCATAACCTCTCCACTTAACCAAATACTGGAGTTTCCGTCTAGAAAAACGAGAATCTAATTTTTTTCTCAACCACATACTCCAGATTGCCCTCAACCAAAAAGGTCAGGAGGCACAGCAGCAGGAACCACTGGCCAACAAACCTCTTCAAAAAGGGACTTGTGGAACACGTTATGGATCTTAAATTCCCGGGAAGAACAAACGAAAAGAAACAGGATTAAAATCTCCATGATCTTATAAGGTCCAATAAACCCTAGGCTTAAATTTAGGAGATGCTACTCTCATAGGAATATTTTTTTGAGGACAACCAGACCAAGTCCCCTACTTTAAACCGAGGACCACAGTCCTATGCCTTTAAAGAAAACCCGCTGGGCCCTCTCTTGAGAGAGGACAACCTCTCCACTACCTGGTCCCAAATCTGTTGCATACCTCCACAACAGAGCCCAACACCCGGACAGACAGAAGCCTCCGTCTGTCCCGAAGAAAATCGGGGGTTTGAAACCCAGAATTACAGAAAAATGAGACATCAAAGTGGCAGAGCTAGCCCTATTATTAAGAGCAAACTCAGCCAAAGGCAAAAAAGAAACCCAGTCATCCTGATCAGCAGACACAAAGCATCTTAGATAAGTCTCCAATGTCTGGTTTGTTCTCTCAGTTTGACCATTGGTCTGAGGATGAAACGCCGAGGAGAAAGACAATTGAACACCAAGTTTAGAACAAAAGGTCCTCCAAAATCTGGAAACAAACTGGACTCCTCTGTCAGACACAATGTTCTCAGGAATGCCGTGTAAACGAACCACGTGCTGAAGGAACAAAGGCACCAATTCAGAGGAGGAAGGCAACTTAGGCAATGGCACAAGATGTATCATCTTGGAAAACCTATCACAAATCACCCAGATGGCGGTCATTCTCTGAGAAACAGGAAGGTCGGAAATGAAATCCATAGAGATATGGGTCCATGGTCTCTTGGGCACAGGCAATGGCATCAACAAACCACCAGAGCGAGAGCAAGGCTTGGAGCGAGAGCAAGTCCCGCAGGACTGCACAAATTCTCTGACATCACGAGACAAAGTAGGCCACCAAAAGGACCGACTAACCAAGTCTCTGGTACCAAAAATTCCGGGATGCCCAGCCAACGCGGAACAATGAATCTCAGACATCACACTCTTTTTCCACTGGTCCGGGACAAACAATTTTCCAACAGGGCAGCGCTCGGGCCTATCCTCCTGACACCCCTCCAGAGCAAGTCTCAAATTGGGTGAGATGGCGGAAAGAACTACACCCTCTTCAAAATAACAGAAGGATCAGATAACTCAGGAGAGTCCGCAAGGAAACTCCTCGAGAGAGCATCCGCCTTAACATTCTTAGTGCCAGGAAGAAAGGAAACCAAAAATTAAAACGTGTGAAAAACAAGGCCCACCTGGCCTGTCTAGGATTGAGTCGCTTGGCAGATTCCAGATAAACCAGATTCTTATGGTCCGTAAGGACCACCACCCGATGTTTGGCTCCCTCCAGCCAATGTCTCCACTCTTCAAAAGCCCACTTCATGGCCAATAACTCCCGATTACCCACGTCATAATTACGTTCAGTAGGAGAAAATTTTCGAGAGAAAAAGGCACAAGGGTTACTTTTAGAGGTCTCTGGATCTTTTTGGGACAAAATGGCACCTGCCCCAATTTCAGAGGCATCAACCTCCACCTGAAATGGCAGAGAAACATCAGGCTGCCGTAGAACAGGAGCAGAAGTGAATCTCTGCTTAAGTTTCTGAAATGCAGAGACTGCCTCAGGAGGCCAATTCACCACATCAGAACCCTTTTTGGTCAAATCAGTTAATGGTTTAACAATAACCGAGAAATTACCAATAAATTTACGATAAAAATTGGCAAAACCCAAAAATCTTTGAAGAGCCTTTAATGAAGTAGGTTGGACCCAATCACAGATGGCCTGAACCTTGACCGGGTCCATTTCAATAACAGATGGGGACAAAATGAATCCCAGAAATGAGATCCTCTGTACGCCAAAAAGACACTTTGATCCCTTCACATACAGAGCATTCTCTCTCAAAATCTGGAATACAGTTCGAACATGTTTCACATGAGAGTCCCAGTCATTGAAAAAATCAAGATATCATCCAAATAAACAATCAGAAATTTATCCACAAAATCCCTGAAAATGTCATTCATGAAGGACTGGAAGACAGAAGGAGCATTAGTGAGCCCAAAGGGCATCACAAGGTACTCAAAATGCCCCTCCGGGTATTGAATGCCGTCTTCCATTCATCCCCGTGCTTAATGCGAATAAGGTTATATGCCCCCCTGAGGTCAAGCTTGGTAAACCAAGTAGCGTTTTTCACCCTGGAAAACAGGTCAGAAATCAAGGGTAACGGGTATTGATATTTCACAGTAATATTGTTCAAAAGACGATAATCAATACACGGCCTTAATGAACCATCCTTTTTGGCCACAAAGAAAAAACCGGCACCTAAGGGTGAAGAGGATGGTCTGATATGACCTTTCTCCAATGACTCCTTGATATAAGACCGCATAGCGTCATGTTCAGGTACAGACAAGTTAAAAAGGCGACCTTTAGGGAATTTACTACCCGGCACTAATTCAATAGCGCAGTCATAGCTCCTATGGGGAGGCAAGGATGCAGATTTACTTTCGCTAAACACATCAGAAAAATCAATCAAAAAGTCAGGAACATCCTGAGCCTGGGGGGAGGCAGAAAAAACAGGACTGTTGGTATTAACACATTGGCAGCCCCAACTGGTTACAGACACAGATTTCCAATCCAAAACAGGATTATGAGACTGTAACCAAGGGAAACCCAGTACGATAATATCATGCAGATTATACAGAACCAAAAATTTGCAGCACTCTTGATGATCAGGTTCAACCCTCATTATAACCTGAGTAGAGAACTGAGGTTTATTCTCAGCCAAAGGGGTAGAATCGATCCCCAGAAGGGGAATAGACTTCTGTAGGGGTATCAAGGGAAACCCACAACGTTTAGCAAAATCATAATCCATCAGGTTAATAGCTGCTCCAGAATCAACGAAAGCCTGAGCAGAAAATGAGGACAGAGAGCATATCAGAGTGACAGTTAGTAAAAACTTAGTCTGAACACTACCCAAGACAACTGAGCGTGCAAAACGTCCTCCCCGCTTAGGGCAGACTGAAATAGCATGAGAGGCATCACCACAGTAGAAACATAACCCATTGCGCTTTCGAAACTCATGACGCTGTGCCCCAGACACCACTCTATCACACTGCATGGATTCAGAAGCAGGTTCACAAGGCAACACTATTCCACGCATACTTCTCCGCTCACGCAAACGTCTGTCAATTTGAATCGCTAATGACATAGAATCATTGAGACCAGAGGGACAGGGAATCCCACCATAACATCCTTTACATTATCTGACAGCCCCTTCCGAAAAAGGGCCGCCAAAGCGTCGTCATTCCACTTGGTCAGGACTGCCCACCTACGGAATCTCTGACAGTATAACTCAGCGTCATCAAGCCCCTGATTTAATGCCAACAAGGCTTTTTCAGCTTGATCAGTGACATTATGCTCATCGTACAATAACCCCAAAGCCTGAAAAAATGCATCAACATCACTCAAAACAGGATCCCCAGGTTTCAGGGAAAAAGCCCAATCCTGAGGGTCGCCGCGCAGGAGAGAGATGACAATTTGAACCTGCTGCGCTGCGTTTCCTGAGGACTTAGATTTTAAGGCAAAAAACAATTTACAATTATTTTTGAAATTCTGAAACTTAGCTCGATCCCCTAAAAACAAATCTGGCATGGGAATCCTAGGTTCCACAACAGGCAACCTAGCAAGATAGATAGCAATACTCCGAACCTCAGTGGCTAGCTGATCCACACGGCCAGACAACTGTGCAAACTCCATTGAGAGAAAAAAAAAATCCTCCCCAGCACCCAGAGATACAGAGGGAAAAAAAAAAATGCAACAAACAGAAAAATATCTCTGACAACTCTGACAACCTTTTTTTTTTTTTTTTTTTTTCTTTCACAATATTTTTTCCCTTCTGTGAGTACCATACAATTTTCAATTTTTTTGGCCGGTGATACTGTTATGATTCGGTAGCTGAGGAGTGCAGGCAAAAAGGCAATACATCAGAGCAGTTGGAATCTATGAGATTGCAGTACCCTGACTAACCACCACAACTAGAGGCAGCCGTGGAGCGTTCCTACGTTGGTCCTAGACGCCTCGTCACAGCCTGAGAAACTAACTACACCTAAAGATAGAAATAGGAAAGCTATCTGCCCCGGAGCAGAACCCCAAAGATAATAGCAAGCCCCCAAACATGTAATGGCGGTTAGACAAGACGAAATACTGACACAGACAGAAAATAGTATGAGCAAACGTTGGGGCCCAAACTAACTAAATAGAAAAGAATAGGAAGGGTACTTACTGCAATCCCAAAAAAACCCTGAAAGCACCAACTCTACTAATTTCAAAAACACCTGAGATCACACGACCTCTACCACCTAAATTAGCTCTCTGGTGTAACAAAATCAAAACAGCAGCCACTGAAAAAACTGGAAAAAGCAAAAGTACAAACATCAGTGGCTGAACTAAACTGAGAGGGCAAAAGCCCCCTGAGGGGACCCAGAAGGCCCCCACAGAAGTGCAGGACAAAATGCAAAAATCAAGCACAGAAACAAAAAGAAGAAAATGTCTTATTTGTTAGAATGAGATGCAGACACGACACAGCAGGCTACAAGGGAAACAGGAATAAAGGATCCAGACCAGAACAATTGATCACCGGCAACCCTGATGGGAAGGTGACTCCCTTATATAAGACCAGTCAGTAACACCTGATTCCCAGTCCTCACAATCTTCACTGAACAGACCAGTACCGCTTGTAACCACCAGAGGGAGCCTCTGCTCAGAACTCATCTCAAGCCCATTCACAACACTCGGCCATTGCAAAATATTTCACTTCGTTGCCTTAAAAAAAAAAACTCCTGAGTTGCTTTTGCAGTATGTTTTGGTTCATTGCTTATCTGAACTGTGGTGCGCCGTCCAATCAACCTTGTTGCATTTGGTTGAATCTGAGCAGAAAATGTAGCCCTGTGCTCTTCAGAATTCATCAGGCTGCTTCTGTCCTCAATCACATCATCAATAAACACTAGTGACCCAGTGCCATTGGAAGCTATGCATGCCCACGCCATCACACTGCCTTTGTTCTACAGAGAATGTGGTGTGTTTTTAATCATGAACTGTTCTAAGCCTTCTCCACACTTTCTTCTTACAATCATTCTGGTACAGGTTGCTTTTCCAGAACTGAGCTCGCTTCTTGAAATGTTTTTTTTTCGGCAAAGGCTATTCTGACCTTTATATTTTTTATGCTGATTAATGGTTTGTAGCTTGTGGTGAACCCTCTGTATTTGATCTCATGAAGTCTTCTCTTTATGGTAGACTAGGATACTGAAACACCTACTTCCTGGAGAGTGCTCTCCATTTGGTGGATATTGTGAAGGGACTTTTCTTCACCATGGAAAGGATTTTGCGATCATCCAACACTACTGTTTTCCATGGACATCCAGGTGTTTTTGAGAATTTACCAAACTGTCGATTTGGCCACTTCTAACATTTCTACTATCTCTCTGATGGATTCCTTCTCTTTTTTTCCACGCAAAGATGGTCTGTTTCTCTTCCATTGGGAGCTCATTTGACTGCATGTTGTGGGTTTACAGCAATAGCTTTCAAATGCAAATGCCACACCTGGAATCAGCACAAGACCTTTTACTTGCTTAATTGATGATGGATGAAGTAGGGAATAGCTCAAACAGCCCATTAAAGAGCTTTTGAGATAGTTGTCCAATTATTTTTGGACCTTTTAAATAGAGGCAGCTACTTATTAAAGGGCTGTCATTCCCAAACCCTTACTCCAATTAGGATGTAAATACCCTCAAATTAAAACAGTCAGTCTTCACTTTAAGCCCATATCAATTATACAACTGTATCCTGAATATGTTTTGATTAACATCTAAAATGCCTAAATGTGTCACTGTCCAAATATTTCTGGACCTAAACATATATGCTAAACATGTGTCTATTTGGAACTTGTTTAGCAATATTGATGGACATTTTCCTTATGCAATATGGCACTGAAAACTCCATGGACACATGATGTATGTGCATACTGATGATGTGCATTAGGTACTACGGGAGAAGACTGTAATTCAGGAAAGAGCTGTGTATGTTAGAAGACATTGATGGCATGACAAGGCATCCTCCTTATGAGGTATAGACTAGACAGGGTGGACCATATGGTGAGATTTGTATATGAATATGTTTATAGGTGATCTAGATATAGATAATTACATTAATTAGTCCCTTTTTACAAAATTAATTGGGATTATGAATTTTACACTTAAACTGCTAATATTAGTTGTTTTTACATTTTTTATGTCAAATATAAATGCATTCTCTTATCTGGGACTTTATTGTGCAATATTATATATTATACTTGGCAAAGGCTCATTGCTGTATTTTCTGGAGCTGAAATGTCACACTGAGATGGGTGAATAATTACCACCACATTTTGGGGGGATTTTTTTTATATCTGTTTTATGTTCTGTGTATGATACTTGGGTTTATTGTACAAATTCACACTCACTCCTGGCAGATACGGTATATTTTGTACTATTTGTTCATCTGTTTACATGATTTCATTTGTGTTTATTTCTTAGATTAACTTAATGTGACCCATCAGTCTGTGTTGCCTTAATAGGTAATAATGTCTTCAATCAACTGTCTTTTTAGGGTCCAGGATGCCTGGATATCTAAGCAGTTTGTGGCAGGAGATAGAAAATCTCAGACGATGCCTGCTCTGCGGAGTAAAGCTGGAACCACACGTCTGCAACACCTTAGCAGTCTAGAAAGTTCCTTCACGCTGAATCATAGTAAGTAATACAACGTATTACATTAACTTTCTAGAAAATCATAGTAATGGTTATGATGCCTATTGCTAGTGCACAACAGCCTGATTATTCATTGCAGGGTACCTGGAACATCCAGGCCACAAAAATAGGGGTCCCAACACAGGTCCAAGAGAGTCTGCCACATATGATGAGACCAGTTCTGTAAATTACATGTGATACTGGGGAGACCTTGGGTGTAGTGGGACGAGAAACTCCAAATAACGCTCTGCTAAGCCCCACTCTAAGTCTAGGTTTTCTCTAAGGCTAGGTTCGAGTAGCCGTATTTCAGCATCCATATATGGACTGCAATGCCCGAATTGTCCGCGGGTCTCCAGACCCGAACTTACAGCCTAATATATGTTTACAAGGCTATAAATTTGGGTCTGAAGACTTGCGGTCATTCAGGGCATTACGGATTGTGAAGTACGCCATTGTGAACCCAGTGAATGGCAGTTGCCTGAGAATTTACGTCAGTCAGTGCTCCCTGCAGGCAAACCAAGCACTGTCAATCACCAGTGATGGCAACATCAACCCAGTGGCCGGAGCGTAGCCACCGAAGGGTGCGTGAAGCAGCCTTATTAGCATATCTGATTAAACTTCAGGTTTTACAGAGCGGAGGCAGTGTTTAGAAAAATTGGTGACGCGATTTTTAATAGGAGCCATAAACCCTATAAGGCTATGTGCTTAGTTTATCACCTCCAAAAGAAAAATTTATTGCAGCACTGTCAAAAATATTATTGTCTTATTTTCAATCTCATAAGCAAGATAAGGTGTACAAACACACAGCACGCGGCTTTTCTGTTTGTACTTCATATCCTGCTTATACGCTTCTAATAAAGAGTATATTTGCCTTAATTAATTTATTTATTGGAAGTGATTGCAGAGACTATTATGTGATTGCAGAGGACCACTACAATACACTAGTTCATGGCTAATATGTGCACTGCTGCCGCAGTGACCTCCCAGTGGTGACTTGTTGTTTTTGCTTGCTCCGATATGTGCCTCGTTTATATTCTTATTTTGAAGTTTCTCTTTAATTACCTTAGTTCCGGTGGTCTAGGGTGACATTTTTTTCCCCTGTTGATCAGTAGTACAGGAGGGAATTACAATTTATTAAGGTAGAGGAGAGGATAATGTCTTATTTCATTGTGGAGTGAGGTTAAATTAGGATGTAGGGTAGGATAGTTAAAGAGAATCTGTAAGCAGGTTTTTGTTAGGTAATCTGACAGCAGCATGATGTAGGGACAGAGACTGATTCCAGTGATGTATCACTTAGTTTACTGTTTGCAGCAGTTGTGATAAAATCAGTTTTCTCTGCTGCAAATCTAGCAGAGCTCTGAATGCTAAGCCCTACTGCATAACTCCTCCCACACCACTGCAATGTCGCTGATCGCTTATGAACGTTCTCAGCCGTTTTTTGGTCGTTGGTGTCCCGCTGGTGAGCCTGAATCGCTGAGTGTGACACCCTTTATGAACAACTTCACCAGCGTCGCAGGTGGGACTAGGTTTTCCCAACGACCGCAGAGGTCGTTATACAGATCGCTGATGAGATGTGTTTGGAATCACAGATCGCTGATGAGTTGTGTTTGGAATCTAATAGCGGTCGCACTAGCGATCTCGCCAGGTTAAGTCGTTGTCGTGATCGCTGGTGCGATCGCTAAGTGTGGCAGTGCCTTTAGTCATAGAGGAGGTGTTGCAAGTGATTAATCATCACTCACAGCACCATTCACTGTAATGTAAGCTCTAAGCACACCCTAGGAATTTTGACAGCTCTGCACTGGTGTACTGCAAAGGCTGCTTCCAATCAAACTGTTGGGGCGTGACAGCTGTTACTCATAGTATAGTGAGCAGTTACTGTATTTGCTCAGTTTATCCACTCTATGATTGAAAGCTGGCAGCTCCTGGGATGTAGTAAGTTAATTTTCTCCCGGTAGCCTGGCTTTCAGTAAGGCAGTGGGTGCACCATTGTAATGCTATTTAGCTGCAGATTAATTCAGTATCCGTAGGTAAATAGGGTTTTCCAATTGGCAGCTTCACTTTAACGTGTTATACTATTTTGCTGCTTGAGAGTGTTTGAAAGTCCTTTATCTAGCTGAGTGCTTTTTCAAAACTGTTAGGAATCTGTCAGAGCTCCTGCCAAGCTCTGATGGCTCTCTCTGCTCCCCCCTTCTCTCAGTGTTCGGCCTCATACAGATGTACAATTTTCTCACTTACGAGAAAAACAGACCTATTATTTTGATGAGAGTGTGGTCTGAGTGTTATCAGTTTTTCTTATACCTGGAGAAGAAAAAATGTCTCCATCTTCTCCTTCTGACAGTTTGTGAAATTTCAATGGGTCCATGAAAAAAATCGGATCACACTTGGATGACATCGAAGAACGGTCCGATTTTGTTCACGGACCCATTAACTTCCATTGTCAATTTTCATCTTACCCTCAGTTAAAAATCATACAGGTCTCTGCAATTTTTCAGCAATTTGTTGTCGGCTAAATTACATTTTTTTTTAATAAAGATTATGAATTTTTACAGGTTCAGGTTTCACTGAAGCTGATATTTTACATCAAGCATTGCTCGAAGGTAACTGTACTACGGAAGTGTCCTTGACTGTACTGGACACCATCTCTTTCTTCACTCAAACCTTTAGGGTAAGGATTTGCTCTTAAGAGAACAGAATAAAATCTGCGTGCAAGAAAAAGGCTCCAGAACAAAAGTTTTATTTTCCTGTACCAAATTCAGGAATTTTATTCTACAGTGTTCTGAATACAGAACAGATAGATCCTGATTCATTATTGCATTTTGCATATTTTTTTTGCCTATTCTTGGGTGTTTTTCGCCTGTGCTTTTTTTATTTGCATCTTATTATTCTCCTAGAAGTTTTTATTTTTTGTGCCCTTTTTAATTGCATTTTTACCTTTTTTATTTTTTAGGTTCATCATTGTAGGCAGGATTTAGAGTTTCCAGATGTTCTCAGCTGATTAATTGTAACTTTTTAAAAGTCGCAAATGTATTCCAATTTCTACTTGGAGTGATTTTATGTATGCCTGAATTTTTTTGGCGTAAATTTTACATTTTAGGAGAACCTGTGAATTAGTCATAAAAGGTGTTGGAAAAGGTTAAAGTCTTCTTAGCATTTGAAAAAACTTTTTTGATACAGTCATGTGTGAATTACATGCGTTTTTAGTGCATTTCCACATATGAGTTTTTTACATGTGGAATTTCTGGGAAAATCCGCACATAAAAGTCGGCGTACACCAGAGAAATCATCAAGTTGCGGATTTCAAACACTAACCCCAGGTCAGTTTGCACTGAGTAAAATAAAAGCACAGTGGGCAGGAGATTTCTATAAATCCCATCCACTTTGCTGGAATGGTAAGACGCTGCATTTTTTGCACAGCGAAATTGTGCAGCGCCAAAAACTCATCATGGGAACTTAACCTAGGAACAATCCCTAATGAAGAAAGAAGTGATGGATGTTGTGTTAGAAGCATGTTTGCAGATATATAATTACCAACATTTACAGAGCAAAATTTGGGACAATTAATTTGTACAAGAAAAACTTTAATGACAGAAATTGTCACAAAATATAGTGCAAATCTATATCTGCTCATACCTGGCTTAGGATTTTAGTTTCTGGTGCAAGTACAGCTTGCACCTGTCACGTGGTCTTATGATATGTGTACGATGTCAGTAAACTATTCTTAAAAGAACAACACTCTATACAACATATAGATTAGCAACATCAGCATGTAAATATAGAATAGATTTACCTGACACGATATCCGTTGAACTCAGGGTTAATCTTGAGGACTTGATACACTGTCACAGGAAAGAGGAGGATCGGGGGTCTAACCTGACCCTAACCTGGGGTCCTAACTAATCCCTCACCTTGGAGGTACTGATAATGGTTCAGAGGTCCAAGTCTCCAGCCTAACCCTGTCTCCTATCAGTCCCTGAACCCTGTAATCAGTCCTAAGAAGGATTCTGATTACCACCAAAGGGATATGGGCTGATCTCTGCTAAATACACAGATTAGACATATAAGACAGACTGGAGAAAACACAGACTTGCATACACACTCAAACACAGAAGGAACATAAATGATCTGGGATATTAAACTCTAAGCAAGGTGAGCTTAAAACAACTAAGGAGCTCTTTAACTTAAGTCTATACAGATACAATCCTATCTGTGGTCTGCATGAAGAATTTCACTGGCAACTCCCAACACAGACAACCAGAGATTTAAAGGAAACCAATCAACAAATAATTAATTGCAGCCGGGAGACACTGCACCCAGTCCCAGAACTGAGCACAGACAGAATTAACTCCCTAACTGCCAAACACAAAGAAACAGCAACTCAGCTGTGAGAAGTCAGAATGTGCAACCGCGACGATCTTCGTGGCGATGCACACATGACAGTACCCCCCCTTCTACGAGGGGCCTCCGGACCCTCAGAGCCAGGTTTGCCCGGGTGAGTTCTGTGGAAGGTCCGCACCAAACGATCTGCGTTAATGTCAGACGCAGGAACCCACGTCCTCTCCTCTGGACCATACCCCTTCCAATGCACCAAGTACTGAAGGGACCGGCGATTCAGACGTGAGTCAATGATCTTTGACACTTGAAACTCCAAGTTACCATTGACCACCACTGGAGGAGGAGGTAGAGGTGATGGTATGACTGGTGCCACGTACCTCTTAAGTAATGACTTGTGGAACACATTGTGGATTTTAAACGTAGGAGGGAGGTCCAGACGAAATGCCACAGGATTAATTATGGAACTGATCCTGTACGGCCCGATGAATCTGGGGCCCAGCTTCCAGGAGGGAACTTTAAGTTTTATATTCCTGGTAGACAACCATACCAGATCGTTCACATTAAGATCTGGACCAGAAACTCTCCTCCTATCAGCCATACGTTTATAACGGTTCCCCATAGCACTCAGATTATTCAATACACCTCTCCACACTGAAGCAAGTGACGACGAGAAACGCTCCTCCTCAGGAACCCCAGAAGGGCCCC
>JARQOD010000008.1:68586023-68615346 GCA_033576555.1 Oophaga sylvatica
TAAGGCTGGTTTTCCACTGGTATCTGTCCCTTACAAAACCGAAGCAAATTCCCCCGCCGGACGATTCCCTGCTGTATCTTACTAATTTTGTCTCAGCAAGGAGACCCCTCGGGGTCATCATATCCAAACCCGGGCGAAAAAATCGATCTACAGAGAAACGGGGATCCCGGAGGAAGGGGGAACCCCCGGGTTTAGGGTTCCCCTTTAGGGCGAGATAAAATTCCCCTCTCTGCCTTCACTCCCTGATATCGAGGCCGAAACCGAAAAAACAATTTTTCATGCTTCCCTGAAGTAAAAAATTTTTTCTCGCCCACCCTGAACCTTCCCGGGGGAGCTACTTTAGGGGTTTAAATCTGGTTTGCTCCGAGGGGGACAAAACTTTGGGCTTAATGTCCGTCAGCTCCCTGGATAATCCCCGAACTGCAGAGCCGCTGGGGTACTGGATCCATGGCAACGGGATAATTTTATGGCCTTTTAAAATGTCACGCGGCTTTATATTTTACGATGTCGTAAACATTCTTTTAAAAAAAAAACCCAAAAGGATGGACATCCCCAACAAAATGTCCCTCTTTCCCGCAGAAGAAACACCTTCTAGTCCTGCGGCGTACCGCCAATCCCCTCCTACGAAATGATGTCCCTCCCAACTGCATAGGCTCCTCCGAACAGACAAGGGGAACCTCAACATAAGGGACTTTAGTAGTAGGTGGAGTAACAACAGGGGGCGGAGTTACCTCGCACCTCTCCCGGAGCCGTCTATCAGTACGGATAGCTAGGGCCATAGCAGCCTCCAGTGATGGAGGAGAATCATACTGAGCCAAAACGTCCTTTAATTTGTCAGAAAGCCCATGACAAAACTGGCTTCTAAGAGCTGGGTCATTCCACTGAGTATCTGTGGCCCATCTACGGAACTCAGAAGCAAATTCCTCCGCCGGACGATCTCCCTGCTGTATCTTACGTAATTTTGTCTCAGCAAGAGAGACCCGATCTGGGTCATCATATACCAAACCCAGGGCAGTAAAAAATCGATCTACTGACTGTAGAGCCGGGGATCCCGGAGGAAGGGAGAAGGCCCAGGATTGAGAGTCCCCTTGTAGGAGCGAGATAACAATTCCCACTCTCTGCTCTTCACTCCCTGATGATCGAGGCCGAAGCCGAAAATACAATTTACATGCTTCCCTGAAGGTAAAAAATTTGTCTCGCCCACCAGTGAACCTGTCCGGGAGAGCTACTTTAGGTTCAAATCTGGTTTGCTCCGAGGGAGACAAAACTTTGGACTTAATGTCCGTCAGCTCCATGGATAATCCCTGCAACTGCAGAGCCAGCTGGGCTACTGGATCCATGGCAACTGGGAATAATTTTATTGGCCAGTGAAAATGTCACGCGGTCTTATGATATGTGTACGATGTCAGTAAACTATTCTTAAAAGAACAACACTCTATACAACATATAGATTAGCAACATCAGCATGTAAATATAGAATAGATTTACCTGACACGATATCCGTTGAACTCAGGGTTAATCTTGAGGACTTGATACACTGTCACAGGAAAGAGGAGGACCGGGGGTCTAACCTGACCCTAACCTGGGGTCCTAACTAATCCCTCACCTTGGAGGTACTGATAATGGTTCAGAGGTCCAAGTCTCCAGCCTAACCCTGTCTCCTATCAGTCTCTGAACCCTGTAATCAGTCCTAAGAAGGATTCTGATTACCACCAAAGGGATATGGGCTGATCTCTGCTAAATACACAGATTAGACATATAAGACAGACTGGAGAAAACACAGACTTGCATACACACTCAAACACAGAAGGAACATAAATGATCTGGGATATTAAACTCTAAGCAAGGTGAGCTTAAAACAACTAAGGAGCTCTTTAACTTAAGTCTATACAGATACAATCCTATCTGTGGTCTGCATGAAGAATTTCACTGGCAACTCCCAACACAGACAACCAGAGATTTAAAGGAAACCAATCAACAAATAATTAATTGCAGCCGGGAGACACTGCACCCAGTCCCAGAACTGAGCACAGACAGAATTAACTCCCTAACTGCCAAACACAAAGAAACAGCAACTCAGCTGTGAGAAGTCAGAATGTGCAACCGCGACGATCTTCGTGGCGATGCACACATGACAGCACCTTTACATAAACGTAATGCACTTCACATACGTAACAAGATTTACACTGCAGAATTCTGAATATTTAAGACCCACACCTAAAATACCTCAAACAATCTAGGAACGCCCTCCTTTGAAAATACCTTTGTTAAACCCTGTCCTTTTGTGAGAACATCACTGGACCATGTTGGCAAGAACAGTACTGATTGCAGCTAGTGACATATAATGTACTCTCAGTTGGGGAATTCACTATATTACGCTGTAATTTATTAAAGGGTTTTCCCATCTTCATAGTCGGATATCGTCGGATAGTACACTTCCTTTTGCAAATTACTTTTTAAAATTTTCAACTGTTCTTGGTATAGTAACACTTTTCTTAATAGCTCGCTACCTTGGAGACTGATCATTGCTGCTAGACAACAAAAACATACGCCGTGCTTACAAGCTCTTTTTTGTAGCGCTTGTACGTACTGTTTTAAAGCTGGCTAGGATTCCTGGAATGCGCTGTTACCCTCTAGTGATTGCAGATTTATTTTTATGCTTTGACTTCATGTTTGTGAGGCATTTTGAACTGAATGCAAAAAATGGGACTATGACTGCTACTATATAAAGCAGATTAAACATTTGTCAGAGAATTAAGGTTCCCATTCAATTTCAATTATCTGTACGTTTTTGTTTTTCACACCATATAGGCTCAGCTCCTTAATTCAGATTGTCAAAACCCACTGATGAAGAAAGTTTTCGATATCTTATTGGCATTTCTGAAAAATGGACAATCAGAAATCTGTTTAAAACATGTCTTTGCATCACTCCGATCCTTTATTAGCAAGGTAGGTTGTGTATGTAAAATACTGCATTGGTATTACAATTTTTCAGCATGTGTTCGACACATAAAGCCCTGAATAAAGGAGTTGCCCTGTGAAAACAAGTTATCGCCTATCTGCCCGATACTTGATAACTTGCTGATCGATGGGGGTCCTACTGTCGAGGCTTGCACCCATTGGCAAAAAGAGGAATTTTTATCCCCCATGGGACACACTTATCCACGTTAGACAACAGAGTGGCAGGTTGGGTGCCCGACTGTCATGCCATTCATTCTCTATTGAGCTGTAGGAAAAAGTGTGCAGTGTTCGGCAGCCGCCCCATAGGAAATGAATGTAGCATTAGTCGGCCCTTCGCACTGCTGCTTTATTCTAAGCGGGTTAACAGTTGCTCTTTCTTCTGATTCCAGCTGTCAGATCACCACAATCAGCAAGTTATCACCAATAAAGCAAATAGGTGATAACTTGTTTTCATCTGACAACCAATTTAAAAAGTAGTTATATGATACATGTCTAATGCAGTGGCCTCTACACTATGACCGCAAGCTGTCAGCGAATGCTGGCTGTTGTAGTTTTTCCAGTAAACTGTCCAAAGACATGACATTAATGTGCTCAATTAATTTTGTCTCCTTACAAACTGTAATTTTTATTGCACATTTTTTTAAATGAAATTTCGTATTTCAGGGAAACCAAATAGAAAGAAAGCACTTTGGCAATCAGAGACAATTCTAACAAGAAAGTGATACATAATCTTATGCAAATCATATTTCTAAGTGTATTCACACAGAGTAGTTCACCATAGTAAATATAAAAATTTTATGCAAGAAACATATCAAAAAGAAAAAGGTAATGAAAGGAATATTCACAAGAAAAACAATCATATTTTATATAAAAGTAATTTTAAAAAAATATCATCGTTACTTACTGAAAGTAATTAGCTAAATTACACTCCTCAACATTGAAGTTGCAGAGCCAAGAAGGAAAAGTCATGGAATTATAGAAATGACACAATGGATAAACATGTGTTAATGATGTGCAAATAATGAAAAAAAGGAAACAAAATTTTCAAAATATTTTGATTTATTCAGGCATTGTGTATGAGCGCCATTAATGGTAATATGAGGAATGTTCTGCCGCGCTGAATGTATTTGGGCAAATCATCCAGATCTGCTGCTGGCTGCTCCTTTCCAGTTGCCAAACAATGATATCCCAAATGTGCTTGATGGGAGACAAATTTGTACACATGGAATGTCAGGCTGCTCACAGTAGCATGAGCAACATGCGGCCTAGCGTTGTCGTGTTGAAAAATGGCTCCTGGGTCACTTTGGAGAAATGGCCGTTTCGCTGTTTCCATGACCAAGTCAATGAAACAATGAGCTCTTAATGTGCCTGGAATGAACACAAGAGGGGTCCGGTTACAGTACATTGTGCCACTCAACATCATAGTCCTAAACGTAGGACTGGTGTGATATTCCATCGTTAAAGCCTCTTCATTGACCTCACGCCAACACTCTCCAAGGCTGTCATGGTGAAGAGCATGAATGAAATGGAGGTCTATCATTTTCAGCGATGAGTCCCACTTTTGTTTTGAACGCAATAATAGCTGGAGGTTCATCTGGTGACCACACAGACAATGCCATAAAGAGGCCTTATGGTGTGTGGTGGCGTATTTGGGAAGTGTAATAGCATGTTGCTACATTTATGGTGTTTGTCAGAGGAGATGGTTATGGAGTTTGGCTTTTCCAGGATTCGTACCCCAGGGACCAAAGTTTAGACAGTGTACAACTGCAGGTGTCTCCTACTGCTTTCTGTGACTGCTGAACTGTCAGTGAGTGTAGCTTGTCATTCCTGCTGTGTGCAGAGGCAATGCTTACAATAAGGGCAGGCTTACACCCCCCTACTTCCAGCGATAAAAGTGCGCTGAGCGACTACTTGTTTGCTGATTGTAGTTGTTTAATGACCTGGTGGGTTGATGGCAGTTTCGTATCTACAGAGTGATCACTAGCAGATCCTACTGTAATTATAGTGTCATTGTTCTCGGCAGCACATTGTCCTGTGCAAACATGCTGCCGATCATGCTTAGAAATCATGTCACCTGATGAATTAGCGTTTGACTTGTTCGTTGTGTGATCAGCAGCCTGCTATATTGCTATATTGACTGGAAACAAGTATTCCTAGGAATTCTCATTCACAATAATCATGCAAGCTTAAAAAGGACCTTTCACCAGGTCAGAAGTAGCCACTTTTTGTTCTCATTCCCGCTCCTCCCAAGAGTAGTTTTTCTTTTTTTTTACTATCAGCCATACGGTGGCAGTGCTCACAGATTGATAATGCAGAGGAGCCTAAAGACCTGCCTCAGAGAATCCTGATAGCCATGCCTTCTTGGTAAAGATCATAAAATATAGCACTATTAACAGTTCTGTTTATCAGAACTAGAGCTGTAAGAAAAAGTTTGTGGTAAAATTGTGTATTGAAAAATTAACTTCTCAATCTTTTAGGGTGTGTTTCCACGGTCAGTAATTGCTGCGTGTTTGACGCTGTGTACTGGCGCAGCGTCAAACACGCAGCGTCCAGATGTTACAGCATAGTGGAGGGGATTTCAAGAAATCCTGTCTCCACAATGCGTAAAAACACACAGGCGTCGGACCTGCGTTAACGGACATGCGGCGCGTCTTTTTAGATCGCAGCATGTCCTTTTCCCTTGCGGCAACACTCCGTAGCCGCAAGGGAAATGACACAGGCCTATGTAGCGCTGCGGTGATTCAGGATGTGTTCAATGAGCACATCCGGAATCACCGCACGTTCAGAAGGGGGCGGGGCTTTGGGCAGAGCGGACTTTCCGCTCCGTCCAAAGCACTGTGGTTCCGGACCGTGGAACCACAGCATAAGAAGAGCTCTGCTGTATTGGGTCAGCTCTACATCTAACAATGTAACTGCTCATGTCTTTTCAATGTCTTACTTATTACTGTCTAAACTCATGTTTCTCTGTTGATTAAGTTTCCCTCAGCCTTCTTCAAAGGAAGAGTCAATATGTGTGCAGCGCTTTGCTATGAGGTTCTCAAATGCTGCACCTCTAAGCTCAGCTCCACCAGAAACGAAGCTTCAGCTATTCTGTATCTTCTCATGAGGAACAATTTTGAGTTCACCAAGAAACGGACATTTCTCAGAACACATTTACAGGCAAGTGTGTTAAGAAAAAAAAAAAAAGTGGCCTGGCAGCCACATCTCTCTCCATATCAGGATAAATTTATATTATATCTTTAATGCAAAGAGAAAAAACGAACTGCACCAGTGGAGATCCTATATCACAATTGTAGATGTATGTTCCCTTAAATTTTCTGAAGTACAGCAGTAAAGATGTATATCTTACTACCGTGTTAGCCAGTAGATAGAAAAATATTTAGAGTTGAGAGTCCTCAGTGGTTGATACCTTTTAATGGCTAACTGAAAAGATGGTAACAAACTGCAAGCTTTCGAGACTACTCAAGTCTCTTCATCAGGCTAGGACTAATACAAAATCTGAAGAATCACATATTTATACACCACACGGCACAGAAAAAATGCAATAGGTAAGACAAGTGACGTGAAGCAGAACTGTCATTATGGGAGAGGGATGAACAGTTGTGGCAATAATGGACTAGTTCATAGATAAGGAGAGTGAAAGTTTTATTGCCCTCTGATTGGGGTCTGGTAATGTTTTGTGATGTTATCACAGGGTCTTTAAAGCAAATTCCTTAATTGATGTAATAGGCCATAAAACCATGTGACAGGTTCATTCCAGCATTGAGAGTGTCAAAGGTCACCATCAATTTGTATTCACAAACTCTTCTATGTCTCTGAGATGTGAAGCCACCTCTCAGTACAAGTAATTTCATATCCATCATACTATGACCGGGGATGCCAAAATGTTTGGCCACAGGTAAATCCATTCTTTTTTCTCTTATTGTGTGGCGATGAGAATTCATCCTTGTTCTCAGTTTTTGCCCGGTCTCTCCCACATACAGACCCCCAGTTGGACATTTAGTACATATAATTAGGTACACCACATTAGATGTGATGCAGCTGAAAGTACCTGGGATCTTGTAGTCCTGATGTGAGTTGGGGATCTTTATCTTGTCCGTGGTCATTATAAATGGACAGGTTTTGCATTTCTTCTTGTTGCAAGGAAAGGTTCCTGCAGCTGTTGGGGAGGACAGGGAACTTCTGACAATGATGCTTCTTAGATTTGGGGGCTGCCTAAAACACAGTAGAGGGGGGTCTGGAAATATGGATTGTAATCGGGCATCTTTTTGTAGTAAAGGTTGTAGTTTCCGTGCAGCTCCCTTAGCTCCTCCAGATTTGGATTGTAGGTGACCACTAGAGGCACCGGTTATTTTCGTCTTTAGTTTTGTAATGTAGCAGGTGATTCCTTGATATTCTGGTGGCTCTTGTAATTTGGTTTTCAATTGTTCTTGGATGGTAGCCCTGATTTAAAAAAGGTCTTTCTAAGGCGACCAAGGTGCTCATCTCTATCCATGGGGTTGGAACATATACGGTTGTATCTGATGGCTTGGCTGTAGATAATAGAGTTTTTTATGTGTTTTGGATGGAAACTGTCCCATTTAAGGTATGTTGGACGGTCGATTGGCTTCTGATACAGGGATGTCTCTATTTCATTGTTCTTTAGCTTAATGATGGTGTCCAAAAAGTTAATTTCAGTGCTGGAGTAGTTGAGTGTTAAATTGATGGTGGGATGAAATTGATTGAACTGTTCGTGGAACGTCTTTAGCTGTTGCTCAGACTCCGTCCAGATGATTAAAATGTCATCAATGTAGCGGTAGTAGGCCAGAGGCCTGATGGGACATGAGGACAGAAAGTCACCTTCAAGCTTGGCCATGAAAAGATTTGCATACTGTGGAGCCATTTTACTTCCCATCGCTGTGCCAGTCTCCTGTAAATAGATCTTGCTGTCAAATTCAAAGTAATTGTGGGTGAGGATGAATTTTGTGAGTTTCACCACAGAATCAGCATCATTCTCTGTGTTTTCCATGAAGACTTTGCAGGCATTTAATCCATCCTCGTGTGGGATATTAGAGTACAAAGATTCCACATTCATGGTGGCCAGGATGGTTCCTTCTGGTAGGGGACCTATTGCCGCTAGTTTATTCAGTAGGTCAGTTGTGTCCTGAATGTAGCTGGGTGTATCCTTTACCAGGGTTTAAGAATGCCCTCTACCCATCCAGATACCTGCTCAGTAAGGGTGTCCACACATGAAATAATCGGCCTCCCTGGATTTCCAGATTTGTGGATTTTAGGAAGCATGTAGAATGTCCCTGTTCTTGGACTCTCTGGTATCAGGTCATCGGCTCTTATGGATTTGTCAGGCAGACAAGATACCAACTTGCTTAGTTCCTTGTAATAGTCTTGTGTAGGGTCCGACTCCAGTTTTCTGTAGTAGCGTGTGTCCGTAAGTTGTCTGTTTGCTTCCTTCATATAGTCTGATGTGTTCATGATGATTCATGATGATTCATGATGAACACATCAGACTATATGAAGGAAGCAAACAGACAACTTACGGACACACGCTACTACAGAAAACTGGAGTCGGACCCTACACAAGACTATTACAAGGAACTAAGCAAGTTGGTATCTTGTCTGCCTGACAAATCCATAAGAGCCGATGACCTGATACCAGAGAGTCCAAGAACAGGGACATTCTACATGCTTCCTAAAATCCACAAATCTGAAAATCCAGGGAGGCCGATTATTTCATGTGTGGACACCCTTACTGAGCAGGTATCTGGATGGGTAGAGGGCATTCTTAAACCCCTGGTAAAGGATACACCCAGCTACATTCAGGACACAACTGACCTACTGAATAAACTAGTGGCAATAGGTCCCCTACCAGAAGGAACCATCCTGGCCACCATGGATGTGGAATCTTTGTACTCTAATATCCCACACCAGGATGGATTAAATGCCTGCAAAGTCTACATGGAAAACACAGAGAATGATGCTGATTCTGTGGGGAAACTCACAAAATTCATCCTCACCCACAATTACTTTGAATTTGACAACAAGATCTATTTACAGGAGACTGGCACAGCGATGGGAAGTAAAATGGCTCCACAGTATGCAAATGTTTTCATGGCCAAGCTTGAAAGCGACTTTCTGTCCTCATGTCCCATCAGGCCTCTGGCCTACTACCGCTACATTGATGACATTTTAATCATCTGGACGGAGTCTGAGCAACAGCTAAAGACGTTCCACGAACAGTTCAATCAATTTCATCCCACCATCAATTTAACACTCAACTACTCCAGCACTGAAATTAACTTTTTGGACACCATCATTAAGCTAAAGAACAATGAAATAGAGACATCCCTGTATTAGAAGCCAATCGACCATCCAACATACCTTAAATGGGACAGTTTCCATCCAAAACACATAAAAAAACTCTATCTACAGCCAAGCCATAAGATACAACCGTATATGTTCCAACCCCATGGATAGAGATGAGCACCTTGGTCGCCTTAGAAAGACCTTTTTAAATCAGGGCTACCATCCAAGAACAATTGAAAACCAAATTACAAGAGCCACCAGAATATCAAGGAATCACCTGCTACATTACAAAACTAAAGACGAAAATAACCGGGTGCCTCTAGTGGTCACCTACAATCCAAATCTGGAGGTGCTAAGGGGAGCTGCACAGAAACTACAACCTTTACTACAAAAAGATGCCCGATTACAATCCATATTTCCAGACCCCCCTCTACTGTGTTTTAAGCAGCCCCCAAATCTAAGAAGCATCATTGTCAGAAGTTCCCTGTCCTCCCAACAGCTGCAGGAACCTTTCCTTGCAACCAGAAGAAATGCAAAACCTGTCCATTTATAATGACCACGGACAAGATAAAGATCCCCAACTCCCATCAGGACTACAAGATACCAGGTACTTTCAGCTGCATCACATCTAATGTGGTGTACCTAATTATATGTACTAAATGTCCAACTGGGGGTCTGTATGTGGGAGAGACCGGGCAAAAACTGAGAACAAGGATGAATTCTCATCGCCACACAATAAGAGAAAAAATAATGGATTTACCTGTGGCCAAACATTTTGGCATCCCCGGTCATAGTATGATGGATATGAAATTACTTGTACTGAAAGGTGGCTTCACATCTCAGAGACATAGAAGAGTTTGTGAATACAAATTGATGGTGACCTTTGACACTCTCAATGCTGGAATGAACCTGTCACATGGTTTTATGGCCTATTACATCAATTAAGGAATTTGCTTCAAAGACCCTGCGATAACATCACAAAACATTACCAGACCCCAATCAGAGGGCAATAAAACTTTCACTCTCCTTATCTATGAACTAGTCCAATAATTATTGCCACAACTGTTCATCCCTCTCCCATAATGACAGTTCTGCTTCACGTCACTTGTCTTACCTATTGCATTTTTTCTGTGCCGTGTGGTGTATAAACATGTGATTCTTCAGATTTTGTATTAGTCCTAGCCTGATGAAGAGACCTGAGTAGTCTCGAAAGCTTGCAGTTTGTTACCATCTTTTCAGTTAGCCATTAAAAGGTATCAACCACTGAGGACTCTCAATTCTAAATATTTTTCTGAAGTACAGCAGCACTTGTCAACGGGTATGCGGTGCTCAGCATGAATATGTCACATCTAGATTTATAAATTGAGAAGAAAAATAAGGCACTCGCCACGTTGAAGCTGATTATTCAAAATCCTTTACTTCACCTTTGGTGGTTTGGACATGAAAAATGGACGTGCAGGTCAAGGAGGCATGCGGGGGAGAGGGAAGATGGACTACGGTTGAAAATAATTGGTTAAAAAGAATTAACTTAAAAGTAAACTTAAAATGTGGAAATTGCGCAAGCTGCCACCTGAATGATATTTCTAAGCCTCTTCGCATCGGCCCAGTCACACATAGAGTTTCAGATTTTATATCCTATAAAACTAATTTCGTGGTCTACGTCTTATTCTGTCCTTGCTTATTTTATTACATAGGAAAAACAATAAGACCTCTATCAAGTAGGTTCCGTGAACACTATTTATCCATAACTTCAGGAAAGGGTTCAGTAAGGCTTATAAGACATATACAAGATGAGCACAATTCTAATCCCGAGACACGGAGATTCGCAGGTCTGGAAGTAGTACAATATCCACCACAGGGTGGTAATCATAATAAAAATCTATTAAAACGGGAAGCACCGTGGATCTTGAAAACAAATGCACAGGGTCCGCTCGGCTTAAATGACAGAACAGATTCGTCAGTTTTCCTCTAATAAAATGAATCATTTTTTATAGTCTGTGAAAAGAATGTAATTACTACATGATATTATGCACTAATGTTCATGTTTGAAATGTATTAATGTTTACTTTGATATTATGTTTAACGGTCCACCCCTTAAAAAGGAAATGACCTCACGTAATTACTCACCTGTACCCGTTGAAGCGATCACATGCGAAACAGCCGTAATCCATCTTTCTACTCCCCGCATGCCTCATTGACCTGCACATCCATTTTCATGTCCAGACCACCAAAGGTGAAATAAAAGATTTTGAATAATCAGCTTCAACGTGGCGAGTGCCTCATTTTTCTTCTTCATTTATAAGTTATATTATAAGTTAGATCAGAATTTACTTAAGTCAAAGTAAAAGCAAAAAAAAAAGAGAAAAGAATGAAAAATCTACATACACTTTGTTAGAATTGTATGCCGGTCTACATAACTTATCAATGATTTGGTGACTGGTCATACATAATTGCCCCTTTCACTTATTTTTAACCTCTCAGTTACATGTAAAATACACAAGTGGCCTTTAGTTCTACTCCCCAGGTCCAGCTATGCCTCTCCTCCACTGCTCTGATCTCTGTTGATTAACTGCAGTGGTGATGTCACATTGACAGCACTGTAGCCAATAACTGAGCTTAGAAGATCAGCCAATGCAGACACTGAGCTCAGTGATTGGCTGTGACTCTCTTTTGATGTAATGTCACCACTGCAGCTCGGCGGAGAGGCAGCCCAGGAGCCAGAAAGAGTAAAGTACAGTTTATTTTACACATAGCTGAGCCTATGGGCTAAAATAAATGAAAGGGACAATCCTATTAAAGTCTAAGGCCCTGACAAATATAGATGAGCACAGTGCAGCTCTCAGCTGTCTTCATATTTTCAGTACCATAGACTTACAACGCAGCGTCTTATGACCAATTGAAAGCAAGGAAATCAAGTGTCCGTTCTGGCAATCGGTGAGGATCCCAGCAGTCGAACCCACTACAATCTAATAATCACCAGCACATACTAGAAAGATGTGTATCTTTGAACCGTGTTAGCCAGTAGATAGAAAAATATTTAGAATTGAGAGTCCTTAGTGGGTGATACCTTTTAATGGCTAACTGAAAAGATGGTAACAAATTGCAAACTTTCGAGACTACTCAGTAGTAGACTCAGTAGACTACTGAGTAGTCTGGAAAGCTTGCAATTTGTTACCATCTTTTCAGTTAGCCATTAAAATGTATCAACCACTGAGGACTCTCAATTCTAAATATTTTTCCAGCAGATACTAATAATTCATGCAGACCAGAATATCACTGTAAGAATAGTACACTGATTTCCACGTAATATTTTTTTATTTTGCATTACAACCAATTTTGATATAAAGCTACAGTGCAAAATTGATTTGTAACATTGAAAAATTATTTTGGAAAAAAATCTAAAAAAAAAAGGTTTATTTAGAAAAAGACAATGTTAACATTAGAAAAGCGTTAGATTTAATGTTTATTTTCAGATATCTATCATTTTCTCTTAGTTCTTGTTCAGCCATATCATTGGAAAAAATCATAAGAAATGATGATGCCATCAATATAGCTAGCGCTTGAGCATAATAAAGAGAATGTACATTTAAGTAACAGGTGCGATGAGAATTAGATTAGGTCTCATCCACACTTGTGTCATGTATTAATGCTTACAGATTTCATTAGACACATTTATTTTCAAAGAAACTAAAACTTATCTCTTACACAACAATATGGAAAAAGCTTCCTGGCAATCATTATTAGTGCAAGTAAGAAGGATGAAGGAATGTCATGTCTATCTATCTTGTAAGAAAATTTGGTCATGGGATCACTGTCTTTTGTGGTAGACTCACTCTTGTAAGCAAGCTGCAGGATCATCAGGATTTCTCTTTCGTTTCATTGGGGGACACAGGACTGTGGACTGTGGGTGTATGCTACTGCTGCCAGGAGGCTGACACTAAGTAAACATAAAAAAAGGTTAGCTCCTCCTCCGCCGTATACACTCGACACTGGCCGCAGGTGAACCCAGTTCATGCTTAGTGTCTTTAGGAGGCACATGTCTGGTTTCTTTCCAGACCATTTTTTTTTTTTACCATGATGACGAGATAGGGGCGACGGACCCTTTTGAAGGGGTCCGATCTCCCCAAACCAACAATGGGCGAGCACATGGCGTGTCGCCTCCAAGTATCCTCTCCCACAACGTGGGACAAAATGCCGGACTCAGCCCTGACCACCCTAAGGTATTGAAACCCTAGGCTGTACAGAGGCATAGGATAGTCAGTGCGGCCCCCCCTGCATCACCAATGCTAGACTGCGGTGATGGAAGGAGGCAGACAGTCTCTCTCCTCATCCCCAGTAGGGAAGATGGAGTTAGGGTGCCTGCACCATCCTTTTACGCAGCCCCCCCCTCTAACCTGAAGCTAAGGGGGTACCCGCACCAGGGCGGCCATGCACGAGGTAAAACATATCCTTTGCTGGGCCGAAAAAAAACACTCTGTGATCTCGGCAGACCACATTCCGGGTGAGCAGAACTGGGTGGCGGACTTCCTCAGCCGTCAGGGTGTGGCGTCCTGGGAGTAGTCGCTCCATCCCGACATGTTCCAGCAGATTTGCCAATGCTGGGGAACTCCAGACATGGACCTGATGGCCTCCAGGATAAATGCCAAGGTACCCAACTTTGTCGCCCGATACCGGGATCCACAGGCGATCGCTGTGGACGCTTTGGTCCTGCCGTGGAACCAGTTTCACCTCCCATACACTGCTCCCGAAGGTGATCAGGAAGATCAAGACAGAGGGGGTCCCAGCAATTTTGGTCGCTCCATATTGGCCTCGTCGGTTATGGTATGCAGACCTAGTACAGCTGCTCGCCGAGGATCCCTGGCGACTGCCAGAGCGCGCGGACCTTCTCTTCCAGGGCCCGGTCTACCACCAGAGCTCAGGGGCCCTGTGTTTGACGGCCTGGCCTTTGAATCTTGGATTCTAACCCGGGCCGGGTTCTCCCAAAGGGTGGTTGCCACGATGACTAGCGCCCGAAAACCCGCCTCAGCACGTATCTACCATCACACCTGGAAGGTCTTTTTGCATGGTGCAGAGAGTGCGGTTATTCCCCGCTTCAGTTTTCTATTCCCAACATCTTAGCGTTCCTCCAAGCCGGCCTAGATTCGGGTCTAGCGCCGAGTACACTCAAAAGACAGATATCAGCCTTGTCTGTTGTTTTTCAACGCAGGATCACCACCAATCTACAGGTAAAGACCTTCTTCCAGGGGGTTTCCCATGTGGTACCGCCCTATAAGGCTCCCTTGGATGCTTGGGACCTTAACCTGGTCCTGGGGGTCCTGCAGGAATCTCCATTCGAGCCTCTTCAGGTCTCCTTGACATACCTTTCCTGGAAGGTAGTATTTCTGGTGGCCATAACATTCATCAGGCGGGTCTCGGAGGTTGCGGCTCTATCCTGCCGAGCTCTATTTTTACTGTTTCATCAGGATAGGGTGGTGCTCAGGCCAACACCCCCTTTTTTTTGCCAAAGGTCGTTTCCTCGTTCCACATTAACGAAGAAATTGTCTTGCCCTCGTTTTGCCCAGCGCCGACGCACCGTGTGGAAAAGGCTCTCCATACGCTGGATCTAGTGAGAGTGCTCAGGAGGTATGTGTCTCAGACGGCATCTTTTCAGCAGACGGACACGCTTTTCAGCAGCAGATGGAAGGAAGAGAGCCACACTAGTCATTACTAGTGGGTAGGCGGAGCCCAGATGAGATAGACACCTCAGATTAAAAAGAGTGTTGACCGGCCCCTCCAGCTCGGGCTCCTCCTACTCAGCTCTCCAGTTTTCAATTTGAGGTCAGAGAAGATAGTCGCTGCTGGAAGCAGCTCCTCAGAAGATTTTATTATTTTTTATCGGACAAGAGACTTGGATCACCAAATGTGGTCTAGAGGTCTCAGCGGTCTCAGCGCTGCTGGACCCCAACCTCTCCCTTGGCGGATCTGTATTACCCTATATGGTGGTCCCTGCAGAACCCTGCCGGCCCGGGGGATGAGGATGGCTTCCCTGGCGGGGACGCAAACCGCGCTGCAGGGGTCACTGCGTTCCCCGCCCTGGGGGGAAGCATGGGCAAGCGCCAGAAACCCCTGGGGGTCCCTGTGGCGCTTTCGGCTGGTGAGTACTCCACATTTAATATGTGTTTGAGTGTTTTCAGCGACTGCTGCGGCAGTCGCTGTTACAATATACATGCGGTGACTGTGTGTTTTTTGTCCGTAGGTGGATGCCTGCAGGACATAGGAACGGGGGAGAGAGGAGCTGCGCGCCTTTTTTATTTGAATTTCGCGCCGCTCTGAGCGCGCGCTTTACGGCAGTCTCCTTTTCCGGCTTCCCTCATGAAGCACACTGAGGCACAGCGCGGCGGCCATTAGCTGAGTAATGCTGACAGGCTAAAAGCTCCCTCGGACATCGCTCTCCTCCCCTCTCGGCAGCGCTGCACCGCGACCAGCTGGGTGAGTCGCTTCTACCCGTCTAGGGCAGAAGGTTAACCCCTTCACCCCCACAGCGCGGGCGCCTTTCTGAGGCACAAATGGGTGACAGACTGCGCTGCCTGCAGCTGTTATCTCAAAGCTCGCACACCTTTTCAATATAAGAGGTTGTGGGGAGTCTGCGACAGTAATACTGCCACTATACGTTCCTGCTAACGACGACGCATACTATGCGATCGTTTGTGTGATCATTTTTAATGTCGCTAGTAGCTGCCAATCTGGGCGATCTCATTAACAACGCATAGGCGGTTAGCGATCCCCTTAATGACTTTGGCGGTCATTGCGATTTACAAACAGCGCAATTTTTTAGCGATATTGTGAACGTTTTTTCTTGTTAAGTTTGGCATAGCTGTCCTATAGCTGCTGCCTTATAAGAGGCATTTGGGGCTCGCACACCCTTTTCATTATTAAGGTTGTGGGGAGTCTGCGACTTTAACCCCTTCTTAGGCGGTTAACTCTTAATGGGGGACAGCTGGGGTAGCTCTCTCCTTAAGAGCTTTAACCCTTCAGCGTTTCGTTTTTTCTTTAAGAAACTACACTTTCTAATTACTGGCAGGTTTAACCTGCCATTTACTGTGCAACCGTCTCCCAGATCCGCTACGGGATCAGTCTCGCGTATCTGACGTGCAGACCTGGACGGGTCAAGCGCAGCGGCCGGAGGTTTCCAGTGGTGTCAGAATGGAGGCCCTCGCTAGTTTCTATTGATGGCCTGTCTGATTTTCTATATTGAGTGTCAGCTAGATCCTCTCATGTCAGGAAGCGACACAAGCCGATGCCTTCCTTCCCGCGTAACGAAAATGTCCGATTCGGACAAGGAGGATCGGCAGGGACACTCTGCCTCCCTTTTGGGCCGTAAAGAGGTTTTTATTGGAGGCGTTACAGTTACCGAAGGAGGTATCTGGACGTCCTGGTAAGTCGGCCCGGATGTTTTTTCAATCACGATCAAGCTTTACCATCACTGGATGAGCTTAATGGGGCAGTGGAGAAGGAGCGCCTGTGTCCAAAAAATTGAGACACCGTATCTGTGTTCTACGGAGTTGATGATAATTGAATCCTTCTCCTGAAGTGGATGTTCCTTTATCCCAGCTTAGCAAAATCCTCCTTGTTAAGGGGAAGGCGAGTCTGCAGGACCCGCTGGACAAGAAACGTAGATGGCAGAAAAAGTCATCTGCGAGGCCGCGGATCATGGATTCGGTATTAAGAATCCATGTGTGCTTGTAAAGTTTCCCTGAGCCGGTTGGACCGTCTACGGACGGCGTGGCAGGATGGATCTCCTCTATAGAGGTAGATGGGCTTTTCCAGTTTTTGGAGGATACCTCATCACTGCTATCCAGGGCGCAATCCTCGGCAGTCACAGTCAGAAGAGCACTGTGCCTTAGACAGTGGACGCAGTTTCCAAACAGGGTTTGCTAGCTTGCAAGGTGGTCAGCTATTTGGACCTGACCTCACGGAGCTGATTGCCAAGGTAAAGGCAAAAGAAACAGCTTTACCGCAGAGCTGTGACCTCTGCGTCTGGCAGGACTAGTGCCGGTAGTTGTCGGCGGTCCTTTCGGTCCAGGGGATGATTCAGCCAGCCCTCTGGGGTTCGGGTCGTCTCTCTCTTTTTAAAAAAAAAAAAAGGGGGGAATTCTCAGAAATTCCGCATACCCTGGAAACAGAACTTCCGTTAAGACAAGCGGGAAGCTGGCAAAAAGCCCGCTAAGGCGGACTGACGCCTGGGTCTCACTCGAGCGCTCTCGAGTGGGGGGTCGTCTATTCCTATTCAAACCGACTTGGGCTTCCCGCATGTCGGACGCCTGGGTGACACGGGTTGTGTTGGCAGGCTACTCCATAGAGTCTCTTTTTCGACCCCCAGACAGTTTTTGTGTCAACCTCGCGTTCCGTCAGAGCCCGAGCTTTTTGCCGCTCTGCTGTGGGAGGTAGATTCCCTTCTGCAGAAAGGTGTGGTGGTGCCGGTTCCGCCGCAGGGCCGGGGAAGAGGGTTTTATTCTAACCTCTTTGTGGTCCCCAAAAAAGAGGACAAATTTCGGCCTATTCTGAATCTCAAAAGATTGAATCGGCATGTCCACGCCAGGAAATTCCGCATGGAGTCGCTTCGCTCCGTTTTGGCGGCCTGTCGCAGAACGCTTTTTTGGTGTCAATCGACATTCGCGACGCTTATTTGCACTTCCCAATCGGAAGGGCCCACCAACGCCTCCTTCGTTTTGCCATAGGTCAGGACCATTACCAGTTTGTGGCTCTGCCATTCGGGTTGGCCTCAGCGCCCAGAGTTTTTACAAAAATTTCTGGCGCCTCTCATGGCATTTCTTCGAAGACAGGGGGTTTCGATTCTTCCCTACCTGGATGACCTTTTGATTGTGGCGTCCTCAAAGGAGGAGGCAGTGACTGCTTGCAATCTATCCCGTCAGCTCTTGGAGGACTTCGGGTGGCTGGTCAGTTGGGAGAAGTCGTCTCTGGAATCGTCGCAGTCAATCCTGTTCTTTGGGGATGCATTTCGACACGGTACGAGCAGTGGTGTCTCTGCCTCCAGACAAGCAAGCATGTCTCCTTCGACATGTACTTCGACAGCGATGTCTCTTCGAGGGTGTATGCGCCTTCTGGGTTTGATGGTGGCCCATGGAGCCACTTCCATTTACGCAGTTTCATCCCAGGGCCCTCCAAAGGCTCATTCTGAGCCGTTGGGATCGATCGCAGACTTCGCTGGATTGCAGTCTCATCATCTCCCACAGGGTGCGAGAGTCTCTAGGATGGTGGTTACGTCCGGAAGCGTTCTCCCTGAGGAAGTCTTTCCTCCCTCCGAGGTGGTCGGTTTTAACCACCGATGCCAGCCTGACGGGCTGGGGAGGTGTCTGGACGATCTCTGGATTCAGGGAGTATTGTCGTCGGAGGAGTCTCCTGCCGATCAACATCCTGGAATTGAGGGCAATTTTCCTTTGCCTCCAACACTGGACGGTCCCTTTGAGCGGTCTGTCAGTCCGAGTGCAGACAGACAATGCGACGGCGGTCGTGTATATCAACCATCTAGGCGGGACAAGGAGTTCCAGGCTCATGGTGGAGGTTTCTCGGATCCTGGTATGGGCCGAGACCAGAGTGCCAGCCTTCTCTGCGATCCACATTTCAGGAGTTCAGAATCACGGCAGACTTTCTCAGTCGCGAGAAGATGGATCCCGGAGAATGGAGTCTTCATCCGGAGATTTTTGCACTGCCGTGCTCCCGTTGGGGAACTCCCCAAGTGGATTTGATGGCATCCAGGTTCAATGCCAAGTTACCGATTTTCGTGTCCAGGTACAAGGACCCGAAGGCTGTGACGGTGGATGCTCTGGTGGCTCCGTTGGACCAATTCGAGCTAATCTATGTGTTCCTGCCAATACCCTTACTTCCTCTGGGGTGGTGTCGGATCAGACTGGAGAGAATCCCGGCTATGTTGTTAGCCCCAGATTGGCCAAGGAGAACGTGGTTCTCGACACTGGTGTCGCTTCTGACAGCGCCTCCTTTTCTATTTCCTCTTCGCCCAGACCTGTTAATCCAAGGGCCCGTTCGTCATCCGGACCTGAGGTCTCTGCGTTTGACGGCGTGGCTCTTGAGACCGAAACATTGACCTTCAAGGTTTGTCAGCCAAAGTTATTGCCACTTTGCAAGCTGCCAGAGGTCCGGCTACTACTAGGATTTATCACAAAGCCTTGGGAAGCCTTCTTTTTGTGGTGTTCGGGTTCTTCAAGGAACCCGAGGATTCTTTCCATTCCCAATTTGTTGGCCTTTTGCAGTACAGGCTGGACAAGGGTTTGGCAGTTAGCACTCTGAAGGGTCAGGTTCTGCCCTACTTTTGCTTTTCGGAAGGTTATCGCCTCGCGTAGGGACGTACGTTCCTTTTTTCACGGAGTAACCCGTCAGTTTCCGCCGCGGAGGCACCTGTGTCGCCTTGGCAGCTCAATCTTGTATTGGAAGCTCTTCAACATGGGCCTTTTGAGCCTATGGACTCTGCAAGCTTTTCTTTGCTATCTTGGAAGGTTGCCTTTCTAGTGGCGGTTACCTTTTTGAGAAAGGTTTTTCTGAGTTGGCGGCTCTTTCTTGCTTGCCTCCTTTCTGGAGTTTCACCCGGATCGCGTAGTACTTCGCACGCGGGGCGACTTCCTACCTAAGGTGCCCTCGCTCTGTCCGGAGCCGAGGAATGCGAAGGAACGGGCCTTGCACAAATTGGATTTGGTGCGGGCTTTGAAGTTCTATTTGTTTATTACTCAAAATTTTCGGAAGTCGGAACTCTCTGTGATTCCAGCAGGTCATCAGCGTGGTCAACAAGCTTCCAAGGACTCTATGGCTCGTTGGTTTCGGTCGGCCTTTTTAGAGGCTTACCGACTTAAAAGCGAACCTTGCCCGATTAAGATTCGAGCTCACTCCACGAGGGCTGTGGCTTCCTCGTGGGCCTTTCATCAAGGGGCCTCGGCAGCTCAGCTCTGCCGAGCGGCGTCCTGGCATTCCGTCCACACGTTTATAAAGTTTTATAAGGTGGACGTCAGTGCTTCCGCTGCTGCGGCCTTAGGACGTAGGGTCCTGCAGGCGGCTGTAGTTTAAAGTTCTAGTTAACTTGTATTTGGCGCCTGTTGCGCTTTTATCTAGGTTGTTGGGATTCTGCCTATTTTGGTTTTTTTTTTTCCCACCCTTACTTTTTGGACTGCTTTGGGACGTCCCACTAGTAATGACTAGTGTGGCTCTCTTCCTTCCATCTGCAGCTGAAAGACGGATTTTGGTAAGAACTTAACTGTAAAATCCTTTTCAGCGAAGGAAGGAAGAGAGACACAGATCCCTCCCATGGCAGAAGTGTGTTGATGTTTTCAGATGCGGCGTGACCCTTCTCTGATAGCGATTATCTGGGCTGAGGTCGACGCGCTAAGGCTCTGTTCCAGCATCGCCAGCTCATCGCAGTGATCAGGTCCAGTGAGTAGTACCTGGAACTGTGTGTTTTTTTGCCTACATGCATGCATAACCTGTATTCTTGTGTTTTTTTCTCTGAATTCCTTCAGAAGGGGTTATGTTGCTCCGCTGGTGATATTGCTCTTCCCTAAGCTTGTGTACAACTGGAGAGCTGAGTAGGAGGAGCCCGAGCTGGAGGGGCCGGTCAACACTCTTTTTAATCTGAGGTGTCTATCTCATCTGGGCTCCGCCTACCCACTAGTAATGACTAGTGTGTCTCTCTTCCTTCCTTCGCTGAAAAGGATTTTACAGGTAAGTTCTTACAAAAATCCGTCTTTCATCCTCCCCGAGGGTCACAGGAAGGGACTCGTTGCCTCAAGATCAACCATAGCCAGGTGGATACGGTTGACTATTCAGGAGTCCTACCGCATCAGAGGCGCAGTCATACCAGCGGGGATCAGGGCTCACTCCACTCGGGCAGTGGGTGCCTCCATGGCTCTTCGGCACCAGGCATCGCGGAACAGGTTTGCAAGGCGGCGACCTGGTCCAGTCTACATACTTTTTCTAAACACTATAATATCCATACTCTGGCTTCGGCGGATGCAAGTCTGGGTAGCGGGATTCTCCAGGCAGTGGTGGCGCACCTATAGGCGATAGGTGCCTAGGGCTTATACTGTTGAGTCGGTTTCCCACCCAAGAGACTGCTTTAGGACGTCCCACAGTCCTGTGTCCTCCAATGAGACGAAGGAGAAATATGGATTTTTGTGTTACTCACCGTAAAATCCTTTTCTCCCAGACGCTCATTGGGGGACACAGCACCCACCCTATTAGCCAGATGGCTCCTTTTTTGATTTGACTCTATTTCTCTTTTTTTGTAGTCGGTGGGTTTATTTCTGGATATGTTGTACCTGTGTTAACGCTGATTTACTTTTCGTTCTCCTACTCCTTTTTGCACCAAACTGGTTTCGCCTGCGGCCAGTGTCAGGGTGTATAAAGCAGAGGAGGAGCTAACCTTTTTTTATGTTTACTTAGTGTCAGCCTCCTGGCGGCAGTAGCATACACCCACAGTCCACAGTCCTGTGTCCCCCCAATGAGCGTCTCGGAGTAAAGGATTTTATGGTGAGTAACACAAAAATCCATATTTTAGACCACAACCGAGGATTTTATTTTAGCATTTGCTTCATATGGCAAATTATAACATAAAAAGTCAAGTCCTAAAAAAAAGACTTTAAAATGAACCTCCAGTTAAGCTTAAAAATGATTAAACTGCAGGTGCCTGCATTATAGTTTATTCTAAATCATTTGCATTAGCAATTTTGTCCTCAATAACAGCACAGATCGGCTGCAGTCTGTAATTTTAGGTAACAGGTTCATTGGGACGAAATATTTTTGAACATTTCTTGAGTATCCTGAAGTTAGATACTTGAAAGTTTGTTCTAAACCATCATCCAAGATCATTTAGTTTGACAATCATAGCCTGATTAATGTTCAGTTTATGGAATCCATCAGTCATCTACAGTAGAAATTAAATAGACTGGTCTGGACAATTTAGACGTCAAATAAAGTTAAATCTAATCGCAGATTATGCTAATGGACATGTTCCTAGAAAGATGTGGTTTTTAAAGGTCACTCCTTTCCGATCCCAGGAAGGAACCAGTCATTCTCAAGGCTAGCGATGTCTAGAAGAAAAGAAGACATTCCCTTGAGAGATCTATAAAGCTTTAACAAACAAATATTAAGATACTACTAATGCCTGGACAAGAACTTCCTGACATAGCATGATATTTGTGCCAGTAACATTACAATACCAAAGAACTTTTACTTTGTTGAAATGTGATTACTGCAGAATTTTACCAGGTGATTAAAACATCCTTCTTGTGATGCAGGTTGTTTCGAGACCTTATTTGTGTAGACCTTTTTACTTCTCCCTTCATAGTAAATGCAATTTTATAAGTTCTCACTCTGAAGCTCCTTTAGTCAATATTTGGGAAGTGATTGTGTCTCTAATTGCATCATTTCCATCGGTAGCCTTGTTTTCCAAATTATGCGCTGTCTTCATTCTTTAGACAGTTTTATCCAGATCCAAATAGCAGACCAACAAGCCAAGTGTCATATAGTATCCAATCTACGTCATAAACAATACAGACATTGCACTTGGCAGACATCTGACAGCCCCCTCTGTCTAACAAGAAGAAATGTAACGATACATTTCAAAAATCTGTGCGTACAACCCAGGAGGATACAGTACACTTGTATTCTTGCAGTGGTTTTAATAGCGTCAGCACAGTAAATGGTTACAGATAGTTTTGTTTTTTGTCTAGACTGGTTATAATAAAAGCATCATGTAATGGGCTTTAGGATTGTTAGATACCAGGTAATATGTCTTACAAGAAAACATTGTTTTTTTAGATCATAATTGCTGTAAGTCAGCTGATTGCGGACGTGGCTCTTAGCGGAGGATCTAGGTTCCAGGAATCACTTTCTATCATTAATAATTTTGCAAACAGTGACAAAGCAATGAAGGTATGTTTCCAGTAATATATTCATTTACTTTATTATAAATTGCTTCATTTGCTTGAAACACCAGTTTTTCATAATGTCTAGCAGAACTGCGAAGGAAATCCAGTTAAAATGATCTGAAATGTCAAATGTGAGAACCTTCCTTTCTGTTAGAAATGGCTGTGGACTATTATAGTATAAAGCTGACATCATTTTTAATAGCGATATAAAATTTTATGCAATCATCAACAATCATTAGTTGTGCAATGAAAATCTTCTCATCAGTCAAAAATTCTTTGGATAAGACCACATGTGACAGCTATTTGGTGGCTGACAACGGCAGTAGCTAATTGCTTGTCAAATAATCAATTGATTGTATAGCAATGTGGTTTTGTAGGTGAAACAATCGCCTGCACTTGTACACAATTCAGCTGCCCTGTGTTACTTTTCCCTTATTGTTTATAGTTAATTGTAAGCAATAATAGATAAAACAGTAATCAAAGTTCAACTGAAACTTTGGACACTAGTTAACAACTTATCAGAAGTGCTATTTTTTTTTCAGTTGACTCTCATTATGGACACATATATGGACCCAATCTTTCCAGATTTTTTTTTTATTATTATTATAAGAATACTTGAAACATCACAACTAAACCTTTTAAAAACCTTCTCGAACTATGGAAGTAACTATTGACTCATAGTGCCAGCACAGTGAATATTAATTTCTCTTTAGCAGCGGGCGCAGGCTTTAGCCGCAGCCGGCTTCTGCCTCCTGTGACCCGCTGCTCCGCCGCTTCCACTTCCCCTCCATCTTCTGGGAACCTCTAATACAAACCGAGGGGGGCATTTTTAGCACAAAAAAATGTGCTGAAAGACTCGGCTTATTCTCGAGTATTTATGGTAATACCCAAAACTAAAAACTCAGGTACGAAAAGGAATATGCTGAACTGAAGAGCTACAGCAGTGTAATGAAGATTCTTGTATTATTACGTGGCTTTGCTTACAAGAATGTTCAAGAATTTGTTGCTTTTGAACATATTTTTTCTTCTATCACTTATTTATAGAAAGAAAGAGTAGAAACCTGTGATAGACTAAACATTTACATACATACATCCTTTGACTAAGGGCACTGAAGTGTGCCCGAAACGCATACGGCTTGGAGGGTTTTCCTTCTTATTTTAAATATTTTTAAACTGTTCTAATAAAAGAAGATTTTATTTTACCTGAGTGGATGTGCTGGAATCACCCTTTCATCTCTTCATACATATAAGTGTTGCTCATCTACATTTTTTTCCATTTCCTAATGTTACATAAAGCAGTCAATAGCGTTTCCCTCAGAGGTGAAAGATCTGACAAAGAGAATCCGTACAGTAATCATGGCAACAGCTCAGATGAAGGAACACGAGCGAGATCCTGAGATGTTGATAGATCTACAGTATAGCTTGGCCAAGTCTTATGCCAGCACACCTGAGCTAAGAAAAACCTGGCTGGAGAGTATGGCCAAGATCCATGTGAAGAATGGAGACTACTCGGAGGTGGGTGCCTTGTGGAAACCTTGTGTTGTTGGTTTTGTGATTTGTTAGTGTGACTTAATTTTTTACAACTTCCATTTCATATTCTGACCACGTAGTGTATGAAATACACAAATGTCATGTACGGGTTCATCATCTGTATTATGAAAAAATTGGTTACAGACCTTATTTATAGCCTAAAATTAAGATAAGTGTGTGGCACTGATATGTATTTCAGGATGATTTAAAAGATTTTTAAGCCTCTTCCCACGTTGGCCCATTATAATTTTTTGCACTTGATTTGTTTTCTCCCCTTCTTCCAAGAGTCATAACTGTTTTATTTTTTTCATCCACATAGACTTATGAGGATTAATTTTTCTGAGGGATGAGTTGTAGCTTTAAATGACCATTCATTCACCATTCATATAGTGTGCTGAAAAACCTCAAATTGCCATGAAATGACGAAGAAAATGCAATTCTGGTACATTTTATGGGTTTTGTTTTTGCAACATTCATTGTGTGGTAAAAATGATTTAGCAAAATGATTCTTCAGGTCAGTACGATTACTGTGATACCAAACTTTGGTCCTGATTCATCATTTGTGGATTATTAGAAGTCCCTCTTCTTTTTTTTGTCTTGTGATATACATTGTCATTTTTCAGCATCTAATTCTCCAAAACTACACACTCAGTCCATGAATTTTGTGGAAAGTCAAAATTCCGCTATTTTTGTTTTTAGGTCTTTTTTTTCCACTTTTTAGCTCAAAAAAGTCAAATATTTTGCAAAAAGTTGCACAAAAAGTACCGGCATATATGAAATGACTCCAAGGAGGAACTAGAGTACATTTGCATAAGAAAAATAGTGAATTTTTGAAAGTCGCAAATGATGGATCAGGCGAAAAAATCTGAAGACCACAAACCTTGCCCACAATGGCAAAAAGGGTGATTCCATTTTATTTTTTTGCTTTTACATATAGAATAGCTGAGATGATGGACATAGCTAACATGATGGTCTCCTATTAAGCCCAGTCTTTGTCTTGCCTTCATAGGGGTATCAACATGGTATCCTTTTGGACCTGAAAAGGGCTGTCTGGTCTAAATTGATAAGTTTGCAGTCACTCTGTATGACTGCAGACTTATGGATCCCTCCAGCGCACACACCGTGCACTGTGGGGATTCGCCGGTTTCTTTGCAGCAGCTGGTTAGTGTTGGTATATTTACAGCGGAGAATTACCCAAATGTGAATTTCACCATGGTAATAATGAGGTGCTATATTTTTTGTGAAACAAATTATTTTATTTATACAATTCATATAAAACAGGTTAAAATGGAAGATTGCTGAAAAAAGGAGAAAAGAAGGCATCCCTCTTGCCCCTAAACACGCATCGGGGTGGAGGGATACCATCATTTTCCTTAGCGATCCACACTGACAGGTAATGACTTTTCTTATATAGGTTTGCAGGATTGGGACTGCCAGTATTTTGTTACTGTCACCGCATACCAGGTTAATTAATTGGGTAATAGGAAATTACTACCAGTAGTATGCTTACCTAGCACTAACCTGTAGTTACTCTCTATTTCCTTATAACTTGAGCCTGTGAGCTGGTAGTTGTAACTTGTCCCATAGCTGATTTTCCTAGCAACTTATAACATATAGACCTTGTTATCATTTTTTTTTATTAAGCAGTTTTGGTTTTTGGAATATATAAATCCTTGTGATTCACAAGGCCAGTTAATAACACAGGATACCATAATCTCAGATAAAAATGGATTGCTTTTTACAATTTTTTGCACTAGATTGTATATATTAGCTTACCTAGATCGCATTTATACATTGGATTAGCGTCAATTCTTTTCTCCTTTTTCAACACCCTTTTATTTTAACCTGTTTTTATATGAATTTTATAAATAGAATATTTTCTTTTGCAAGAAATGTAGCACTTCATAATTACTATGATGAAATTCACAGTTAGGTAATACTCCGCTGTAAATATTGATCGTTCTGAAGTGTGAACCATGTATTTAGGGCAGTTGCACATTAATGGGAAAAACTTGATATAAATAGTGTTGGTATATGTATTAGTTTGATCCCTATCTGGATGTCGTTACATTTGAGGAAAGAAATGTCTATCTGAAATTACGGTAAATATGTGAAGAAAATGCAAATGATCTGAAAATGTTTTTTTTCTAGGCTGCGATGTGTTACATCCATGTAACTGCCCTAGTAGCTGAATTCCTCTACAGAAAAAGTAAGTTTTGCATTTCTGAATATCAGTTTGTCATTCCTGTCTTGTCAATAGTTAAATAATAGGGGAAGATTCGGCAGACGCCTAGGGAAAATGAATTACTGTCCTTGTTGTACTAAAATTTGTCAGGACTGCACTTTTTAGTTCCCTATTCTGGTCCTTAGAAAATGGATCCAAGCAATCTATGTACCCTAATAGGGCTAACAGAGCGGGGTTTTCTTCAGAAGACAACCCCTATAATAAAAACCACAAGGAGGGTTTTGTGAAGCTGTACATAGACTGCTATCACGATGCTGGAGGCATACTATAGTGCGGGTGAATAATATCCTTAGTGAGTGGAATAATCCTGATTAAAACATATCTTTTATATCAGAACTTTTTCATAGTGGCTGTTCTGTATTCAAGAAGATCACACCAAATATTGAAGAGGAGGCAGCCATGAAGGAAGATGCTGGCGTACTGGATGTCTACTACAGCGAGGTAACAGTACATTGCTTTAATTTATTGCTCCAGCATATATAGACATAGCATTTATATGAGAAGCGGGATAGCAAAATGTCACATTTTATTACATAGTAACCCAAACATTACATTTATAATATTGGCTTTACCCTCTGAAACCAATGTTATTTGCACACCGGCTGAAGCTAAATAAGATGGCACCTTTAACAAACAAATTGTAATTTTACCTGGCCCGCTTATGTTTATTCAATTTTATTGTGACAGTTTAGATAAAAGATATAAATGACATTTGTGAGTACCTGCGCAATTCTGCAAAACTGTTTAATATGACAAGCAGCTGAATACGGATTCAGGTGCTCAGCCAAATCGTAGTCGTACTATACGGTAATTGTATAAGGGACCTTTATGTCTTTTTTGTTTTTTATCCTATGGGGGATCTTTCTTCTTATTTTGTACTTAAATGCATGTATTTATGGCGAAACATAATTTTAGCAATTCGGTGTAATTAATAATGTGGCACTATTTCGGTTCTTTGTCTTCCTGCACATTGAACTTTGATGTGGTCGTGGGTTTAAATCACCTGAGAAGAGCTCAATAAAAGACAGATAAGTTACAAACTCTCCCAATGGTTCATCAGAATGAGCTCACTGATGGATTCTGAGTTAAGTCATTCTGTACGCATTGATAGACAGTGCAACACAGAGATTATAGAAGGCAAACAGTACAATCTTTAATGAAAATATAAATATAACAATGATTATTTAGCCCAAAATACATGCATTTTTGTGAGGGAAAAAAACACTATAGGTGGACAATCCCATTGAAATCTTCTTCAGGATAAACAGTGAATAGATAGATAAACAGATAGTATATTGAAAGAGAAAGGAGTCAAAAAAGCATTCACTTTAATGCCAATGACACAGGTATCCCCACTTCAAGTCTTTTAAAACTATGAGGTATTTGAACTTAGCAAAAGACCTTTAAAAAATACAATTTGACATAATTTTAGATCTTTTTATTTTCACACTTATTTACAAGGAGCACCGTTAAAGGCTGAGTACATACAGGTGCTTCTCACAAAATTAGAATATTATCAATAAGTAAATTTCCGTTTTTCAATACAAAAAGTGAAATTCATATTATATAGAGTAATTACAAATTGAGTGTTTATTTCTGTTAATGTTGATGATTATGGCTTACAGCCAATGAAAACCCAAAAGTCATTATCTCAGTAAATTAGAATAATTAACAAAAAACATCTGCAGAGGCTTCCTAAGCATTTATAAAGGTCCCTTAGTCTGTTTCAGTAGCTCCACAATCATGGGGAAGACTGCTGACTTGAGAGATGTCTAGAAGGCAGTCATTGACACACTCCACAAGGAGGGTAAGCCACAAAAGGTCATTGATAAGAAGCTGGCTGTTCCTGAGTGCTGTATCCAAGCATATTAATGGAAAGTTGAGTGGAAGGAAAACGTGTGGTAGAAAAAGGTGCAAAGCAAAGGGATAACGCAGCCTTGAAAGGATTGTTAAGAAAAGGCCATTCAAAAATTTGGGGGAGATTCACAAGGAGTGGACTGCTGCTGGAGTCATTGCTTCAAGAGCCACCACACAGATGTATCCAGGACATGGGCTACAAATGTCGCATTCCTTGTGTCAAGCCACTCATGACCAATAGACAATGCCAGAAGCGTCTTACCTGGACCAAGGAGAAAAAGAATTGAACTGTTGCTCAGTGGTCCAAGCTGTTGTTTTCAGATGAAAGTAAATTTTGCAATTCATTTGGAAATTAAGATCCCAGAGTCTGGAGGAAGAGTGGAGAGGCCACAATCCAAGCTGCTAGAGGTCTAGTGTGAAGTTTCCACAATCAGTGATGGTTTGAGGAGCCATGTCATCTGCTGGTGTAGGTCCACTGTGTTTTATCAAGACCAAAGTC
>JARQOD010000008.1:68615446-68796727 GCA_033576555.1 Oophaga sylvatica
CATACACACTACCGTGTAAAAGTTAAGGATCACTTAGAAATTTCCTTATTTTTGAAAGAAAAGCACAGTTTTTTTCAATGAAGTGTGGTACACCAAAGGGGGTCTTGATGGATGTGAGATATATTTCTCCTAGCAGACTGGAGTTTGGTCAGGATTTTCCCTGATCTCAAGGACCTGTGATGAGGTCATAGTTACGTGATCAGGTCAGCTGATGTGTACCTCACCTGAGGGTGTGGACTAGGCCTATAAAACAAGGAGCTGTTGTAGTTGGTGGGTTTGTGGAAGGAAGGAGTTTGGCTGGAGTCAGCCTGGAAGATTGTTTTTGTTACAGTGTGTCAGTGTGCACCAGGAAGCGAGTACCAGACCACCCGGAATGGCACCTGGCGGTCTCTGCTAACCTGCAGCCGCTTAGTTAAGCCTGTCCCAAGCAAGGGTGAGTCTGGGACCAGTGGTTCTCCAAACTGGAGTGATTTATGTTCTGTTTTGATTTTGTTATCTGGACTTTTTGTTGAACCCGTTATTAAAACCACTGAACTTTGAACTTTTTAAAAGCCTGTGTGTTTGCCTCATTACTGCGGCCCGGCCCCTGCCTACCAGAGCGGATCCCTACAAAAGATATACATTGTTAATGTGGTAAATGACTATTCTAGCTGCAAACGTCAGGTTTGTAATGCAATATTTTCATAGGTGTATTAGAGGCCCATTTCAACAACCATCACTCCAGTGTTCTTATGGTACTTTGTGTTTGCTAACTGTGTAAGAAGGCTAATGGATGGTAAGAATACCCTTGAAAACCCTTGTGCAAGTCTGTTAGCACAGCTGAAAACAGTTTGGCTGATTAGAGAAGCTATAAACCTGACCTTCCTTTGAGCTAGTTGAGAATCTGGAGCATTATATTTGTTGGTTCCATTAGACTCTCAAAATGGCCAGAAAAAAAAGAACTTTCATGTGAAACTCTATAGTCTATTCTTGTCCTTAGAAATGAAGGCTATTCCATGCAATAAATTGCCAAGAAACTGAAGATTTCCTACAACAGTCTGTACTACTCCCTTTAGAGGAGAGCACAAACAGGCTCTAACCAGAGTAGAAAGAGAAGTGGGAGGCCCCGCTGCACAACTGAGCAACAAGACAAGTACATTAGAGTCTGTAGTTTGAGAAATCGACGCTTCACAGGTCCTCAACTGGCAGCTTCATTAAATAGTACACGCAAAACGCCAGTGTCAACGTCTACAATGAAGAGGCTACTCCGAGATGCTCGCTGTTGTGAATGAGCAGAGGCTCCCTCTGGTGGTTACAGACAGTACTGAACCTTCCAGCGAGGAATGGCAATCTTAGATCACTGACTGGATATAAGGGATGGTCGCCGGTGATCAATTGTTCTGGTCTCAATTGTGGTTCCTGGTTCATTTGGAAGTTTGCTGGTGTCTTGCCTGCATCTGCTGCTTTCAGATAAGATATTTTCTGCTTTTCTTTTTGTGCTTGCTATTTGCATAGTTTTCTGCACATTTGTGGAAGACTGCCGGGTCCCCTCCTGGGGCCTGTGCTCCTCACAGTTTGTCTGTAGCGTAGCCACTGTTGATTTTTCATTTGCTTTTTCCTGCTTTTTCAGCAGCTGCGGCTTGGTTTTGTTCACACTGAGATCTGATTTAGGTGGCGAGATCGTGTGATCTCAGTATTTTTGTAATCAGAATTGTTGGATTTTTGTAGGGTTTTCTGGGTTGCAGAAAGTAATCTCTCCTGTCCTATCCTATTTAGTCAGCTTGTGGCCCCAGCGTTTGCTCATTCTATTTTTCTGTCTGTGTCAGTGCTTTCTTCTTGTCTAACCGCCATTACATGTTTGGGGGCTTCCTATTTTCTTTGGGGATCTGCTCCGGGGCAGATAGCTTTCATCTTTCTGCCTTTAGGTGTAGTTATCTCTCAGGCTGTGACGAGGCGTCTAGGATCAACGTAGGAACGCTCCACGGCTACCTCTAGTTGTGTGGTTAGTTTAGGAATCTGCAACCCATTAGTTACCAACATCTCAGGTGTTCGGCTGCCCGGCTGTTGTTCCTGTCCTCCTCAGATATCGAACATAACAGCTGGACTTCAGGGCAGAGTGGCAAAGAAAAAGCCATATCTGAGACTGGCTAATAAAAGGAAAAGATTAATATGGGCAAAAGAACACAGACATTGGACAGAGGAAAATTGAAAAAAAGTGTTATGGATAGACGAATCCAAGTTTGAGGTGTTTGAATCACACAGAAGAACAATTGTGAGACACAGAACAACTGAAAAGATGCTGGAAGAGTGCCTGACGCCATCTGTTAAGCATGGTGGAGGTAATGTGATGGTCTGGGGTTGCTTTGGTGCTGGGAAAGTGGGAGATGTGTACAAGGTAAAAGGGATTTTGAATAAGGAAGGCTATCACTCTATTTTGCAATGCCATGTCACACCCTGTGGACAGCGCTTGATTGGAGCCAATTTCATCCTACAACAGGACAATGACCCAAAGCACACCTTCAAATTATGCAAGAACTATTTAGGGAAGAAGCAGGCAGCTGGTATTCTATCTGTAATGGAGTGGCCAGCGCAGTCATCAGATCTCAACCCCATTGAGCTGTTGTGGGAGCAGCTTGACCATATGGTAAGCAAAAAGTGCACATCTAGCCAAACTAACTTGTGGGAGGGGCTTCTTGAAGCATGGGGTGAAATTTCTCCAGATGACCTCAGCAAATTAACTGCTAGAATGCCAAAGGTCTGCAATGCTGTAATTGCTATTAAACACACAATAGGCCCCAAAAAATAATAAAAATGGGTATTAACTCAAAAGAACGTAAGACAACGATTGGTTAAAAATAACCACTAAAAAGTTTAACCCATAAAAATATTTTATAATTTAAATATTTAAAAGAATTTTTTACAGTGCATCAATACTACTGGGCATTATACAAAGTGAGGGGACCAGCATCATATACAGTGCCTACAAGTAGTATTCAACCCCCTGCAGATTTAGCTGGTTGACACATGCGGAATTAACTTGGCATTGTGACATTTGTACTGTAGATCAGCCTGGAAGTGGGAAATGCACTGCAGCAAAAAAAATTTATATACTCTTTTTTTTTTTTTTAAACGTTAAAAGTTAATTCAGAGTGTCATTTATTATTCAACCCCTCAAACCACAAGAATTCTGTTTGGTCCCCCTAAAGTATTAAGAAGTAGTTCAGGCACCAAGAATAATGAGCTTCACATGTGTGGATTAATGATCTCTTTTGCCAGCCTTTTCTGACTATTTAAGACCCTCCCCAAACTTGTGAACAGCACTCATACATGGTCAACATGGGAAAGACAAAGGAGCATTCCAAGGCCATCAGAGACAAGATCGTGGAGGGTCACAAGGCTGGCAAGGGGTACAAAACCCTTTCCAAGGAGTTGGGCCTACCTGTCTCCACTGTTGGGAGCATCATCCGTAAGTGGAAGGCTTATGAAACTACTGTTAGCCTTCCACGGCCTGGACAGCCTTTGAAAGTTTCCTCCCATGCCGAGGCCAGGCTTGTCCGAAGAGTCAAGGCTAACCCAAGGACAACAAGGAAGGAGCTCCGGGAAGATCTCATGGCAGTGGGGACATTGATTTCAGTCAATACCATAAGTAACGTACTCCACCGCAATGGTCTCCGTTCCAGACGAGCACGTAAGGTACCTTTACTTTCAAAGCGTCATGTCAAGGCTCGTCTACAGTTTGCTCATGATCACTTGGAGGACTCTGAGACAGACTGGTTCAAGGTTCTATGGTCTGATGAGACCAAGATCGAGATCTTTGGTGCCAACCACACACGTGACGTTTGGAGACTGGATGGTACTGCATACGACCCCAAGAATACCATCCCTACAGTCAAGCATGGTAGTGGCAGCATCATGCTGTGGGGCTGTTTCTCAGCCAAGGGGCCTGGCCATCTGGTCCGCATCCATGGGAGGATGGATAGCACGGCCTACCTGGAGATTTTGGCCAAGAACCTCCGCTCCTCCATCAAGGATCTTAAGATGGGTCATAATTTCATCTTCCAACAAGACAACGACCCAAAGCACACAGCCAAGAAAACCAAGGCCTGGTTCAAGAGGGAAAAAGTCAAGGTGTTGGAGTGGCCTAGTCAGTCTCCTGACCTTAACCCAATTGAAAACTTGTGGAAGGAGCTCAAGATTAAAGTCCACATGAGACACCCAAGGAACCTAGATAACTTGGAGAAGATCTGCATGGAGGAGTGGGCCAAGATAACTCCACAGACCTGTGCCGGCCTGATCAGGTCTTATAAAAGACGATTATTAGCTGTAATTGCAAACAAGGGTTATTCCACGAAATATTAAACATAGGGGTTGTATAATAATTGACCCACACTTTTATGTTTAAAATTTATTAAAATTCAACTGAGCAACATAACTTTTTGGTTTGTAAGATTTATGCTTCTGTTAATAAATCCTACTCTCGTTTGCAGTTTGAAGGCTCTAACTTATTTGCATCTTATCAAACCAGCTAAATCTGCAGGGGGTTGAATACTACTTGTAGGCACTGTATAGTATTCAGTAGTGTTTCCGCATGTTTTGTATTAAAACGTCATCAGGAGGCGTGTGATGAAGTTTTAATAAGAAACATGCAGTGGGGACCTGTCTCATCATTTTTTATATGCAAGTGTTGCCATCCTGCTTGTTTTTACTATTTTTGCCTAATATATGTGGAAAAGTGATATTTAGACTTTTATGATATTTAGTTGTTGGCTATAACTTGCTAGATTAGGCCTAAAAACACTACTGAATACTAGGTATGATGTTGGTCCCCTCACTTTGTATAATGCCCAGTAGTATTGATGCACTGTAAAAAATTATTTTAAATATTTAAATAATAAAATATTTTTATGGGTTATACTTTTTAGTGGTTATTATTTTTAACCAATCATTGTCTTAATGCGGTAATTGCTGCAAAGGGAGCATTCTTTGACGAAAGTAAAGTTTGAAGGAGGAAATTATTTCAAATAAAAATCTTTTTTTCGAACCTGTCACATCGCCATTGGACTCAGTGGCTGGTGTTCCTGCCTCGGCCGCTGGGAGGCGCCGGACTCCTTCAGCTGGTGGTGCCGGTGATAGGAGAGCAGTATTCTCATATGGTTCCGCTCCTTTCACACCGGCCTCTGTCACTGCGCATCGCCATGTTTCGCCTGTGGGTAATGTTGGTGACAGAGAAGGGGTCCCTGCGCAGGAGTCTGGTGGGCGCAGGTTTCGCTCTTCTGTCAGAAGTGAAGTGGTTGGTGTCAGTCATGCATCACCATCTGGCCTGGTTTTGGGGGCGGTCCAGATGAGGTCATCAGACTATTTGCCTGTGAGAGGTAGCCATGCCCTTCAAATGTCTTGGAGCCTGGCTTGCAGACCGCCAGATATAGTCTTGGTTTCCCCAGTGTGCTAGTTTGTTTTTTGCTATTGTATCTCTGACCTTTGCCTGGATTTCTGACTCTTCTACTGCCTGCCGACTTTGTACCTTTGCTGCCCGCCTGGTTTTGACATTAACTTTAGCCTGGACTTCTGACTCTTCTACTGCCTGGCGATTTTGTACCTTTGCTGCCCGCCTGGTTGTGACCTTCACTCCTGACGATTCTTTGTGTCCAGTTTATTATTCCTTCCTAGCGTCCTTCCTGCCCCGGTCCACTGTTCTCATAGGCAGCTACCCCTGGGCTTTGCTGTAATTCCAGATCCCTGTATAGGGGTAAAGGGTCTCGGGGTTTCTCGGGGTGCCGTCTTACCTGCAGTTCAGACCTGCAGTGGGCGGACGTCACAGAACCTTGTCAATGTCTGGACTAGATTTTAAATTCATTTGGCAACTCATTTGATTAATAAAAGTATGAGTTTTCATGGAAAACAAAATTGTCTGGGTGACCTCAAAATTTTGAACGGTAGTGTATATATATTTATATATATTTGCACACATGGGCTAACATGCAATATCTCTCTCTGTATATATAGGAGTTTCTCACAAAATCAGAAATCATAAAAAAAAGTTAATTTCAGTTCCTCTATACAAAAAGTGAAACTCGTATTATATAGAGTCATTACAGAGTGATTTATTTCAACTGATTATTCATTTTAATGTTGATGATTATGGCTTACAGCCAATGAAATCCGAAAAGTCATTATCTCAGTAAATTAGAATACTTTATAACACCAGCTTGAAAATGATTTTAAAATCCAAAATGTTGGCCTACTGAAATGTGTGTTCAGTAAATGCACTCAATACTTGGTCGGGGCTCCTTTTGCATCAATTACTGCATCAATTTGGTGTGGCATGGAGGCAATCAGCCTGTGGCACTGCTGAGGTGTTATGGAAGCCCAGGTTGCTTTGATAGCTTTCTTCAGTCATCTGCATTGTTAAGTCTGGTGTCTCTCATCTTCCTCTTGACAATACCCCATAGATTCTCTATGGGGTTAAGGTAGGTGAGTTTGCTGGCCAATCAAGCACAGTGATACTGTTGTTTTTAAACCAGGTATTAGCACATGTCCACACTGCCAAAAGTGCCAAGTACTGCTGGATAATGAAATTTCCATCTCCAAAAAGCTTCTCGGCAGAGGGAAGCATGAAGTGCTCTAAACTTTCCTGATAGATGGCTGTGCTGACTTTGGTCTAAAACACAGTGGACCTACACCAGCAGATGACATGGCTCCCCAAGCCATCACTGATTGTGGAAACTTCACACTAGACCTCAAGCAGCTTGGATTGTGGCCTCTCCACTCTTCCTCCAGACTCTGGGACCCTGATTTCCAAATAAAATGCAAAATTTACTTTCATCTGAAAACAACACCTTGGACCACTGAGCAACAGTCCAGTTCTTTTTCTCCTTGGCCCAGGTAAGACGCTTCTTAAGTATCTATTGGTCATGATTGGCCTGACACAAGGAATGCGACACTTGTAGCCCATGTCCTGGATACGTCTGTGTGTGGTGGCTCTTGAAGCAATGACTCCAGCAGCAGTTCCCTCCTTGTGAATCTCACCCAAATTTTTGAATGGCCTTTTCTTAGCAATCCTTTCAAGGCTGCGGTTTTCCCGGTTGCTTGTGCTCCTTTTTCTACCACACGTTTTCCTTCCACTCAACTTTCCATTAATATGCTTGGATACAGCACTCTTTGAGCAGCAAGCTTATTTAGCAATGACTTTTTTGTGGCTTACCCTCCATGTGGAGTGTGTCAATGACTGCCTTCTGAACATCTGTCAAGTCAGCAGTCTTCCCCATGATTGTGGAGCCTACTGAAACAGACTAAAGGGTATGCCACACTAAGCGAGATCGCTAACGAGATCGCTACTGCGTCACCATTTGACGCAGTAGCGATCTCGTTAGCGACTTAGCTGTGTGTGACATGTAGCAGCGATGTGGCCCCTGCTGAGATGTCGCTGATCGCTTATGAACGTTCTGAGCCGTTTTTTGGTCGTTGGTGTCCCACTGGTGAGCCTGAATCGCTGAGTGTGACACCCTTTATGAACGACTTTACCAGCATCGCAGGTGGGACTAGGTTTTCCCAACGACCACAGAGGTCGTTATACAGATCGCTGATGAGTTGTGTTTGGAATCACAGATCGCTGATGAGTTGTGTTTGGAATCTAACTAGTGATCACATAGCGATCACACTAGCGATCTCGCCAGGTTAAGTCGTTGTCGTGATCGCTAGTGCGATCGCTAAGTGTGGCAGTGCCTTAAGGGATCTTTTTAAATGCTTAGGAAGCATTTGCAGGTGTTTTTTGTTAATTCTAATTTACTGAGATAATGACTGTTGGGTTTTCATGGGCTGTAAGCCATAATCATCAATATTAACAGAAATAAACACTTGACATAGATCACTCTGTTTGTAATGACTCTTTATAATATATGAGTTTCACTTTTTGTATTGAAGAACTGACATAAATTAACTTTTTGATGATATTCTAATTTTGTGAGAAGCACCTGTGTGCATATATATATTGTACATTTTGAGGCAGTTCCCTTCTACAATTAAGTAAATAGGCACAACTAAAATGGATTTGATGCTGAAACTTGTCCGCACCCTTTTGGGTGATTTTCAGACAGCTCTCACGGCTTTTGCTAGTTTGTGGTAAGGGGTTTTCCCTTGTTGTCTGTTAAGTGTTTTATCAGCTCATCCGGCTCTAATCAGAACAAATAGATGCAATTAAATTGTACTTTTACCATGTATATAACCTATATGGCCCTTCTAACCTCCGCAGAGAGTGTTATTTTTATCACAAGAGGACCTTGTTTGAATGACTAGCATATTAAAAGCACCAACTATCATCTCCTGACAGTTGATGCTTTTAAAATGATATTCAAAGGCCGACATAACATTCTGCTGCAAGTTGTCCTGAAACGACAGGTACAGTTCCCCATAGAACTTTATGAGCACCAACTGTCATCTTTTAGCTAGGCAAATTCATTTTACCCATGAATTGTGGGTGAAAGCTCAAACCAGAAGGGGAAAATGTAGATATCTCTAATAAGATATTACAGAATTGCTTATTTCCATGTTTATTTATAAAATATAAACTAAAACCTAAGTTACTATTTAATGTGCTTATAGTTATTTGTAGACTTAATATGTGCGGCTAATCCTTTTGATTCTTGACCTATTCATGTTGCTATTTCATATTATTGCTCCTTGTAGACTCTTAATTGTTGGTACTCATGTTTTTATTTTTACCATTTAATGATTTTGAAGTTCCATGCATTTTTCGTTGGTAGTTTTAATTTGTTTATAGCATCAGTGCCCAATCGTAACTAAGGGGCCTATAGTTAAGATGATATTTTAAACCACGCTTACTAATCCCTACAAAGAAAAATAAACCAAGCACTTCATTGTTAAGCATATTGTGTACATTGTTTCTCCTCAATGTTTGCCTGTGCAGTATCGAGTATTATTACTTATTACAGCTTCTTTCCTCATTGTTGCACTTTTCTTTGTATGAAGGTGCCAAAGACGGAGAACAGTCATTATTAACACTAACACAGTTCATGGGAATCCTGTCACCCATATAAACTCTTCAACAATTATTTCCTTGTCACCGTTTATTTTTCCTTGTGTCCACCCAATTGCACAAGTTTGACATGGATTGAATTTCAGCCTTGGTGCCTAAGTCATAAAATAGAAGTTGGCAAATACGTCACTTTTTTTCATACCAAGGTATACACTCAGGCTGCATTTAGCTTAATCATTGCACAAAGAACCCAGGAAATGTGCAGTACTTTGCTCACCACTCCCTCTGTATTAACAGAAGCAACCTGAATACTGCTCAGAATAAAACTAAAGGATCACAGACTAAAACTAAGGCGTTATTCAGATGTCTATGTATCATGTATGTGTTGTATTTACTGATAGAGCAGGTACCTATTATAGTTTGTGTGGCACATGTCCATCTGAGCTGTTGGCAAAAAAAAAAAAAAAGACTTGTTCGTTTTTCATTCGAGTCATGGGTCACAATTAGACGTACGGGTCTATGGTTCTTTGCAAAAATCACCGACTGCACACATTGCCATCTGTGTGATGTCCGTTTTTAAAAATGTACTGGATAGAAGAAGTTAGACTATTTATTTTTATCATGAGAAAACACAGATGAAACACTGATGGTAAAAACAGTCGCTAACTAGAGATAGGCGGACACCTGGATGTTCGTGTAACAGAACAGTACCCTGACCCCATTTACTTGAATGGGGGGCCTGAACATCCAGTGTTCCCTTTAAACATGATTTTGCATACATGAATCTTTGACGTTGGTATTATTCTGTTCTTGTGGCTAATATATAATAAAGGTTCATTCATGAGAGGGAATTGGGGTCCCCTGACCCATGTATCATTCTTGATAACAGAAGGGGGTCCCTTGAATGCTGCATCCTTCCTGATAATTTATATATAGCAGCCAGAGGTTACATTAAGAACAAATGAAAAGGTAACTGCTCATGTTCACGGCTTTCTACATTCACTTTTTCTTTGGTAAATTCTCTTATTGAAAGGATACTTTAGTATAATAAAAAAGGAGCCTAAATCTAAGGGATCGTCAGCATGGGCTGAATTAGTGCATTACAGGTTACAAATCCGGTGTAATTAGCGATACGGACATACAGTCCTTTAGAACCAGCACCAACAAGTAAGTGATTACAGAAACAGCCAATTACGGTCTTTCTTATTGTGTATAGGGTCCATGGCACCGGTCACATATTTATGGTATTTTATAAAATTTTCATTGTATTTTTTTTCTCAGTATATGTTGCACTTAAACCATTACATAAACTGTTAGGCAACAGTACACTTTGGTTCCGTAGATTGTATCAAGGATATAGTGATCATAAAACGCTGCTCTTCTCCCTATCCTGAATAATGTACGAGTTCCACAGTAAGTTATTATCTCTTTCTGAAATTTCAACGTGTTTAAGGGGCAGACTAACCCCTTTATCAGGACAAATTTACATAAAAATATTGTAAGTTTACGATTTCTCATACAAAGAGAGAATTACCATGGTACTCATCCATTATTCCAGTTGGGGGAAGCGTTGCATTTTTGTTTTCCAATAATTTTATTGAAATTTCAAACTTTTAACAATGGAGGGAAGGAAAGGCACAGGGAATCGGGAAGGAAAGGCACAGGGAATCGGGAAGGAAAGGCATAGGGAATCGGGGAGGAAGGAAGGAAAAAATAGGAAAAAGGAGGGAAGGAGGAAACATAACTAGATTACAATTATAATACGTATGTGACATAAACCATAACATTCCACAGTTAAGTAGCATTAGTTTACACAGAAAGTGAACAAAGTAATAATCAAAATAAACAAAGTGAACAAAATAAACAAGCACATTCCATAAATTAAGGAAACAATTCCATCCACTTGGACCATTTTTTAAAGAATTTATCGAAGCGATTGTTGACTAACGCTAATTTGTATTCAAAAGATTTATGAAGTCCAATTTTATCTACAATGTCTTCGAGAGAAGGCGGTTCTGTTTTCTTCCAATAAAGGGCAATGTTATTTTTTGTAACCAATAAGATATGGGTTATTAACCCCTTACTGCCATCGGACGTACTATCCCGTCCATGGTACCTGGGCCCGTATGACCGGGGGTGGGATAGTACGTCATAGGCGATCAGCTGCGCTCCTGAGGGGAGCGCAGCTAATCGCCGCTGGGTGTCAGCTGATTATCACAGCTGACACCCATGACTGTGTGTCAGGAGCGGTCACGGACCGCTCCCGGCACATTAACCCCTTGCACACCGCAATCAAACATGATTGCGGTGTACTGGGGGCACAGGGGAGGATCGCGCAGGGTGGGGGCTCCCTGCGCGCCCCCGAGACCCTCAGAGCAGCGCGATGTGATCGCGCTGTTCTGAGGGCTTCCTCCCTCCCAGGACCCGGATCCAAGATGGCGCCGGGGTCCTGGAGGGAGGCGGCTACCTCAGTGCCTGCCGAGAGCAGGCACTGAGAAGCCTGCATCTATGCCTGTGCGATCGCTGGTGTGACAGAGTGCTGTGCACACTGTCACACCAGCGATCTGATAAAATACTGTGATGTCCCACCCTGGGACAAAGTAAAAAAGTTAAAAAAGTAAAAATAAACATGTGTAAAAAAAAAATCCAAAATAAATAAAAAAAAAAAAAAAATATTCCCCAATAAATTCACTTCTTCCTGTAAATAAAAAAAAAAAAAACAATAAAAGTACACATATTTGGTATCGCCCGTCCGTAACGACCCCCCCTATAAAATTGTCCCACTAGTTAGCCCCTTTAGTGAACCCCTTAAAAAAAAAAAAAAAAACGAAACAAAAAATCAATGCTTTATCATCATACCGCCAAACAAAAAGTGGAATAACACGCGATCAAAAAGACCAATATAAATAAACATGGTACCGCTGAAAACGTCATCTTGTCCCGCAAAAAACGAGCCGCCATACAGCATCATCAGCGAAAAAATAAAAAAGTTATAGCTCGCAGAATAAAGCGATGCAAAAATAATTATTTTTTATATAAAATTGTTTTTATTCTATAAAAGCGCCAAAACATGAAAAAATGATATAAATGAGGTATCGCCATAATCGTACTGACCCGAAGAATAAAACTGCTTTATCAATTTTACCACACGCGGAACGGTATAAACGCCTCCCCCAAAAGAAATTCATGAATTGCTGATTTTTGTTCATTCTAACCTCCCAAAAATCGAAATAAAAAGCGATCAAAAAACGTCACGTGCTCAAAAATGGTACCAATAAAAACGTCAACTCGTCCCGCAAAAAATAAGACCTCACATGACTCTGTGGGCCAAAATATGCAAAAATTATAGCTCTCAAAATGTGATGATGCAAAAACTATTTTTGCAATAAAAAGCGTCTTTTAGCGTGACAGCTGCCAATCATAAAAACCCGCTATAAATAGTAAATCAAACCCCCCTTTATCACCCCCTTAGTAAGGGAAAAATAATAAAATTAAAAAAAAGTATTTATTTCCATTTTCCCATTAGGGTTAGGGTTAGGGTTGCGGCTAAAGTTAGGGTTAGGGTTGGCGCTAAAGTTAGGATTAGGGTTAGGGTTGGGATTACGGTTAGGGGTGTGTTAGGGTTAGGTTTGTGGTTAGGGTTGGGACTAGGGTTAGGGGTGTGTTGGGGTTAGGGTTGGAGTTAGAATTGGGGGTTTCAGCTGTTTAGGCACATCAGGGGCTCTCCAAATGTGACATGGCGTCTGATCTCAATTCCAGCCAATTCTGCGTTGAAAAAGTCAAACGGTGCTCCTTCACTTCTCAGCTCTGCCATGCGTCCAAACAGTAGTGTATCCCCACATATGGGGTATCAGTGTACTCTGGACCCCAAGAGTTATTGTGCAATTTGTCCTATTTCTTCTGCTACCCTTGGGAAAATAAAAAACTGGGGGCGAAAATATCATTTTTGTACAAAAAAAAATATTTTTTTGTTTTTACGGCTGTACATTATAAACTTCTGTGAAGCACTTGGGGCTTCATAGTGCTCACCACACATCTAGATAAGTTCCTTGTGGGGTCTATTTTCCAAAATGGGGTCACTTGTTGGGGATTTCCACTGTTTAGGCGCATCAGGGGCTCTCCAAATGCGACATGACGCCCCCAGACCATTCCATCAAAGTCTGCAATCCAAAACGTCACTACTTCCCTTCCGAGCCCCAACGTGTACCCATACAGTAGTTTTCTCCCACATATTGGATATCAGCGTACTCAGGACAAATTGGACAACAACTTTTTGGGTCTAATTTCTCCTGTTACCCTTGTAAAAATAAAATATTGGGGCAAAAAAAAATCATTTTTGCAAAAAAAAAAGATTTTTTTTTTTACGGCTGTACGTTATAAACTTCTGTGAAGCACTTCGGGGTTCAAAGTGCTCACCACACATCTAGATAAGTTCCTTGTGGGGTCTATTTGCCAAAATGGGGTCACTTGTGGGGGGTTTCCACTGTATATGTGCATCAGGGGCTCTCCAAATGTGACATGACGCCCCCAGACCATTCCATCAAAGTCTGCAATCCAAAACGTCACTACTTCCCTTCCGAGCCCTGACGTGCGCCCATACAGTAGTTTTCTCCCACATATTGGGTATCAGCGTACTCAGGACAAATTGGACAACAACTTTTGGGTTCCAATTTCTTCTGTTACCCTTGTGAAAATAAAATATTGGGGACGAAAAAATAATTTTTGTAAAAAAAAAAAAGATTTTTTATTTTACGGCTGTACGTTATAAACTTTAGTGAAAACACTTGGGGGTTAAAAGTTCTCACCACACATCTAGATAAGTTCCTTGAGGGGTCTAGTTTCCAAAATGGCGTCATTTATGGGGGTTTCCACTGTTTAGGCAGATCAGGAGCTCTCCAAACACGACATGGCGTCCAGCCAATTCTGCGTTGAAAAAGTCAGACGGCGCTCCTTCCCTTCCAAACTCTGCCATGCACCCAAACAGTGGTTTACCCCCACATATGGGGTATCAGCGCACTCAGGACAAATTGCACAATAACTTTTGGAGTCTTGTTACCCTTGGAAAAATAAAAATTGGGGTGAAAAGATCATTTTTGTGGAAAAAATATGATTTTTAAATTTTACGGCTCTACGTTATAAACTTGTGTGAAGCACTTGGGGGTTCAAATTGCTCACCAAAGATCTAGAAAAGTTCCTTAGGGGGTCTAGTTTCCAAAATGGGGTCATTTGTGGGGGGTTTCCACTGTTTAGGCACATCAGGGGCTCTCCAAATGCAACATGGCATCCAATCTCAATTCCAGCCAATTTTGGTTGGAAAAAGTCAAATGGTGCTCCTTCCATTCCGAGCTCTGCCGTGCGCCCAAACAGTGGTTCCCCCCCACATATGGGGTATCAGCGTACTCAGGACAAATTGGACAACAACTTATGTGGTCCAATTTCTCCTGTTACCCTTGAGAAAATAAAAAATTAGTGACTAAAATATAATTTTTGTGGGAAAAAAATAGGATTTTTTATTTTCATGCCCGGGCATTATAAACTTGTGTGAAGCACTTGGGGGTTCAAAGTGCTCACCAAAGATCTAGATAAGTTCCTTAGGGGTATAGTTTCCAAAATGGGGTCACTTGTGGGGGTTTCCACTGTTTAGGCTCATCTGGGGCACTGCAAACGGAACATGACCCCCATCAACGTCTGCATTCCAAAACGTTACTACTTCCTTTCCCAGCCCTGCCGTGCACCCAAACAGTTCCCCCCCCCCACATATGGGGTATCAGCGTACTCAGGACAAATTGGACAACAACTTTTGGGGTCCAATTTCCTTGGGAAAATTCAAAAATTTGGGACTAAAAATCATTTTTGTGGAAAATTGTTTTTTTTTTTTTTTTTTTCACACCCAGGCATTATAAGCTTTTGTGAAACACTTGGGAGTTCAAAGTGCTCACAACAGATCTAGATAAGTACCTTAGGGGGTCTAGTTTCCAAAATGGTGTCACTTGTGGGGGGTTTCCACTGTTTAGGCGCATCAGGGGCTCTCCAAACACGACATGGCGTCCAATCTCAATTCCAGCCAATTTTAGTTTGAAAAAGTCAAACGGCGCTCCTTCCCTTACGAGCTCTGCCGTGTGCCCAAACAGTGGTTTTCCCCCACATATTGGGTATTGGCGTACTCAGGAGAAATTGTGTAACAACCTTATCTGTCCATTTTCTCCTTTTACCCTTGTGAAAATAAAAAAAAAGTTTGTAAAAGATCATTTTTGTGGCTAAAAAGTTAAATATTCATTTTTTCCTTCCACGTTGCTTTAGTTCCTGTGAAGCACCTGAAGGGTTAATAATCTTCTTGAATGTGGTTTTGAGTACCTTGAGGGGTGCAGTTTTTAGAATGGTGTCACTTTTGGGTATTTTCTGCCATATAGACCCCTCAAAGTGACTTCAAATGAGAGGTGGTGCCTAAAAAAATGGCTTTGTAAATTTTGTTGTAAAAATGAGAAATCGCTGGTCAACTTTTAACCCTTATAACTTCCTAACAAAAAAAAATTTTGGTTCCAAAATTGTGCTGATGTAAAGTAGACATGTGGGAAATGTTATTTCTTAACTATTTTATGTGACATATTTCTCTGTTTTAAGGGAATAAAAATTCAAAGTTTGAAAATTGCAAAATTTTAAAAATTTTCGCCATATTTGCGTTTTTTTTCAAAAATAAACGCAAGTTATATCGAAGAAATTTTACTTCTAACGTGAAGTACAATATGTCACGAGAAAACAATCTCAGAATCGCGAAGATCCGTTGAAGCGTTCCAGAGTTATAACCTCATAAAGAGACAGTGGTCAGAATTGTAAAAATTGGCCCGGTCATTAACGTGCAAACCACCCTTGGGGTGAAGGGGTTAATAGCCTCAAAGGTGGGTCTATTTGTTCGGAATTTAGTGTGAGAAGAGCCAATTGGGGAGTCAAGAGAATGTGTTTAGAGCAAATAGTATCAATAAGGCCCGAAACTTTCCTCCAAAGTGGTCGAATTTTTGGGCATTGCCAAAAAATATGTAAAAGATTACCGTAGCGACCACAGTCTCTCCAACAATTAGGTGAATGAATCTGGTTAATCTTAGATAATCTGACAGGAGTGAAATACCACCTTGTAAGTAGTTTATGGTATGACTCCTGAAGGGCCATGGAGATAGATGATGCATAGGAAAGTGAGAAGGCATATTCCCAATCTGAAAGGTCAAATGTTAAGTGGAGTTCAGACTCCCATTTAATCATGTTGTGGGTTTTAATTAGTTCAGTGCTATGATTAAGACATTGGTATATGTAGCTAAGACTCCAAAATATTTTGTGGTCTAGATTACAGATTAGGTTTAAAACTGGTTCAGAAACTCGAGGTTGAACTTGCAGGAAGACTTTAATTTGATCTTTGAGAATAATGTAATGGAAAAAGAACAAAGCGGAGGAATGGAAATGTTTTTTAATAAAAGAATAAGGGTAGTATTTGGAGCCGTCTTAAATATCTCCTAATTTTTTAATACCACAATCAAACCAGATAGGGTCCAGAACTAAATTGTTGGATTCACAGATAAGAGTTAGAGGAGTATTTTTAAGAATATGAAACTTATTGCAGCCCTTGTTTGGTCTCGCAAATCTCCTCCAGGCCTCTATGGAGGCCTTGAGGATGGGGTGTGAATTAGAAGGAATCTTTTTGTACAAAAGAAAACCCAAAACTAGCAGGTGGGGAGACTTATTATTGTTCAGAAAAAGTTCTAAATCACACCATGCCGGAGGGTCTTTATGAGGCCACCAAAAACAGCTTTGCTTGACCAGGTTAGCGAAGTAATATGCAGAGATGTTTGGTAACCCAGCGCCACCATACAATTTATGATTATATAGTATATTTTGAGCCACTCTAGCCTTTTTCTTTCCCCAAATAAAATGATTGAGCAAGTTTTGAAAACTAGTAAGGAAGGAGGAAGAAATTGTTAACGGGAGCGATCTGAACACATAAAGGATTTTTGGTAAAATATATGACTTGACAGTCACAATCCTACCCCACCAAGATAAATCTCTATCCTTAAGGATATTTAAAACTTTATTTATGGCATTAAAAAGAATCTCTAAATTCATAGGAATCAGAGAATTGATATTTTTAGTGAACTTCAGACCCAAATATGTCAATTGTTCACCAGACAAGCTCCAAGATGAAATCGCGGCAATATCAGCTATTGAGCCGAGTTTAAGTTAAAACTAAGGATTTGGGATTTAGAATTATTAATTTTAAAAAAGGAAATTTTAGAAAAAAGTTGAAGTTGGGTTTCAAGGGCAGAGATTGAGTTACGCGGATTGGTTAGAGAAAGAATGATATCATCGGCGAAAAGCCCAATTTTATATTCTCTGGTTGATGATTTTATCCCCGAGATTCCCTGGTTGTCTCTAATGAGTTGTGCCTATGGCTCAATTGCCATGACGAACAACAAGGGCGATAGTGGACAACCTTGTCTAGTACCGTTTGTAATATTGAAAGGAGAGGAAAGATAGTTATTTGTATAGATCCTTGCCCTGGGATTAGAATATAAGTCTTTTATGCTAGATAAGAAAAGGGAATGAACCCCAAGTTTTTGGAGAACTACACGTAAATACGTCCAGTTAAGTAGCTCGAACGCCTTTTTTGTGTCGAGGGAAATAACTGTGGCACTTAGCTTTTGGGAAGAAATTATTTTCATTAAATTGACAAGTCTCCTTGTACCATCTGTTGACTGTCTAGTCTTAATAAAACCCATTTGATCATTAAAGATCAATCTAGGGAGGAACTGGTTCAAGCGATTAGCTAAAATTTTTGCGTAAATCTTTACATATGTGTTTAAAAGAGAAATTGGTCTGTAACTGCCAACGTTGCTCGGGTCAGAATTGGGTTTAGGTATGAGGACTATGGAGGCTTCTAACATTTCGTCAGGAAAATACCCATGCTGAGAGGCTACATTAAAGACTTTCTCCAACTGAGGGGCTAAAAGATGTCCAAAGGATTTGTAATAATCGTTGGAGAATCCGTCTGGCCCTGGGGATTTGAAAGATTTTAGTGAATTGATTACATCCAGTATCTCACTACTATTAAAAGGAGAAGACAGATAATTAAGATCTTCTGTATTTAATTTAGGCAGGGAGCATTGCATTTTTGACCCACCTTATTATCATTTCTATATCCTTAATTCAAGAACTTGGTCTTCTAATTAACACTCTTCCGTGAGCCTTTGGCGGGATTAACTATTTAAACCCCTAGCTTCCTGCCTTTAGTTGCAAGTTAAAAGTTCCCTTACTCTGGTTCACATGTGCTTCTCTTCCAGTGGCCTGGTTATTGATTTCAGCTTCTAATCTTGGGCATTCTCTGCCAGCCCGCTCCATTGGCCAGCAGTCACTCTTTGGACCCAACCCAAGGGGGGCATATCTAACTCTAGATCCCTGCAAAGTGTGGTGAAAAGGAGAAAACTAGGGCACTTTCTAAAATTTGCTAGACATAGTAACTAGTACACACCTATCTGTGGAAGCCCTATCAAGAGCTGCCAAGCCACCATGCACAGAGTACCTGTAACATGAAGCTAGTAAAGACAACCCATAGAGCAAATTGCCATAGCAAGTAGTGATCTGGATGTCTGCTATCTGTAATCAGTTTTATGGGCTATTACCTAATGTTATCTCCATATGGTACATGTCGCTGAAGATTAGATACTAGAGAAAGACAAGAAAACCTCACTTAGGTGTTGTAGGAGTGCCTCAGTGAACACTACATCTGGCATCTAGTATAAGATCTAGCAAACTCACCATGATTTCAGTTGTTCTCAAATCATTCGGCTTCAAATATTTTACCTTTATGAAACCCTTCTTCACTAGACACTCTTAACACCTTGTAAGATGCAGTGTGTGCATTTGAAATGTCTTCCATCCTTCTGACAGATCATGCTGTATATTGATGTTTTACAGGAATACTGAAGCCAAAATTTACCGTAAATATATACTTTCTAAGCTCATAATCCCATTAGTTTGAATCTCACTTTTTTCTGAGTGGCTTTTTTGTTTTACTTGCATCTATGTATTACATTTCCTTCCTCTTTTGCAACAAAGACCTTATGATGGCATGTTTACTTTTCATGTACTGATATAACACAAAGTTGCCAATGCAAATGATACAGGTATTCTCATAAGCAGCATGATAGTTAAAAGAAAAGCGCCCCAAATAAATTCTGTGTGATCTAGCATAAGGTATTGTAAATAAAGCAATAGAAATATTAGTTACAGATATAATCAAAAAGATTTTTAGTAATCTTATGTCACGACTGCGGTTCATGAACCCACTGTGCCATAGGGCCGGGCTTACCTAGGATGGGCATACCTAAGCAGCTACCTGGTTTTCACTGGCACGCCTGATGGTGGAGTCAGATTTGACCTGCTGGTAGCCACCAAGTACTAATCCTAGGCAATCCTCAGTACTGCAGCTGCTGACCCCAAAGGGGCAAGTACGCGCGCATGGAATAGATTCGGAGTCACAGAAAAGTCTGAATTCGGAGCATGTTCAAAGAGATACAGCTTCAGGATTCGGGTACTTCCAGAGCGGCTTTAGATTAAGGGTCCGCTGGTGCAGCTTCAGGGTAACTTACACACTATCCAGGAATACGGAACAGAATCAGAATAACAAGCCAATTACAATGGATTATGACAGGGGATCTGGCAACATATAGTTGCACACACAAGAGTTGTAGGGAAACTACAGGAATTACTCAGGCACCTCTCTACTGAGGGGGGTGCCTTTTAAACAAGAAGTCTCCCAGCTATAGTCTGGGGCATTTTCACAGTGCGCTCGCTGCCCCTTTAAGAACAGGGGAGCGCGCTGGCGTACTGGGAAGCCTGTTCATCGTGCACAGGAAGTAGAGAGACAGGGGGCTCTTCGCCAGCCAAGGCGGTGAAAATGTCAGCGTACGTGTATGTAGGGGGAAGGGGAACCAAGCATCGGCGCCGCCATTAGTGTTATATTTTTCTTGGCTTAGTACTGTTGTCTGATGCTGAACACATTTATTTTTTGTGGTTTATAGAGCACCAAAATAATGAGATACATTTTAACATTATAGAAAGGGGAGAAAGTGGTGTACAACTCTTCCACTTCTATTCTGCCCAAAAATAATGGTACCTCTCTGGGCTATTATTATCGGCCCTCACTCACTGGCTTTCCCTGTCTGGTGGAGAAAATACCGCGGGAGCCCACACATTTTTTTTTCAACGAATTTACACATTTAATTAACCCCTACATGTATGAAATTTTGCACAAATACACTCATGTAATTGTTAGTGAAAACCATATATCAAACTACATGAAATGACATGGTAAACTGTATGTAAACCATGTGTCATTTCATGTCGGGTTCTGTAATTTCACAAAAGCCGGCAATTGAATTAGCGGCTATTATACTATGTAGAAGTGTTTGAACTATAATATATATATATATATATATATATATATATATGTCACAATGACATATATATATATATATATATATATATATATGTATTCTATGTGTATATATCTATTCTTTCTTTTGTGATGTAAAAACTGTCATTTGGATCCATTATATGTCGGTTTTGCAAGCCGGTGAGAAAATCTCGCCGTACGGCACACAGATATTTTGATGCGAGGAAATCGCATCCTCGCACTGCACACGGATGACATACGGATCACATTTCAGGGGACTTTTCTGCGTATTACGGCCGTATAATACGGTTCGATTTTTAAACGGTGTGTGACTCCGGCCAAACTCAAACTCTGAGAAAAGGGAGGAGAGTAAGGGCCTGTGCACACGTTGCGTTTTTAGATGCGTTTCCGCTGCGTTTTTCAACGTGCAGAAACGCATCCAACCCGCAGCACAGTGCACATCCAAATGTATTCCTTTGGGAACCGCAGATCTGCTGTGCACATGCTGCGGAAAAAAACGTGCGGATTCACCGCGTTTTTTTTCCGCAGCATGTCAATTCTTTTTGAGGTTCTGTAGCATTTCCGCCCCCATTGACTTCCATTATGTCCTTCAAACCCGCAGCAAAACCGCAGATGGAAAAAAGATCTGCGGTTTTGCTGCGGACTGGGTGTCAAAGGGGAAGTGATGTCAGGCGGAAGGAAGTGTGTGGGCGGGGATTTGTGTGCGTGTGTGGAGAAGGTGTCGCCATACTGCAAGCAGCATGGAGGGCTATCGTCGCATGGGGATGGATGTAGGCCGTCTGATTGATTTGGTACATATGTGTGTGTCTGTGTGAAGTCTGTCTGTGTCTGTGCGCGTTTGTCGGTCCCCATGCGATGATAGTGCGAGAATTGTGCTCAGTCGCTGTAAGGGACTGTCCCTGTGTCCGGCGACTGAGCACAATCGTGAGTAAAAAAAACACAAAACACATACACGTAACATACAATACATGTAACTTACATGACAGACAGTACATACAACACAGAGTACATACTCACCATACAGCACACCTTCCCCGAAGCCCTCGTCACCTAGGAAAAAATCCAAAAAAATAAAGCAATAAATACTCCCTGGTCCACAGAAATCCTAATCGAGTGTTCCACGGCGATCTGGTCTGTCCTCCGGCGATACACTGCCGGTCAGTGTATCGCGGAGTTTCCCGAAGTTCTGCAGCTCCGTGCTGTCTCTTTACAGCACTAGAGCTGCGTGAGAATTTTCCCACGCAGCTGTGCCGTAAAGCGAGAGTACCGGAGTCAATGAACTCCGGTAAACTCTCGCGCATGCGCAGTAACACACTGCAGGAGCTTAGCTCCTGTCAGTGTGTTGCCAGAGCCATGGAGAGCACTCACATCTCCTGATGTGACTGTTCTCCTTGGCAGATCGTCGAGGAACACTCGATATTAATGGACTGCGTCGGACCAGGGAGTATACAATTGCTTTATTTTTTTTTTTTCTAGCAGAACAAGGGCTTCGGTCTGATACCAGCGAAATCAAATTTGGACAAAAACTTTGTTTATTTATTTCATTAAAGTATTTTTATCTAATGTCTGTGTGTTTTATTCTACCTTTTATTACCTTCGGATTAATAATGGATAAGCGTCTTATTGACGTCTCTCCATTATTAACCGGGGTTAATGTCACCTAACAATCAAAGGTGACGTTAACCCCTTATTACCCCATATCCCACCGCTACAGGGGAGTGGGAAGAGAGAGGGGCTAAGTGTCAGAATTGGCTCATCTTAGAGATGCGCCATTTCTGGGGCGGCTGCGGGCTGGTATTTGTAGCCAGGGGGGCGCCAATATCCATGGCCCCTTCCAAGGCTATGAATAGTCTTTCTGGCTATAAAAATATAGGGGGACCCCACGTCATTTTTTTTTGGGTCCCCCTATTTTTATAGCCAGTAAAGGCTACGCAGACAGCTGCGGGCTGATATTCATGGCCTAGGAAGGGGCCATGGATATTGGCGGCCCCTCCTGGCTACAAATACCAGACCGCAACCGTCAGCTTTCCCACTCTGGCGCAGAAAATTGCGCGGGAGCCCACGCAAATTTTTTCACCATGCCCCTTTGGTTAAACCCCTCCAAAAAATGCTCTAAAACAAAAAAAAACTTTATTTTTTTTTCGGTTTTGCGTTTTCGTTTTTCGCTCCCCTTCTTTCCAGAGCCATAACTTTTTTATTTTTCCATCAATATGGCCGTGTGAGGGCTTATTTTTTGCAGGACGAGTTTTACTTTTGAACGACACCATTGGTTTTACCATGTCATGTACTCGAAAACGGGAAGAAAATTCCAAGTGCTGTGAAATTGCAAAAAAAGTGCAATCCCACACTTGTTTTTTGTTTAGCTTTTTTGCTAGGGTCACTAAATGCTAAACCTGACCTGCCATTATGATTCTCCAGGTCATTATGATTTCATAGACACCAAACATGTCTAGGTTCTCTTATATCTAAGTGGTGAAAAAAATTTCCAAAGTTTGCTAAAAATAAAAAATTGCGCCATTTTACGAGACCCGTAGCGTCTCCATTTTTTATGATCTGGTGCAGGGTGAGGGCTCATTTTTTTGTGTGCCGAGCTGACATTTTTAATGACACCACTTTTGTGCAGAGATGTTCTTTTGATCGCTTGTTATTGCATTTTAATGCAATGTCGTGGTGACCAAAAAAATGTAATTCTGGCGTTTTGATTTTTTTTTCTCGCGACGAAGTTTAGCAATCGGGTTATTCCTTTTTTTTATTGATCGGGCGATTCTGAACGCGGTGATAACCAATATGTGTATGTGTGATTTATTTTTTATTGTTTTATTTTGATTGGGGCGGAAAGGGGGGTGATTTGAACTTTTTATGTTTTTTTTATTTTTTAAAAATTTTTAAACTTTTTTTTCTTTTACTTTTGGCATGCTTCAACTATGGAGGCTTGAAGCATGCACAACTCGATCGCCTCTGCTACATATGGACGATGAGCAGATCGTCCATATGTAGCAGATTTACTGCATTGCTGTGAGCACCGACCACCAGGCGGCGCTCACAGCAATATGCCGACAACAACCATAGAGGTCTCTATGAGATCTCTGGCTGTCAAGGAAACGCGTCGCCGACCCCTGTTCACGTGACAGGGGTCGGCGATGCGCTCATTTCCGGCCCGGTGACCGGAAGCGCTAGTTAAATGCCCGCTGTCAGCTTTGACAGCGGGATTTAACTAGTTAATAGGTGCGGGCAAAAGGGGATTCCGCTCGCGCCTATTGCGGGCACATGTCAGCTGTTTATAATGGAGAATGGAAGAGAAGGGGTTGGACAAGGAAATGACATCACATTTTTTTTTTTCCTCAGTCAAGTTTGTCAAAGTTTATATATCTTTATTGCTGTAAAAAACGCAGGCAAAACCGCACTGGAAAACCGCGTCAAAACCACACCTGCGTTTTCTGCCAAGAGGTGCGGATTCTGTGCGGAAAAATCCGTAGGCAAATCCGCAACGTGTGCACAGGCCCTTAAAGAGAATTGTCAGAACCAGGACCTCTGACTAATTTGTAACATTTTTGGAAAAGCCGTCAACTAGATAAATGAGTTGCAGATACTCTGCAACAAAAGGGTAGAAACATTTTTAATTAAGACCATTTATAAAGTTGTTTACCTTTTCAATTAAAAAAAAAATCTGTGTAAAGGTATACATAGCCTTTAATAAAAGAGATTAGTATGAGTCTGACACTTAGAGTTCCCACCGATCAGCTGAAATCGGCTTTGATATAGGGAAAACACTGGGCAGAACATAGCGGCCCCGTACCTAGAGGCTTCTGCCAATTATTGCAGTTTTCTCAGCTCACTTGAATAAGAGATAAATTGTATAACTGCAGCGGCCCATAAGCTGTGTTTGGTCCTATACATTGCTTATATCCATCCGCTGCCAAAGCATATTTCTACTGATTAGTGGGGTTGCTGGGTATCGTGTCAGACCCATATTGATGACCTATCCTATTCATAGGACCTTAATCTTTAAGTTCTGGAAAACCCCAATACAATTAAAATGGTATATTCTAATAAGGCAATATCTCAGTGGTTTTGATGGAAACCACTTGGGTCAGTCAAGCAGATGAAGGTGAGGAGAGGAATAGTCGGGGTGGTAGAACCTTGGAAAGTGCTTTGATGCTGCAGTTTTAGAGTTATCTGTGCTCCTTCCTCATCTTCATTGGTAATATAACAACTCCTAGCTATTCCGTCACATATTTTGGACTTCCACTAAAATCTAAACTGAATTTCCACAATGAAGTCTAAACATTCCAAAACTAGATGCAAGTGTATAAAATAAAACTCTCATAATCAACTACATATTCCATTTATAATAAAACATACAAAGTATTACACAGAACATTACATATCAATATAATTTTCTACAGTGGGCACATACTGGCATAGGGGAATTCCTAGGGGTCTTAGCTGCAGGATATTCTGTGTTGTTTCTTTTTTTAGATAGTAGTTGACCTGCACAATTAGCAGAAGTAGACGGTCCATTTGTAGAGGCATAAATGATGCCACAATGTGAAATATGGACACAAACATTGACGTGCAAACTCTCTGTGTCTAGTTGTTCTTGATGTTATGCTAAAGGAAGTATTTTGCATTCACAAGGTTTGTGGTTGCCCTCTTGGAGCTGATCATTAAGATTACTGTTACCAATACTGCTTTTTCCTATGTAAAAAAAAAAAAACTGAGCTGGGCTATAAGCTGGTATACAAGTAAAGTGTAAGGGGCATATGCTCCTTTTTGGGTTCTTTGGCAGCAGAGCAGCTGCTTTTATGTTGGTGACCACAAATGTGATTTGAAGTATTTTATCACAGTCGATGCTGTATATTTCTCAGTATCATAGCGTACTCTCTGTGTGTGTACACATATCCTTTTTCTTTGAAAGAGTTTTCGCTCATCTGGCATCGCAGCTGTTTCTGTTTATACCAAATCATACACACTGCATTTACACCACAGCTGCTTCTTTTTACATGTTACCCCAGGTTCCTCTTCTTCCTGTGTGTGAGAGCTGTGGATCATGACTGATGTGTAGACACACTTTTCCATATGTCTTCACTGATTTCCCTCTACAGGATCAGAACACTTCCTATAGATTAAAGGTTATTATTACCATAGAAAGAGTATTCTTCTACAGCTGACTTTTCAGTTTTACTTTCTAAATTGTGATAGAAATAGATGACTTTGCACAACTTAATTAGAATGTGGACAACTTAAAAGCAATTATCCAGCCTCTTAGGCCCTGTGCACACTTTGCGTTTTTAGATGCGTTTCCGCTGCGTTTTTCAACGTGCGGAAACGCATCCAACCCACAGCACAGTGCACTACCAATGTAATCCAATGGGAACCGCAGGTCTGCTGTGCACATGCTGCGGAAAAAAACGCGCGGTTTCGCTACAAGTCCAATCCGGCTATGCCTGCTACAGTGACAGTGACTGACACATTAGCCAATGATGGGACAGTAGTAGTCCCATCATCCGGCTAATGTGCTGAATGTAAAAAAAACAAAACACATGACATACAGAACATACACATGACATACAACACATAGAGTATATACTCACCTATTCCCCGACGCCATCGATCTGTGTACCGCTCTGCCGCCGGGAGAGAATAACGTCACTACAGTTCATTCTCTCATGGCAATGCTGGGTGTGAAAATTCCCACGCAGCATTGCCATAAAGTGAGAAAATGAACTCCGGTAACCTCAGGGATGCACTGCAGGAGCCATTGTCTCCTGTCAGTGCATCACTGGGAGGCCCTACAGAACAGTGGCATCACCTGATGTCACTGTTCTATAGGGGAGACCGTCGTGGGACACTCGTTATTAATTGGACTGCGTCGGACAGGGAGTATACGGTTGTTTTATTTTTTTACGTTTTATTACAGGAGATCGAGGGCGTCGCTTGGATCTGAGCGTATAATAAAGATATGAAAAACGTGTTGTGTTTTATTTCATTAAAATAATTTATTCTTATGCCTGTGTTGTTTTTTTAACCCTTTATTAATATAAGATTAATAATTGATAGGCGTCTTATTGACGCCTCTCTATTATTAACCGGGCTTAATATCACCTTACAATAGCAAGGTGATATTAACCCCTTATTACCCCATATCCCACCGCTACAGGGGAGTGGGAAGAGAGGGGCTAAGTGCCGGAATTGTCGCATCGTACAGATGCGCCAATTCTGGGGCGGCTGGGTGCTGGTATTTTTAGCCAGGGGGGGGCGCCAATATCCATGGCCCCTTCCTAGGCTATGAATATCAGCCCGCAGCTGTCTGCCTAGCCTTTCTGGCTATAAATTATAGGGGGACCCCATGTCATTTTTTTGGGGGGTCCCCCTATTTTAATAGCCAGTGAAGGCTAGCTGCGGGCTGATATTCATAGCCTGGGAAGATCCATGGGTGTTAACCCCTTCCCAGGCTAGAAATATTGGCCCCGGCTGTCGGCTTTCCCCCTCTGGCGCAGAAAATTGCACGGGAGCCCACGCCATTTTTTTTCCTATTTTTTTTTTTATTAACTATATTGCGTTAAGATTTTGTGTGTGTGTACGCATGTGTGTCTTTAACTATTTATGTACCATTTATCATCTATCTACCTATATATCTTTCTGTCTATATATATTTCTAACTATCTATTATCCATCTATCTATGTATTTTCTATCTATCGGTATCTATTATCTACCTATCTATCTCTATCTGTGTGTGTGTAATGGAGTGTGGGTTGGACAAATGTAAAAGAGGAGGTTGGACAAGAAATGACATCACAAATCTTTTTTTTTTTGTTAAACAACATATCTTTATTTAGCTGTCAAAAACGCATACAAAAACACATGAGAAAAAGCATGAAAAACCGCGTCAAAAAAGGACATGCGTTTTCTGCCAAGAGGTGCGGATTCGGCACGGAAAAATCCGCAGGCAAATCCGCAACGTGTGCACAGGCCCTTAAAGCTGACAACTCTGCTTTGGTACTATTACTCGCCCAGCCCACCACTTACTCTGCTTGACAGACTGGTTGTGTAATCAAACCATTGAACTGTCAGTCAAGCAGAGTAAGGTAGGTCTAGGAGGGAAATAGAGTTGGTGTGGCAGAGGTTTGGGAAGTGCTTTGATACCACCAAAGAACTTAAACCTCATTTGAGTTAAAACATTTTTTTTCATCCAATGAGCAACAGATAGCACATGTAAAGGTGTGGATGACATTGTCTGTCACAGAGAAACATGACCATATAAACAGTTTGGAGGGTTGTATTATTCTGACAGATTACCTATTAAGGAAGTTGTATTGCAGTTCTGGAGAACAAGGCAAGGCAGGATAGAAACATATACACACACAAACCTGTATCCCCTACATCTCTCCTGCCATTCACAGTTATCAGTATTTCTAAGACTTTCATACATATTAGACTAATGTTGGCCAAACCCACCGATATTGACAGGTTCAGCTGACTGTCAAGTGCATATGAATATAAAGAATATAAAGGCTGTATATCATTAGAGGATTTAAGGATCCAGCATGTGTGATTTTGACTGCAGATCTTTTTGTTATCTCGGAGATGAGCCACAACCAGACATGTCTTGCGATCGCTCTTCTGTATGTGAGAAATGTCCAAGATGGTCACTGGCCAACAGCCATCTAATGTGCAGCAGGCATAAACCAGAAGAGGAACAAAAATAGTGAAAATATAATGGAGAGAGTTACATATCTTCTATCTCAAATGGGCCTTTATTCGCATTACTTCTGTATTTCTTCAGGGCTTCTTTGAAGAAGAAGACGGCAAGGAATATATTTATAAAGAGCCAAAGCTAACAGGGCTTTCTGAGATATCCTTACGACTACTAAATCTGTATGGTGAAAAATTTGGGCCAGATAATGTGAAAATGATCCAGGACTCCAACAAGGTATGTTCAGTCTGCAATCTGTTTTTTTATTTTGGATTTATTCTTTGCAAAATTTTAGCAAGTTGATAAATAGAAAAAAATCAGATTAAAATAATGAATAATAGACCCGATTCAATAAACATATTAAAGGGGCTTAACAAAATAAACTTTTATTGGAGTAAAGGCTTGTGTAAATATAAAATAACAAACATATCTGTTCTCACCATTCCAGGCTCTCAGCTGCTCTTTGTTTACAGTCTGCAACAGTCACGTCACAACTGCGCTGCAGCCAAGCACTGATCACAGCGACTTGTGCCATCCAAGTCAGTAGTACTCAGTGATTGGCTGCAGTGGTGATGTGTGCAGTGTGATGTCACCATGGCTGCCTGTAAACAAAGAAAGGAGCAGCGGTGGAGAACATGAGGAGAAAGTACAGCTGTGTTTATTATTACTTACCCATACACACCTTTGCTAAAGTAAAATTTTATGTTCGAAAACCTGCTTAACAGTTGAGCAAAATTAATTTATGTACAGGAATGTTTTTTTAAATATGTAGCACTGATAGATTCTGACAAATTTTCATAGAGAATGTATTTCCTAGTAGAAATTCCTTCCCCAGTGCAGGTGATAGTCTCTAGGCAAAGTTTGTCCTTGTCATATGAAACAATTACTCTTGATTTATTTTGACCAGAACATTCCTTCACGGCAGCAATGCTTAGCTCACATGTCATCTACAATATATAATGCCTTCTTCTACCCCCCCCCCCCGCATGTTTGAACGGATTCCAAAGTGTGTTATTGTCACAGCAGGACAACAAAATCTGAGCCATAAATTTCACATACAACTCTGCTACTTTGGAAAATTAAACGTCAAAAAGGATCTGTCACTAGATCAAAAGTGGTCAGTTTTTGCTTAGCTTTTTATTTCTTCTGAGTACGTCATTTTTTGTTTTAATCCGTCATACTATTCCAGAGATACATGCCTTTTTAACCCCTTTACCCCCAAGGGTGGTTTGCATGTTAATGACCGGGCCAATTTTTACAATTCTGACCACTGTCCCTTTATGAGATAATAACTGTGGAACGCTTCCATGGATCACGGTGATTCTGACATTGTTTTCTCATGACATAATGTACTTTATGATAGTGATAAAATTTCTTTGATATGACTTGCGTTTGTGAAAAAAAAAATTTGTGAAATGTTGTACAGTAAGATGTTATTTGTACGTTAGCATTGAATTTGCAAATTTCACAATTTTCCAACTTTGAATTTTCATGCCCTTAAATCACAGAGATATGTCACATAAAATACTTAATAAGTAACATTTCCCACATGTTTACTTTACATCAGCACAAGTTTCGAACTAAACTTTTTTTTTTGTTAGGAAGTTATAAGGGTTAAAAATTAAACAGCGATTTCTTATTTTACACCATTTTTTTTAGGGACCACATCACATTTGAAGTCACTTTGAGGGGTCTATATGATGGAAAATACCCAAAAGTGACACCATTCTAAAAACGAGACCCCTTAAGGTGCTCAAAACACATGTAAGAAGTTTATTAACCTTCAGGTGCTTCACAGGAATTTTTGGAATATTTAAAAAAAAATGAACATTTAACTTTTTCACAAAAATTTACTTCAGATCCAATTTGTTTTATTTTTCCAATGGTAAAAGGAGAAATTGGGCCCCAATAGTTGTTGTACAATTTCTCTGAGTGCGCTGATATCCCATATATGCAGGTAAACCACTGTTTGGGCGCATGGTAGAGCTCGGAAGGGAAGGAGCGCCGTTTAACTTTTCAATGGAAAATTGGAATTGAGATCGAACGCCATGTCGCGTTTGGAGAGCCCCTGATGTGCCTAAACAGTGGAAACTCCCCACAAGTGACACCATTTTGGAAAGTAGACCCCCTAATGAACTTATCTAGATGTGTGGTGAGCACTTTTAACCCCCAAGTGCTTCACAGGAGTTTATAACGTAGAGCCATAAAAATAAAAATCACATTTTTTTTTCCACAGGGTAACAGGAGAAATTGGACCCCAAAAGTTGTTGTGCAATTTGTCCTGAGTATGCTGATACCCCATATGTGGGGGTAAACCACTGTTTGGGCGCATGGCAGAACTGGGCAGGGAAGGAGCACCGTTTGAATTTTTCAACGCAGAATTGGCTGGAATTTCGATCAGAAGCCATGTCGCGTTTGAAGAGCCCCTGATGTGCCTAAACAGTTGAAACCCCCCAATTCTAACTCCAACCCTAACCCCAACACACCCCTAAACCTAATCCAAACCCTAACCCTAATGGGAAAATGGAAATAAATACATTTTTTTTATTTTATTATTTTTCCCTAAGGGGTGATAAAGGGGGGCTTGATTTACTATTTATAGCGTGTTTTTATGTTTGGCTGCTGTCACACGCTAAATGATGCTTTTTATTGCAAAAAATTGTTTTTGCATCACCACATTTTGAGAACTATAATTTTTCCATATTATGGCCCACAGAGTCATGTGAGGTCTTGTTTTTTGCGTGACGAGTTGACGTTTTTATTGGTACCATTTTCAGGCACATGATATTTTTTGATTACTGTCTATTCCGATTTTTGGGAGACAGAATGAGCAAAAACCAACAATTCATGAATTTCTTTGGAGGGGGGGGACGTATACACCATTCCGCGTGTGGTAAAATTGGTAAGGCAGTTTTATTCTTTGGGTCAGTACGATTACAGCGATACCTATTTATATCATTTTTTTATGTTTTAGCGCTTTTATATAATAAAAACTATTTTAGAGAAAAATAATTGTTTTTGCATCACTTTATTCTGAGAGCTATAACTTTTTGATTTCTTCGCTGATGATGCTGTATGGCGGCTCGGTTTTTGCGGGACAAGATGATGTTTTCAGCGGTACCATGTTTATTTATATCTGTCTTTTTGATCACGTGTTATTCCACTTTTTGTTCAGCGGTATGATGATAAAGCATTGTATTTTGCCTTGTTTTTTTATAGTGTTCACTAAAGGGGTTAGCGTATTTTTCGGACTATAAGACGCACCGGACTATAAGACGCACCCAGGTTTTAGAGGTGGAAAATAGGGAAAAATATATTTGAAGCAAAAAATGTGGTAAAATATTTAATAACATAAATAACATACTATTATATGTGGTGTTATATATAATAGTATGTTATTATGTTGGAAGCTACGGGTAGGAGATGGTGCTGCAGGACCAGTGTGGTGTCTGTAAAGTACTATGTGAAGACGCTGGAGGGTGAGTATATGAATGGGGGCACGGGGCTTATATTTAAAGCACCACTCCAGCACTGAAAAATAACACTGGAGTGCTGCTTTAAGATCCCATGGGAGAACTATAACTCTCAGCATATCCTGCAGATCCTATGGCATGCTGGGAGTTATAGTCCACCACAGGATGGCGGAGTGCTTTTTAATGTGCTGTATTTACTAACCTTTTAATTATCTTTACAGTGTGTCTGCAGACCTGTGATGACATCATGAAGAGGCAGGGCTTTGTGTGGTCATGTGATGCTCCAGCCCTGCCCTCTTCATGACCTCATCACAGGTCCTCCACAGCAGCATTCAGCATGGCATCAGCACAGCCCCTGTGCTGTCAGGTATGCGATGCCTCCTGCTGCACTCTGCTCCTGCCGCCTCCTCCTTCCAACACACATCCCCCCAGCTGCTGCAGGAATCAGGCGCTGGGGAACCATGTGGCTGTCATTTGCTGCTCCCCGCACTCAGCTGATAGGTGGGCGGGGAAGCGGCTAATGAATATTCACTGCACTTAAGTATCGGGACCAGTGGTTTCCCCAGTGCTGGATTCCTGCAGCAGAGGGGATATTTTCCTGCCTCCTGCGATCTCACTCCACAGCTGCCCCTGCCCCACGTTACATTCCGACCATAAGACGCACCCACACTTTCCTCCCAAATTTGGAGGAAAAAAATGCGTCTTATGGTCCGAAAAATACGGTAACTAGTGGGACAGTTTTATAGGTCGGGTCGTTACGGACGTGGCGATATCAAATATGTGTACTTTTATTGTTTAGATTTTTTTTATTCAAATATTTATTTAGTGATAGAATAAATATTGATTTTTTTTTATTATTTTGTTAAATATTTTTACAATTATTTAAAAAAAAAAATTCACTTCATTCTAAGTTTTACACCTTGTCCCACTATGGGACAATGATTTTGTGCAGGCTGATCGCTTCTACAACATGCAGATAAAGCAGCATCTGCATACTACAGAAGCTGTCAGCGCTGCAGTTTTTGTGCACTGACCTGAGAGACTTCCTGACACACACTGACAGGAAGTTTCTCAGCTCTGGAGAACCAGATGTCGTCATGACGACATCGAGTCTCCATGGCAGCAATAGGGACCCAGCGGGGTCACCGATCCAAAGGCAGAGGGGCGGTCTGTGACCGCTCCTGGCACTTAGTGCTGGGTGTCAGCTGTGAGAAAGAATCAGCTGATACCTGGCCGCGCTCCCCCCGTAGAGCGCAGCAAATCGCCTATGACGTACTATTCCGTCCATAGGAATTAAATCCAAGGTCACATGGACGGAATAGTACGTCAGATGGCAGAGAGGGGTTAATATTTAGTGCAAATTTTTCAGGTGTTGACCAAAGGAGCATGGCTCTGAGAAATGATCCAGAGCGTCCTAAAGCCATGCCCCCCGAGAATCTTGTGAAAACGTCCCCTTGGTAAAGACCATAAAAAGTAGCACTAAATATAAGGGCCCATATGCGTAGGAGGCATATTGGAATTTAAAAGAAAATTCAGGAGAGCAGCAGAGAATAATATAAGATTTAAAACTGTCCACTTTTGACCCTGTAACAGATCCTGTTAAAGCGAGAGAGACAAATTCTTTAAATGTAATTATAATTCAGTTTGTACAAAATTGTGAGGAATTTCTGAGTTCTCTTCACTTGCTGCAGATTTTCAGTATTAGTTATACAAGAATTTCTGTTGATATTTTCGGGAGTCAGACCAGAGTGATTAGTGGCAGCCGACCAAGCACTGTTCTGCTTATTTAAACAACCGTGAACACACTGTGGCCGCAGATGTTTAGGAGAGTTGGACGTTATACTCTACATCTAAACACAAATGCATCACCATCGTTATTTGAATAAAAGAAAGTTAAAATGAAGTATGAAAAAAAACTTAAATTTCCATGTTTGGTCCTCTGAAACACTAGTAACACTGTTACACTAGTTACATAATCACTTCTGATGTGAGGAAAGTGGAATTGGAACCCGGTGTAGATTACACAAGACTTTTCATCTATTCCAAGCTGCCATATTGAACAGCTTCATGCTTGACATTTTACAGCAAACCAACATGGGCTATGGCATTAACAGGAGACACATACCACGTATGATAAATTACAACACTTCCACATGCACCATGTCTTACATGTATTCTTAAGGAAGTTGAATGAAATTCTTGTGCAGCTTTCAAAAACCCAGTGTAGCATGTAGAGGCAGTGTAATATATAGCAGATAAAATCTTGTGTCATCACGTCTGTGCACATAACTACATGTACTACAATCAGATAGTGGCACCAAACAGGAAGTCTTGTGGTTGCCATAAACCATATAAAAAATGTTTAAAAAATAATCAATTTCTGCATATCCAAGTAATGGAGATTGTGTATGAACTCACACAAAGTGTTAAGCCGGCTGCCACACATTTGGATTTGATGGGGCTTCTCTACTGCTTATCCACAGCATATGTACCCATCGTTAGGCTGACAACCACTAATGTCTATGGAGGGCTCTAGAGTGGTGAAACCTAAAACTACCAAACATTAAATAAAAACTAAGCATAGTGTGAATTAATCACATCAACTACTCAACAGATTTGAGATGAAGACTCATTGGCTGAGCTGCCGGTGTCTGAGCCAATGAGCGGCGCTGGATTCAAATCCCCGCCAAAGCCGCGCGGCAGCTCAGCCAATGAGCGGTGCCGCATGTCTTGGCGGGGGATATGAATCCCGCGCCGCTCAAAGCCACGCGGCACGGATTCAAATTCCCCGCCAAAGCCGCGCGCACCGCTCATTGGCTCAGCCGGCGGGGGGGGTATTTAAATCCTGCGCCACTCATTGGCTCAGCCAGCAGGCGGCTCAGCCAATGAGCGGTGCTGCGCGTCTTTGAGCGGTGCGGGATTCAAATCTCCCATTGGCTGAGCGCCTCTGGCTGCGTGGCTTTGGCGGGGGATGAGCGATGCCGCGCGGGATTTGAATCCCCCGCCAAAGCCGCATGGCCAGGGGCAGCTCAGCCTATGAGCAGTGCCACACGGCTTTGGCAGGGGATTTGAATCCCACGCCGCTTAAAGCCGCGCGGCACTGCTCATTGGCTGAGCAGCCCGCCAGCTGAGTCTTGGTGGGGGATTCAAATCCTGCGCAGCAACGGCTGAGCCAAAGCCGCGCGGCACCGCTCACTGGCTGAGCGCCCCCGGCGCTCAGCCAATGAGCGGCGCAGGATTCAAATCCCCCGCCCTGCCGGATGAGCGGTGCCGCATGGGATTTGAATCCCCCGCCAAAGCCGAGCGGCCAGGGGCTGCTCAGCCAATGAGCGGTGCCGCACGGCTTTGGCGGGGGATTTGAATCCCGTGCTGCTCATTGGCTCAGCCGGCGGCAGCTCAGCCAATGAGCGGCGCGGGATTCAAATCCCTTGCCAAAGCCGCGCGGCACCGCTCATTAGCTGAGCCGCCCGTCGGCTGAGCCAATGAGCGATGCTGCGCGGGATTTGAATCCCCGCCAAGCCTCAGCCAGCAGGCGGCTCAGCCAATAAGCAGAGCCGCGCGGCTTTGGTGGGAGATTTGATTTTGAATCCCGCGCATAACAACTCATTGGCTCAGCCGGTGGGGTGGGGATTTGAATCCCGTGGTGCTCAGCCAATGAGCAGTGCTGCGCGGCTTTGGCGGGGGATTTGAATCCCGCTCCGCTCATTGTCTCAGCCGGCGGCAGTTCAGCCAATGAGCAGTGCAGCTTTGAGCGGCGCGGGATTCAAGTCCCCCGCAAAAGCCGTGCGGCACCGCTCATTGGCTGAGCGACCCTGACACTCAATGAGCGGCGCGGGATTCAAATCCCTCGCCAGCTGAGCCAATGAGCGGTGCCACGCGGGATTTGAATCCCCCCAAAGCCATTCGGCCATGGGCGGCTCAGCCAATGAGCGGTACCGCGTGGCTTTGGCAGAGGATTTAGGCTTTGGCAGAGGATTTGAATCCTGCGCCAAAGCCACGCGGCATCGCACATTGGCTGAGCCGCCCGCCGGCTGAGCCAATGAGCGGTGCCGCGCGTGATTTAAATCCCCCGCCAAGCGTCAGTCGGTGGGCGGCTCAGCCAATGAGCAGAGCTGCGCGGCTTTGGAGGGGGATTTGAATCCCGCGCCGCTCATTGGCTGAGGTCAGGGGCGCTCAGCCAATGAGCAGTGCCATACAGCTTGGCGGGGGGATTCAAATACCGCACCGCAATGCTCATTGGCTCAGCCGGCGGGGGATTTGAATCCCGGCCGCCATATCGGAATACCCATAACTTGGGTGTTCCAATATGGCGGTCGCCGTAGTTCCAATGCGAGCAGCCGGGAGATGAGCGGCTGGCGCCGCTCATCTCCCGGCTGCATCATCGCTGACCTCCCTGCGGCGGGAGATGAGCCGCGGCTAGTGCCACTGATCTCCCGATGGAATAGCGGTGCCGTTTTTGTCACTTGTGGAGGCGCAGTTTGTGGCCTTAGGGCCGCAGTGGATTGTGAGATAGCGACACAATCACCGGAAGCTGTGACAGAGCCGATTGGCAATTATATATTAGATTATATTTGATTCTAGTGGATTTGTGGAGTACGTTTTCTAGACTCACATATCAGTAGTCAAATGTATATACTAAATCATGTCAATACGTATTCCAGAGTAAGCTACAGTTTCTCAATTTATTCTAGCATGTCAGTAACACCATCTCTATTTAAATAGGTAAATGTAAAAGATCTTGATGTGAAGTTTGCCCATATTCAGATAACATACGTCAAGTCCTATTTAGAAGAACAAGAGCTTACAGATAGAAGGACAGATTTTGAGAGGAATCACAACATCAGTCGATTTGTATTCGAAACTCCTTACACACTGTCAGGCAAAAAGCATGGAAGTGTAGAAGAACAGTGTAAGAAGAGAACCATATTAACAAGTAAGTCATCTTGAAATCCTGAACTGAAGCATCGAACACTCGTTAAAATGAAGAGACCACTGCACTATTAAGAGCGCCATTGGGCCGATTCATTATGTTTAGATCAGAATTCTAGCATAAAGCTTTTTAGTAAGTCGCAAAATTACTACTCGAAAGTTGCACAAAAATATTGGAATTTTAACGCTTGTTCAGGCCAGGTATGTCTGTATGGGCAGAGCATGGATGCTAGTCAAATAGTTGCGCCACGTTAGTGGCTTAATTTACCCAGGAATGTACTGAGGTAGCTTAGTGGAGTACATTTCTACCGGAGTTGTGTAATTAGGCACATCTTACTCCAGCACATTCATTAAGACTGAAATGTACAAAAGGCAGTTTTAATGAATCGGGACCCGTGTTCCTTTAGCTTTTTATTTAATTCCTGCTATGTATGAATTGTATCTTACCATAAATATTTAATTTTCAGCATCAAACACTTTTCCATACGTCAAGAAAAGGATACCTGTAATCTATGAGCACCAAGTGGATCTTAAACCCATTGATGTTGCTATTGATGAGATTAAGGAGAAGACCGCAGATTTGCAGAAGATCTGCTCATCTGCAGATGTCGACATGATCCAGTTACAGCTAAAACTACAAGGATGTGTGTCTGTGCAGGTAAAACATGTTCCCACACAACATATCTGAGTTGAGATGTACCAGCCATTGAAAGGGAGTCTGTCACCCCTCAAAATGCATTTTAAATGAGCTATACAGTGATAAAAGGGACTTAGCACTTATAAAAATCATATTAGCACTATACCTGTTAGTGGGTACAGTGCAAATTAGGAGACTTTGGAGCATTCTTGGCATGGCCAAGAGCACTGATCACTGTTATGCCCATCTCACTATGCATGTTGGGGACTTCCCCTGCATCTCAGTGACTGTGCCTGAGCCAGGCCACACAGGCGAAGACAGTGTGCGTGCTCCACTCTGCAACTACCGCTCACTACAGACCAGCATCAGAGGAGAGATTGAAGACTAAATATCTACGCAGAGATGAGCCACGTTGGAGAACGCGCCCTCCCACCTTATGCACTCCTGCAGTGACATTGTTTGCGCAGGCACCCAGGCTCAAGCAGGGTTAGTGTACATGTGAACAAATGCATGCTGAGTTCAGGCAGCGCTCTCTTTGGGAAGTGAGCACTGTCAATCAGAAGCAGGGAAAGTCCCCACCATGCAATATGAGGAGGTGTAAAGGTTCACAGAGCTCTTGGCCAAGCCAAGCGTGTACCAAAGCCCTCTCATTTGCATTGAAATGAACAGTTATTTTCTCAAGCTCTGTCCCACTAACAGGTACATTGCTAGTATGATTTTTTTGTTATAGAATCTAGTTTAAAATGAATTTTGGGGGCATCAGACTCACGTTAAGCAATGTTTCTGTCCATGGTCCTGAAGGATGTGATAAGTGATGTGCACATAGTTGTCATTGTGGGGCAGCTTGTATCAATGGTCTCGGCAGGGATGAATGTATATTAAAATAGATAAAAGTGAATTTAGAAATAAACATTTTTTTAAATAAATCTAAAATAAAAATGAAGTCAAACATTTATAGTAATATCATTAGAGACCAGACCAGCCTAACAAACACTTTAGGCCTTATTCATCAAAATTGCCTAACAATAAGAGTGACTTTGTTGCCCATAGCAGCCAATCACAGCTCAGCGTTCAGTTCTGAAACTGCTCTGGAGAAATGAAAGCCGAGTTCTGGTTGCTATGGGCAACAAGCACCTTCTTATTGATAGGCATTTTTGATGAATAAGGTCCTTTATTTGTAGCTTAAGAAGATGTATTACAAAAATATTCTTAAATAAGAGACTTCCTCAATGTTATCAGTATATTTCTAGTGAAGTGTTCAGGATTTCTACAAAACTTCAACTTCTCTGTAATTTTTGATCTACATTCAGCAATCAGTTTCTATAAATGTACACAGTAAAATCAGAAAAGGGTTTTACAGGTAAAATCAAATTTAAGAAATGGCAGTGAACCCACAGCTGTTGTATCTATTCCAGACCCACTTTATCCTTGTGGTGCCAAGGAAGGTATTCCATCTCACCTGAGCTGGCATCATACCTCGCATGCCTGATAATATCATGAACTTTTACAAATAACAAAGCTGATTATTGGTATCTAATTTTACTAAATATAATGATGCAGCCAGACTGGCCCCATTAGTATTGGTAAATTGCCTACCCATAATCCCACTTACAGCTTGACACCTGCCCTTATCACCCAACTTATGGCCAGCCCTACTCCGATCTCACACCTAGTAGCATCTCTCAAAAAGTATAAACCAATAATAATTACTTCATATTGAATTTAACCACAATATAGTATTTTCCAAGTTACTCCACTTTTTAGTAGTAATGCTTTTTTCAAGGGTTTGACATGAGAAGGTTCATTTGTTGGACAAGAATTATATTTTAATACATCACAAACATACTGAGTTTCTTACAATCCCAGTGCCTATCAATGACAGTAGAATGTCTTTTGTGAGCTTGTGGAGGGGAAACTAAATTACAAAACTGATAGGATAAGGCTTCAACTGAAATCCATCAGACAGAGTCAAAGCCTTTATGCAAAAATAGAAGAAGGATGTGTGTTACCAACTCTGGTTACAAGCATGGCAAGGTTACTAGATGACTGCTCTGTATTCCACTGGGTCCATTATCAAACCTCACACCACTTCACCAACTGTAAAATCAAGAGCGTTATCCGTTCTGAATTGCAATGTAACGAATGGAAGCGGAGGCAGAGGTGTTGAAGTTCACATTCGTATTTATTTTTTAATGTGGAACCTCGAGACCGCGGTCCGGGGGGCTCCGAAGGGGGCGTAACTAGTAAGCCCCGGGTACCCGTAGTAAGGCCCCTCGAACAGGACCAGAATGGAATACCCGGAGGACACAGGTGCTACCTCCAGTTAGACCCCGGACACGTGGCAGCTGTCCCAGAGGGACCAAAAGGTAAACAGGTATATACAGAGTCCGTGGAGGGTTCTTGACAGAGAAGGGTAAGGTCCTGGTCCAGAATGGATGGAAGTAGGCTGGCTCCAGTGACCTTGTCACGGTCCACGGGTACGGATGGCTGATGGCGGACCGGGATAACACTTGCGCCAGTAATAGCCGAGATTGTCCAGATATCCAGATACAGGTTAGAAATGATCTGAGGAGACAAACAGTGTAAGCGAAGCACAGAGACTGCAGACGCAGCGCAGACAGATCAGGAACAGAACCGGATGTAGCAATGATAGAACATGTTGCTCCGGCACTCCCCTAATGGTGGAGTGACCAGATATAGTACTGAGTGCGCAGCCATTGGTTAATTAGCAATTTCAAAAGATGCACGCTGCCCCTTTAAGAGAGGCGGTGGGCGCGGCCTCGCGTCCTAAGCAGACTGTCTGGAGGCCTGCCAGCAGCGTGCCAGGAAGTGGAGGAGGACACAGGACGCCGGGGAACAGATGGGACAGGAGACCCCAGCCCACGCACAGACTGCCGCAGAGGGACAGCCTGAGGAACAGGTGAGTGAGCAGAACGGAGTGCAGGGCCAGCGCTGGGACCGGGTGTAACAGTATCCCCCTCTTTACTCCCCCTCTTTTTCAAGCCTGCGTGAAATCTTTTAAGAAGAAGAGGAGCCTGGATGTTCTCTTTAGGCTCCCAAGACCTCTCCTCAGGACCAAAACCCCTCCAGTCCACCAGGTAATAGATCCTACCTCTTACTCGCATAGAGGCCAAGATATGTTTTACCTCAAAAACATCATCTTCAGAGACCCCGGGTCCTTAAAGAAGGAACTCAACACTACTGGTTTGAGGAGGGAAACATGAAAGGAGTTAGGTACTCTTAGAGAATTAGGCAATTTCAGTTTATAAGAGACCGGGTTGATTTGTCTCAAAACTTCAAAGGGACCAATGAAACTGGGACCCAATTTGTACGATGGTAACTTCAGACGGATGTACTTGGAGGAGAGCCATACCTTGTCTCCTGGACGAAAGATGGGAGCCTCCAAACGTCTTTTGTCCGCATGCGTTTTCATACGTTGAGAAGCTTTCTTCAAAGCCGACCTGGTCTCTCTCCAAATGTCCGAGAAATTCTTTGACAAGGTATCGACTGCCGGAACATCAGACAATCCCGAGACAGGAAGAGGAATTCCGGGTTGCAGTCCAAACACAATCTGAAAGGGAGACTTTCCAGAAGATTCACTTACTTGATTGTTGTAGGAGAATTCCGCCCAGGGCAGTAATTCTACCCAGTCATTATGATGAGCGTTGACGAAGTGACGCAGGTATCCAGCCAGGATTTGATTGATCCTCTCCACTTGCCCATTAGACTGGGGATGATATGCAGAAGAAAAATCTAGTTCAATATTTACCATTTTACAGAGTCCTCTCCAGAACTTAGAGGTGAACTGGACGCCCCTGTCGGACACGATGTGGAGAGGAAATCCATGAAGACGGAAGATGTGCTGAATGAAGTGAGTGGCCAGTTCTGGAGCAGACGGGAGGCCAGATAGCGGAACGAAGTGAGCCATTTTAGAGAAGCGGTCCACCACAACCCATACCACTGAGCAGCCAGAAGAGATGGGAAGATCCGTGATGAAATCCATCGCGATGTGCTGCCAGGGAGCGGACGGAATCGGAAGAGGCAGAAGCCTGCCGGCTGGTAGATGTTTAACAGTTTTGTTACGGGCACATGAAGGACATGCTGCGACGAACTCCTGGATATCCTTGACCATGGTAGGCCACCAGTAATACCGGGAGATGAGTTGCTGCGTCTTTCTCTGACCAGCATGGCCAGCCAACTTAGAAGAATGACCCCAGCGCAGAACACGACTATGATCAGAGACGGACACGAAAGTCTTCCCAGGAGGAAGCCGGGCCAGAACAGTAGAGGCAATAGAGACTAACTTAGAAGGTTCAATAATGTGCTGAGGTTCCTCCTCCAGTTCAGGAGGCAAGAAGGCTCTAGAGAGTGCGTCTGCCTTGATGTTCTTGTCAGCTGGACGGAAATGAAGTACAAAATTGAAACAAGCAAAAAATAATGCCCAACGGGCCTGACGAGGATTCAGTCTTAAAGCAGATTGGAGATAGGCAAGGTTTTTATGGTCGGTGAATATGATTACCTGGTGATGAGCTCCTTCAAGAAGATGTCTCCATTCTTGCAGAGCCAATTTAATGGCCAACAGTTCGCGATCACCGACAGAGTAATTCCTTTCTGCAGGAGAAAAAACCTTGGAAAAAAAACCACACGAGATCATCCGCCCGGTAGTCGACTTCTGGGTCAGAACAGCTCCTGCACCTATGGAAGAAGCGTCAACTTCAAGAAAAAATTGCTCACTTGAATTAGGACGATGGAGAACGGGTGCGGAAGCGAAGGCTTTTTTGAGAGAAACAAAGGCCTCTTCTGCCTCGGAGGACCATTCCTTAGAGTTTACACCTTTCCGGGTTAAGGCTGTGATTGGAGCCACTCGGGTGGAAAAGTGTGGAATGAATTGCCGGTAGTAATTGGCGAATCCGAGGAACCTTTGTATGGCTTTTAGCCCAGACGGACGAGGCCAGTTGAGAACTGCAGACAACTTCTCCGGATCCATCTTTAATCCTGTGGAAGATACAATGTACCCAAGGAAAGGCAAAGAAGACTGCTCAAAGAGGCATTTCTCGTATTTGGCATAGAGCCTGTTCTCTCTCAGTCTTTGTAAGACCAGGCGTACTTGCCTCCGGTGTGACGTCAAGTCAGCAGAAAAAATCAAAATATCGTCCAGGTAAACCACGACACAAGTATATAGCAAGTCCCTGAAAATGTCATTAACAAATTCCTGAAAAACCGCAGGTGCATTGCTTAGGCCGAATGGCATTACCAGGTATTCATAGTGGCCGTCACGGGTGTTGAAAGCTGTTTTCCATTCGTCTCCCTCTCTGATTCGGATCAGGTTGTAGGCCCCTCTGAGGTCCAATTTGGTGAAGATCTTGGCCCCTCGGAGACGATCAAACAGCTCTGAAATAAGAGGTAATGGATACCTGTTTTTTACCGTGATTTGATTTAGACCCCGATAGTCACTGCAGGGCCGCAAGGACCCGTCCTTTTTCTTCACAAAGAAGAATCCAGCTCCTGCCGGTGACGATGACTTCCGGATAAATCCTCTAGCCAGATTCTCTTGAATGTAGTCCGACATGGCCTGAGTCTCTGCCTGTGAAAGGGGATAAACTCTCCCGCGAGGGGGTGATGCTCCTGGAAGAAGCTCTATCTGACAGTCATACGACCTGTGTGGAGGTAGTCTCTCAGCCTCCTTTTTCCCAAAGACGTCAGAGAAGGACCAATAGGCGGAAGGCAACCCTGGCAGGGTATCAGGCTGGACTGGAGGCGAAACAGGTTGAATCCGGGTTAAGCAACGATTCATGCAGGTATCTCCCCAACGCAGAACTTCTCCAGTTTTCCAATTAAGGACTGGTTCATGCATCTGGAGCCAAGGTAAACCTAGAAGCATGGGATGGGATAAACCGGGATATACATAAAATCGCATTCGTTCAGTATGCATTAGACCTACCCGGAGTTCCACAAACTCGGTTTGAAATTGGACGGGCTCGGTCAGCGGTTTGCCATCCACGGCGGACACCTGTAACGGATCAGGAAGACGCTGGACTGGTAAGCAGTAATGATCCACAACCGCCTGCTGGATGAAGTTCCCTGCAGCTCCAGAATCCAATAGACAATGTTCGGAGAACTTCACTGCTCCACAAGACACGGTGACTAAGATGCGTAAAGAGGGAGAGGACTGTTCACTACCTAGGTTGGCCCCTCCTACCGAGACCTAGGCACTGGAGTTTCCCGACTTTTTAGGACAGAAATGGATCAAATGTTCAGAACTACCGCAGTAGTAACAACTTCCCTCCTTGCGACGTGCTTCCCGGAGGCGGGTGGCCAAACTTACATGGTCCACCTCCATGGCCTCAGAGGCGGAGGGCGAAGTACCTGGTTTGTACAAACTAGAGTCCAAGTGATAGGACCTTTTGTCCCGCTTGATCTCCATGGAGCGCTCCTGGAAACGCAGGTCAATTCGGGTTGCCAAGGATATTATCTCTTCCAAGAGGGTAGGTCTGTCCCGTCCTGCCAGCTCATCCTTGATTCTTCCGGATAGGCCTTCCCAGAAGTTAGCAACCAGGGCCTCATTGTTCCACGATAATTCAGACGAGAGGGTGCGGAATTTAACAGCATACTGAGCTACCGTGAGAGTACCTTGGCGCAGGCGGAGCAGAGCTGATGCAGTCGAAGTGGTGCGACCAGGTTCATCGAACGTCCTGCAAAAAGCCTCTAGGAAAGATTGAAGATCGTTAACCAGCGGATCCCCTCTCTCCCATAGCGGGTTTAGCCAGGCGAGGGCCTCTCCTCCAGGTGTGACATGATGAAGCCCACCTTGGCTCGGTCAGAAGCAAACATATGCCCCAAGATTTCGAAGTGTAGAGTGCACTGATTGAGGAAACCCCGACACAGAGTAGGATCACCCTGGAAACGGGTAGGAGCCGCCAGGCGGGGACCTTTACTTGCCATGGGAACTGGTACCTGAGTATTGATAGAAGAGTCAGGTGCAGACGAGGACCCCAAGGAATCCATGCGGGTAGACAAGCTGCGTAGATAAGTCGTGATCTTGTCCTGTTGAACTCCTAAACGGGCCACCTCCTGGCACAGATCCGTGGTCGGAGGTCTCTGGGATCCAGCGGGTTCCATGGCCGGAGCAATCTGTAACGAATGGAAGCGGAGGCAGAGGTGTTGAAGTTCACATTCGTATTTATTTTTTAATGTGGAACCTCGAGACCGCGGTCCGGGGGGCTCCGAAGGGGGCGTAACTAGTGAGCCCCGGGTACCCGTAGTAAGGCCCCTCGAACAGGACCAGAATGGAATACCCGGAGGACACAGGTGCTACCTCCAGTTAGACCCCGGACACGTGGCAGCTGTCCCAGAGGGACCAAAAGGTAAACAGGTATATACAGAGTCCGTGGAGGGTTCTTGACGGAGAAGGGTAAGGTCCTGGTCCAGAATGGATGGAAGTAGGCTGGCTCCAGTGACCTTGTCACGGTCCACGGGTACGGATGGCTGATGGCGGAACGGGATGACACTTGCGCCAGTAATAGCCGAGATTGTCCAGATATCCAGATACAGGTTAGCAATGATCTGAGGAGACAAATAGTGTAAGCGAAGCACAGAGACTGCAGACGCAGCGCAGACAGATCAGGAACAGAACTGGATGTAGCAATAATAGAACACGTTGCTCCAGCACTCCCCTAATGGTGGAGTGACCAGATATAGTACTGAGTGCGCAGCCATTGGTTAATTAGCAATTTCAAAAGATGCACGCTGCCCCTTTAAGAGAGGCGGTGGGCGCGGCCTCGCGTCCTAAGCAGACTGTCTGGAGGCCTGCCAGCAGCGTGCCAGGAAGTGGAGGAGGACACAGGACGCCGGGGAACAGATGGGACAGGAGACCCCAGCCCACGCACAGACTGCCGCAGAGGGACAGCCCGAGGAACAGGTGAGTGAGCAGAACGGAGTGCAGGGCCAGCGCTGGGACCGGGTGTAACATGCAAATTGGCACGTAACCTATAGAGACTTATATCATTACATAAGTGTAGTTTCAGCGTCCTGTGATAAATAGAAGTGGGTCAGGAGATATCTTTAATGAACGCCCCTCATAGTTCTATGGAAGCTGGCAAGTATCCCTTATTGAGATGTCAAATTTAACATCATGCCTGCTTGGTGCCAATAAGAATTTTATCTATCCCTCGCCACACATTTAACGGTTTTTGGGCTATTAATGTTAATAGCAATTCTTGACCTTGTGGTCTGTGCCTTTATTTAAAGTTGAGCAACTTATACTTTTGGATGCTTCAGGTGGAAATGGAGACTCCCTAAATTAAAAAATTTGTGGTGGTGGTTGATCAAATCTGGAAATTTGTGATCTATATTATTAATTAAAGGGAATCTGTACCCCCTGGGATGTATATAACCTCTTACTGTCGGAATACAGGTGATAGAATTGTTAAAATAGTACTACATGCATGCCTCATAGCTGCTTTTTTGTTGCTTAGAAATAAACTTTTAATCTTTTATGTTAATTAGTTCTTCCAAGCTCCAGGGCGTACCTTTATACCCTTCTGTGAGCAGTGTCTCCACCATTCTTCTGCACTGGCTAGTCACTGCTAGTCAGCAGCAGTAACTCGCCTGCGCAGAAAAATAGGTTATATACGTCCCAGGGGGTGACAGATTACCTTTAAATACCATCGCCTCTGACACCTCTGTAAGTACCATCAATACCATTGCCTCTCTTAATCGGTTAACAAGATTGAGCAGCCATGGTTGTGGCTAATTGGAGAATTTAAGATGTAAAAATGAATAAAGCACTGGCGCTTACCACTGAGAGGGGTCGGGATCTAGAAGAGTGGGGGCACTGAGCTGCTGGTGAATACAACAGGTACTGTGTGATTCCTGTAAGCAAATGATCTGATAAAGTAAAAAACGAATAAAGGCAATCACCTACGCTAAAGGATTAAAGACTATATCTCAAAGGGATTGAAATGAGGTACCACCTAATAAATGTACCTTGAATAATGGATAGAGGATGCCAATACTTTCTATGGAGTGGCTGCCACTAAGGCTCATTATGTTTTCCTTAGTGGCAGCCACTCCATGTAAAGTGTTGGCATCCTCTATCCATTATTCAAGGTACATTTATTAGGTGGTACCTCATTTCAATCCCTTTGAGATATAGTCTTTAATCCTTTAGCATAAGTGATTGCCTTTATTCGTTTTTTAGAATTTAAGACGTACAGTGCTGTAAATGGAGGGTTAAGCTAGACCACAAACGTTTTAGGAGACAAAGAACAGTGTTACCTCACAGATATTTTAGGTTGCCCTCTAATATGGAAAACTTGGACTACAAGAATTGAAAAAGCCCTACACAATCAAGTTCAATAGAGTAAATAAATGATGCTTTTAAGACCTAAAAGTAAAAATTCTGAGGAAATGAAGCATGTGTCTGTGCAATATACAGTAAATACATTGCTGGGAATATGGGCTCATGTTCATAAGGGTTGAGGAAAAAACATTGAAATAAATTGTTTTTTTAAGATGATGCAGGAAAATTTCATTTTGTTAAACAAAAACTGGGAGCAAACAGGAGGAAGGAGGGAAATATTTTTTCACAATGCGCTAGTAAATTATGCAGCCACAACTGTTTACACATTTTTTGTGGGCATAATGTATTCTTCTAGTTGTTTTATGTTAAAATATATTATTCTATGAAGTTATGACTACCAAAATATATAATCACATGATAATGAACATTTTTTTTTTTGTTCTAGGTAAACGCGGGACCTTTAGCCTATGCAAGAGCTTTCCTAGATGACAGTCGGCCCAGCAAGTATACTGCCAAAAAGATCAAGGAGCTAAAAGATATCTTTAAGTATGTTGATGATGATTTCATTCCTCAGCCAAGGTCTATACTTCTGTCCAACAAAGTGAGGCATATAGGCTGAGATTCATTCACTCTTCTTTTTTGTCTTGATGTATTAGTTGCCTTTTTTGCGCCAAATGAATCAAAACTGCACATGAGATTCATTAATTTGGAGCAAAGTCAAAATGTGTTTATTTACTGTCTTAATTTTTTTTTTTTACATCAAATTCATATTTTAGCTCTAAAAGACAAAAATTGTGCCAACCTTTTGGCATACTCAGACACACCAGAAAGGAGGGGGAGGGAGTGAATTTGCATCAAATGTTGTGATGTTTTCTTTAATAAGTTGCCATTGATGAATCAGGCAAAATCCTCTGGAATTGCTATTCTTCACCCATACAGCAGAGAAAAAAAAAAAAACTAACAGCCAAGCACATATAAAAGACTTCCAAGAAAGGCACAAATAGAATAATGAATTGGGTGCAAACAAAAATCGGGTGCAACATACACAAAACTTGACCAAAAAAAAAAAACAGAAGCAAAGGCAATGATGAATTGTGACCATAGGCCTTCATGAATTAAGACTGGCTTTCCACACAGTGCACAGGAGTAAGATGCACCAAAGAAGTGCCAACACAAAAAAAATGTTCTCCAGTCAATGACGAGTATATTTCTGTTGTAATTTATGCCACTTATGGCACTAAACTTTGATAAACTTGCCGACTAAGCTCAGCCCGTTAAAAAAAATAAATTGTGGAGCTGGTTGGGACTAGAAGAAAAACATTAAAAGTCACAATTTTCCTGCAACTGTAAATTGCACAGAAATGTTGTCATATTTCAAGCAGTTTTAGATCAGAAAACAGCTTGATGAACCAGGAATAATCATTCATCACTGAGCATTTCAGTCAAATTCATATCTTTATAATAATTGTCTTATTTACCATCATTCCTTATTACCTTCCCGTAAAAGAAACTTTTAGGTTTTGTGCTTTCGGTGTTTCCTCCCCTTCTTCCAAGAGCCATAACTTTTTTATTTTTCCATTGACATAGCCATATGAGGGATTGTTTTTTTGTAAGATAAATTGCAGTTTTTAGTTACCCCATTCATTTTATCATTTAAATGTAGTGGGGTGGAAATAGTGTGAAATAGTAAATACATACATTTTCATGATTGCTTACTTTTTTTATGTGTGTGGTAAAAATGACCTGGCATCATGATGTTTAGGTCAATATTAATACAGTGAAACCAAATTTAGAGGCACTTCAGCACGCGCGCCATGAGAAAAATTCCTACGGCGCTCACGCCGTCACATAGGTAAAGTGAGTTCATTGGCCGTGAACTCACAGAACCTGTCAGACGGCGCCACAAGCCGAACTCTCTTACGCTCGTGGTGCCCTCAGACATGTAATAGCAGTTCACAGGCTGATACTGAGCACACGTTGATCAGTGTCTACTGGATGACAGGCTACATGGTCGTATCATGCAACTGCAGCCTGCCATCTAGATGTAGCAGTGCTAGACCAGTCGTGGGACTAATGGATTAAAACCATCTCTGCTGAAAGGTGAGGAATATTGTTTGCTTTTAACCTCTTTTTCTGATGATGAGGGTATCGGGGGAATGGGCAAGACGTAAGTATGGTTTAATTAAGATTGTGTCTTTTTTTTCAATTAAAGGACTTTTTTTCTGGGTGTCTGTGTTTTCTTACAATGTGAACATGGGGTTAGTAATAGGGGCGTCTTATTGACGCCTCTCCATTACTAACCTCGTTGCTTGATTTCACCTGGCAATACAAAGGAGAAAGGCTAAGTGCCAGAATTGGGGCATCTTAGAGATGCACCTTTTCTGGGTAGCTGAGTGCTGATGTTTTTACCCTGGGGGGGGCAGTATCCATGGCCCCTTCCTATGCTATTAATATCAGCCTGCAGCTGTCTGCATAGCCTTGCTGGTTATTATTAGGGGGACCCCGCGTCATTTTTGGGGGGTGTCCCCCATTTTAATAGCCAGTAAAGGCTAATTATACAGCTGTGAGCTGATATTAATAGCCTTGGAAGCTCAATAGGTATTACCCACTTCCCAGACTATAAACATCGGCCCCCAGCCGTCGGCTTTCCCTCTGCTGGTTACGAAAACTGCGCATGAGCACACGCCATTTTTTTTCTCTAAAAATAATCTTTTATTAAATACATGTACAGTAATTTGCACACACACTGTACTAATTGCATATGTCACATACATCTGTATATCTACCTATTCTATTTGTATTTACTGTACAGTCACGGCCAAAAGTTTTGAGAATGACACAAATATTATATTTTCACATGATCTGCTGCCCTCTGGTTTTTATGTGTGTTTGACAGATGTTTTTATCACAGACAGAAATATAATTGCAAACATATGAGTAACAAAAGCTTATATTGACAGTTAGAATGAGTTAATGCAGCAAGTCAATATTTGCAGTGTTGACCCTTCTTCTTCAGGACCTCTGCAATTCTCCCTGGCATGCTCTCAATCAACTTCTGAACCAAATCCTGACTGATAGCAGTCCATTCTTGCACAATCAATGCTTTCATTTTGTCAGAATTTTTAGGTTTTTGTTTGTCCACCCGTCTCTTGATGATTGACCACAAGTTCTCAATGGGATTAAGATCTGGGGAGTTTCCAGGCCATGGACCCAAAATCTCTATGTTTTGTTCCCTGAGCCATTTAGTTATCACCTTTGCTTTATGGCAGGGTGCTCCATCATGCTGGAAAAGGCATTGTTGATCGCCAAACTGCTCTTGGAGGGTTGGGAGAAGTTGCTCTTGGAGGACATTCTGGTACCATTCCTTATTCATGGCTGTGTTTTTAGGCAAGACTGTGAGAGAGCCAATTCCCTTGGCTGAGATGCAACCCCACACATGAATGGTTTCAGGATGTTTAACAGTTGGCATGAGACAAGACTGGTGGTAGCGCTCACCTTGTCTTCTCCGAATGAGGCGTTTTCCTGATGTCCCAAACAATCGAAAAGGGGATTCATCAGAGAAAATAACTTTACCCCAGTCCTCAGCAGTCCACTGCCTGTACCTTTTGCAGAATATCAGTCTGTCCATGATGTTTTTTCTGGAGAGAAGTGGCTTCTTTGCTGCCCTCCTTGAGACCAGGCCTTGCTCCAAGAGTCTCCGCCTCACAGTGCGTGCAGATGCACTCACACCTGCCTGCTGCCATTCCTGAGCAAGCTCTGCACTGTTAGTAGCCCGATCCCGCAGCAGAAACACTTTTAAGAGACGGTCCTGGCGCTTGCTGGTCTTTCTTGGGCGCCCTGGAGCCTTTTTGGCAACAATGGAACTCTCTCCTTGAATTTCTTGATGATGCGATAGATTGTTGACTGAGGTGCAATCTTTCTAGCTGCGATACTCATCCCTGTTAGGCCATTTTTGTGCATTGCAATGATGACTGCACGTGTTTCTTTAGAGATAACCATGGTTAACAGAAGAGAAACAATGATGCCAAGCACCAGCCTCCTTTTAAAGTGTCCAGTGGTGTCATTCTTACTTAATCATGACAGATTGATCTCCAGCCATGTCCTCATCAACACCCACACCTGTGTTAATGGAGCAATCACTGAAAAGAGGTTAGCTGGTCCTTTTAAGGCAGGGCTGCAATGATGTTGAAATGTGTTTTGGGGGATAAAGTTCATTTTCTAGCCAAATATTGACTTTGCAATTAATTGCTGTTAAGCTGATCACTCTTTGTAACATTCTGGAGTATATGCAAATTGCCATTAGAAAAAGTGAAGCAGTAGACTTTGTAAAAATTAATATTTGTGTCATTCTCAAAACTTTTGGCCATGACTGTATGTAATCAATCTCTTCTATCCTGTCGGCTCCTGCAGTGATTTTACAGTACACGGCACATGAATTGCCGTCTTTTCTTCTATCTATGCAATATAAATACATATATACAGTATATCTGTGTGTCACTGACATCTATGTATTATATATCTATTATAGAGATGTGTATATATATATATATATATATATAATACATATCTCTATATATAGAGATATATATTTATATATCTCTCTCTCTCTTATATATATATATTATATATATTTTATATATATATATATATAATAGATATACAGTGCAGACCAAAAGTTTGGACACACCTTCTCATTCAAAGATTTTTCTGTATTTTCATGACTATGCAAATTGTACATTCACACTGAAGGCATCAAAACTATGAATTAACACATGTGGAATTATATACTTAAAAAAAAAGTGTGTAACAACTGAAAATATGTCTTATATTCTATGTTCTTCAAAGCAGCCACCGTTTGCTTTGATTACAGCTTTGCACACTCTTGGCATTCTCTTGATGAGTTTCAAGAGATAGTCACCGGAAATGGTTTTCACTTCACAGGTGTGCCCTGTCAGGTTTAAGAAGTGTGATTTCTTGCCTTATAAATGAGGTTGGGACCATCAGTTGTATTGTGCGGAAGTCTGGTGGATACACAGCTGATAGTCCTATTGAATAGACTGTTAGAATTTGTATTATGGCAAGAAAAAAGCAGCTAAGTAAAGAAAAACGAGTGACCATCATTACTAAGAAATGAAGGTCAGTCCGTCCGAAAAATTGGGAAAACTTTGAAAGTGTCCCCAAGTGCAGTTGCAAAAACCATCAAGCGCTACAAAGAAACTGACTCGCATGAGCACCGCCCCAGGAAAGGAAGACCATGAGTCACCTCTGCTTCTGAGAATAAGTTTATCCGAGTCACCAGCCTCAGAAATCGCAGGTTAACAGCAGCTCAGATTAGAGACCAGGTCAATGCCACACAGAGTTCTAGCAGCAGACACATCTTTTCAACAACTGTTAAGAGGAGACTTTGTGCAGCAGGTCTTCATGGTAAAATAGCTGCTAGGAAATCACTGCTAAGTACAGGCAACAAGCAAAAGAGACTTGTTTGGGCTAAAGAACACAAGGAATGGACATTAGACCAGTGGAAATATGTGCTTTGGTCTGATGAGTCCAAATTTGAGATCTTTGGTTCCAACCACCGTGTCTTTGTGCGTCGCAGAAAAGGTGAATGGATGGACTCTACATGCCTGGTTCCCACCGTGAAGCATGGAGGAGGTGTGATGGTGTGAGGGTGCTTTGCTGGTGACACTGTTGGGGATTTATTCAAAACTGAAGGCATACTGAACCAGCATGGCTACCACAGCATCTTGCAGCGGCATGCTATTCCGTCCGGTTTGCGTTTAGTTGGACCATCATTTTTTTTCAACAGGACAATGACCCCAAACACACCTCCAGGCTGTGTAAGGGCTATTTGACCAAGAAGGAGAGTGATGGGGTGCTAAGCCAGATGACCTGGCCTCAACAGTCACCAGACCTGAACCCAATCGAGATGGTTTGGGGTGAGCTGGACCGCACAGTGAAGGCCAACAAGTGCTAAGCATCTCTGGGAACTCCTTCAAGACTGTTGGAAGACCATTTCCGGTGACTACCTCTTGAAGCTCATCAAGAGAATGCCAAGAGTGTGCAAAGCACTCATCAAAGCAAAAGGTGGCTACTTTGAAGAACCTAGAATATAAGACATGTTTTCAGTTGTTTCACACTTTTTTGTTAAGTATATAATTCCACATGTGTTAACTCTTAGTTTTGATGCCTTCAGTGTGAATGTATATATATATATACAGTCAGGGTCGGACTGGCCCACCGGAGAACCGGAGGATTCTCCGGTGGGCCCTGGCATGTGGGGGGCCCTGGCACCTGCTGGCATACAGGGGCCAGTTGCCTAGGGCCCCCGCTGTTCCAGGGGCCCCCAGCCGGTGGCGTGTCGCTAATAGCAGCACACCACGCAGCTGCCATGGGGGCCCCGTGCCAGCGGAGCAGCAGCGGGTGACAGGAGGCAGGAGCCCCTGTCCCCGCTGCTAAAGAGAAATGAATATTCACTGCTTCCCACGCCCACATGGGCGTGGGAAGCAGTGAATATCATTACTTACCTGTCACCCGCTCCAACCGCTGAGCGCCGCTGTCATCGCGTCCTCTCTTGCTGCAATGTTTAGGCAGAGGGCGCGATGACGTCATTAGTGAGCGCCGCGCCCTCTGCCTGAGCATTCACTGCCGGAGAACCGAAGACAGCGGCGCTCAGCAGTGGACCCGGTGACAGGTAAATATCGCAGGTGCCCAGGACACCAGCACCTGGCCCCCAGCGACGAGAGGTGAGTATGTCTTTTTTTTTTTTTTTTTTGCAGCATCTATGGGGGCACAGTGGAGCATCTATGGGGGCATAATCTATGGGGGCATAATCTGTGGAGCATTTATGGGGGCATAATCTATGGAGAATTTATGGGGGCATAATCTATGGAGCTTCTATGGGGGCATAATCTATGGAGCATCTATGGGGGCATAATCTATGGATCTTCTATGGGGGCATAATCTAAGGAGCATCTATGGGGGCATAATCTATGGATCTTCTATGGGGCATAATCTAAGGAGCATCTATGGGGGCATAATCTATGGGGGCATAATCTAAGGAGCATTTATGGGGGCATAATCTATGGAGCATCTATAGGGGCATAATCTATGGGGGCACAATCTATGGAGCTTCTATGGGGGCATAATCTAAGGAGCATCTATGGGGGCACAATCTATGGAGCTTCTATGGGGGCATAATCTAAGGAGCATCTATGGGGCACAATCTATGGAGCTTCTATGGGGCATAATCTAAGGAGCATCTATGGGGGAATAATCTATGGAGCATCTATGGGGGCATAATCTATGGGGGCATAATCTATGGAGCATCTATGGGGGCATAATCTAAGGAGCATCTATGGGGGAATAATCTATGGAGCATCTATGGGGGCATAATCTATGGGGGCATAATCTATGGAGCATCTATGGGGCATAATCTATGGAGCATCTATGGGGGCACAATCTATGGAGCATCTATGGGGGCACAATCTATGGAGCATCTATGGGGGCATAATACATGGGCAGCATATGGGGCACAATCTATGGAGCATCTTGTGGGGCATAATACATGGGGCAGCATATGGGCATAATCTCATTTTCCACCCTAGGCTTATACTCGAGTCGATAAGTTTTCCCAGTTTTTTGTGGCAAAATTAGGGAGGTCGGCTTATACTCGAGTATATATGGTATCTATCTATTATCTATATATAGCATTATACCCTATGAGGGGGGCAGCATTATCCTCTATGAGGGGGGCAGGATTATCCCCTATGAGGGGGGCTGCTTTATAATCTATGAGGGAGGCTACCCCAACTCCTGCTACATAATTAAGACATGTACTACCTTATATTATACCCTGATATTAGTGTGTTTTACAGCACAATTTGTGGTCTTGTATTTATTTCTATGTAGCTACATAGTGGGCCCCAAGAATGATTTTCTCTGGTGGGCCCAAGGTGTTCCAGTCCGACGCTGTATACAGTACAGACCAAAAGTTTGGACACACCTTCCCATTCAAAGATTTTTCTGTATTTTCATGACTATGGAAATTGTAGAATCACACTGAAGGCATCAAAACTATGAATTAACACATGTGGAATTATACATTACACTTTACAAAAAACTATGAAACAACTGAAAATATGTCTTATATTTTGGTTCTTCAAAGTAGCCACCTTTTGCTTTGATTACTGCTTTGCATGCAGAAAAGGTGAACGGCTGGACTCTACATGCCTAGTTCCCACCGTGAAGCATGGAGGAGGTGGTGTGATAGTGTGGGGGTGCTTTGCTGGCGACACTGTTGGGGATTTATTCAAAATTGAAGCGGTGAGCAGTCCAGCTCACCCCAAACCATCTCGATTGGGTTCAGGTCTGGTGACTGTGGAGGTCAGGTCATCTGGCGTAGCACCCCAACACTCTCCTTCTTGGTCAAATAGCCCTTACACAGTCTGAAGGTGTGTTTGGGGTCATTGTCCTGTTGAAAAATAAATGATGGTCCAACTTAACGCAAACTGGATGGAAAAGCATGCTGCTGCAAGATGCTGTGGTAGCCATGCTGGTTCACTATGCCTTCAATTTTGAATAAATCCCCAACAGTGTCACCAGCAAAGCACCCCCACACATCACACTACCTCCTCCATGCTTCACTGTGGGAACCAGGCATGTAGAATCCATCCATTCACCTTTTCTGCGTGCAAAGCAGTAATCAAAGCAAAAGGTGGCTACTTTGAAGAACCTAGAATATAAGACATATTTTCAGTTGTTTCACACTTTTTTGTAAAGTGTAATGTATAATTCCACATGTGTTAATTCATAGTTTTGATGCCTTCAGTGTGATTCTACAATTTTCATAGCCATGAAAATACAGAAAAATCTTTGAATGAGAAGGTGTGTCCAAACTTTTGGTCTGTACTGTATATATACACACATACATATCTCTCTTTCTCTATATATAGATATATATTTGTGTGTGTGTGTGTTTTGACTAATATTGCCTTTGAAAACGATGTGTAAATGACAGAGAATTGCTGTATGTAAAAACTCATGTTAAAATCGTATTGCAATCGGGTAGCTATCACACTGTATTCGGATGTAAATCGGATGCTGGGTGTGAAAAATCAGATTGTGCTCGAATGACTCTTGCACGACTGACTCTCGGCAGGGAGACTAGGACCGATTTTTCATACGTTTAGTGTGACTCCAGCCTAAATGTGATTTTGATCCAGATTAAATGCATGTACCCTGTCAGACAAATAACACAACCTGTCCTTTGTATTCTTATCTATATAGACTGTTTATCCAAGTATGTGCCACAGCTCTGGACCTGAATGAACGGCTCATAAAAGAAGATCAGGTTGAATACCATGAGGGGCTGAAAACAAACTTCAGGGAAATGGTGAAAGAGCTTTCTGACATTATCCATGAGCAGGTACATATCCTAATGCATTCTGCATCAATGTATTTTGTGGAGATACTGGGCTCCAAAGATTCAGTTTTTTGCCCCAGCATTGTATTGAAATATCCCAGCCAAATTAGAGTAGCTTGCTAGCCTTTCCATTGGCCCACAGCAGGATCCACCCATCTTTAGTGCTCTATATTCATCTTACGTTTCAACGCAAACAAAAGTGCATTTAGACCTACCGATGTGCAGTGTTACAACTGCCGAATCACAACATGTTTGCTAGTCGGTGGTAATTTAATAGTCTGTTTAGACAGGTAGAGACTCGGCTTCAGATGCACACTGAATAATCAAATCAGCTATTATCTGCATACAAGGCTCCTATTATTTTTGGCAGCACATGTTCAGTTTACACAGGATGATGTGCAATCGAAAAGATGTTCTTTTAGGTACACCATAAGATTATTTCACCCGATAAATTTTGCTCATTGGGTGAATGGCAGACTGTTTACACTGTATGAATATTGGGAATGAGCATCCTTAAAGGGAACTGGTCACCTCGTTTTTCCCCTGTAAGATGCAGCCACTGCCTTTTGGGGCTTACCTACAGCATTCTGTAATGCTGTAGATAAGCCCCCGGTCCGACCAAAAAGATAAGATAATGAGGTTTTATTATACTCACCCGGGGGGCTGTCCGATGGGTGTCACAGGTCCGGGTCCAGCGCCTCCCATCTTCATGCGATGTCATCATCCTGTTTGCTTCGTGCCGCGCTCCTGCGCAGGCGTACTGATCTGCCCTGTTGAGGGAAGAGCAAAGTACAGTAGTGCGCAGGCGCTGGGAAAGGTCAGAGAGGCCCAGCGCCTGAGCACTGCACTACTTTGCTGTGCCCTCAACAGGGCAGATCAGTACGCCTGCGCAGGAGTGCGACAGAAGCAAGGAGGAGGACGTTATCGCTAGAAGATGGGAGGCGCCGGACGCGGACCTGAGACACCCATCGGATCAGACCGCCCCCAGGTGAGTATAATAAAGCTTGTTTTTCTTATCTTTCAGGTCGGACCCAGGGCTTTTCCTCAGGATTATAGAATGCTGTAGATAAGCCCGAAAGCCAGTGGCCACATCTTATAGCGGCAAAACGAGGTGACAGGTTCCCTTTAAAAACAATCGTTCATGATTAATTGTGCTGTGTGAATGCACCAAAAAGAATGTTCACCTAAAAAACATTGTTCACTGCTGTAGTGCATCTAAAATGAAGGTTAAAACAGGTCTTTACCAGAGGGATAGTTGTTCTTAAAATTCTCTGGTGACATGCTTTTATTCTGCTTTGTGGCATAATGGACACACTAAATAAAAATGACCCGTATCTCTGCCACTGAGATTTTTGCCCATTCCTCAAGGCAAAACTGCTCCAACTCCTTCAAGTTAGATGGTTTCCTCTGGTGAACAGCAATCTTCAAATCTGACCAGAAATTCTCAAATGGATTAAGGTCTGGTCTCAAATTACTGACAGAGTGAAACTGGTTTTGCTCAAGAATATCCGTGTATTTTGCACCATCCATTTTCCCTCGATTCAGATTATTTTCCCTGTCTCTGCTGCTGAAAAACATCCCCACATTCCCCATGATGCTGCCACCACCATGTTTCACTGTGAGGATGGTGATCTTAGGCTGATGAGCTGTGTTGTTTGGCACCAGACATAGTGTTTACCCTGGTGGCACAAAAGTTCAATTTTGGTCTCATCTGACCACATCACCTTCCTCCATACATTTGAAAGAGTCTCCTACATGTATTTTAGCAAACTCAAAATAAGCCTTACAATTTTTGTGTGGAAGTAAAGGCTTTTTTTCTGACAACTCTTCCATAAATGCCACATCTATAGAGTATACGGCTTATTGTCGTCGTATGAACAGATACTCCAGTCTCTGATTGGAAACTCTGCTGCTTTTTCAGGGTTACCTTAGGTGTATGTGCTGCCTCTCCGATTAATGCCATCCTTAACCTCTCTTGGCAGGTTTCTTGTGGTACCATGTTCTTTTCATTTGTTGATAATAGATTTGATAGTGCACTGGGGGATCATTAGCGAATGGGATATTTTTTCCTGACTTTTTTTTAAATATATGAATTTATTGTGTTCCATTCATGGTTTCACTGGCTGATTCTTGTATACACTAATCTCTTTTTGTAGTCAGAGTCAATTAATTGATTTTTTAATTTAGTCTTCCTAGCTGCTTATTTACTGGGTAGATTGATGTTAGTACTTATACTACTGCTTTTAAAACTCCAGGGTAGACACCAGCTCCCAAACATGTTTCACCAGTGTTCTGGCTTCTTCACAGGTCTTACGGAGCTAATGACTTATTATACATAGTAGACCCCTCAGACCTGAATTGCTGTACTGAGCAGTGTAAGATTTCATCACCAGCAGTGAGGAGCGATAGAGAAGCTGTCAATCAGACTAGATGAGTCGAGATTGATACAGCTCATGAGTTCTAGTGTGTTCATGAGCAATACTCGCTTCTCTTGCTGGATTCAGGCTTTCAGAAAGGATTATACAGCTATTCTGGCATAAATTTAAAAATTATCCCATCAGATCAGAGATATCCATTTTATAATGTGTGCAGTTTTTATTGTGAAATCTATGTGATCCGCTTTAAGCTGTATTTACATAACATCTGAAACGCTGCAACAGCCGAGTATAGCAATTTCTTTTTCTCTAGCACTGCCAAGTCTCTTCTGTTAATGTTTAGTTACTTACTGTATGAGCCAATTACATGTGTAACACTTTTCCATTCTGTTATTTTGTACATCCTTCTAACATTAGTAACTTCTGGACTTAATCCTAGAAAAATTAAAGTTTTAAGGCTGCGCTGGAACAGCAATGTTTGATTTTGGTAATAAATTCTCCTGCAACTTTTACTATTTTTTTTCCCTTTTACTTCTATTTATTTCATATTATCCAGCACATAACACCAGAATCATGTCAGTTCCATTGCCAGTGAAGTGACAGAAAACTGATCCTTAGATAACATTAGCCTAAGGTGATAAAAAAACATGTACCATGATATATACAGAGTAGTCATTATGCCTAGACATACAGTGCCTACAAGTAGTATTCAACCCCCTGCAGATTTAGCTGGTTTGATAAGATGCAAATAAGTTAGAGCCTTCAAACTGCAAACGAGAGTAGGATTTATTAACAGAAGCATAAATCTTACAAAACAAAAAGTTATGTTGCTCAGTTGAATTTTAATAAATTTTAAACATAAAAGTGTGGGTCAATTATTATACAACCCCTATGTTTAATATTTAGTGGAATAACCCTTGTTTGCAATTACAGCTAATAATCGTCTTTTATAAGACCTGATCAGGCCGGCACAGGTCTGTGGAGTTATCTTGGCCCACTCCTCCATGCAGATCTTCTCCAAGTTATCTAGGTTCTTTGGATGTCTCATGTGGACTTTAATCTTGAGCTCCTTCCACAAGTTTTCAATTGGGTTAAGGTCAGGAGACTGACTAGGCCACTCCAACACCTTGACTTTTTCCCTCTTGAACCAGGCCTTGGTTTTCTTGACTGTGTGCTTTGGGTCGTTGTCTTGTTGGAAGATGAAATTACGACCCATCTTAAGATCCTTGATGGAGGAGCGGAGGTTCTTGGCCAAAATCTCCAGGTAGGCCGTGCTATCCATCCTCCCATGGATGCGGACCAGATGGCCAGGCCCCTTGGCTGAGAAACAGCCCCACAGCATGATGCTGCCACCACCATGCTTGACTGTAGGGATGGTATTCTTGGGGTCGTATGCAGTGCCATCAAGTCTCCAAACGTCACGTGTGTGGTTGGCACCAAAGTTCTCGATCTTGGTCTCATCAGACCATAGAACCTTGAACCAGTCTGTCTCAGAGTCCTCCAAGTGATCATGAGCAAACTGTAGACGAGCCTTGACATGACGCTTTGAAAGTAAAGGTACCTTACGGGCTCATCTGGAACGGAGACCATTGCGGTGGAGTACGTTACTTATGGTATTGACTGAAACCAATGTCCCCACTGCCATGAGATCTTCCCGGACCTCCTTCCTTGTTGTCCTTGGGTTAGCCTTGACTCTTCGGACAAGCCTGGCCTCGGCACGGGAGGAAACTTTCAAAGGCTATGTTTAAGCAAAAATAATAATTGTATGATATCCTTTGGGATTAGTATGTAATAGCAGCAATAGGATATATTAAAACTTAACATTTATTAACTAGTAAGTTAAAATTGGACACTCAATTGTAAACACCATCCTCAAAAAGTGTATAAACAAGGACATATGATATAATCAGAGAGAAAATTTTTAGATTATGAACAGATCAATAATCTCTTTTCTTTTAAGGAGAATGACTTCAAAGGGGGTAAATATTACTCAACAACCTTGCACCGGTAAAGTTGTTACCCTCACTTAATAAACCATTGTTTTTTTGGATTATAACCATATATTAACCTTAAAGGGGGTAAATATTATTCATCAGCCTTGCACCGCTAAAGCTGCTACCCTCACTTTGTAAACAATTGGTTTTTTAGATTATAACCATAACAATAAATGAAAAATTAATTCATCAGAAACACATCATGGGGTCATTCAGAGATAAATTAGAACGCTCTCACCCATAAAGATGTAAGTTTCAATGTCATCTCCTTATTACAGAATCCGCACGATGTCATAGATTCAGGACATAACAGGCAGTTTCCCAACGCGTTTCCTCCATAATGGATTCATCAGGGGATATGGCGAGATGGACAACAGTGCATCTAAATCATTGTGGCACTGATTATAGCTCCTAATCAGTGCCACAATGATTTAGATGCACTGTTGTCCATCTCGCCATATCCCTGATGAATCCATTATGGAGGAAACGCGTTGGGAAACGGCCTGTTATGTCCTGAATCTATGACATCGTGCGGATTCTGTAATAAGGAGATGACATTGAAACTTACATCTTTATGGGTGAGAGCGTTCTAATTTATCTCTGAATGACCCCATGATGTGTTTCTGATGAATTAATTTTTCATTTATTGTTATGGTTATAATCTAAAAAACCAATTGTTTACAAAGTGAGGGTAGCAGCTTTAGCGGTGCAAGGCTGATGAATAATATTTACCCCCTTTAAGGTTAATATATGGTTATAATCCAAAAAACCAATGGTTTATTAAGTGAGGGTAACAACTTTAGCGGTGCAAGGTTGTTGAGTAATATTTACCCCCTTTGAAGTCATTCTCCTTAAAAGAAAAGAGATTATTGATCTGTTCATAATCTAAAAATTTTCTCTCTGATTATATCATATGTCCTTGTTTATACACTTTTTGAGGATGGTGTTTACAATTGAGTGTCCAATTTTAACTTACTAGTTAATAAATGTTAAGTTTTAATATATCCTATTGCTGCTATTACAAACTTTCAAAGGCTGTCCAGGCCGTGGAAGGCTAACAGTAGTTCCATAAGCCTTCCACTTACGGATGATGCTGCCAACAGTGGAGACAGGTAGGGCCAACTCCTTGGAAAGGGTTTTGTACCCCTTGCCAGCCTTGTGACCCTCCACGATCTTGTCTCTGATGGCCTTGGAATGCTCCTTTGTCTTTCCCATGTTGACCATGTATGAGTGCTGTTCACAAGTTTGGGGAGGGTCTTAAATAGTCAGAAAAGGCTGGCAAAAGAGATCATTAATCCACACATGTGAAGCTCATTATTCTTGGTGCCTGAACTACTTCTTAATACTTTAGGGGGACCAAACAGAATTCTTGTGGTTTGAGGGGTTGAATAATAAATGACACTCTGAATTAACTTTTAACGTTTTTTAAAAAGAAAAAAAAAAAAAAAAAAAAAAAATTTTTTGCTGCAGTGCATTTCCCACTTCCAGGCTGATCTACAGTACAAATGTCACAATGCCAAGTTAATTACGCATGTGTCAACCAGCTAAATCTGCAGGGGGTTGAATACTACTTGTAGGCACTGTACATAGTAATTGTTTCAATATCTACTTCATAGCTCAATATTACACATGAAAATAAGAAGTGTTCTCCTCTTGGACTGATCAAGATTCTATATCCAGTAAAGACGAATTGTTACATTACTGAGATAGGAGATAGCAGTTGCTGCTCATGTGTATTATTGATTTATGAAATAAAAATTAAAAAAGGTTATTCTTTCACCCCTTTACCCCAAGGGTGGTTTGCACGTTAATGACCGGGCCAATTTTTACAATTCTGACCACGGTCCCTTTATGAGGTTATAACTCTATAACTGTTCCATGGATCCCGGTGATTCTGACAATTTTTCAACTTTGATTTTTCATGCTCATAAAATCACAAAGATATGGCACACAAAATACTTAATAAGTAACATTTCCCCCATGTCTACTTTACATCAGCACAATTTTGGAACATTTTTTTTTTGTTACGAAGTTATAAGGGTTAAAAGTTAACCAGCGATTTCTCATTTTTACAACACCATTTTTTTGAGGGGGACTATATCACATTTGAAGTCAGTTTGAGGGGTCTATATGACAGAAAATACCCAAAAGTGACACCATTCTAAAAACTGCACCCCTCAAGGTGCTCAAAACCACATTCAAGAAGTTTATTAACCCTTCAGGTGCTTCACAGGAATTTCAGGTCCAATTTTTTTTATTTTCCCGCTTTTCTGAGGCTCTCAGGGAACCACGCAGGGAGGACCCCCCTCCATGCGCGATGCTTCCCTGTGCCCCTGGTACACTGCAATCATGCTTGATCACAGTGTGCCAGGGGTTCATGTGCCGGGAGAGGTCCGTGAGCGCTCCTGGCACATAGTGCAGGATGTCAGCTGTGATAAACAGCTGACACCCGGCCACGATCAGCTGCGCTCCCCCCGTGAGCGCAGCTGATCACGATGACGTACTATCCTGTCCGTGGTCATACGGGCCCAGGTACCATGGACGGGATAGTACGTCTGATGTCAGAAAGGGGTTAAGGTGTTGGATAGTTCCAGCGACATCCCCCAAAAATCAAATATTGTTGGCCCAAAATCCTGAATACAGGAAACTAATGCTTAAATTCAAGAAAACCTCCTTACTTTATGGATTCACCTGAGATTGACAGTTTGTTATTACATTATGGCTGCCCTGCGATATCGGCAGATTCCCACAAAGCCTTGATTTTTGGGGAAACTAGCTGCCCATCAAAGCTTAAAGCCCTTCTGAGTGATACAAACAATTCTGATTCCTTTTTTCCTTAAAGGGGTTGTCCAGGACTAAGTTTTTAGGTTCATAGTAAAAAAACAAAACTTCAACTTGCTCAACTTCAACAGAGCAGGTCTTCTTCTGGGCTGCACTGTCAACAAAGCAGAAGAGAAGCCACTCCTCTGTCGATGTGACATCAGAGGGAGTCGCTGAATCACTGGCAGGAAGGCTCTGTGACCACTCTGTGCCATCTGAGATCGGCACTGGTCAGAACAGGCGGGTAGTTAGCAACTACCTTCCTGTTAGTTCTTAGACCCATAGCAAAAAAAAATAGTCCTGGATAACCCCTTTAAGTTATATTTGAAATTGTACCTGGCATTGTTAGTTTTTGCACTTTTTTTGTATAGAAAAATTCTAAGCCCTACTTAAAAATTAATATTACAGTAGTAGTACTATGATTTCCCCCATGGTTCTTTTAAGCCAGGTGTTGTGCCTGTACTACAGATGCAAAAAGTGGGTTTTTCCTTCTACCTTCTAACCACTTTATAATTTTGCCAGGAAAATAAAAACAACATTATTGTACACCACTTAAACCTGTCATGTAACTAGTACACTTTGCCTGTGCTTTTCTTATCAACGCAAAATGGGAAGGTATTACAACGTCGTGAAACCGTCAGTTTTGATCTGAACAAGGAATGATCACCTCCACTTGGTAACAGATCTACTGCATGAACCAAGACTATTTGCAATGTTGCTTCATTTTCAAGTATTGGGATAATAAGGAAAATCTGGCTGTGATGATTTACCATACCTGGCCAAATATTGTGCCTAGAGTTTGTGTATTAAAATAGTTCTTGGCACGGGACCCACTGATCACTGAAAAGTAAATGCTGTGACTTCCTTTCTGTTTCTTCCAGAAAAGACAATGCCTACTCATTATAGTTTATGTATAATAATAGAAAAGTAATTTATTTTTCTTTCCTCTTTCAATGCTACATCTGGAAAGCTTTGAAGGTAAATTTTGTTTTTGTTGCCTGCGGGTTAGATGGAAATACCTGGGATCATTTTAACTGCGTTGTGTGCTCTGTTTCTTGCAGATTTATCAGGAAGATACTATGCACTCATCATGGATGCAGAATTCCTTGCATGTCTTTTGTGCCATCAGTGGAACCGCAACTGAATGAGATACTGACAGCAGACAAGACGACTAAGCCTTACATTCATCTATCTCAGGAACAACCCCAATGGATTTCTAAACTAATGTGGCCCTTCTTATTTCAGTAACGGAGTAGTAGTTCTGCGGATTATAAGGAGAGCTTGTCCTGTTGCCATTATAGAACGTAATTAATAGATCGGAGATTGTATAATGTCAGTAGTGTTCGGTTGTCCTCACATTCATTGTACAATGCATTAAAATCTCCTGCAAAGTTGTACATACAGATGTAACAGAGCTAGGTTTGTCAGTACAACTCAGTTGTAACATGGGGTTTGCCATACATTTTTCCAAGATTGAAGGTAAACTTAAAAGTTTGCCTAAATCATTCCAAGTCCACCCTGCTACTTCTGTCCAAAATAAATAATCATGACTATCCTTCAGTCTTAATATTTAGATCAATAATTAAAGTGCACATTTTTAAATTAGGGAAACAATTGGATCAATATTCCTAAGACTGGAATCCACTTACAAGGATGAATTCGGCATCTACAAGCATTGGTGTACTTTCACTGAAGTGTATATCTGTTATAAATACTGTATGTGCAACAAGACTGGGAAATCAATTATTTTCTGTGTTAACAATCTGTTGAATATGGTCTTTTCATTTTTATGTTTTTAAGCTTGTTTTCATAATCATATTTATTTTACGATCAAATGAGGACCTCACATCATGAAGTCCAGATTGCTGAAATGGGGGAGATAGAAATAAAGTTGGATATTGGAGATATGTTACTATGCACAGACATTTTGAATTATACTCCTCTGGGAAAAAAGTATTACTTTTTATATAAATCAGTTTATTTGCTGATGGTCTATCCTGCTCTCTTTATTGTTCATTTATAATATGACAGAATAATGGTGCATACGTCCTGCGGTATGTTCTGTATGAATGTGAACCTTGCCTAACTTTAAAAGGATATCTGGGCAAAAACTGGTATTTGTGTTCTGTCCAGTGCCGAACATGAAAGGGCACAGCACAGTCACCGTAGTGAGAATCCCAGTCTTAGGCACAAACTCTCAAGCCCTGCACAAGGTATACTGTAAGATACCATTTTGGCAAGGTATATTCCTTTTTATCTGAACATTAATTCCTTAAAAAACTAAAAGCAGTGACTACCATTTATGAATGTTATCAATGAGGCCATAGTTCTAAATAGGCTTTTTTTTTTTTTTTTTTACACAGGGTAAAGACAGTTACCCTAAGGCTGGCGTCACACACGACAAAAAATCGGTCCGTTTTAGACTGTCGATTGTCGGATCAAAATGCAAACATCACACATCCTTCTGGCATCCGATTTTCCTTCAAAGATGCGATTTAGTCGCATTGTGTGTGTACCTTGTAACATCCGATTTTTATCCGACCACTGTTTTTTTGTCGCAGCTTACCAAAATGGACCAATAATGGTTTTGAGGCCTGATACTAATTTAAATCATCAGCCAGAGCTCTATTTAAGTGATCTGCTACAGCTGTGACTCTCCCACCTTTGGACTGGTTTCATTTTGTTCCTTCTGCTTAGTGCTTGCTAGCTGCTTTATACAAACATGAGCGACAGACTCAGATTTACTCCCACTGAGCGTGTGCTGTTCCATTGGGTTATATCCAGACGTTTTGGGGAGCCATATCCTGTAATATCAGATCCCAGAAGACGCAGAAGGATGTGGGTGCATCCACTTTTGACAAGAAGGATAACAAAAGGCCATTTTCAACGCCTATATTTGTCACTGCGTAGCCATGGAGAGAAGTTTTTCCTATATTGTCGAATGAGCATAGCTACCTTTGATACGCTGCTTGAAATTGTGCGCCCTGGGATCACATTTCAGGACACCAGGATAAGAAAAGCAATTTCTGCAGAGGAACGCCTTCTCCTAACAATAAGGTATGTGTGTCAACGATATGTTGATGATGTTTTCATCCACACAGTCACTTTGCAAGTGTTGGAGCACAGTTCTTGTAAACTTATAATGTGTGTAATGTATTTCTCAACGTTAGCTATCTCATTTATTGTCTATGGTGTATTCTACAGAAGCCATGGATTGTAATCTAATTTCCAGCATGTGTGCTGTAACAAACTCAAGCATTGTAAGTGTTGTGAATGTTTTTTATTTTTAAAACTGATTTGTCCATGTTCTATGTGTGTTACAGGTTCCTTTCTACTGGCATGTCCTACGCTGCTCTGCACTTAGAGTTCCTAATAGGCAGATCAACAATTTCAGGCATTGTGCGGTCAACTTGTGTGGAAATTTGGAACAGACTACATGAAGAAGTCATGCCTGAACCCAAAATGAGTGACTGGTTGAGGATAGCGCAGGGTTTTGCACAAAATTGCCAGTTTCCACACTGTATAGGAGCCCTGGACGGCAAGCACATACGTGTTCGTAAACCTCCTAACTCAGGCTCCCAATTCTTCAATTACAAACAATATTTTTCTGTTTTGTTGGCCTTGGTCGACACAAACTACATGTTTATAATTGTAGACATTGGGGCCTATGGAAGGACTGGAGACTCAAGAGTCTTCAATACTTCCATAATGGGTAGGCGGATACGCAATAACCAACTGGACCTACCTCCAGCAAGTCAACTTAGTGACTCTATTGCAGAACATGTGCCTTATGTTATAGTAGCGGATGAGGCCTTTCAATTAACCCGTAATGTAATGAGGCCATATCCCCGTCGCTATCTCATCCATCGGCGTAGAATATTTAATTGTCGGCTGTCACGTGCTCGGCGTCTGGTGGAGTGCACATTTGGAATTCTTTGTGCTAAATGGCGGGTACTTCAATCTGCAATTCAACTGAGTGAAGATAATGTTAATGTGGTCCTCAAAGCATGTGTGGTCCTACATAATTTTTGTAGAATACATGAATGATCCTCTCAACATGTGGGTGAATTAGCCTCTGTGAATGTGTCTTTGCCTATGTCACCACCCATCCATCACCGTCGTCCACCTTCAGGCATAAAAGTACGTGATGTGTTCACACAATATTTTCTGTCCCCTGAGGGTGCTACTGCCTGGCAAGAGGAGGCATTATTACACATGTAGTGTGGCTATGTTGCTGTGTCATAAAGATATTTCTTCTCACTTGATTGTATTTGTTGTGATGTTTTTGTTGTCATGTTGTGTGTAAGTTACGCAGCCCATCACCTTTTGAAATAATCACATACAATCAATGCCACTTAATTTTTTTTTTATGTCTGCTGTTATGTTTAGTGGCTTTAAACATAATGATAAAGGACTAATGTGTCCCAATTTTTTAGAAACATATTTGCTGATAACTTCTCAGCAGATAACAAAGGAAAATTTTATAACTTAAAACATAAACATAATATATACATAACACCTATAACTGCTGGTAGGTGTGTGGTGGTGAAGGTGGAAGTCCAGCTTGTGAGGGCTGGCTAGACTGGTCTCCAGCCACTGTGTCACCATGAGTGGTGGGTAACTGAGCAGTTAGCTGCATGCTTCTGGCTTGCTCTGGATGTGGGTTTGGGTATGGTAAGTTTTGGAACTGTTGTGGGTAGTCATAATATGACTGCCCACTTACACTATAGCCCCCAAAATGCCCATGTCGACCATACCCATGTTGTGGCCAGCATTGAACATTGGGTATGGTCGAGTGGGCATATTGTGACTGTGCACTCTGTGCCATGGCTTGGATCTGGTTAGCTCCGTATAAAGAAGAAGCAGCAGTAGGATGAGGAGGAGGAGTTGGGTTCTGTTGGACACAAGGAGGAGGTGGAGGAGGAGGATGATGATGAGGAGGAGGATCAGAGGCTGATGCAGATTGTGAGGGATTTTGACCCAACAATCTAAAAACATTTTCGGGACCAACCACCCATCTATCAAGATAATTTAGTAGGTTGGTTGGATCATTAGGCGGTGTTCCAGCATCCAACACAATATGCAGTGCACTTCTGATCCGCAGTATGTGCTGTCTTGGAATCGCCCGGAGGTAACGGGCCAGACTGCGGCAAAATCCCTCCTCACCATCATCATTAGCTACAGTGGACAAATAGTCCAGCACTCCTTGGTCCACCTGCCTCCTTGTGACATAACCAACTCCTTCTCTTCTACGCCTTGGTCGCCGTGCAACATCTGCTGTAGGCGAAGCAGCATCCAGGGGCCTACCAGGGCTGCTGCTCAGGGGAGGGTCTTGCGACTGTACAGCCAATCTCTCAGACTCCACTGGTGGTGGTGGTGATGCTGCTGCTGCACTTGGTGCTGAAGATGGGCCAGCCTCCTCAACATCCCCCACAGGGTCGATAACTGCCTCCGAGTCAGAAGCTGGCTCTCTGTCTGTAAGGTTTGACTCGGTGCTAGAGAATAAGAAAAATTTATTAAAATTTGTTAAAAATCATATAAACTTTGTACAGACATGAACTTACGGTCGCAAATCCAGAGCTGGAGCAAGAAAATTAAGTCGATCAAAATACACATATTTGCGCTTAGTGCTTGCTGCTGCCCCACTGCGCCCCCTCAGCTGTCTCTCTCTCCTGTAGCTGTCTCTACAGCTGCGCCAACGTCTTGTCACATCTGAGGCTGAAAAATTAACCGAGACAATAACATTGTTAATTATGTGCCCTTGTAATGTATTTTCAAATAAATAACCCTACAACTGCAAGATATTACTTTTTTAATCTGTTATAGGGGTATAGAACAGCAATACATATTGTATGTAGGTAAAATAAATAATTAATATTACAAGGGTTCATACATAGAAACCTGTATGACATATGTGTCACAATTAGAGTTGAGCGATACTTTCCGATATCCAAAAGTATCGGAATCGGAATGGTATCGCCGATATCACTAAAATATCGGCGATACCCGATACCGATACCGGAAGTCCCATGTAAGTCTATGGGAACAAAATATCGCAACTAAAAAAACCTCTTTCTTTCCTTGTAAACACTAAATATACACACATAGAATACATATATATATATATATACATGTCATTGTGACATGTATATATACATATATGTATAGTTTATACACTTCTACATAGTAAAATATCCTCTGATTCAATTGCCGGGTAAAGCCGGCATCTGTGAAAAGACAGAAGCACCCGACATGAAATGACACTTGGTGTACATAGGGTTAACCATGTCTTTTCATGTCCTTTGCTATCTGATTTGCACAAACAATTACATCAGTCTATGTGTGCAAAATTTCACACCTGTAGGGGTTAATTAAAGGTGTAAATTCGTTGTAAAAAACACGGACTTTTTTGCTACGAATTTACACCTTTAGTTAACCCCTACAGGTGTGAAATTTTGCACACTTACACTCATGTAATTGTTTGTGCAAATCAGATATCAAACTACATGAAAAGACATGGTTAACCCTATGTACACCAAGTGTCATTTCATGTCGGGTTCTGCATTTTCACAAAAGCCGGCAATTGAATTAGCGGCTATTATACTATGTAGAAGTGTATGAACTATAAATATAAATATATATATATATGTGTCACAAATTCAATGACATGTATATATATATATGAGGTGTAAAATTGCTGAAAAAAAATGCGTGGGCTCCCGCCCTATTTTCGCAACCAGACAGACAAAGCCAGTGAGTGGGGGCAGATAATAATAGCCCAGAGAGGGACCATTTTTTTTTGGCCCCCCCCCCGGCTACTTAACATCTGTCCCCAGACACCCCAGAAAGGGCAAATCTCTAATTAGATTTGCCCTTTCTGGCACTTTGCCCGTCTATTCCCATTGCCCTGTAGCGGTGGCGAATGGGTTAATAAGGGGTTAAAATGACCTTGCAATTGAAAGGTCACTTTAAGCCAGGTTAATAATTGAGAGCTGTCAATTAGACAACTATCAATTATTAATCCTATTGTATGAAAGAAAAATCAAACACACACACTTCAATAAAAAAGAAGTTTAATGAAATAATCACACAGTTTTTGACCATATTTTATTTACCTGCTAAAACCATTTCCTGTAATAAAAATAAAATAATAAAGCAAAATTATTCTTACCAATCCGATGCACAGTCAGGTCCCACGGTGTAATCCTTCAGAAAGGGTTGTTTACTGCAGGGACCGCAGCTAATGCTGCAGCCTCACAGTAAACCCCCAAATGAATGAGCTCCTCTCCTGGCTGACAGGAGAGGAAGTGGAAAGCTTAATTGATTGCTTTCCACTTTCACTTCAGGTCAGCCAGGGACACCATCAGTGACGTCAGAGGGAACTGATTAACAAAAATAGGGGTTCCCTTCGAAAAAAAAATGGCGTGGGGTCCCCCCTATTTTTGTTAACCAGCCAGATGAAGCAGACCGCTGAGGCCTGGATTTTCAGGCTGTTAAGGAGCCAAGATCCATGGACCTTGCCAGCCTGATAATTCCAGGCCACAGCAGTCTGCATATCTTGGCTGATTAACAAAAATAGGGGATCCTCTCGAAAAAAATTGGCGTGGGGTCCCCCCTATTTTTGTTAACCAGCCAGATGAAGCAGACCGCTGATGCCTGGATTTTCAGGCTGTTAAGGAGCCAAGATCCATGGACCTTGCCAGCCTGATAATTCCAGGCCACAGCAGTCTGCATATCTTGGCTGATTAACAAAAATAGGGGATCCCCTCGAAAAAAATTGGCGTGGGGTCCCCCCTATTTTTGTTAACCAGCCAGATGAAGCAGACCGCTGAGGCCTGGTTTTTCAGGCTGGTAAGGATCCAATATCCATGGACCTTGCAAGCCTGATAATACCAGGCCACAGCAGTCTGCTTAGCTTGGCTGGTTAACAAAAATAGGGGATCCCCTCGAAAAAAAAACGGCGTAGGGGTCCCCCTATTTTTGTTAACCAGCCAAGTAAAATGCAGACTGCTGCGGCCTGGTATTAAAAGACTGTCAAGGCCTATGGATTTTGGCCCTCAACAGCCTGATAATACCAGGCTACAGCAGCCCCACATTTGGCGCATCAAAAGATGTGCCAATTGTGGCACTTTACCCGGCTCTTCCCACTTGCCCTGTAGCGGTGGCAAGCGGGGTAATAAGGGGTTAATGTCACCGTTGATTGCACGGTGACAATAAGCCCGGTTAATAATGGAGAGGTGTCAATAAGACACCGATCCATTATTAATCCCAAAGTTTTTAAATGTGTAAAAAAAAGACACAGCAAGAAAAAAGTCTTTTAATGAAATAAAAGAGACAACACAGTTTTCATTTTTTTTATTACTCTCTCATTCCTGCGACGCCATCGATCTCCTGTAAAAAAATAAAAAAAAAACCAACAGTATACCACCTGTCCGACGCAGTCCATAACGACAGTCCCACGACGATCCAGCTCTGCTACATCGGAATGACAGGCAGAGCCTGACATCCCGGCGCAGCACAGCTGCTTACCAGCTTCCCCGGCGGTGACGTCATCGGACTGCTTTACGGCCGCGATTACCCAGCAGTCACTGCAGTTATCGCGAGAAACTGCATGTGACCGCCGGGGAGAAGAGGATGGCGGCCATTAAGCAGTCCGGGATGTGACCGCCGGAGATCTTCTGCCGGGTAAGTGCCGCTGACTCCTGACAGACCCGACCGACGGACACTGACAGTGACAGTGACAATCCCGATTCCGGTATCCGATATGACGAAAATATCGGTACTCTGAATCGGAATTCCGATACAGCCAATATCGGCCGATACCCGATATTTGCAGTATCGGAATGCTCAACCCTAGTCACAATAATTTGCATTTATTTGGCACACAGCAATGGAATTAACAAAAGGGACACATACAAATGTAAAACTTTCATTTGGCCACCATTGCAGTAGGACCTAAATATCACACCAACACAGACGGCACCTGAACATTCATCATACCAGGACCTTCAGTTGGTCCCTGCCCTGTGTGATTCCCGTATATATGGAATGGAGCGTTTTCTAATTATCATATCCCACAGTGGCCTCCTCTGTTCCTTTTGAGTTATGTTCCTTAAGGTTTGAGAAACACCCATTGCAGGGTGGAAACGTTACCTCTACATGTTTTTAGTCTGTGCATTTTTGAAGTTACACTTTTTCCACTTGCATTTAAATATTTGTGGATTTGGTGGCAGGAGCTAAATATTACATGTGCTTGGATTTCTCACATAGCATTGGGGGTTCAACAGGAATAACTGATTTATTCAACACATTTCGGGTTCACATATAAGGGTACAGGGACATTATAACACATTGCTGTTGCTACATACTGAGTGGTCAAACAGTATTGTAAGCGGTTTCAAGTCATTACTTACTAATGCGTTCTTGCTCCTCCCTAGACCTGTCGCCAAAATCCGGGAACATCTGTCCACATATTCTCCTCCAAGCCGCGTCCTTCCGCGACCGGTTTGAATAATTTGGATCCCGCTGGTCCCAAAGTTCTGGCCTCTCCTGGACCAGAACGATCAACATCTCCACATTGATGTGACTGGCCATGGTTCTGGACTCCGTGGAGGCGGTTTCCTGTTTGGGTTTGAATTTTTGTAGCCTAATTAGCATGTCAGCCCTTCCTGGCAATTATCCTGATGCAATTTCCTGACACCTGGGATAGTGGTGCGATTTCATCGCAAGTCACACGTGCGGTCCGTTTGTAATCCGATTTTTCATCGCTCCCATAGACTTGCATTGGCGATAGTCGACCCACAATCGGTGACAATCGCAGCATGCTGCGATTGCACACGGACGTTTAAAACGGACCACAAAATAACGGATACTGGGAGCTGCTCCATAGATTAACATAGGGCAGACTGCAATACGATATTTCATCGCATTGCAGTCGTCCGATTCTGTCGCCAGTGTGACGCCGGCCTTAGGCCTCATTCAGACGTCTGTGAATAGCGATTGTGTTTTAAACATGATTTTCATGGATAGAACACATACACATTAAAGTCTACAGAGCTGTTCACATGTCTCTTTTTGCAGACCTTGGGTCCACAGACATATCACAAAGAAATGTCAGTTTGATTGGAAATTCAGAAAGGAAGAGGACTAGACTCTAGTGCCACCTATTGAAGTAGCAATCCTGAAAGTCAAGATCGACCCTCTAACGAGCCTTGCCACATGACTTGGGATAAAAAGCCAAAACCTCAATTTGCAGACACTGTGTTTTGTGGTACTGCACCTTGTCAGTGCAAAGTGTGAGATATGGTTTGGCTAGGTGAGAGGCATCTGAGCGGATCCAAAAGGGTAACGTTTTTCCTTGCAGAGACTGACATGTCAAGCCTGACTTGACAAGCTTTCTGAAGTGATAATTTGCATATTTCCCAGAGATGCATTGCAAGGCTTAAAAGTCTCCTCACCTTGGCATGTCAGACTTGATAAATCAGTCTCCACAAGAAGAAACGTTACCACCTTGGATCCCGCTGACATGCTGGATATGAATGCTTCAAAAGGTAGGGCTAAGGCATCCATGCCAAACCCAATAACCAGTGTAGCCCAATACCCAATGCTGTGGTAGGAGCAAACATAGACATCTGAAGCACTGGTTTTATCTGTTCAATGCACGATTAAGCAATATCGCTGATCCTTGGTTAGGCGCATTTAGACGAAACAACAATCAGAAGTACTGTTTATTACCATGTGACTTGTTGTGGTAGGGTCCAGACAATATTGCCCCATGCAAAGTCCTCATTTTTCCGCAGCAAAATATATCCCAAAAATAAAAAATCCAGCACTTGTGAATTAAGTTACAAAGAATTTTAACCCCCATCTTTATAAAAACTACATATCTGCAATTATGACATGTGCCAAAAAGGAAACAAAAAAAAACATATTTCAGAGTTAGAGTAGCCCTTGGTCACAGCATATTTTTATGAAGATTAAATAAAATTACAATAAATTTTTGTTCCTAAGTTCTAGACTACTATTTGCTTTTGGTGCATTTAGAATAGCTAACCTGTGGAATTATTAGATCAATTCGGCTACATACACACATGGTCAAAATTGTTGATACCCCTCATTTAATGGTGTCTACAATCTTGGAATCAGTGAGTGGGCCTGTATAGAGGGCTACAGATACTCACTGTGCTGTTTTGTGACATGGTGTGTATCACACTCAACATGGACCAGAGGATGCGAAGGAAAGAGTTGTCTCAGGAGATTAGAAAGAAAATTATAGAGAAATATGTTAAAGGTAAAAGTTATAAGACCATCTCCAAGCAGCTTGATGTTTCTGCGACTACGGTTGCACATATTCAGAAATTTAAGCTCAATGGGACTGTAGCCAACCTCCTTAGACATGGCTGCAGGAGGAAAATTGATGACAAATCAAAGAGACGGATAATACGAATGGTAACAAAAGAGCCCAGAAAAATTTCTAAACAGATTAAAGGTGAACTTCAAGCTCAAGGAACATCAGTGTCAGATCGCACCATCCGTCATTGTATGAGCCAAAGTGGACTTCATGGGAGACGACCAAGAAGGACACCATTGTTGAAAAAAAATCATAAAAATGTCAGACTGGAATTTGCCAAACTACATGTTGACAAGCCACAAAACTTCTGGGAGAATGTCCTATGGACAGATGAGACAAAAATGGAACTTTTTGGCAAGGCACATCAGCTCAATGTTCACAGACGGAAAAATGAAGCATATCAAGAAAAGAACACTGTCCCTACTGTGAAAGATGGAGGAGACTCTTATTTTCTGGGGCTGCTTTGCTGCATCTGGCACATGGTGTCTAGAATCTGGACAGGTTACAATGAAATCTCAAGACTATGAAGGGATTCTAGAGACAAATATGCTGCCCAGTGTCAGAAAGCTTGGTCTCAGTCACAAGTCATGTGTCTTGCAATAGGATAATGACCCAAAACACAGCTAAAAACACCCAAGAATGGCTAAGAGGAAAACAATGGACTATTCTGAAGTAGCCTTCCATGAGGTGTGTCCACTAATTAGCATCACAGGTGTCTACTTTTGTCAGATTCGAGTTATTTCTGTCACCATTGTGGGTTTTTCTGTCATTAAACAAGGGGTACCAACAATTTTGACCATGTGTGTAAAAGCCAATTAATGGTGGCTTAATAGCCTGTTTAGACAGGCCAACTACACATCCATGACCACAAAGCGATAATTAACGTGCTTGTTCTGTGAACATTATTCTTGGCAGCACATGTCCTTTTTACATAGCACAATGTGCTGCCTAGAACAATAATTTTTAGTAGCTTGTTTATCTTTCCCTGAATTCCAGTATATATGCAGCCTTAGGAGCTAATTAGAATCATAGAATGGTAGAGTTGGAAGGGACCTCCTGGGCCATCTAGTCCAACCCCCTGCTCAAAGCAGGATTCTCTAAATCATCCCAGACAGATGTCTGTCCAGCCTCTGTTTGAAGACTTCCATTGAAGGAGAACTTACCACCTCTCGTGGCAGCCTGTTCCACTCCTTGATCACCCTAACTGTCAAGAAGTTTTTTCTAATATCTAATCTGTGTCTCCTCCCATTCAGTTTCATCCCATTGCTTCTAGTCTTTCCTTGTGCAAATGAGAATAAAGATGATCCTTCTACAATGTGACAGCCCTTGAGATATTTGTAGACAGCTATTAAGTCTCCTCTCAGTCTTCTTTTTTGCAAGCTAAACATTCCCAAATCCTGCAACCGTTCCTCATAGGACATGGTTTGCAGACCGGTCACCATTCTGGTGGCTCTCCTTTGAACTTGCTCCAGTTTGTTGATGTCTTTTTTAAAATGTGGTGCCCAAAACTGGACACAGTATTCCAGATGAGGTCTGACCAAAGAGGAGTAGAGGGCAATAATGACCTCACGTGATCTAGACTGTATGCTTCTGTTGATACATCCTAGAATTGTATTTGCCTTTTTTGCTGCTGCATCACACTGTTGACTCATGTTCAGTCTGTGATCAATTAGTATACCCAAGTCTTTTTCACATGTGCTGTTACTTAGCCCTATTCCTCCCATTTTGTATATGCTTTTTTCATTTTTATTGCCCAGATGTAGTACTTTGCATTTTTCCCTGTTAAAAACCATTCTGTTAGTTGCTGCCCACTGCTCCAGTTTATTTATATATTTTTGAATCCTCTCTCTCTCTTCTCTAGTATTAGCTACCCCTCCTAGCTTTGTGTCATCAGCAAATTTGATCAGTTTACCCTCAATTCCTTCATTTAAATCATTGATAAAGATGTTGAACAATAGAGGGCCCAAAACAGAGCTTGTGGTACCCACTTGAGACATTCTTCCAACTGGATGTGCAGCCATTTACGACCACTCTTTGAGTCCGATCACTAAGCCAGTTATGAATCCACCTAACAGTTGCCTTGTCCATTCCATACTTAGTCATTTTTTCAATAAGGATTGTGTGAGATACTTTGTCAAATGCTTTGCTGAAGTCAAGATATACTATATCTACAGCATTTCCCTGATCCACCCAGTCAGTGATTCTGTCATAGAAGGAAATTAAGTTAGTCTGACATGACTTATTAGTTACAAACCCATGCTGACTCTGTTTAATCACTTCATTCTTATGCAGGTACTTACATACATGTTCTTTAATAATTTGTTCAAAGATTTTTCCTGGTATAGAAGTCAGACTCACCGGCCTGTAGTTCCCTGGGTCCACCTTCTTCCCCTTTTTGAAGATAGGAACAACATTTGCTCTTCTCCAGTCTTCTGGGACTTCTCCTGTTCTCCAAGAATTTTCAAAGATTATGGACAGTGGTTCAAGAATTTCTTCCGGTATCTCCTTCAGTATTCTGGGGTGTAATTCATCTGGACCTGGAGACTTGAATTCATTTAGGTTAGCTAAGTGTTTCCTCACTGTTTTTCTGTTTATAGATATCCTGGATTCTTCTATTCCTTTAATAGGACAGTGAAGATCAGTTGATGTTACATTTCCTTTCTGAGAGAAAACAGATGCAAAATAGGAATTTAAAAGTTCAGCCTTCTCAACATCCTTTCTTACCATTTCATCATTTTCATCCTGTAAAAATCCTATAGCATCTTTGACTTTTTTTTTACTTTTGAAGTATCCCCAAATCCTTTTTTGTTGCTTTTGACATCTCTTGCAAGCCTTAATTCATTGTCATCTTTAGATAATCTGATTTGTGCCCTGCAGGTTCTGCAGATGGCATTATATTCTTCTTTAGATATGTCTCCCTCTTTCCATTTGATAAACATTTCTTTCTTCCTTTTTAGCATGTGTTTCAGTTCTGTGTTCATCCATCCTGGTTTCCTTAAATGCTTCCCATTCTTCCCTCTTTTTGGAATTGTTAACGACTGTGCTTTGAGAATCTCATTTTTCAAGATGTCCCATCCTTCCTGGACATTTTTGTCCTTAAGGATATCCTGCCATTGGATCCCTCCAATTCTCTTTCTGAGTCCCTTAAAATCTGCCTTTCTGAAATCTAACCTTGACGTCTGAGTCTTCACAGGTCTTCCTCCTCTTGTTATCCAAAATTCTAAAATAGCATGGTCACTACCTCCTAGGGTCCCAGCCACTCTTACCTCCTCAACCATTTCCTCCCTGTTTGTAAGGATTAGATCCAAGGTAGCAGATCCCCTTGTTTTCTCCTCTACCTTTTGAAAGATAAAGTTGTCAGCAAGAGAGGATAAGAATTTCCTTGACCTGTTAGTTTTGCCTGAGATTCCCAACAAATGTCTGGATAGTTGAAATCTCCCATGACCACTATGTCATATTTTTTGGAGAACTTTGCCATTTGATGCATAAAGAGTTCATCCATATCTTCAGCTTGCATTGGCGGCCTGTAGTAAATGCCTACAGTGGTGTCCTTTCCATTGTTCTGTCCTTGAATTCTTACCCAAACAGTTTCCACAGAACTCCCAGTCTCTGAAGCGTCAATCTCTGTGCAGATATATACGCTTTTCTAACATACAATGCGACACCTCCTCCTCGTTTATCAAGTCTTTTTCTTGCAAATAAGTTGTATCCTTCTAGCCTTTGTAAGACGGCGGTGTTCACACCGTGCAGTAACTGACGCAGTGACCCAAGCAAGTCCAAAGTAAACAGCTTTTATTCAGCAACTCACAGGTAAAACAGGAAAATTCCTCCGGTACGCAGCCTGGGTAACATCAGTCCATAAACACTGGTTGCCAGGGACAACGGCCGCGCCGGGCCGAACAGAGCCTGGCAGGTGCAGAGCCGTCCCAGGCGTGGGTTCAGCTACACACAGTCCTGTGGAGCTTTCCTGCTATGCTCCTTGCAGGGTCCCAACATAGAACAACACTACTCCTTAGTGCAGGAGTTTTAAAGACCTGTGGCAAAAGCCACTGGAAAACCCGGGTTGGAGGGAGGAGGCCGCCCCACTGCCTCCTGTGACCTCCTCCAAGAAATGAAGGCCCTGCCGGATTTTACTTAATCTGCCTTAGCCAGGTAGTCTGACTAGGTCATTGCTCACCTTCATTCCTGCATTGCAGCCGCAGCTGTGTGTGTGACTGCAATGCACTCCAATGGCTTTAATAGGTCTCTGTACACATTCTGGGGGAAATATAACGTCCCTCGTAAACTGTCCCGGTCACTGCCTCACATATCCCCCCCCCTCGTTCAAACTTGTGGGTTGAACATTTGCCACCATACAGGGTGCCCGGGACAGGGCATCCGTGTTTGCTTGCAACTTCCCAGGGCGATGTTCTACAGAGAAACTGAAATTTTGCAGTGACAGGAACCACCTGGTGACTCGCGCATTCCTCTCCTTTGCATTCCTCATCAATACCAAGGGTGAGTGGTCCGTCACCAAGCGGAACTGACGCCCGAGTAAATAATAACGTAGTGATTCCAAGGCCCACTTAATAGCCAAACACTCCTTCTCTACTACGCTATAGTTTTTCTCTGCCGGGACAAGTTTTCTACTCAAGTAGGTGACCGGGTGCTCTTCACCATTCACTTTTTGTGACAACACCGCCCCTAGACCTACCTCCGAGGCATCTGTCTGTACAATGAAGGTTTCATTGAAGTTGGGGCTGATGAGGACCGGCTGTCCACACAGGGCCAACTTCATGGACTGAAAGGCTTCTTCTGCCTGAGGGTTCCACCGAACCATTACCGTTTTCTTTCCTTTCAAGAGATCGGTTAGGGCCGCCGTCCGCCCGGCAAAATTAGGTATAAACCGGCGGTAATACCCAAGGATGCCAATGAACGCCCTCACCTGTTTTGTACTCGATGGTTTAGGCCAGTTTTTTATGGCCTCAATTTTACTGATTTGGGGCTTGATAGCTCCTCGGCCTATCACATACCCCAAATATCGAACTTCCTCCAGCCCTATCGCACATTTTTTTGGGTTTGCCGTTAACCCCGCGGCTCTGAGAGAATCCAGCACCGCTTGTACGTGTGTTAGGTGCGTTTGCCAGTCGGTGCTAAATATGATGATATCATCTAGATACGCGGACGCGTATTCCTGATGAGGCTTGAGCACTATGTCCATCAATCTCTGAAATGTATCTGGGGCCCCATGTAACCCAAAAGGTAAGACCACATAGTGAAATAGACCCTCTGAAGTTACGAAGGCGGTCTTTTCCTTCGCCGAATCTGTGAGAGGTACCTGCCAATAACCCTTGGTGAGATCGAGCGTGGTAAAGTACTGGGCCTGCCCCAGTCTATCAATCAGCTCGTCCACCCGGGGCATTGGATAAAGGTCGAACTTTGACACTTCATTCAATTTCCGGAAATCATTACAGAAGCGTAAGGATCCGTCTGGCTTTGGAATCAGTACAATGGGGCTAGCCCACTCACTCCGTGATTCCTCTATGACGCCTAACTGAAGCATTTGTTTTACCTCAGCCGAAATGGCTTGCCTCCGGGCTTCGGGCACCCGGTACGGTCTTATTCACACCCTTACCCCAGGTTCGGTGACAATGTCATGTTGGATCACCGTAGTCCTACCTGGTAGCTCTGAGAACACGTCGGTATTGTTTTGCACCAGGGAGCGAGCCTCCCGTCGCTGCTGTTTAGTGAGGGCATCACTTATCCTGACCTCCCCCTTGGATGCTTCCCTGGCTGAAGGTAGAGAACTCTCTGGTGATATGCCCGGGGTGATATCTGTAACTAAATACTCTCGATCTTTCCAAGGCTTTAGCAGGTTTACATGGTAAATCTGCTCAGGTTTCCTCCTTCCGGGCTGATACACCCAGTAATTTACCTCCCCACCTTTTCTCGAATCTCATATAGCCCTTGCCACTTGGCCATGAGCTTACTCTCGGCTGTGGGTACCAGTACTAATACCCGATCGCCCTTGTTAAAAGACCTGACTCTGGCTCTTTTATTATATGTGCGCCTCTGGGTTGCCTGGGCATCTAACAGATGTTCTTTCACGATGGGCATGACCGCCGCGATCCGGTCCTGCATACTAGCTACGTGTTCAATTATACTCTTATGTGGAGTCGGCTCTTGTTCCCATGTCTCTTTGGCTACGTCTAACAGACCCCTAGGGTGTCTGCCGTACAATAACTCAAAGGGAGAGAACCCTGTGGAAGCCTGGGGTACCTCACGGACAGCGAACATCAAATAGGGTAGCAACATGTCCCAATCCCTTCCATCCTTAGAAATCACCTTTTTTAACATGGACTTGAGGGTTCTATTGAACCGTTCTACTAACCCGTCGGTTTGAGGGTGGTACACCGAGGTGCGCAATTGTTTAATTTTTAGCAGTTTGCACAGTTCTCTTGTCACCTTGGACATAAAGGGGGTCCCTGATCCGTCAGGATCTCCTTAGGTAGTCCCAGGCGACAGAACATGGCAAACAGTTCTCGGGCAATAAGTTTTGCCGAGGTGTGGCGTAGTGGTATAGCCTCCGGGTACCGGGTGGCATAGTCGACGACCACCAGTATGTGTTGGTGGCCACGGGCGGATTTTACAATGGGCCCTACCAAATCCATTGCAATCCGTTCAAAAGGTACCTCTATTATTGGCAGGGGTACCAATGGACTACAGAAACTTGCAGTGGGTGAGGTCAACTGACATTCGGGGCAGGATTCGCAGTACCTTTTGACCTCCGCGTAAACTCCTGGCCAAAAGAACCGCTGCAAGATACGTTCTAGAGTTTTTTTTTCCCCTAAGTGGCCCCCCAGCAAGTGTGAGTGTGCCAAATCTAGAATCACCCTACGATACGACTGAGGTGCTACCAACTGTTCCACAACCTCGTCCCTGATTTTATCTATCCTATAAAGCAACTCACCACTGACTACCATGCGTGGAAATACCGTATCTGCATTGGGCTGTTGGGCTACGCCGTTTACCTCTAGCACCCTTTCCCGTACCTGAGTCAGGGTGGGATCTTGTAGCTGAGCTGTCCCAAACGTGGCCCTGGACACTTCCAGCTCGGGAATCGATGCGGTCTCCTCCACCTCTCCTGCCAGCACCTCTAGGGGAAACCTATCGGGGTCACACTCTATCCCTATATGGGACACCCCTACGGCAGGTTCGTCGGGTACAGCATCTGTAATACATTTTACCAGGGGAGAATGTATTTTGTTTTTCCACAGAGTCCAGAACAGGGGCAAGTCTCTTCCCAACACAGACCCATAGGGAAGATTTTTTACCACTCCCACCACATGTTTTATGTCTCCACATGGCGTGGACAAAACTACCTCCGTAGTTGGATACTCTCGGAGGTCCCCATGGATACATACAACCCCGACCTGCCGTCCGCTGGGGTTGTCTCCTGCCACCAGTGACCCATGTACCAGAGTCACGAGGCTCCCTGAGTCCAGGAGAGCCTCCGTAGGGTACCCATTAACCAGTACCTAGCATAGTTGGAGTTCACTGTCCTGGGGGTCGAGGGTTGCTGTGCAGACGGTCTGGGCATACATTGAGACCCGGCGGCTATATCCGCAGTCCATGGGTTCTGTAGTCAGGGGACAATTAGCCATCACATGTCCCGGTCCCTGACACCGCCAGCACCTAAGGGTGGAGGTACTGTTAGGTCTTATGACAGTTTGGGAGGGAACCGGTCTCCTGCCACTCTCACCCCGGGGTTCCCCTTCAGCACGGGTACGGTGCTGACTGTCCCCAGCAGAGGGACCCGACCCCTTTCCCGATTCCTGGGTTGGCAGGGATCGGCGTGACAGCCGAGAGGGGGCGGAGTCTCGAATAAAGTCTTGAGTGGCCGAGTAGCGCTCGATCAAACTGACTACCTGGTCGAGTGTGCCGGGGTCGCCTTGCCCCACCCAACGTTGGATAGCAGCCGGCAGAGTCCTTACCAGCCGGTCAACCACCACCCTCTCCACCATCTGGGCTGGAGACAAAGTCTCTGGCTAGAGCCACTTCTTTACCAGCTGCAGGAGGTCATAAGCCTGAGACCGCGCGGGTCGTGTCTCCACATAGGCCCATGAAAATACACGCTGAGCCCTCACGTATGTATTAACCCCCAGTCGGGCAAGGATCTCACCTTTTAGCCTCTGGTAGTCCTGGGCGTCCTCCCGACTGAGATCGAAGTAGGCCTTTTGTGCATCGCTGACCAGAAACGGAGCTACTACTTCTGCCACTGGTCGGCGGGTAGGTTTTCCCGCTCCGCTGTGCGCTCATAAACTGTCATGAAAGCTTCCATGTCGTCCTCCGGTCCCATCTTCCTCAACGCTGAGCGAACCCTGTCTCGGGCCTCGCGACGTTCAGGGGCTGGTGCCGTCGAGGTCTCCCGCAGTGCAGAAATCTGTTGCAGCAACAGTTCGTTTGTTTTTTGCTGCTGCTGGTACAATAGCTGCTGTTGCTCATTGTGCCGTTGCTCCCGCTCCTGCTGTTGTCGCTGAGACTGCAGCTGCTGCTGTTGTGTAATTACCAGCTGCTTTACCAGCTCCTCCATTTTGTCCACGGGGTGAGGCTGAAAAGTGGCCGGCCGGATTGTGGTCATGAAGCTGCCGATGGGGGTATACCTCAGTCACAATGCCCGCATTCTCCAACCAATTGTAAGACGGCGGTGTTCACACCGTGCAGTAACTGAGGCAGTGACCCAAGCAAGTCCAAAGTAAACAGCTTTTATTCAGCAACTCACGGGTAAAACAGGAAAAGTCCTCCGGTACGTAGCCGGGGTAACATCAGTCCATAAACACTGGTTGCCGGGGACAACGGCCGCGCCGGGCCGAACAGAGCCTGGCAGGTGCAGAGCCGTCCCAGGCGTGGGTTCAGCTACACACAGTCCTGTGGAGCTTTCCTGCTATGCTCCTTGCAGGGTCCCAACATAGAACAACACTACTCCTTAGTGCAGGAGTTTTAAAGACCTGTGGCAAAAGCCACTGGAAAACCCGGGTTGGAGGGAGGAGGCCGCCCCACTGCCTCCTGTGACCTCCTCCAAGAAATGAAGGCCCTGACGGATTTTACTTAATCTGCCTTAGCCAGGTAGTCTGACTAGGTCATTGCTCACCTTCATTCCTGCATTGCAGCCGCAGCTGTGTGTGTGACTGCAATGCACTCCAATGGCTTTAATAGGTCTCTGTACACATTCTGGGGGAAATATAACGTCCCTTGTAAACGATCCCGGTCACTGCCTCACACCTTGTATTCCAATCATGTGTATCGTCCCACCAAGTTTCAGTGATTCCAATGACATCATACTTCTCCTGCGTTAGTAGTTCCAATTCTCCTTGTTTGTTGCCCATGCTTTGTGCATTTGTATAAAAACATTTTAGTTTGTGATTGGTTTCTCTTCCTCCAATATTTTTATTATTTAGATTGTTTTGTCTTCGTTCTTCCTTTCCACTTCTAATAGCAGAGTTCTCAATAGCATTTGTCAGGTATATGGCTTTTTCTGGCGTTTTGCTTCCCTTCCCACATTGTTCTAGTTTAAAGCTCTCCTGATGAGTGTAGCAAGGCGACTTCCAAATACATGTTTTCCAGTCTTCGTAAGGTGCACCCCATCTCTAGCAAGTAGTCCATCGTATAGGTAATTCACTCCGTGATCCAGAAATCCAAATCCTTGCTGACGGCACCATCGACGTAGCCAGTTGTTCACCTGCAGAATCTTATTCCACCTCCTTGTTCCATGGCCATCCACTGGAAGGATGGAAGAGAAGACCACCTGCGCTCCCAGTTCTTTCACTTTCTTGCCTAAGTTTTCAAAGTCACTGCAGATGGTTTCCAGGTCACTTCTTGTGGTGTCATTTGTCCCCACATGTATTAGCAGGAATGGGTAGTCATCTTTAGGTCTGAAGAGTCCTGATATCCTGTCAGACACATCTTTAATTTTTGCACCTGGAAGACAGCACATTTCTCTTGAGGTTATATCCGGTCTGCAGATAGCGGCCTCTGTTCCTCTCAACAGGGAATCCCCCATGACAACAACTCTCCGTTTCTTCATCACAACAGTTTTCTTTCTCCATTCGGGAGGACTCTGAGGGCTTACAAGGTTGCTCTTTGTGGGCAAAGTCTTATCCTGAGGTATTTCTTCAACATTCTCCTGTGTGAGAGCCTGGTACTGGTTCTTGAGCAGTATGGGTGCTGACTGCTTCACGATCTTCCTGCTTCTCTGGGTCACATGCTTCCATTCCTCTGTTTCTTCAGGTGCAGGTCGAATTTCTTCTCTTTCTGCACCATGTAGAGATAATTCTGCTTTGTCTAAGAACTCTTCATCTTCCTTAATGATCTTCAATGTAGCTAACCTCTCTTCTAGATTTCACAACTTTTCCTCCAACATGGACACAAGCTTGCATTTGTGGCATGTGAAATTTGGCTTTTCCACTGGTAAATCTGTGAACATGTAGCAAGAAATGCAACTCACCACATGGCTCCTAGCCTCTTCCATGCTCTTATTGTTAAAGAGATATCACAGCGGTGAAAAAAGTGCCAAAATTCAGGCGCGCGGTTTACCGATGTCCTCCTTTCAGCTGCAACAGCCTTTAAAACCCAGTGTTCTTGGAGCTCGCGGAGACTCTTCACTTATCCCAGAATGAACTGGGAATATGCAAATGATCTCCTCAGGACTCCTCCCCTGGTTTACCGATGTCCTTTCATCCAAGCGTATTCGCTAGCAAACTGGCACATAAAACACTTTGAAAAGTGTGAAAGAACCTGGTGCGGCTACACCCGCCACTCATTGACAGCAAAAGTTCTGTCATTTCTTGAGCAAAAATGTTACTCCAGTCCCTGACGCACAGAGGCACATGCCACTGATAAGATGCTTCAAATATATTAAGTGGCAGGTATGTTATTCGCCAAAAATTGGATTGGATATACCCAGCAGGAAATGCAGCGCCATTCAAGGAAATTGGCTTCAGAGGTAACTGCAAATAAAAGTAATTTCCTTCTTTTTGGCTAGAGAGAGGTTAATACAGTGGAATGTAAAAGTTTGGGCACCCCTGGTCAAAATTACTGTTTTTGGGAACAGTTAAGCAAGTTCAAGATGAAATGAACTCTAAAAGGCGTAAAGTTTAAGATGACACTTTTGCTTTGTATTTTAGGCAAAAAATAGGAATTTTTTACAATTTTAAAACTACAAAAAGGAAAATGGGCCAATGCAAATGTTTGGGCACCCTTGGAGATTTGTGTGCTTAGATAACGTTGACCAAGGTTTCAGACCTTAATTAACCTGTAAGGGTTATGTCTTGTTCACTATCGGCCAGGTGATGCAAATTTCCCAGCATTATAAAAATACCCACCTCCTCTAACCTTGTGCCAAAAAACAGCAGCCATGGGCTCTTCTAAGCAACTGTCTAGCACTCTGACAATGAAAATGGTGGAAGCCCACAAAGCAGGAGAAGGCTATAAAAAGATAGCAAAGCGTTTTCAAGTTGCCTTTTCCTCAGTTCGAAAGGTCTGGAAGACCATGCAAAATTTCAGTGAGAGCTGCTCATAGGATTGCTAGAGGCGCCAATCAGAACCCTTTCTTGACTGCAAAAGACCTTCAGAAAGATTTAGGAGACTCTGGAGTTGTGGTAGATTGTTCTGTTCATAGACACATGTACAAATATGGCCTTCATGGAAGAGTGTTAAGAAGAAAACCTCTCCTGCGTCCGCACAATAAAATTCAGAAGTATGCAAAAGAACATCTAAACAAGCCTGATGCATTTTGGAAAAAAGTCCTGTGGACCAATGAGGTTAAAATAGAACTCGTTGGCCACAATTATCAAAGGTATGTTTGGAGAAAAAAGGGCAGAGAATTTGAGGAAAAGAACATGTCGCCAATCATTATGCATGTGGTGGATCAATTATGCTTTGGGGTTGTGTTGCAGCCAATGGCATGGGGAAAATTTCACGGGTAGAGGGAAGAATGGATTCAATAAAATTTCAACAAATTCTTGATGCAAACATAACACCATCTGTATAAACTCTGAAGTTGAAAAGAGGATGGCTTCGACAAATCGATAATGATCCTAAACACAACTCAAAATCCACAATAGACTACCTCAAAAGTGCAAGCTGAAGGTTTTACAATGGCCCTCACAGTCCCCTGATCTGAACATCATTGAAAGTCTATGGCTAGACCTCAAAACAGCAGTGCATGCAAGACGACCCAGGAATCTCTCAGAACTGAAAGTTTGAAAGGAGGAATGGATGAAACTCCCTCAAACAAGAATTAAAAGACTCTTGTCTGGCTACAAAATGTGTTTACAAGCTGTGATACTTGCAATAGGGGTGCTACAGGGTACTAACCATGCTGGGTGACCAAACCTTTGCATTGGTCCATTTTTATTTTTCTAATTTTTAAAATATAAAAAAATGACAATTTTTTTCCTAAAATACTAAGGAAATGTGTCTTTAACTTTAGGTCTTTTAGAGTTCATTTCATCTTCAACTTTCTTAACTATTTACAATAAACGTAATTTTGACCAGGGGTGCTCAAACATTTACATGCCACTGTAAAATTCTTTTCAGCTTTACAATCAATGAAAGCTTGTGCCATGAACACAAAGGAACTGTAGGAACTAGACGTAGGAATGACCTATATGGAGGATAAAGTTAACCTCAAGTGGATCCCTCATCCTTCACCTAAGGACTGAAGTTTCCATAGTTTGCCTTGAGTTTGGAACAGTTTATGTGAGAATGATCCCATTCACCACAATATATGCAGAGTCCTTCAGTAAGACAACGTGATTTTCGGCAAACGACAAAAGCTTCCGGGCAATTCACATAGGTTCCAGACCAGTTTGAGAGGAGATTTTGGTGGAGAGAAAAATTAAATCATCAAAAGAAAGCAGAATAGATTTATAAAAGGTGAAATCCCTACCAGCAAATTAGTGCTTGATCTGAATGGATAGTCAGGCATAAAAGATAGCCAGGAGAGCGTTATTGTTCCAGGCCAAATCAGCTGACAAGGTACAAAACTAAGATACAAAATGTTCTAGAGTTAAGGTACTGCCACACTAAACAATCCCGCTAGCGATCACGATAACGACGCATACTAATGCGATCGCTAGCGGGATTGTTTCTATATCGCTAAATGCGGCCACATTTAGCGATATAGTTAACGACGCTATCGCCGTTAGCGATCTTCTTAACGACTTTAGCGGTACAAAAGTACCGCTAAATCGCTAAGAAAAGGTGCCACACTAGCGATATATACTTACCCAGCGGGAGCGCCGACGAGAAAATAGGGTCCGGAACGATTCCAGCGACGAGCGAGATCACAGCAGGAAGCTCGTCGCTGGCAGCTGCCGCACTGAACAACATCGCTAACGGGATCGCTAAATAGTGACGTTTTTTAGCGATCCCGTTAGCGATATTGTTCAGTGTGGCATACCCTTTAGTCCCTTTTCTAAGTCACAGTTTGGAATCAATAACTTAGTTAACACTGCCAGGTTTATCAATCACTTTACAAAAGGCAAACAGAAAGGATGGTAGAGGATGAATCGTAGGATTGTCCCGTTCCAATAATAGTGCAGCCAAAGTATCTCTAGGTAACAAAGAAAAAATATATGCCAGTTTTGACCAGTCAGAAAAAAATTGTTCAAGATAATGTTCAAATTCTACAGAAGCGATGCATTACTACAAGATGTCCAGATGTTAACTAGTGACACCTCCACACCTTGCATTATGTACCTCCACAACCTTCTGAATGGATATCTTACTCTCCACAACGGCAATACTGTAGAAGGCAATCAGCCGCACTCGCAGAAATCACCAGTGTCCAATATTATAATAGACGATGATGGATAAAGTGGTAAGTTAGCTCACAACAATCCTTAGGAAAATTTGTTAAATCCAGAGAACAGATCCATCAACCATAGCAGGAGGATCCAGCCCAGTCGGCAACCAATCTCCAAAACTCCATCCATCCATCCCAGCTTGAATCCTCTCCCATCAAAGTCACTCCAACTGCCTGATTCAACCCATGTGCCTTTTTTTCTCCCCCTTAAATATTTTCCTTTAGCTCACAGAATGAAGCATATTACATCACCTGGGGCTTCATGTGAAACCCTTGTGGTGACGACTCCCCTGGGCCTACAATCCCCATCTACACAATGGGCCTAGGCTGGAAGAACAATGGATTGAGACCTTGAGATACAGAGGGGCTTGATAGGATGATTGCTTTACATTTACCTTTAGCAATCTACGATCTTGCCTGTTTGTCTTCTTCTGCTTACTGTCACTGAATGTAAACTGTTATGATTCGGTAACCGAGGAGGATAATAGGAAAAATAGGCTAGGCAACCAGACACCCAGAGAGGTTAGTAACTTAGCGGATTGCAGACCCCTAAACTGACAACACAACTAGAATTAGCCGTGGGAAGTACCTACGATGCCCTAGACGCCTCGACACAGCCAAAGAGTTAACTAAGCCTGAAGAGAGAAAGGGGAAAGCTAACTGCCCCAGAGTAGAGCCCCAAAGGAATAGATAGCCCCCAAACATATATTGCCAGTGAGACAGATGAAGCACAGACAGAAATAAAGTAAGGAAATGCTGGAGCCCAAAACTGTCTAGATAGAACGGGACAGAAAAGGAGGCTGTCTGCAATCCAGCAAAAACCCTAAGAAAAATTCCAAGACGTCTGATATGCAAAAATACTGAGGCCACACGACCTCTCCTCTGCTAAATCAGAACTCCAGTGTGAACTGGACGCAAAACAACAGATACTGAAATAACAGGGAACTAGAAATACAGAAAAGACTAACATAAGCTGTGGCAATGAAAACAGAGTCCAGCACAGATCCCCACAGGGAACCCGCCTGAACTAACTCCAGCAAGGCAGAAAACTGAGAAAATCAAAAGGTAAACAAATGCCACAGATTTGAACAGCAAAATAACTTATCTGAAAGATGCAGGACACAGCAGGGAGCAAGCAGACTTCCAAAAGGCTCAGGAAGAAAACAAAATCACCAGCGACAACTATGGGAAGGCTGCTCACTTAAATCTCCCCAGCAGTGGCGTAACTAGAAATGGCGGGGCCCCACAGCAAAATTTTGAACGGGGCCCCCTCTCCCAAACGGGCGGCGGGGGGGGGGCGGGGTTCTGATAGTGGGCGGAGCCAATAGCAGTGGGCGGAGCAAATCACAGCAATTCTCTAGGCCCAAAAAATACTCTTCAGTCTCATAACGGCCAGCTTTTTGCCCAAATCAGAGCTGTATTTAAAGCAGACATTATGGAAACACAATATAATATAATGGACTGGTAGCAATGCAGCCCCCTTATGCTACCATTACTAGTAACCATGTCCCGCATAACTATTAATGCAGGCACATTATGCCCCCATAACTAGTAATAAGCCCTCTTATTCTCCCATCAGTAGTAATGTGCCCCTCAAGTAGTAATGCAGCCAATAATGCAGAGTTATCACTCACACAGTATGTGCCCCCGTTAATCTTCGGTGGTATCTTCAGCTCCACAGTGGAGCACACTCACCACCAGTGTTCACCCTTCTGGGCACCGCCGATGAGTGACGTCAGCAGCGTGATCACATGACATGATCACGCTGCAGACGTCGCTCTGACCCGGCGGTCAGAGCTCCAATTGTACTGGCGTCTGTATAGACACCAGTGCAATTGATTCCTGGGAGACGGCACGCAGCAGCTTCTCTGCGCCGGCTGTCAGCATGACAGCCAGCACAGGGAACCGCCGACTCTCAGGCCATGGGCGGCGGAACACAGCCGCAGGGGAACAGCTGCAGCAAGGATGGGCCCCCTGCTAGCCCGGGCCCTATGGCAGCTGCTTCCCCTGCTTCCACGATAGTTCCGCCCCTGCTCCCCAGTCAGTAACACCTGATCTCAAATCATCCTCCTCAGGTGATAAGACTTCTGTCAGCCAGGCCAGCTCCCTTACCAGCAGCAACCACCAGAGGGAGCCCAAACTCAGAAGCCAGATTAAAAGTGTTCACAACAGTAAACATTGATTCCTGAGGATGAACTGACGAGCAAAAAAATATCTAATAAAACACAACAATATTGACCAGGGTGGATTTAATTTAAATCAAACTGATTTAAATCACGATTTAAATCACGATTTAAATCACTAGTCAGTAAGGCTTGATTTAAATCAGTGATTTAAATCAAAGTTTCTACCTAAACTAGTTCTTGCTACTTTAACATGCAAGTAGATGAAGATTTTTAGAATCACTTTTTATATTACTTTTTTCTCCCCAGTTTAATGGGTTAATCATTCATATTTGGACACCACTGTTCTGTTGTACTTAGGAAGGAGAAAAATAATCCTGACCTTAATAACAATTTAAATAGATTTATTCAACTGAAACAATAACAACATTACAGCATAAGTTATTTGCTTAAACAAACATCCATGTTTGTTAACTAATTTGGCTAAACAAAATATATATATATTTTAAGAAACAGACTGTCAGCCCAGCCGACACATGAAAAACTTAAATACTACTGTCCCTGCTGTCCTCTGTAGCTCACTCGTCGTCATCTTCATCATCATCTTCTTCTTTGTTCCTATTCATAATCTGGAAAAGAAAAACAAGCTTTCCTGCTTTATTGGGTCCCAACCGATTTCTCAATTTAGAATGAATGAGTCCAAAGGAAGAGAATATTCTTTCAACGCCTGCAGAAGAAGCTACTGCTGTTAAAAGTGAAATCATTACTTGAACAGTCTCTAAATCCAAGCGCTTAAGTGACTTCCACCAGTTTACTGGTGTGACCTTCCTTAAAATATCTTCAGCAAACATATATTTCTTAAATGGTTCCCCCTTAGCTCTGAAGTTTATTATAGTTGGCATTAAAGATGGATGATTGCTGGATACCCATGTCATAGCTAACTCCTCTTCCTCAGCACTTAGGTTTTGACCCTGATATTGGATATTGACAATATTTGCCAAAAAATCAGCTGGAGTCAGTGCTTGTCCCATTCGTTTGTTTACTGCTTGTAATTTAATTCTGTCCATGTGTAGTTCTGTTTTTAAGTGTTCACTCAGTTCCTTCCAAATTTCAACAGCATCCGCAATAAAACAGCTATTTTTCTGTATTTTGTTTAAAGCTTGAGAGATGGGTTTCAGGAAGCTCAGCATATGTTCAACATTTCTCTTAAGCCCAATGTTGAGGATTTTGGCCGTGACAGTGCCATCTATTTTATCTCAATTTTCTTCACAAAGTGTCATCAGAATAGGCCAGTTTTTGATATACTGCTCAAAACAGTCCACCACAGAGTTCCATCTAACATCTTGTGGGAGCGTTAGCTTGGTTCCACCCATCCTTTTCAGAGCTGCTGCAGCAAAATGATTATTACGGAAGTATTTAGCAATTTCAACAACATTAGCCTTTATTTCTGGAACACTTTCACTTAAGTCTTTGGCTAAGAGGTGCAGCAAATGAGCACTGCAACCAAATGTTATTAGCTTTGTATTCCCTCCCTGCTCTTCTAAATTTCTTCTCATCTTGGATAGTTTGCAGCATTGTCAGTGACCAAACTGCGTACTAGACATTTGAATTTTTGTTCACATGTTGTTATAGCTTTTACTGCCACTTCTTGTAAGTATTCTGCTGTGTGTGCATTTCCTGACATATCAGTTGTTTGTGCAAGGAAGACTTTACCTTCTTCTGTTGTTATACAAGCACATACAATAGGATCATTGTGGACATTACTCCACCCATCAATACTTAGGTTAACAATTTTACCCTCCAGAGCTGTTGCACATTGCTCCATTTCTCTGTTATACACTTGATCCAGCAGTTTCCCTGCAACATCAGCTCTGCTGGGTGGACTGTATCCTGGTCTCAGTGACTGAACCATATTAATGAAATGTGGGTTCTCAGTCAGACGGAAAGAAGAGTTTGTTGCATAAATAAACTGGGCAATTTTTTCATCAATCAACTCTTTTTCTAATCTGCTAGTTCTTATCACAAACTTATCTATGGTGGTTCCAGGAGGTAAAGGTTTTTTCTTCCTTTTGGGTGATGGTGATATGTGGCTGTGGGTGTCTGATGATGATGCTGCTGCTAATGAAGCACTATCCTGGATGGATAACTCTGAAACTGTAGAACAGGATGATGGTGATCTTGGAGGTGGATAGTTTCCAGAATCCATGAATTCCCTAAACAAAAAAAGTCAATGCTGTTATTTTATTGTTTATACAATTTCTGCTTATTGTACACAACACAGCACTGCCCAAAAGGAATATTTGTTTTTCTTCATAACTGTACCAAATGACAGTAACATGCAGTAATAATAAGAAATATAATTTTTCTCACACATGACAGTTCAGTCTTTAGAAATAGGATTCAATAAAAATGTTTACCAACCTGAAGATCCTGCCTGTTCAGAAGTGTTTCTTTGGTCATCTTCATCATCGCACTTCTCATGATGTTGCCTCATTCGCGCCACCAGGCCTTGCATCTCTTTGTTGCATCGTTTGCATTTTGCACGCATGCCTGCCTTACCGATAGGCGAAGGAGCTTCATTAAAATATTCCCAAAATGGGTCTCTTTTACGGCCTGCTGCCATTATAAGGAAAGCATGTAATAAACCTCAGATCGTACACACAAACAGATCCAGACTTGTCTGTCTGTGGCTATGCTGCAGTATTGTGCTCAAAGTTTCACTTTCATTTTCTTGTCTGCTTGCCCTTCCTCCTCCTCACACTTAGATTCACATTCTTCTTGTGTTGTGCAGATCTATTCCACTCCAAACAATCAGAAACATATTGTCTAACTTCTTGGACTTGGCACTGAAGGGGTTGATTCTGTATTCATATAGGTTTGTAGAACAATAGGATTAAGGTCTTTTTCTCAACTCTGTTCATGTTGTAACATTTTTGCCGTGAAGAAGAGGCTGGGACCTCTGCGGAGTCAAATTCAGTTTTGAGAACTGCGTAAGTAAAGCGAGCGTCTGTGATAATATAGGAGAGAATCTGCCCACTAATCCTACAGAAACCTCTGGAAGAGCATGGCATTGTGAATGTTACACATATACAGCCTTTATTCTACTGAGTTAAACAACTCAGCTTTATCTCATGATGGAAGAACCTTTGGATGGTAAAATATTTTCCTCAAAAAGCAGTTTATTGAAAAAAAATCCGATTTAAATAAAAAAAAATCCGATTTAAATCAAAAAAATCTGATTTTTTTGATTTTTTTAAAAAAATCATTGATTTTTATCCACCCTGATATTGACGCAACCGGTGCTCCGTGCTGGAAAAAGTCTGTATCCCTTAGAGCTGTGGCCCCCGCTCTACGTCTATTCCTTCTATAGTCTTTAGTAAGTTACTTTGAAGTTATGTGTTTACGTTAAAGTGCTTGAAAGGATATTGGATACAGTTCTAAAAGACTTCAATGAATTTTCAGAGCAATTTGTATCCACATTAAAATGATCTGCTGCAAAGAAAATTTTGAGGAATCACAGGAGCTGGCAAATTTCAAAAGATTCACTCACCTCTAATCATTCAGGTTATCCTGTGATCTCACAGAATATGCTGCACTGTTTTATGAAGAACTCTGCTTTTACGATTCGATGTACCATTTGATGTGAATCTTCTTGAACATGTGTCTTAGAAACTGTTTTTTCTTACAAGTCTATTACTTTGTAGACATGATTTTAACAAAGTCACTAATGGCTCTCCTGACTGTGCTAATGATGCAGCCTCTACGCCTCTCAACTCCTTACAATACATCTAACAGATCTCGAGATGAAGTTTTCTCATAATCATAAATACTGTTTCACAGTGTATAGTTCATTTTCTAGCATAGAAAATTTACTACCATCAGTCTGATACACTTTGTACACTTCTAGAGGGATCTCAGATCATTAAGCTTTAAAAGAGAACTTATCGTCAGAAAAAAATATATTGTTTACATAAGGTTTGGAGTTAAAAGTATTTTTTATACAAATAATCTATATTGAACATAAAAAAATTAGGACTTTTGCAATTTAAACACTGGCTACTGGGGGGGCTATTTCAGATTAACCACCTGTTTCAGGAAGCAACACATGTACATTAGCTGCACATGTACCCTATTTTTTTTTTTATTGAAGCATCGAATGACTGTGTGCAACAGTCATTGTGACGGGAGACTGAGCTTCTTTTTCTAAATTCATAGAACCCGATTCATCATTTGCAACTTTTTTTTACGTTACTTTGTTTTATAAAGTATTTACTGAACCATTGTACTGTAGAAAAGTGAATAAAATGAAGACATAAGACCCAAGACAAAATAATCAACAAGTTAGATAGTGACAATAGGTAAAAAAAAAAAAAATACAATATATTATATATACACACACACACACGTCATAAGAGCACCATAATAGTATGACAGGAAGAATATAAGTGCATGGTCCTGCAATGCCATGCCACTCTATGCTGATATATGAGCTTTTAACTTTGTATGATAGTGTGAGACCAACCACTCTGCAACGCAAAAAACGCATACTTCATGAGTACATTCTAAATCCCACTCTTTTTCTTGATGACATTTCTTTTGCAACAAACCTTTAACCTATTTTCGACTTCTTAGTGCAAAAAGGCACACAAGTTGTACAAAAATATCAGTCCCAAGTGTGACTGGAGTACATTTGCAGAAAGGGATTGCATCTTTTTAAAAAGTTGCAATTAAGAAATCATCTAGAAACTCCAAACCTGCCACACATTTGCGATCATTTTAAAAAAAAGGTGCAGAATAAAAGAAGAATGAGGAAATTAAAAACAGTTGAAACCACCACACAAACACACACAAAAAGCAAACCTAGACAAATAAGGCATAAATGCAATAACAAAATCAGGCTCTTTGTGTCCAGACCAAACTGCCTTAAAGGGAATCTGTCACCCCATTTTTGCCCTATAAGATAGGGCCACCACCATAAGGGACTTATCTACAGCATTCTGTAATGCTGTAGATAAGCCCCCGATGTCACCTGAAAGTGAAGAAAAACGAGTTATCGGGTCCGATGGGCGTCGCGGTCCGGGGCCTCCCATCTAGTAGCGAAGCCGGCCTCTTCTTTCCATCCCGTCGCGGCTCCTGCGCAGGCATACTGCTCTGCCCTAGTGAGGGCAGAGCAGAATACTGCAGTGCGCAGGCGCCGGGAAAGGTCAGAGAGGTCCGGCGCCTGCGCACTGTAGTACTCTGCCCTCACCAGGGCAGAGCAGTGCGCCTGAGCAGGATACGCGCCGGGACGGAAAGAAAAGGCCGGCTTCGCTACAAGATGGGAGGCGCCAAACCGGACCGACTCCCTCCGGACCCGACCGGACGGCGGACCGCCCCTGGTTGAGTATAATATAACTCACTTTTCTTCTCTTTCAGGTGACATCGGGGACTTATCTACAGCATTCCAGAATGCTGTAGATAAGCCCCTGATGGCGGTGGCCTCATCTCATAGGGCAAAAATGGGGTGACAGATTCCCTTTAATGTCAGGTAAACAATGTAATTTTGACAATGATTGGATCCAAACATACAGTGGGTTTGGAAAGTATTCAGACCCTTTTAAAAAATTTCACTCTTTGTTTCATTGCAGGCATTTGGTAAATTCAAAAAAGTTCATTTTTATCTCATTAATGTACACTCTGCACCCCAGCTTGACTGAAAAAAAAACAGAAATGTAGAAATTTTTGCAAATTTATTAAAAAAGAAAAACTGAAATATGACATGGTCATAAGTATTCAGACCCTTTGCTCAGACACTCATATTTAAGTCACATGCCCATTTCCTTGTGATCCTCCTTGAGATGGTTCTACTTCATTGGAGTCCAGCTGTGTTTAATTAAACTGATAGGACTTGATTTGTAAAGGCACACACCTGTCTATATAAGACCTCACAGTGCATGTCAGACCAAATGAGAATCATGAGGTCAAAGGAACTGGCCAAGGAGCTAAGGCTATGGTTCCACGGTCCGGAACCATAGCGCTTTGGACGGAGCGGAAATTCCGCTCCGTCTAAGCCCCGCCCCTTTCTGACGCGCGATCTTTCCGGAGGTGTTCAGGACACCTCCGGAACACCTCCGGAAAGAGCGCAGGGCTACATAGCCCTGTGTTAATTCTGTTGCGGCGACGCACCGTCGCCGCAATACGCGAGGACATGCTGCGGTCTAAAAAGACGCGCCGCATGTCCGTTTACGCAGGTTTGCCACCTGCGTATTGTTACGCATAGTGGAGACGGGATTTCTTGAAATCCCCTCCACTATGCTGTAACATCTGGACGCTGCGTGTTTGGCGCTGCGCCAGCGCACAGCGCCAAACACGCAGCGTTTCCTGACCGTGGAAACTCACCCTAAGAGACAGAATTGTGGCAAGGCACAGGTCTGGCCAAGGTTACAAAAGAATTTCTGCAGTACTCAAGGTTGCTAAGAGCACAGTGGGCATAATCCTTAAATGGAAAAAGTCTGGGACCACCAAAAGTCTTGCTAAGCCTGGCCGTCCAGCCAAACTGAGCAATCGTGGGAGAAGAGCCTTGGTGAAGGAGGTAAAGAAGAACCCAAGATCACTGAGGCTGAGTTCCACAGATGCAGTAGGGAGATGGGAGAAAGTTCCACAAAGTCAACTATCACTGCAGCCCTCCACCAGTCGGGCCTTTATGGCAGAGTGGCCCAACAGAAGCCTCTCCTCAGTGCCAGACATATGAAAACCCGCATAGAGTTTGCTAAAAAAAAACACATGAAGAACTCCCAGACTATGAGAAATAAGATTCTCTGGTCTGATGAGACAACGATAGAACTATTTGGTGATAATTCTAAGCGGTATGTGAGGAGAAAACCAGGCACTGCTCATCATCTGCCCAATACAATCCCAGCAGTGAAACATGGTGGTGGCAGCAGCATCATGCTATGGGGGTGTTTTTCAGCTGCAGGGACAGGACGACTGGTTGCAATTGCAGGAAACATGAATGCGGCCAAGTACAGAGATATCCTGGATGAAAACCTCTTCCAGAGTGCTCTGGACCTCAGACTTGGCCGAAGGTTCACCTTCCAACAAGACAATGACCTAAGCACACAGCTAAAATAACAAAGGAGTGGCTTCAGAACAACTACACTCCCTGACAGAAGTTATGTCGCTTATCTATGTTATGTAAATAAAAGCTTATAACCTGACGTTAAATTCATCCATTGGTTGTATAAATTATTCTTTTGAAAACTGAAACCCTCCGAAATGTGGTTTAGGTTAAGAAAATAAATTGGCATCAATGCAGAAAATTGATCATTTAATGGACACAGAATGGTCAGATTTTGGCAAGACAAAAGTTTTGTTGCCAACAGAAAGTAATGTGATATTCAAACAAATAATTAACTTAAAATACAAATATATGTTGCATAACATTGGTGAATGAAGTTGTGGTGCTATTAGAGTCATATTTAATATTTTGTGGGACTTCCATGAGCTTGAAGGACTGTATCCATGTGGTTCAACAATGATTCATACAATTTATTAATGAAGTCATCAGGAATAGCAAAGAATACAGTCTTATATGCCTCCCAGAGTTCATTTAGATTCTTTGTTTTTGTCTTCCAAGCTTCCTCTTTCATCCTACCCCAAACATCATGCTCAATGATGTTCATGTCTGGTGACTGGGCTGGCCAGTCCTTGAGCACCTTGATCTTTTTTGCCTGGAGGAACTTTATTGTAGAGATGGATGTATGAGATGGAGCACCATCCTGCAGCAGAATTTGACCCCTTTTATGATTTGGATTATACGAGGTAGCTAATACTTCTTGATATTTTAGGCTATTGATATTGCCTTCCACCTTGCAAATGTTTCGCACACCCCCATACTGAATGTAACCTGTGGTGTAGTGACACCTGATGCAGCTAGGGGGCGCTGTGTATGGCCCTCGGGATATGCATGGAGCCATGTCATGGATGGACGGTATGTATCGCAGAGATGGGTGGCTCTGTGATGGAAGCCTGGATATGTTTGTTCAGCAGATCTACTGCTGAGAGTTGTGCTATGTATTGGGAGGCTTCCAGGTGACTAGGAGAGCTGGGTGGGTCCAGTCACCTACAAACCCACTCAAGGGGTATGTGTTTGAATACCTGGGATAAAACCTGTATATAATAGTGTGTTGTGGTAAAGGACCTGTGATGAGGTCATGACCAGGTGACCTAACCATGTGATCCTGACCTCATCTGTGGGTGGGGTTACACCTGTAAAAGCCAGTGCTGTGCACAGAGAGGAGAACGTGGTGGAGGCTGGGAAATGTCTCTGATGTCTGTCTCGAGGGAGTCTGGCTGAGACGAGTGAAGAGTGTGTCCTGCACAGGGCTGCCTGGAAGGTCTGCCGGTGTTGGAAGATTCCTGGAAGCACGTGGTGAGACTTGGAGCTTGGTAGCCAGGGTGTTGGACTGGGGTATAGCACCCGGACAGGACACATGTGTGTGCAGAGCCTGTGACTGTCTCACACTGAGAACCATGCGATTCTATTGAGTTTGGCTGGAGTCAGCCTGGAGAGGACTGTTTTGTTACAGTGTGTCGGTGCAGCAGAAGCGAGTCCAGACCACCCGGGAATGGCACCTGGCGGTCCCTGCTGGCTTGCAGCCGCTTAGTTAAGCCCGTCCCATGCATGGGTGAGTCTGGAATCAGTGATTTTCCAAGATGGAATGCATTTATGTTTTGTTATGCTTTGTTCCCTGATTTAAAGAGACAGTAAAATAGTGATTTTTGGACATGATGCCTGTGTGTTGCCTCATTACTGCGTGCCCAGCCTCAGCCTACCAGAGCGAATCCTTACAATTGGTGGAGAATGCGGGCATACGCAGTGAGGTCAGGCTGTTTTTTTTGTGGAGGTTTCTTTACTCTGCATAACAAATGCGAAGGTGACAAGCGGCTGGCTGTAACCCGGTGGGGTTGCGAAGGGGACAAGCGGCTGGCTGTGACTCGTGGGGTCACGAAGGTGACAAGCGGCAAGACAGCGCAGCGTGCAGAGTCTGGTGGTAACAGGAGCTACAGTGACTTGCAGCAAGAGGTTCTGCAGGAGCTGCAGTAACAGCCACAGCAGCTTATGAGCAACATCCGCAGGTGTTGGTGGTTCGTGACTGCAACGGGAGCGGCGGCTGTACCCGCACGAGCTGGTGTGGGAATAGGACAGTGTGAATCAGGTCACACAGAATCTTAAAGGGCCAGTAACAGCCCAAAAGAGATAAAACTGCACTGTGGGGGTTGTGCCTAAGAAAACTGTGGGGGAGTCCACAAGGTGTATCCCAGAGTGGGGTGGTGGCCAAAAAAGGGGCGGTAACCCACCAGCAGGGATGGGAGGTAAAAAGGGGGTGGAGTATCCCAACGGAAAAGGGGAGGCGACATCAGATGGTTGCCAGGGGCAATCATGTTATGTATGTCCAGTCTGTCATTTGAATTACCCTCCAGGTGAGAGGCTTCGTGTGTGTGACCTACTAATGAATAGTGAGGAGGAGGTACACGGACTGGTCGATTCAGGAAGCTCGGTGACCCTAGTGAGGACTGCACTCGATGACTTTATAACCACAAGAAAGATCAAGGTCACCTGCATCCATGGGTCCACTAGAGACTATGTAGAGGTCTGTGTGATTCTAGAGACGGTTATGAACTGTGATACCCTTAAGGCAGCTTTAGTTCCAAACTTAGCTTGTCCGGTGGTAATAGGTCGGGACTCTACACTGTTCTCCAGCTTGTGGGAAGGGGGAGTTCCTATACAGCCGCTGAATGGAGGGATCTGTACGGTTGGGGCGAGGTTTATTAGCACAGTAACTCCTCCCAAAGTGGACGGGTCTGACCAACTTGGTGACGTAGCAAACGGTGACACCAGTGAAAAGGGTGCGACTACCCAACTGACGGACCTGAAGTCTCATGACGGGAGCCAGGTGGGATGTGACTCTGACTCCGAGGGTGACTGTGACTCTAATAGAGAAAGGGAGTACAGTAAGGAAGGGCCCCACCAGGAGAAAAAATCCTCCCGTCGTCGGAGACATAAAGGGCGCAAGGCGCCGGAACACAGTGTATGTACTGAGGATAGTAATACAGAAAAACCTGTAACTGAGGCGATTGTGCAAGAAGTGAGTACGCTTCCAGACCCTGAAGAGCCGGAGAGGGTGGAGCCTCAAGAAACATTGACGAGGTCAGATACGGAAGGCGCTAACGCTATACAGTTGGAGCAGGTGCGCCACCTGGAGGCCGAGGTTGCGGCCATAAAGCGGAACATCGCTAAAAAGTTGTCTAGTGAGAAGCAAAGGTCTGCTGAACTAGAGACCCTTAAAGAGCAGATCCAACAAGAAAGGGTCCTGAGACGAATAATTGAGCACAGAATGGAGGAGCTGGAGAAGGAAGTCTCTAAGCTCAGAGAGGCCCAAGTGAAGCATCAGCAGGAGCTTCTCCGGAGGGAGGAGGAGTGTCGCTGTTTGGCAGAGGAGCGAGATAAAGTTCTCCTATGCTCAAGAAACAGGAGGAGACTGGTGTCCAGCTCCAGAAATCTATGGGAGAAGAAATCCAGCAGGGGAAGTGCCATGCAGATGGCCACACAAAAGAGATCGAGGTCTTGGAAAACCGTACTAACGCTCAGGATGAGGAGGTACAACAGTCTGTCCAAGAAGGTGACGGGTCCGTTTTCAAGTGTGTAATAGAGATACCTGAAGACAGGCGAGAAGTGTGTGCCATTGAGGAGGTGCATGAGGCCTTTAGGAAGGCAGTAGAAGCATGCAGTGTGAACTGGGTGCCAGAGATGAAACAGTTGGTCATACTGTCGACTAGGGAAGTCACGATGAAGCGGGTGGCTATCCTGAGGGACATGCACCTACATTGTCTCCGCACGAAACAGGTGATCCTGTTGAGAAATAAAGAAGCCGCTCGACGTCTGGAGCAAGCAAGAAAGGCTCAAAATCAGATTGGCTTGATGGAAGACATCATTCAAGTGCCCAGAGGTCTGGTGAAGAAGGTCATCGGAAGACTCGGGAAAATAATGCAGGAGATGGTGAATAAGTCCGGTGTGACGAGAGTCAGGATTCCGGCTGATGACGAAGTCCAGGTAGTGGCTAAAGATGGGATGGTTCCGTTCCTCGTTGTCGGATCCAAGGAGAGCCTTGAGAATATCCGGATGCTCCTGGAGTATCGTGTGTCCTACCTGAGAGAAGTAGAGCAGTTACGACTTGAGAGGGACCAGATCAACAGAAACCGGAAGGAAATAGAAAGAAGATGGCCTCCACCTTCAACCCGTGGTATTGAGAGGAGAAGAGGTAGAAGTAGTGATGCCTCAGTTAGCTCAGTGATGAGTGACCTAAGTAGTAGAACCTATAGTGGGAAAAATGAAAAGGACGCAGACCAGACAGGACGTAGTGGTGCAAGAGAATTGCGAAACTGTACTGACCGCTGGGGATGCGGGTGGTCTGACAGGGGGCATCAACAACAAATGTGACAGAGTCGGAGGACGGACGCCTAAAAAGGAGATCAGTGGCAGGGCCCGACTTAGAGAGACGGTGTGACTGGCAGAGACGACCGAGAAGGGTCTCTGGTCGAATAACAAGTGTTCAACCCCTCAAGTTTGAACAGAGGGGGGAGGTATGTGGTGTAGTGGACACCTGATGCAGCTAGGGGGCGCTGTGTATGGCCCTCGGGATATGCATGGAGACATGTCATGGATGGACGGTATGTATCGCAGAGATGGGTGGCTCTGTGATGGAAGCCTGGATGTTTGTTCAGCAGATCTACTGCTGAGAGTTGTGCTATGTATTGGGAGGCTTCCAGGTGACTAGGAGAGCTGGGTGGGTCCAGTCACCTACAAACCCACTCAAGGGGTATGTGTTTGAATACCTGGGATAAAACCTGTATATAATAGTGTGTTGTGGTAAAGGACCTGTGATGAGGTCATGACCAGGTGACCTAACCATGTGATCCTGACCTCATCTGTGGGTGGGGTTACACCTGTAAAAGCCAGTGCTGTGCACATGAGAGGAGAACGTGGTGGAGGCTGGGAAATGTCTCTGATGTCTGTCTCAAGGGAGTCTGGCTGAGACGAGTGAAGAGTGTGTCCTGCACAGGGCTGCCTGGAAGGTCTGCCGGTGTTGGAAGATTCCTGGAAGCACGTGGTGAGACTTGGAGCTTGGTAGCCAGGGTGTTGGACTGGGGTATAGCACCCGGACAGGACACATGTGTGTGCAGAGCCTGTGACGGTCTCACACTGAGAACCATGCGGTTCTATTGAGTTTGGCTGGAGTCAGCCTGGAGGACTGTTTTGTTACAGTGTGTCGGTGCAGTAGAAGCGAGTCCAGACCACCCGGGAATGGCACCTGGCGGTCCCTGCTGGCTTGCAGCCGCTTAGTTAAGCCCGTCCCATGCATGGGTGAGTCTGGAATCAGTGATTTTCCAAGATGGAATGCATTTATGTTTTGTTATGCTTTGTTCCCTGATTTAAAGAGACAGTAAAATAGTGATTTTTGGACATGATGCCTGTGTGTTGCCTCATTACTGCGTGCCCAGCCTTAGCGTACCAGAGCGAATCCCTACAAACCACAGACCATGATCTTTCCACCACCAAATTTAACTGTGTTCTGGGTGTATTTTGGATCCATATGGGCTCCAGTAGGTCTCCTTCAGTATTTGCGTCGGCTGTGGTGTAATTCTACTGAAGATTCATCAGAGAAATCCACCTTCTGCCACTTTTCCAGCGTCCTTCTGTTTAGCAGGCTGTGGGACTTTGCAAATGCCACACGGTTTTTTATTTGCCTTTTATTAAGTGCTGGCTTCTGGGCACTGATTTGACCATGGAGGCCATTTAGAGACAGAATCCTACAAACTGTTCTAGTTGACACAGGGACTTGAGGTGACCAGGCCTGTTGGAGCTTTGCTGCAGTGTAATAGGGGCTTGCTTTGGACTTTCTAACCAACAAATGTTCCTCCTGAGCAGTTGTCTTGCGGGTCTGCCGGACCTGGGCTTGTCAAACACCTCTCCAGTCTCTTCAAATAATTTTTTAATTCTTTGTACTTGACGCTGAGACACATTAAAGGTGCCAGCCACCTCTGCAGTGGATCTGGTCTTCAGCCTCTTGATAATCCAGGCTTTGGTCGCAGGTGGATTTTTGGCATGTTGTCAGAGCTCAAGTTGCCGTTCAAGTAACCTAAACCACATTTCGGAGGGTTTCAGCTTTCAAAAGAATAATTTATACAACCAATGGATGAATTTAACGTAAGGTTATAAGCTTTTATTTACATAACATGGATAAGCGACATAACTTCTGTCGGGGAGTGTATGTGAGTTAGGGTTGAGCATTCCGATACCGAAACCCGGTTCCGATACCTGAAATCCAATGTAAGTCTATGGGAACAAAATATCGGAAGTAAATACTTCTGATATTTTGTTCCCATAGACTTACATTGGATTTCAGGTATCGGAACCGGGTTTCGGTATCGGAATGCTCAACCCTATATGTGACCATTCTTAACTGACCCAGCCAGAGTCCTGACTTAAACTCAATTGAGCATCGCTGGGGAGACCTGAAAATGGCTGTTCACCAAGGTTCACCATCCAACCTGACAGAACTGGAGAGGATCTGCAAGGAAGAATGGCAGAGGATCTCCAAATCCAGGTGTGAAAAACCTGTTGCATCATTCCCAAGAAGACTCATGGCTGTACTAGCTCAAAAGGGTGCTTCTACTCAATACTGGGCAAAGGGTCTGAATACTTATGACCATGTGATATTTCAGTTTTTCTTTTTTAATAAATTTGCAAAAATTTCTACATTTTTGTATTTTTTTCAGTCAAGATGGGGTACAGAGTGTACATTAATGAGAAAAAAATGAACTTTTTTGAATTTACCAAATGGATGCAATGAAACAGAGTGAAAAATTTAAAGGAGTCTGAATACTTTCCAGACCCACTGTATGAGGGGGCTACATTATATTCTGTGCGGGACTGCATTATACTCTTGAGGGGGCTACATTATATTCTGAGGGGACATTGTACCCTATGAGGGGGCTACAGTATATTATATTCTATGGGGGGGCTACATTATATCTTATGAGGGGGCTGCATTATATTCTGTGGGGGTCTGAATTATACCCTATGAGGGGGCTACATTATAAGGGGAGTGCATTACACCTTATGAGGGGGTTGCATTATTTTTTGTGGGGGGGCTGCATTATACCCTATAAGGTTGCATTATATTCTATGAATACCCCAACCCCAACCCTGCACTACCTTATATTATACCCTGATATTAGCGTGTTTTACTGCACAATTAGTGGTCTTGAATTTATTTCTATGTAGCTACATAATGGGACCCAATAATGGTATTTTCTGATGTGTCCAAGGTGCTCCAGTCCAACGCTGATTCACTCTCTTTCTTGAGGATTGTCTCATCCATATTTCCACACCGAATATTCAATTTCTGTTGATAAATTGCCCATCCTTTCAGTTCTCTCCAGCATAGTCCATGGGCACTTTTGAAATGTCTAACAAATGAAGTTGGTGCAAAGATTTTAATCTGTTCCCTATGGGTATGTTCATCTTTATCAAAGTTAATGATGCTCCTTATGTGTTCCCGTACACGGGTTTTCAGGTCTCTCGTGGTCTTACCTACATATTTGAGCCCACAGGTGCATTCCAAACAACAGACTACACCAACAGATGAGCATTTAATATGTTGGTGGAGTTTGAAAGTTTTTCCAAAGGCATCTAAGATGGATTTTTGAGGGACTAGGATCTCACAAGCCTTGCACATTTTGCAAGGAAAAAATCCAGGATCTCTCGTTAGTGTTGTTCTTTACACACATTTAAAATGTCTTGATACTAAAAGATTTGAAATGGAGGTAGTTTCACGATATACTGAAAAGGCCTGTTATATACCTCCGTAATTCCCCATCAGATTGAAGGATGTTCCAATGTCTTTTGAAAATATACAACATCATTGGCCAGTCTTCATGATATTCCGTAATAAATCAGATCTGATTTTCCGGGTCTGATTATGGAGCTTTGGAACTAATAGGTCTTTCCTGTCAGTCCTTAAAGCAATGTTATACGTATTACGGCCGCCACCACCCGGCTCCCGGATACTCACCTTCCTGCTCCAGCGTCGCAGCGTCTCTCTAGCCGAGGATCATGGCATGTTCCTCCAGCGCTGTCAGGTCCGCTGCCGACGGCGGCACTGCACTCCTGACATGGAAGCACCGCCGGACCAATGGGAGGCAGTATGCAGGTATATCAGGCCACTCTCCTTTAGCAGACGCACCTAATCTTTGTGTTCTTTACCCGTGGTTATGCCTGTGCTCTCTTAGCCTAGTTTGATCATTCTCTCCCTGCTTGTGTTCCCTCAGCCCTGGTTCTGCCCTGCCTCCTGTGTCTGCTCCGTCCTGGAATCCCGTGGACCCTACACAGCACTACAGTCCTTGTCCTCCTTGCTTCCTGTGTCTGCTCCGTCCTGGTATCCCGTGGTTCCTACCCGACCCTGCAGTGCTGCCTTTCGCCAGTCCTGATCCTATCACCGGTCCCGTTACCCTCTCGCTTGTTCCTCCCTGAGGATCGTCCACGCCATTCTAGCACCTAGTCTGCATCTCCAGCTTGGCTCTCCCCATACCTGTCCTCTGGGAGTCCTCCTGCAACTCTCCCTGTCCCGTGGGTATCACCCTGCCACCCCTCTTGGTACTGGCTGTCGTGGGCCTGCTCCTGACGATCCCTGTATAGGGGTCGGTTCCACCAGGCTCGCTCACCCAGGGGGTCTTCTACCATGACCCAGAGGGTCCACTCCAGAGGCTTGCCTTGCCGAGCCGTAACAGTAAGATCAGGCCATGGACACCGCCGGCGCCTCTGCAACCGCCCAAAAAGAGTTGCTCTTTTTGCAGTAGAACCAGGGGCGCATAATGTCCTTTATGAAATCCATGGATTCCCGTTTGTCGGTCCTACAGGCCGCCGACCCGGAAAATGTTACCCAGCTGGCCAGTCTCCAACAAGAGCTTGGTCAGCAGCGCAATACTCAGGCCCATATTTTAAGATATATGGCTTCTGTGAATGATCGTTTGCTTGCTCTTCATGGTTCAGATTCATCTCCTCATCCTTCCCCTCGCCTCGGTAAGCCACCCCGGTATAGTGGCGATCCCAATCTCTGCAGGGACTTCTTAAATCAGTGTAGCCTACACTTCAAATTATTACCCCAGCAATACCAAACTGACCGGCCAAAGTGGTCTTCTTCGTGTCCCATCTGGACGGGGAGGCCTTGTCCTGGGTGAATCCTCTCTGGGAATCCTCTCTAGCCTACCAGTCTTTTTAGATACTTTTCGCAGAGTCTTTGATGAACCAGGGCGGTTAGCTTCCCTTACTGAGTCCCTCTTTAATCTTCATCAGGGTGCCCTCACGGTCGGACAATACGCTATCCGCTTTCGAACTCTTTCCTCCAAGTTGGGGTGGAATAGCGTGGCACTGGTGGGGGCTTTCTGGAGAGGTCTGTAGGGCAGGATTAAGGATGAGCTTGCGGGTCGAGATACACTCTGGAAGATCTTATCTCCTTGGTCACCGGCATTGATATACGGTTCCAGGAGCGTTGCCGGGAGTCGGCTAGGGAGAGGAGGTCCTTTAGCCCATCTCCACCAGTCAACAGGCCATCTAGTCCGCGTCCGGCCGGGACTCCTCCTGTCTCAGCTGAACCCATGCAGGTAGATCGACTCAATCTGGCTGAGCTACATCGGAAGGCGAGAAGGGCGCAGGGCCTATGCTTCTATTTTGGAGGGACTTCACACTTTCTCCGTTCCTGTCCAGAGAGACTGGGAGACTCGTTCACCTAGGCCAGTTAAGAGAGGCCTCTCTAGGTGCCAGTAATTCCTCTCAACCCCTCACTATGTCCATTCTTCTGGTTTCGGGTCGGAGGCGTGGGTCCGAGGTGGCCTACGTGGATTCGGGGTCAGCAGGTAACTTCATTCATTCGGCTCGAAGAGGTAGACAAGTACCTGATTCCGGTTGTAACCCTGAAAAACCCTCGGCTACTTGCTTCAGTGGATGGCAAACCTTACATGAGACCGTCACAATGGTCACTGAGAAAGTGGAGTTGCAAGTTGGAGCCTTACATCATGAAAAGATGGCCTTTTATGTATTGCCTAATCTATCCCATGCGCTGCTTCTCGGACTTCCTTGCCGAAGGACATATGAGCCGGTCCACGACTGGTCTTCGAGCGAAGTTCTTCATTGGGGGCACTTGCGTCATGAACGATGCTTGAATCCAATTCGTCCATATGGCGCTTTAGGACCATCTCCCGATCTCTCGGGCTTCCCTCCGCCTACTGGTCCTACGGAGATGCAGGGACGGACTCGGAGTGAAATTCAGCCCTGAAAAGCACATAGGCCCATGTTGTTCCTCCCCTCTGATGCTCCGTCTCAACTGCATCCTGAGGACACTGATACTTTAACAGGGTAACAGCATAACAGACAATGCACGACTGGACCAGCCCATCTGGCATTTGCCAAAATTGCCAGTCCGGCCCTGAGCAGATGTCTTTGATAAAAAGGAGGCGGAGAGTCTTCCTTTTGACTGTCCGATCGAGCTAATCCCCGGAACCACTCCTCCTAGGAGTAGGAACTATCCATTGTCCACTGCATAGACCTTCGCCATGTTAGAGTACGTCTGGGAGAATCTTGCCAAGGGATTTATACGGAAGTTCTCCTCTCCCGCAGGAGCCGTTTTTTTTCTTTGTCAGGAAAAAGGACGGATCCCTGAGACCGTGCATTGACTATAGAGGCCTGAACAATATCACGGTCAAGAATAGGTACCATCCGCCGCTCATTCCGGAGCTATTTGACCGCCTCAGAGGGGCTCATATCTCCAAATTAGACAAGTGGAAGACCGCCTTTAACACTCAAGACAGACATTACGAATATTTAGTCATGCCCTTTGATCTCTCCAATGCTCCTGCGGTGTTTCAAGAATGTGTTAATGAGATCTTCCGGGACATCCTATATTCTTGTGTCGTGGTGTATTTGGATGACATCCTCGTTTATCACTCATTTTTCTTTAGTAACCAAATCTATCTCCGCTCTTACCTGTAAGGGGACAAACCCCAATTCCTGGACTACGGAGGCCGAAGAGGCCTTTCAGACTCTAAAACGCGCTTTTTCTACAGCCCCGGTGTTACATCGTCCAGAGGCCAGCAGACCCTTCGTTCTTGAAGTAGACGCCTTCTCCAGAGCAGCAGGCGGTACTTTCCCAGAGATCGGCGTCGGGTCGACTATTCCCCTGCAGCTTCTTCTCCAAGGCCTTTTCCCCATCGGAGTGTAATTACGCGATTGGAGACCGGGAGTTATTAGCCATAAAGTTGGCCCTGAAGGAGTGGCGTCATCTACTGGAGGGGGCAGCCCACCCCTTCATAGTTTTTTCCAACCACAAAAACTTGGCCTATCTCTGGTCCGCCCAGAGACTCAATCCTCGACAAACCAGGTGGTCCTTCTTTTTTGCCCGTTTTGATTTCGAGCTCCACTTTCGGCATGGTAACAAGAACACCAAAGCTGATGCATTATCCAGGGCCTTTCAGCCAACCGACAAAGAGGAGTAGCCTTCGCACATTATTGAACCTGCTAAGATCATCACTGTTGTTCCTGTGAATCTTCTCTCCCTGCCACCGGGCAAGACTCATTTCTGAGGATGTTAGAGGAAGGATCTTACTCTGGGGACATTCCTCTAAACTTGCTGGCCATGCCGGAACAAAGAAGACACTCTCCCTCATTTCTCACTACTACTAGAGGCCTACTCTTTGCCAAGACGTGGTTGACGTTGTTGCCTCCTGTCCCTACTGTGCAAGAAACATCTTTCCTCTGGGGGTCCTCCTGCGGCTCTCATTGTCTCGTGGGTATCACCCAGCTTCCCTACGAGCCGCCCATCTTGGTACCGGCTGTCGTGGTATTTGAATCTCTGGGCCTGCTCCTGACGATCCCTGTATAGGGGTCGGTTCCACCTGGCTCGCTCACCCGGCGGGTCTCGGTACCACGACCTAGAGCGTCCACTCCAGAAGGTTTGCCTCGCTGAGCCGTAACAATACGCTTTCTTAATGACCCTCTTTGAGTAGTTCCATTCAAGAAGTCTGTCTTAGTTCCATAGCCCTATGTTTAAAACTTTCAAAAGTTGAACAACTCCGACGCGAATGTAGGAATTCCACTTTTGGGATGGCTCTGATGGTGATTGCCGAATGCACACTTTCAGCAAGTAAGATGCTATTCATTGCAGTCTTTTCCTGTACAGATCCATCTGTATTCTATTCTCTTTGTCTCTGAATCATTATATCTAGGAAGGGGATATAGTTTTTATGTACAGAATGTGTAAGTTTTACATTTGATTGTTAAGAGTATCAATAAATTCTCTCAGATGCTCTTCTGTGCCTCTCCATATTATGAGGACGTCATCTATGTACCGTTTCCATGTTACAAGATTCTCGTCAAGTCGAGACAAGTATGGCTAAAAGATTACATTAAAAAAATATTCAATGAGGATTTGTTGATGGGAGGAGAAACCTCAAATGATACTCTGGAGACAGATGAACTTCTTAAAAAGTTTAAAGACATTCAGATAAAACACATGCAAGCCACCTGGACCAAATTGAGCCTTGAACAATACTTAGAACAGGGCTTGATTTACAGGGGTTTCAATTTTTCCCATCATTTGATCTGACAAAACCTGATTTAAAAGGGATATGGGAGGTGACTTTGACAGAATGTTCAAGCCAACTAATGAATATTCTCATCTAAGTTGAGACATATATTATAAACAAGTTAGAAAAAGAAGTTGATGAGATCACTTCCAAGATGGACAAATCAGATGGAAAGCCTGATTTTGAGGAAGGGTTTAAACAACCCTTACAATTTATTGATAAGATAGAAACCCAAATCAAGACATGCAAAAGGAGGAAATATCTGAGGGATAAGACAGACCACTCCAAGGGATTGGTCTATAATAGGGGAAAAAAAATCAATCCCAACAGCTTAAAAAATATCCCAAGAAAAATGACGAACAAAGACGTGAATTTTCAGTCACGGATGCTGAAAGTAGTAACATGTCAGAACATGGGTGTACCCAGGATCAAAACTAGGGGGGGGCAAGCCATGGTGGTTGTTCAGGTTGTAAAATTTTAGAACGAAAAAGGGAATGAAACTGCTCTATACAGTATAATGAGCCCCATACCTGTATATACATCATCACCAGCCCCCACCCACTGAGCCCAGCACCTGTATATACATCATCCCCATCCCACAGAGCCCAGCCCCTGTATATACATCCTCACCAGCACCAGCCCACTGAGCCCAGCACCACCTGTATATATCATTACCAGCCCACTAAGCCCAACACCTGTATATACATCTTCACCAGCACCAGCCCACTAAGACTAGCACCTGTATATACATCCTCACCAGCACCAGCCCACTAAGCCCAGCACCTGTATATACATCATCACCAGCCCCATCCCACTGAGCCCAGCAACACCTGTATATATCATTACCAGCCCACTGAGCCCAGCACCTGTATATACATCACCAGCCCACTAAGCCAGCACCTGTATATACATCAACAGCCCACTAAGCCCAGCACCTATATATATACATCAACTCAGCCAGCCCCTGTATATACATCAACCCAGCCAGCCCCTGTATATACATCAGCCACAGCCAGCCCTCTGTATATACATCAGCCAGCCAGCCCTGTAACCAGCCAGCACCCTGTATACATCAGCCCAGCCAGCCCCTGTATACATCAGCCCAGCCAGCCCCTGTATACATCAGCCCAGCCAGCCATTGTATATACATCAGCCCCCAGCCCCTGTATACGTCAGCCCAGCCAGCCCCTGTATACGTCAGCCCAGCCAGCCCCTGTATACGTCAGCCCAGCCAGCCCCTGTATACATCAGCCCAGCCAGCCCCTGTATACGTCAGCCCAGCCAGCCCCTGTATACTTCAGCCCAGCCAGACCCTGTATACTTCAGCCCAGCCAGAATCTGTATACTTCATCTCAGCCAGACACTGTATACTTCAGCCCAGCCAGACCCTGTATACTTCAGCCCAGCCAGAATCTGTATACTTCAGCCCAGCCAGCCCCTGTATACTTCAGCTCAGCCAGCCTCTGTATACTTCAGCCCAGCCAGAACCTGTATACTTCAGCCCAGCCAGAACCTGTATACATCAGCAGAGCGAGTGCATTGCTTTCCTGGCGGAGGGCTTCAGGAAGATGAATGCCATAGGCGGTGCATGAGCAGACTTAGATCTTTGCTGGACCAAAATCCAAATCTTCGGTGGCCCACGGCTTCAGGAACATGGCCGCCAGGAAAGCAATGCACTCCGCTTTGCTCACCGCCAACACCTGACCCACAGCATTGCACCACTGGGACACCCCCTCATCCCTCTCACGCCCGCAGCATTGCCCCACTTCTGCCACTGCAGACTTCCTGAGGAAGGGACCCGGCCTCCTGTGATCCCGCTTACAAGACTGTTATTACAGAACAGGAGGCAATTATTACAGGACAGGGGATGTTATTACAGGAAGGGGGATGTAATTACAGGATGAGGGATGTTATTACAAGACAAGGGATATTATTACAAGACGAGGAATGTTATTGCAGGACAAGGGATGTTCTTATACTGTAGGATGAGTGATGTTATTATAGGATGAGGGATGTTATTACAGGATGGAAGACTATTATTACAGGATGGGGGACTTTTTACGTGACAGGGGAAGTTATTACAGGTCAGGGGACGATATTACAGGACTGGGTACGTTATTACAGGACAGAGGATGTTATAACAGGTTTGAGGACATTATTACAAGACGGGGATGTTATTACAGGTTTGAGGACGTTATTACAGGACTGGGGACGTTATTACAGGACGGGGGATTTTATAACAGGTTTGAGGACGTTATTACAGGACTGGGACGTTATTACAGGATGGGGGATGTTATTACAGGTTTGAGGACGTTATTACAGTAGTGGGGACGTTATTACAGATCCGTGGACGATATTACAGGACAAGGCACGTTATTGCAGAACAGGAGACAATATTCCGGGAAGGGGTTATTTTGTTACAGGATGGGGGACGTTATTACAGGACGGGGACGTTATTACAGGGCCCATAGTTCCAACCAACATACTAGTAGGGGCATTGGTCAAAATTTTGCACCTGGGCCCATAGGATTCTAGTTATGTCACTTTTCATCTGACGTCTGTGCACAAAGTACAGCACAGACAGTATACAGATTAGTATATAATATACTGGGCTACAGATATCAGATGATATATAACAATATTGGGTGTTATACTGTGTACAGATATGCATTATAATATGCACTGACTGATCCTCAGCCTACGGAACCTCACATGCTATAATATATGGTCCTATAAATACTATATGATGTCCTGTAGGCCTAGGATCAGTCAGAGCAGGGTGCAGTATACAGGGTCTGCAGTCTCTATCTGACCCCCTCAGTGATTTATTACTGCAGACTGAACTTCTATAAAGATGGGGTGAAAGTTCAGGCTGCTGCAATAAATCAGCCACAGACAGCAGGACTGCAGATAGACATCCTCCTGTCACCTCCTCACATGGGTGTACCCAGGATCAAAACTAGGGGGGGGCAAGCCATGGTGGTTGTTCAGGTTGTAAAATTTTAGAATGAAAAAGGGAATGAAACTGCTCTATACAGTATAATGAGCCCCATACCTGTATATACATCATCACCAGCCCCCACCCACCCCAATCAGCCACAGACAGCAGGACTGCAGATAGACATCCTCCTGTCACCTCCTCATTCTTCTCTCTGAGTCCTGCTTCTCCTCCGCCTCATGATCTCCATCCTGCTCCTCACTCCTGTCCAGCCAGAAGCAGCCCGGGAGCCGGTGAGGTTAGTTCAGCAGGCAGACGCTGACTGCACATGCGCACAGTGTGGGCGTGTCTGCGGTGCTGGGATGGGGCTGCTGCCGGCACTTATACACATTATTTAAAAGAACAGTGCTGGCACCCGACTTCTGAGACAGCGGCCTGACACTGCTTCTAGAGGGGGGCAGCTGCCCCCCCGCCCCACGGTGGGTACGCCCATGTGTCAGAATCAGATACTGAACAACCCTCCCATCATACTATTAGAAATGACCAGGCAGGTAGGAATAATCTTACTGTGCCTTTTTTCACGAGACACAGGTTGATGGGGTTTCAACCAAGGACAGGAACAGGAGGAGATAGCCAGACAGGCCAGTGACAAGACACAGTCATCACAGATTATCTTTCAAAACATGTATTAACTAGCTCTCAAGCCAAGGTCTTGAATAAAGGCTTAAACTTCTGTCTCCCTACTCACCTTAATAAATTTAACATCATCAAAGATTTACATCTCTTTGGTCGTCAGGTGATCTTTAAGAAGATCTTTGTACGCCAAATGTCGGATGCACCCCCTACAGAAGAAACTGATGGTTTCCCCTCTACTTTCCTCTCAAGTCAGGAACAGCAAGCCCTGGAGATATTAGAAGAATTAGGAAGGGAGAATGGAGAGGGAGAAGTGCAAATGAGGGTCCCATCAGGCCCCAAATGGGAGAAGAAATCTCTCAGACTTAAATCCACAAATATAACACAATACAGACTTGTCCCGCCATCAAAGTTTTTATTGACATGGTGACACAAGACATTATGGCATTACCAGCCCACACCACAAATTTATATGTCAATTCTGAACAAAGACTGGTACTAAGGGAATGGGAAGACGTTGCCTTTAAGCCCAGTGATAAGGGTGGCAATATCGTCATCTGGCCACAAGAAAAATATATTTCTGAAGCAAAAAAACAACTGAATAATAAAGAACTCTCTGGAGTGACCCCACCACCCAATTCCTTGATGAGTACAGCAAAATCATTAAATCAAGGATGGGAAGAAGGAGCAATAACCAAGAATGAAAAAGATTTTCTTGGTATTAAATATCAAAAGGTGGTGACCTTTTATGTGTTTCCCAGGGTCCATAAAGACCTGGAAACCCACCGGGTAGACCTATTGTCTCTGGTATAGGAAACCTGACAGAAAAAGCCAATAAATGACTAGATCAGAAATTAAGGGGATATGTGTATGATTTTCCCCCTATAATGGAGACACGGATATTACAGGAATTATAAGATGCAAAATTAGGCCCACAAGAGCTACTTGCAATTTGTGATGCTGAAAGCCTGTATAAGAGCATAGATCAGGAACGGGAATGTGGGGCCGTCAATTTCTTGCTCTCAAAGAATTTTGAATACAATCAAGAATGTAAGGAATTTACCTTTATTCTCAAATTTATCTTGAAAAGAAATTACTTTCTTTTTGACAACCGCCTCTACATTCAACCATGGGGAACCGCTATGGGGGCGGCCATCGCACCTATTTTTGCTAATGCACCTAGGTTTTAGAGGAGGAAATTAGAAAAAAAAAATTGAAGCAAAAAGTGGGATCAACTCTGTACTTAGAAATAAAACAGATGAGGGTACACTGGCGCGCCACAAAAGGGGGGGTAGGGGTTGAAAGCTGCTGGTGATGTGACAGGGTCTGTGTATGCTCCTGTCTGAGGGTGTACAAACTGAAGGAATAAAGTAATCATCGTGCTATTTTCTGGGGCTTAAACAACAATAACCTGTGTACACTGGGTAAATCAATAATATATGAACAAGCGCTATTCATCAGGGTTAATTTAGCACTTACTTGTGCTGTCATTGGAGGTATAGTGTACCACGAGTCCAAGATGAAAGCCTGCACCGAAGTGGAGTTTAACGCTGCTGAAGAAAGTATGACGTGCAGCGAACCCTATGTGGCAGGTTGTAAAAGTGCCAGAGGATACTGGTTCCGGGAGAGTCCTCCCATGAGATGGATCCTCCTTGATGAGCGGGGAGAGGCGCCGACTCCTGGCATGCTCCTGCCGGTAGCGACGGTGATTACTTTATATTCTTCAATTCTGTACTTAATATCCCCTATCTTGGTGTATATGGTACCCTCGTCCCCATCCTGGTACACATTGCCCCCTCATCCCCATCCTGATACACATTGCCCCCTCATCCCTATTCTGGTATGCATGGCCCCCCTCATCCCTATCCTGGTATGCATGGCCCCCCTCATCCATACTCTGGTATGCATGTCTCCCACATCACTAGACTGATATGCATGCCCACCTTATCCATATCCTGGTAGGAATGGTCTCCCTCATCCCTATCCTGGTAGGAATGGTCCCCCTCATCTCTATCCTGGTAGGAATGGTCCCCCTCATCCCTATCCTGGTAGGAATGGTCTCCTTCATCCCTATCTTGGTAGGAACGGTCCCCCTCATCCCTATCCTGGCAGGAATGATCGCCCTCATCCCTATTCTGGTATGCATGGCCCCCATCATCCATACTCTGGTATGCATGTCTCCCACATCACTAGACTGATATGCATGCCCACCTTATCCATATCCTGGTAGGAATGGTCTCCCTCATCCCTATCCTGGTAGGAATGGTCCCCCTCATCTCTATCCTGGTAGGAATGGTCCCCCTCATCCCTATCCTGCTAGGAATGGTCTCCTTCATCCCTATCTTGGTAGGAACGGTCCCCCTCATCCCTATCCTGGCAGCAATGATCGCCCTCATCCCTATCCTGGTATGCATGGCCCCCCATCTCAGCCTAGTATGCATGACCCCATCCTTATCCTGGTATGCAGGCCTTATCCTTAACCTGGTATGATTGGCCCTTCCCATTCCTGGAATGAATTGGCCCCATCATTACCCTGGTATGATTGGCCCCATCCCAATCCTGGTATGATTGGTCCCATCCTTATCCTGGTATGACTGGCCCTCACTCCCATCCTGGTATGCATGGTCCCTTCAGAAAACATTAAAAAAAAACATTACACTTACCTTCCTGGCGCGCCCTCGCAGCGTCCTGCTCCGATGCCAGCAGCTACTTAATGCTTGTAAGCAGCACGTGGCAGGGACATCATGCGCTGCTTGCAAGCCGAAGGGCAATTGCCAGAATACTTAATGCTCTGCATGCCGGGAGTGTGTGCACGCAAAGAACTGAGTATTCATTGCTCTCTAGCGTGCACAGTGTCAGCCGGAGCCTTTCTACTGCTGCCAGCGGTCACGTGCCGATACTTAAGAGAAATGAATATTCATGTAATGGGGTGAAGGATCCGGCTGACACTGTGCACGCTAGATGAATACTCTGTGCTTTGTGCGCACGCAGTCCCGGCGTGCAGAGCATTGAGTATTCCAGCAGCTGCCCTTCGGCTTGCAAGCAGCGCATGCTTATAAGCATTAAGCAGCTCCTGGCATCGGAGCAGAACGCTGCAAGGGAGCACCAGGAAGATAAGTGTAATGTTTTTTTTTTATGTTTTCTGATGGTGCCATACATACCAGGACCGGGATGGGAGCCAGTCATACCAGGATGCCATTAAAGAGAAATGAATATTCATTGCCCTCCATGTCCATGCAGTGACTATTCATTTCTCTTTAGCAGCGGGCACAGGAGTTAGCCTCAGAAGCCGGCTCCTGCCTCTGTGACCCGCTGCTCCGCCAAAACCGTTCCAACACGTCCCCGCCAGAGCTGGTACATCCAGACTATAAGACTCACCTACCATTTTCCTCCACATTTTTAGAGGAAAAAAGTGTGTCTTAGGCTAATTTCACACCAGCTCTGACCGACCTGCGTCGGTCAGCGCACGGCCGCTGCTAATATCCGCCCCTGGCCGCGCCTCCTCCCGGCCGCTCCGCCTATGGGCGCATGACGCTGCATGCAACCTGCGTACCCTATCTTTAGAATTGGGTACGCAGGCCGTGCGTAGCTATGCGTTTTCCACCGCTTGTGTTCTTTAGACGGTGCGCCAACCGCACCAAAATGCAACACGGTGCGTTGGGCGCAGATCGGCGCACCGTCAAAAGGACGCAAGCGGCGGCAAACGCATAGCTGCGAACGGCCTGCGTATCCAATGCTAAGGATAGGGTACGCAGGTCGCATGCAGTGGCGGAGCGGCCAGAAGGAGGCACGGCCGGGGCGAAGCTTAGTCAGACGCAAGTGGGAAACCAGTCTTATAGTCCAAAAAATACAGTATATCTAGGATGGTAGGAGGAAGAGTGTGTATTCTCTGAAGAAATGTCATCTTGTGTTAAGAATCTTGTAACATGGAAACGTTACATATATGACGTCCTCATAATATGGAGAGGCACAGAAGAACATCTGAGAGAATTTATTGATACTCTTAACAACAATCAATTAAATGTAAAACTTACACTCTCTGTACATAAAAACTATATCCCCTTCCTAGATATAATGATTCAGAGAGACGAAGAGAATAGAATACAGACGGATCTGTACAGGAAAGAGACTAAAACGAACAGCATCTTACATGCTGAAAGTGCGCATTCGGCAACCACCATCAGAGCCATCCTGAAAGGGGAATTCCTACGTTTGCGTCGGAGTTGTTCCACTTTTGAAAGTATTAAACTTAGGGCTATGGAACTAAGACAGACTTCTTGAAAGGAACTGCTCAAGAGGGTCATTAAGAAAGTATATAACATCGCTTTAAGGACGGACAGGAAAGACCTATTAATTCCAAAGCTCCTTAATCAGGACCCGGAAAATCAGATCCGATTTATTACGGTATATCATGAAGACTGACCAGTGATGTTGGATATTTTAAATCGACATTAGAACATCCTTAGATCTGATGGGGATTTACGGAGGTATATAACCCCACAGGCCTCTTCAGGATATCGTAAAACTACCTCCATTTCAAATCTTTTAGTATCAAGCCTTTTCAAACGTGTGGAAAGAACAAACTAACAAGAGATCCTGGATCTCCTCCTTGCAAAATGTGTAAGACTTGTAAGATCCTATTCCCCCAAAAATCCATCTTAAATACCTTTGGAAAAACTTTCAAACTCCACCAACATATTAATTGCTCATCCGTTGGCATAGTCTATTGTTTGGAATGCACCTGTGGGCTCAAATATGTAGGTAAGACCTCTAGAGACCGGAAAACCCGTATACAGGAACACATAAGGATCATCATTAACTTTGATAAAGATGAACGTACCTGTAGGGAACAATAAAATCTTTACATAGACTCCAATTGCTAGACATTTCAAAGGTGCCCATGGACTATGCTGGAGAGAACTGAAAGGATGGGCAATTTATCAACAGAAATTGAATATTAGGTGTGGAAATCTGGATGAGGCAATCCTTTAGAGAGTGAATGGATTTTTAGGATGAATTCTGTCAATCCCCATGGTTTAAATGAGAATTTTAATTTTGGTTGTTTTCAATTACTTTTTTATGTCCCCCTTTTTTTATTTACTGAATATACTCGTGTATAAGCAGAGTTTTTCCGCACAGTTTTTTTGTGCGGAAAACACCCCCTTGGCTTATACACGAGTCAACTGTCCCAGAAAGACAGCGGGGAGGGGGAGTGGCAGGTCACAGAGGCAGGAGCCGGTGGCTGTGGCTAAAGCCTGTGCCGCTGCTAAAGAGAAATGAATATTCATTTGTGACAGCCGCCGACTTTCAGCACACAACCTACTTACCTTCCCTGCTCACCATCGCTGCATCTCGTTTGTTCTGGCACCAGCAGCTCTTCCGGCCGAGCGATCAGGTGGACACGCTCATTAAAGTAATTAATATTCCACTTCCATATAGAGTATATCATAGCACTACTGTAATGGTGCACAAGTAGGTTCCCAGGCCAAATGTGAAAAGAAATAAGACTTGGCATTCAACTTGATTAAAGGAATCCAGAAATATTTTAATGCAGTCTGTTTAATGTAACAAAAGACGTTTCGGGCCCACTTGGACCTTCGTCAGTCTGACTGCTTAAGGCTAGTTTCACACTAGTGCTCGGCAGGGCCGCGTACTTCCTCCGTCAAGCCCCGCCCACTGCCGCTCCTCTTCCTTTCAGCGCCGCCTACCTCTGCATGCGTCCTGCGCACACTTTTTTTTAACATTGAGTACGCAGGCCATGCGGAGGCTACGCAGGCCATGCGGATGCCTCCGCATGTGTCATTTGGACACTGCACCGACCGCAACAAAATGCAACATGTGTTCAACGCAAGTTGGCGCAGCATCAAAACAACGAATGCAGAGGCATCCGCATGGCCTGCGTACCCAATGTTAAAGATAGGGTACGCAGGACGCATGCAGAGGGAGGCGGCACTGAAAGAGGAGGTGCGGCAGTGGGTGGGGCTTGATGGAGGAAGTACGCAGCCCTCCCGAACGCTAGTGTGAAACTAGCCTAAGAGAGGAAATACTGAGATGAGGAGAAGGTTACTTCTATGAGCATGCCTGTATGGCTGGTAGAATATGGGGCAAAAACACCCTGTAGTGATAAATATAGGCATGATGGATACTGTGTTGGTGTAGGAAAGGCTTTCACTCCACCACGCCTATATTTATCACTACAGGGCATTTTTGCTTCATTCTCCATCCAGCCATACAGGCATGTTCATAGAAGTAAACTTCTCCTCATCTCAGTATTTCCTCTTAAGCAGTTGGACCGACGAAGGTCCAAGTGGGACCAAAACATCTTATTACATTGAACAGACTGCATTAAAATATTTCTGGATTCCTTTAATCAAGTTGAGTGCCAAGTTTTATTTCTCTCCACTCCCATAGGCGTGAAGTGAATATTCATTACCTTAATGAACGGGGCCACATGATCGCTCGGCCGGAAAAGCTGCTGGCGCCTGAATGAGATGCAGCCAGGGCACGCAGGAAGGTAAGTAGGATTTTTTATTTATAGGGACCATGCATACAAGGATAGGTGATAAGCAGCCATGCATACAAGGATAGGGGATAAGGAGCCATTCATACAAGGACAGGGATGGGGGAGCCATGCATACCGTGGCAAAATTAGGTGCCTAGGCTTATACTCGGGTCAACTTATACTTGAGTATATACGGTATCTTTTCCAATTCCCTCGCTCACAATCCCTGATATCCAGCAAGACAGTAAGGGCAACACCTACTTATATTCTAAAAATCCTACTTATTTTGCTGTGATAACAAAGGGTAAGGGAAACGTTGACATGAACAAACATAACATCCATAATATAATTTGGAAATAGAAGCAATAGAATTATTTAGTATGCCTGAATATTAGGACATCTGTGGATGTCCGTAACTACAGGTATAAAATACAATTGAATGGATGTCTAACCAGCTGTAATCCATCCTTTTAGAATTCATAAAAACAACTTATTGAATGAACACCAACTTTGCATATTTAAAATATTTATAACATGGAGATGAATATAATTCTATGTGGCATATTCCCCTTTTTATATATACTTAGTAAGAGTTTGGGTTTTAATATTTTATTCTGAAAAGTACAGATATATTATGCTAAAGAATAGACATTTATGCTTACTCTATAAGTAAAATATGGATATAGTAGTAATTTATGTCATGGATTTGCTGAAAGACCTGGCAATTCACGGGGAGACGTATAAATGACTTCCGAATGCAGCCAATCCCGTCCTTAAGAGAAAGCCGGTTACCCTTGCAAAACACGCTAGTCAGGGACTTAATCCCTAGTAGAAATGATCTCAGAATAATATGACACAAATTGCTTAGCCACCGCATGTTATTCCCATTCCTGCTGGAGACGCGGGTATTGAGAATTTGGGATTGTCGAGCTTACCTTAACCGCATAGTCTCCTGACACGAGACATGTGAAACTTTCTAGAGGCCAGCGTGCATAATTAGCACTCACTGCCTCTAATAAGACATACTTACCAAACAGCTGCATACATCTATCCACTCTAGCTTGTGACAGTGCAATAGGCAGAGCGTTCCCAGGTGCAACACCGACGATCTCAGCAACTAATACCGACTAGCAGATTGGGGACCGTCGGCATTTGCAATCAATTATAACACCATTACCTGACACTGGCACAAACACTCTTTGCTTCAGCCTGAAGCTGTGTTACAACAGTACGGCTTGGGCTGCAGTGCCGACGATCTCCATAGCAAACACCGACAGGTGAATCGGAGATCACCGGCATTTACTTGTAACTACTAAATAGTGTTAATATACATCTGCTGGGAATACATGCAACATTTAATACCACCATAGTGTTGCACAATATAATCCCATGTGATTTACAACGGGAATATTACTGTGTGAAAAAAAATGATGGCAATTTAACATTTAGTTATTGGAGCTCTCTAGTGTCCATATTAAATTGAAACCCAGCCTATTTTTATATGGTCAATTGCTGGGATATCACTTATAATAAACTTCCGAGACCTATTAATTGGGAATTAGTTAATCATAGTGGTGTTTATAATATAATAACTCACACACTATGATCCAATGTACATCTTATGATGTATGAATATTTCATGTAAATGTAATATTTATAATAAGGTATAGCTTTTATTTACTATCCCCTTTCCCTCTTTTACAATACTAAATTGGTGGTGTACACCTTGTGAATTTATCCTGAGTTTGGATCCTTTTCCTGCTCTGTTGGTGTTCTGTTTGGACACATTGTATCCTTTCTCTGGATTAATACTATATACAATCTCCCTGGGAGAATCTGTATGCTCAGCAGATCAACGCAGGGATAATTAGTTATGTCAAGAGTGTATAAAATTAATTTTTCTTGTCATTTTGACGAAAATTAACAACAATTGAAAATGACCACTTCTAAGATCTCTAAACAGTTGCAGTTGAGACACGAACGGCTAAAAGATGACATTAGAACAATATTTAATGGGGATCAGGTGATGGCAGGAGAAATCTCAACTGATACTTTGGAAACAGATGAACTTGTTAAAAAGTTCAAAGACACTCAGATAAAACACATGCAAGCCACCTGGACAAAATTGAGCCTTGAACAATACTTAGAACAGGGCTTGATTTCCAGGGACTTGCATGTTTCAATGTTCCCATCGTATGATCTGACAAAACCTGAATATTCTCATTGAAGTTGAGACATATTATAAACAAGTTAAAAAAGAACTTGATGAGATCACACTCCCAAGATAGATAAATGGGATGGAAACCTGATTTTTAGGAAGGCTTTAAACAAATTTTACAATTTATTGATAAGGTAGAAACCAAAATCAAGACATGCAAAAGGAGGAAATATCTGAGGGATTAGACAGACCACTTCAAGGGATTGGTCTAGAATTGGGGAAAAAAAAAATCAATCCACACGGCTTAAAAAATATCCGAAGGAAAATGACGAACAAAGACGTGAATTTTCAGGCACGGATGTCGAAAGTAGTAACATGTCAGAATCAGATACTGAACAACCCCCCCCCCCCCCCCGTCTCACTATTAGAAACGACCAGACAGGTAACAATAGTCTTACTGTGCCTTTTTTATGGACAGGTCGATGGGTTTCAGGAGTTCAACCAAGGACTGAAACAGGAGGAAGTAGCCGGACAGAACGGTGACAAGACACAGTCACCACGCATTATCAGTCTTTCAAAACATGTATTAACTAGCTCTCAAGCCAAGGTCTTGAAGAAAGGCTTCAACTTCTGTCTCCCTAGTCATCTTAATAAATTTAATATCATCAAAGACTTGCATCTCTTTGGTCATCAGTTGATCTTTAAGAAGATCTTTGCACGCCAAATGTCGGATGCACCCCCTACAGAAAAAAATGTGGTTTCCCCTCTACTTCCCTCTCAATTCAGGAACAACAAGCCCTGGAGATTTGGAAGAACTAGAAAGGGAGAATGGAGAGGGAAAAGTACAAATGAGGGTCCCATCAGGTCCCAAATGGGAGTAGAAATCTCTCAGACTTAAATTCGACTGACACTGTGCACTCTAGAGAGCAATGAATACTCAGCGATTTGCGTGCACACAGTCCTGGCGTGCATAGCATTTAGTATTCCGGCAGCTGCCCTTCGTCTTGCAAGCAGCGCATGACGTCCCTGCCATGAGCTGCTTACAAGCATTAAGCAGCTCCTGGCATCGGAGCAGGATGATGCGAGGCAGCACCAAAACGGTGTGTAATGTTTTTTTTTTGTTTTGTTTTCTGATGGGGCCATGCATACCTGGACCGAGATGGGAACAAATCATACCAGGATGCCAATAAAGAGAAATGAATATTCATTGGCCTCCATGCCTATGGGCCTGGAATGCAGTGACTATTCATTTCTCTATAGCAGAGGGCACAGGAGTTAGCCGCAGAAGCCGGCTCCTGCCTCTGTGACCCGGTGCTCCGCCAAAACCGCTCCCCAACCACAGCCAGAGCCGGTACATCCGGACTATAAGACGCACATACCATTTTCCTCCACAATTTTGGAGGAAACAAGTGTGTCTTATAGTCTAAAACATACGGGGTATCTAGGGTGGTAGGAGGAAGAGTGTGTATTCTCTGAAGAAATGTAATCTTATGTTGAGAATCTTGTAACATGGAAACGTTACATATATGATGTCCTCATAATATGGAGGCACAGAAGAACATATGAGAGAATTTACGAATACTCTTAACAACAATCAATTAAATGTAAAACTTACACTCTGTACATAAAAACTATAGAGACAAAGAGAATAGAATACAGAAGGATCTGTACAGGAAAGAGACTAAAACAAATAGCATCTTACATGCTGAAAGTGCGCATTCGGCAACCACCATCAGAGCCATCCTGAAAGGGGAATTCCTACGTTGGCGTCGGAGTTGTTCCACTTTTGAAAGTTTTAAACATAGGGCTATGGAACTAAGACAGACTTCTTGAAAGGAAGTACTCAAAGAGCGTCTTTAAGAAAGCGTAAAACATCGCTTTACGGACGGACAAGAAAGACCTATTAATTCTAAACCTCCTTAATCAGGACCCGGAAAATCAGATTAGATTTATTATGAAATACCATGAAGACTGACCAGTGTCCATATTAAATTGAAACCCAGCCCATTATTATAGGGTCAATAGCTGGGATATCACTTATCATATACTTCCGAGACCTATTACCGTATTTGGAAACTAGTTAATCATAGTGGTGCTTATAATATAATAACTCACACACTATGATCCAATGTACATCTTATGATGTATGAATATTTCATTTAAATTTAATATTTTATATTTATGATTTATAATAAAGTATAACTTTTATTTACTATCCCCTATCCCTCTTTTGCAATACTAAATTGGAGTACACCTTGTGAATTTATCCTATGTTTGGATCCTTTTCCTGCGCTATTGGTGTTCTGTTTGGACACATCGTTTCCTTTCTCTGGATTAATACTATATACAATCTCCCTGGGAGCATTAGGGCATTACCAGCCAACAGCACAAATTTATATGTCAATTCTAAAGAAAGACTTAGGGAATTGAAAGAATGGGATGACGTGGTGTTTAAGCCTAGTGATAAGGGTGGCAATATCATCTAGCCACAAGAAAAAGGGTAATTAGACCTACCGGTAATTGGGTTTCCAGGAATCCATCCTGACAGCACCATGGAGGACATCCTTCTTACCCTCAGTGGGACAGGAACAATAAGCAGTTAAAAGGACCCTCCCTGTTGTGAATGTGTTAGAAATGAATTCTGAGCAGAAGCTCCCTCTGGTGGTTACAAACAGTACTGAACCATTCAATGAAGATTGGCAATCAGGAGTTACAGACTGGTCTTATATAAGGGAGGTTCCCTCCCATCATGGTTGCCGGTGATCAATTGTTCTTGTCTAAACTGTGGTTCCTGGTTCACTTGGAAGCTTGCTGAGTCTTGCTTGCATCTTCTGCTATCAGATAAGATATTTTCTGCTTTTATTTTGTGCTTGCTTTTTGCATTGTTCCCTGCATTTCTGTGGAGGTCAGCCAGGTCCCCTCCGGGGACTTGTGCTCCTCTCAGTTTATCTGAGCCACTGTTATTTGTTCATTTGCCTTTTCCAGTTTTTTCAGTGGCTGCAGCTTAGTTTTGTGACACCAGAGAACTAATTTAGGTGGTAGAGGTCGTGTGATCTCAGGTGTTTTTGCAATTAGTAGAGTTGGTACTTTTTAGGGTTTTTTTTTGGATTGCAGTAAGTGTCCTTCCTATCCTTTTCTGTCCAGGTAGATTGGGCCCCAACGTTTGCTCATACTATTTTCTGTCTGTGTCTGTATTTCCTCTTGTCTAACCGCCATTACATGTTTGGGGGCTTCCTATGTTTTTTGGGGATCTGCTCTGGGCAGAAAGCTTTCCTTTTTCTATCTTTAGGTGTAGTTAACCTCTCAGGCTGTGACGAGGCGTCTAGGACCAACGTAGGAACGCTCCATGGCTACCTTTAGTTGTGGTGGTTAGTCAGAGTACTGCAATCCAGTAGATTCCAACCTCTCTGGTGTATTGCCGTTTTTGCCTGCTCTCCTCAGCTACCAAATCATAACAGTATCACCGGCCAAACTGAAAATTATATGGTACTCAACAGAAGGGTAAAATAGTAAAAGGAAAAAGAAAAAAGGAAGTTGTCAGAATTTTTTTTTCTCTGTTTGTTGCATTTTTTCCCTCTTTTTCTCTGGATGCTGAGGAGGATTTTTTTTTTCTCTCAATGGAGTTTGCACAGTTGTCTGGCTGTGTGGATCAGCTTGCCACTGAAGTTCGGAGTATTGCTACCTATCTTGCTAGGTTGCCGGTTGTGAAACCTAGGATCCCCATGCCAGATTTGTTTTTGGGGGATCGAGCTAAATTTCTGAATTTCAAAAATAACTGTAAGTTGTTTTTTGCCTTAAAACCTAAGTCCTCAGGGAACCCAGCACAGCAGGTTCAAATTGTCATCTCTCTCCTGAGCGGCGATCCTCAGGATTGGGCTTTTTCCCTGACACCTGAACTTGTTAAAAAGTTCAAAGACACTCAGATAAAACACATGCAAGCCACCTGGACAAAATTGAGCCTTGAACAATACTTAGAACAGGGCTTGATTTCCAGGGACTTGCATGTTTCAATGTTCCCATCGTATGATCTGACAAAACCTGAATATTCTCATTGAAGTTGAGACATATTATAAACAAGTTAGAAAAAGAACTTGATGAGATCACACTTCCAAGATAGATAAATGGGATGGAAACCTGATTTTTAGGAAGGCTTTAAACAAATTTTACAATTTATTGATAAGGTAGAAACCAAAATCAAGACATGCAAAAGGAGGAAATATCTGAGGGATTAGACAGACCACTTCAAGTGATTCGTCTAGAATTGGGGAAAAAAAAAATCAATCCACACGGCTTAAAAAATATCCGAAGGAAAATGACGAACAAAGACGTGAATTTTCAGGCACGGATGTCGAAAGTAGTAACATGTCAGAATCAGATACTGAACAACCCCCCCCCGTCTCACTATTAGAAACGACCAGACAGGTAACAATAGTCTTACTGTGCCTTTTTTATGGACAGGTCGATGGGGTTTCAGGAGTTCAACCAAGGACTGAAACAGGAGGAAGTAGCCGGACAGAACGGTGACAAGACACAGTCACCACGCATTATCAGTCTTTCAAAACATGTATTAACTAGCTCTCAAGCCAAGGTCTTGAAGAAAGGCTTCAACTTCTGTCTCCCTAGTCATCTTAATAAATTTAATATCATCAAAGACTTGCATCTCTTTGGTCGTCAGTTGATCTTTAAGAAGATCTTTGCACGCCAAATGTCGGATGCACCCCCTACAGAAAAAAATGATGGTTTCCCCTCTACTTCCCTCTCAATTCAGGAACAACAAGCCCTGGAGATTTTGGAAGAACTAGAAAGGGAAAATGGAGAGGGAAAAGTACAAATGAGGGTCCCATCAGGTCCCAAATGGGAGTAGAAATCTCTCAGACTTAAATTCGACTGACACTGTGCACTCTAGAGAGCAATGAATACTCAGCGATTTGCGTGCACACAGTCCTGGCGTGCATAGCATTTAGTATTCCGGCAGCTGCCCTTCGTCTTGCAAGCAGCGCATGACGTCCCTGCCATGAGCTGCTTACAAGCATTAAGCAGCTCCTGGCATCGGAGCAGGATGATGCGAGGCAGCACCAGAACGGTGTGTAATGTTTTTTTTTTGTTTTGTTTTCTGATGGGGCCATGCATACCTGGACCGAGATGGGAACAAATCATACCAGGATGCCAATAAAGAGAAATGAATATTCATTGGCCTCCATGCCTATGGGCCTGGAATGCAGTGACTATTCATTTCTCTATAGCAGAGGGCACAGGAGTTAGCCGCAGAAGCCGGCTCCTGCCTCTGTGACCCGGTGCTCCGCCAAAACCGCTCCCAACCACAGCCAGAGCCGGTACATCCGGACTATAAGACGCACATACCATTTTCCTCCACAATTTTGGAGGAAACAAGTGTGTCTTATAGTCTAAAACATACGGGGTATCTAGGGTGGTAGGAGGAAGAGTGTGTATTCTCTGAAGAAATGTAATCTTATGTTGAGAATCTTGTAACATGGAAACGTTACATATATGATGTCCTCATAATATGGAGGCACAGAAGAACATATGAGAGAATTTACGAATACTCTTAACAACAATCAATTAAATGTAAAACTTACACTCTGTACATAAAAACTATAGAGACAAAGAGAATAGAATACAGAAGGATCTGTACAGGAAAGAGACTAAAACAAATAGCATCTTACATGCTGAAAGTGCGCATTCGGCAACCACCATCAGAGCCATCCTGAAAGGGGAATTCCTACGTTGGCGTCGGAGTTGTTCCACTTTTGAAAGTTTTAAACATAGGGCTATGGAACTAAGACAGACTTCTTGAAAGGAAGTACTCAAAGAGCGTCTTTAAGAAAGCGTAAAACATCGCTTTACGGACGGACAAGAAAGACCTATTAATTCTAAACCTCCTTAATCAGGACCCGGAAAATCAGATTAGATTTATTATGAAATACCATGAAGACTGACCAGTGTCCATATTAAATTGAAACCCAGCCCATTATTATAGGGTCAATAGCTGGGATATCACTTATCATATACTTCCGAGACCTATTACCGTATTTGGAAACTAGTTAATCATAGTGGTGCTTATAATATAATAACTCACACACTATGATCCAATGTACATCTTATGATGTATGAATATTTCATTTAAATTTAATATTTTATATTTATGATTTATAATAAAGTATAACTTTTATTTACTATCCCCTATCCCTCTTTTGCAATACTAAATTGGAGTACACCTTGTGAATTTATCCTATGTTTGGATCCTTTTCCTGCGCTATTGGTGTTCTGTTTGGACACATCGTTTCCTTTCTCTGGATTAATACTATATACAATCTCCCTGGGAGCATTAGGGCATTACCAGCCAACAGCACAAATTTATATGTCAATTCTAAAGAAAGACTTAGGGAATTGAAAGAATGGGATGACGTGGTGTTTAAGCCTAGTGATAAGGGTGGCAATATCATCTAGCCACAAGAAAAAGGGTAATTAGACCTACCGGTAATTGGGTTTCCAGGAATCCATCCTGACAGCACCATGGAGGACATCCTTCTTACCCTCAGTGGGACAGGAACAATAAGCAGTTAAAAGGACCCTCCCTGTTGTGAATGTGTTAGAAATGAATTCTGAGCAGAAGCTCCCTCTGGTGGTTACAAACAGTACTGAACCATTCAATGAAGATTGGCAATCAGGAGTTACAGACTGGTCTTATATAAGGGAGGTTCCCTCCCATCATGGTTGCCGGTGATCAATTGTTCTTGTCTAAACTGTGGTTCCTGGTTCACTTGGAAGCTTGCTGAGTCTTGCTTGCATCTTCTGCTATCAGATAAGATATTTTCTGCTTTTATTTTTGTGCTTGCTTTTTGCATTGTTCCCTGCATTTCTGTGGAGGTCAGCCAGGTCCCCTCCGGGGACTTGTGCTCCTCTCAGTTTATCTGAGCCACTGTTATTTGTTCATTTGCCTTTTCCAGTTTTTTCAGTGGCTGCAGCTTAGTTTTGTGACACCAGAGAACTAATTTAGGTGGTAGAGGTCGTGTGATCTCAGGTGTTTTTGCAATTAGTAGAGTTGGTACTTTTTAGGGGTTTTTTTTGGATTGCAGTAAGTGTCCTTCCTATCCTTTTCTGTCCAGGTAGATTGGGCCCCAACGTTTGCTCATACTATTTTCTGTCTGTGTCTGTATTTCCTCTTGTCTAACCGCCATTACATGTTTGGGGGCTTCCTATGTTTTTTGGGGATCTGCTCTGGGGCAGAAAGCTTTCCTTTTTCTATCTTTAGGTGTAGTTAACCTCTCAGGCTGTGACGAGGCGTCTAGGACCAACGTAGGAACGCTCCATGGCTGCCTTTAGTTGTGGTGGTTAGTCAGAGTACTGCAATCCAGTAGATTCCAACCTCTCTGGTGTATTGCCGTTTTTGCCTGCTCTCCTCAGCTACCAAATCATAACAGTATCACCGGCCAAACTGAAAATTATATGGTACTCAACAGAAGGGTAAAATAGTAAAAGGAAAAAGAAAAAAGGAAGTTGTCAGAATTTTTTTTTTCTCTGTTTGTTGCATTTTTTCCCTCTTTTTCTCTGGATGTTGAGGAGGATTTTTTTTTCTCTCAATGGAGTTTGCACAGTTGTCTGGCTGTGTGGATCAGCTTGCCACTGAAGTTCGGAGTATTGCTACCTATCTTGCTAGGTTGCCGGTTGTGGAACCTAGGATCCCCATGCCAGATTTGTTTTTGGGGGATCGAGCTAAATTTCTGAATTTCAAAAATAACTGTAAGTTGTTTTTTGCCTTAAAACCTAAGTCCTCAGGGAACCCAGCACAGCAGGTTCAAATTGTCATCTCTCTCCTGAGCGGCGATCCTCAGGATTGGGCTTTTTCCCTGACACCTGGGGACCCTGTTTTGAGTAATGTTGATGCATTTTTTCTGGCTCTGGGGTTATTGTACGATGAACCTAATGTCACTGATCAAGCTGAAAAAACCTTGTTGGCATTAAATCAGGGGCTTCAGGACGCTGAGTTGTACTGTCAGAAATTCCGAAAGTGGGCAGTCCTGACCAAATGGAATGATGATACTTTGGCAGCCCTTTTTCGGAAGGGTCTGTCAGAGAATGTAAAAGATGTTATGGTGGGTTTCCCTGCTCCCTCTGGTCTCAATGATTCTATGTCATTAGCGATTCAAATTGACAGACGTTTGCATGAGCGTAGAGGTATGCATGGAGTAGTGTTGCCTTGTGAACCAGCTTCTGAGTCCATGCAGTGTGATAGAGTGGCTTCTGGGGCACAGCGTCATGAGTTTCGAAAACGCAATGGGTTATGTTTCTACTGTGGTGACGCCTCTCATGCTATTTCAGTCTGCCCTAAGCGGGGAAGACGTTTTTCACGCTCAGTTGTCTTGGGTAGTGTTCAGACTAAATTTCTGTTGACTGTTACCCTGATTTGCTCCCTGTCCACATTTTCTGCTCAGGCTTTTGTTGATTCGGGAGCAGCTATTAACCTGATGGATTTTGATTTTGCTAAACGTTGTGGTTTCCCTTGCTACCCCTACGGAAGTCTATTCCCCTACTGGGGATTGATTCTACCCCTTGGGCAGAGAATAAACCCCAGTTCTACTCAGGTGATACTGAGGGTTGAACCTGATCATCAGGAGAGTTGCAAATTTTTGGTGCTGTATAATCTGCATGACATTATTGTACTGGGTTTCCCTTGGTTACAGTCTCATGATCCTGTTTTGAATTGGAAATCTGTGTCTGTGACCAGTTGGGGCTGCCAATGTGTTAATGCCAACACTCCTGTTTTTTCTGCCTCTCCCCAGGCTCAGGATGTTCCTGACTTTTTGACTGATTTTTCAGATGTGTTTAACGAAAGTAAATCTGCATCCTTGCCCCCCCAAAGGAGCTATGACTGCGCTATTGAATTAGTGCCTAGTAGTAAATTCCCTAAAGGTCGCCTTTTTAACTTGTCTGTACCTGAACATGACGCTATGCGGTCTTATATCAAGGAGTCATTGGAGAAGGGTTATATCAGACCATCCTCTTCACCCTTAGGTGCCGGTTTTTTCTTTGTGGCCAAAAAGGATGGTTCATTAAGGCCGTGTATTGATTATCGTCTCTTGAACAATATTACTATGAAATATCAATATCCGTTACCCTTGATCTCTGATCTGTTTTCCAGGGTGAAAAACGCTACTTGGTTTACCAAGCTTGACCTCAGGGGGGCATATAACCTTATTCGCATTAAGCACGGGATGAATGGAAGATGGCATTTAATACCCCTGAAGGGCATTTTGAGTACCTTGTGATGCCCTTTGGGCTCACTAATGCTCCTTCTGTCTTCCAGTCCTTCATGAATGATATTTTCAGGGATTTTGTGGATAAATTTCTGATTGTTTATTTGGATGATATCTTGATTTTTTCCAATGACTGGGACTCTCATGTGAAACATGTTCGGACTGTGTTCCAGATTTTGAGAGAGAATGCTCTGTATGTGAAGGGATCAAAGTGTCTTTTTGGCGTACAGAGGATCTCATTTCTGGGATTCATTTTGTCTGCGTCTGTTATTGAAATGGACCCGGTCAAGGTTCAGGCCATCTGTGATTGGGTCCAACCTACTTCATTAAAGGCTCTTCAGAGATTCTTGGGTTTTGCCAATTTTTATCGTACATTTATTGGTAATTTCTCTGTTATTGTTAAACCATTGACTGATTTGACCAAAAAGGGTTCTGATGTGGTGAATTGGCCTCCTGAGGCAGTCTCTGCGTTTCAGGAACTTAAGCAGAGATTCACTTCTGCTCCTGTTCTACGGCAGCCTGATGATTCTCTGCCATTTCAGGTGGAGGTTGATGCCTCTGAAATTGGGGCAGGTGCCGTTTTGTCCCAAAGAGATCCAGATACCTCTAAAAGTAACCCTTGTGACTTTTTCTCTCGAAAATTTTCTCCAACTGAACGTAATTATGACGTGGGTAATCGGGAGTTATTGGCCATGAAGTGGGCTTTTGAAGAGTGGAGACATTGGCTGGAGGGAGCCAAACATCAGGTGGTGGTCCTCACAGACCATAAGAATCTGGTTTATCTGGAATCAGCCAAGCGACTTAATCCTAGACAGGCCAGGTGGGCCTTGTTTTTCACACGTTTTAATTTTGTGGTTTCCTTTCTTCCTGGCACTAAGAATGTTAAGGCGGATGCCCTCTCGAGGAGATTCCTTGCGGACTCTCCTGAGTTATCTGATCCTGCTGTTATTTTGAAAGAGGGTGTAGTTCTTTCCGCGATCTCGCCCAATTTGAGACTGGCTCTGGAAGGGTGTCAGGAGGATAAACCCGAGCGCTGCCCTATTGGGAAATTGTTTGTCCCAGACCGGTGGAAAAAGAGTGTGATGTCTGAGATTCATTGTTCCGCGTTGGCCGGTCATCCCGGAATTTTTGGTACCAGAGACTTGGTTAGTCGGTCCTTTTGGTGGCCTACTTTGTCTCGTGACGTCAGGGAATTTGTGCAGTCCTGCGGGACTTGCTCTCGCTCCAAGCCTTGCTCTCGCTCTATTGGTTTGTTGATGCCATTGCCTGTGCCCAAGAGACCATGGACCCATATCTCTATGGATTTCATTTCCGACCTCCCTGTTTCTCAGAGAATGACCGTTATCTGGGTGATTTGTGATAGGTTTTCCAAAATGATACATCTTGTGCCATTACCTAAGTTGCCTTCCTCCTCCGAATTGGTGCCTTTGTTCCTTCAGCATGTGGTTCGGTTACACGGCATTCCTGAGAACATTGTGTCTGACAGAGGAGTCCAGTTTGTTTCCAGATTTTGGAGGACTTTTTGTTCTAAACTTGGTGTTCAATTGTCTTTCTCCTTGGCTTTTCATCCTCAGACCAATGGACAAACTGAGAGAACAAACCAGACATTGGAAACTTATCTGAGATGCTTTGTGTCTGCTGATCAAGATGACTGGGTCTCTTTTTTGCCTTTGGCTAAGTTTGCTCTTAATAATAGGGCTAGCTCTGCCACTTTGATGTCTCCATTTTTCTGCAATTTTGGGTTTCACTCTCGATTTTCTTCGGGACAGACGGAGGCTTCTGTCTGTCCAGGTGTTGACTCTGTTGTGGAGCGTATGCAGCGGATTTGGGACCAGGTGGTGGAGAGGTTGTCCCTCTCTCAGGAGAGGGCCCAGCGGTTTGCCAACCGGCATAGGACTGATGGTTCTCGGTTTGAAGTGGGGGACTTGGTCTGGTTGTCCTCAAGAAATATCCCTATGAGAGTTGCATCTCCTAAGTTTAAGCCTAGGTTCATTGGACCTTATAAGATCTTGGAGATTCTTAATCCTGTTTCCTTTCGTTTACTTCTTCCAGGGACATTTAAGATCCATAACGTGTTCCACAAGTCCTTATTGAAGAGGTTTGTCGAGCCAGTGGTTCCTATGGCTGCGCCTCCTGACCCTGTTTTGGTTGAGGGCAACTTGGAGTATGTGGTTGAGAAAATATTGGATTCTCGTTTTTCTAGACGGAAACTCCAGTATTTGGTTAAGTGGAGAGGTTATGGTCAGGAGGACAATTCTTGGGTGTTTGCTTCGGACATCCATGCTAGGAGACTGATCCGTGCGTATCACAGAGCTCATCCTGACCGACCTGGTTGCCCAAATGAGGGTTCGGTGACCCCTCCTCAAGGGGGGTACTGTTGTGAATGTGTTAGAAATGAATTCTGAGCAGAAGCTCCCTCTGGTGGTTACAAACAGTACTGAACCATTCAATGAAGATTGGCAATCAGGAGTTACAGACTGGTCTTATATAAGGGAGGTTCCCTCCCATCATGGTTGCCGGTGATCAATTGTTCTTGTCTAAACTGTGGTTCCTGGTTCACTTGGAAGCTTGCTGAGTTATCAGATAAGATATTTTCTGCTTTTATTTTTGTGCTTGCTTTTTGCATTGTTCCCTGCACTTCTGTGGAGGTCAGCCAGGTCCCCTCCGGGGGCTTGTGCTCCTCTCAGTTTATCTGAGCCACTGTTATTTGTTCATTTGCCTTTTCCAGTTTTTTCAGTGGCTGCGGCTTAGTTTTGTGACACCAGAGAACTAATTTAGGTGGTAGAGGTCGTGTGATCTCAGGTGTTTTTGCAATTAGTAGAGTTGGTATTTTTTAGGGGTTTTTTTTGGATTGCAGTAAGTGTCCTTCCTATCCTTTTCTGTCCAGGTAGATTGGGCCCCAACGTTTGCTCATACTATTTTCTGTCTGTGTCTGTATTTCCTCTTGTCTAACCGCCATTACATGTTTGGGGGCTTCCTATGTTCTTTGGGGATCTGCTCCGGGGCAGATAGCTTTCCTTTTTCTATCTTTAGGTGTAGTTAACCTCTCAGGCTGTGACGAGGCGTCTTGGACCAACGTAGGAACGCTCCACGGCTGCCTTTAGTTGTGGTGGTTAGTCAGGGTACTGCAATCCAGTAGATTCCAACCTCTCTGGTGTATTGCCGTTTTTGCCTGCTCTCCTCAGCTACCAAATCATAACACCTCCCCCTACCACCCTTCAGTGATTTTCCAAAGTACCACATCTGGATGGATGCAAAAAAGAATTTTATTAACAACTCTTATACAAATGTTACATCACATCAGTATGCAAATTAAACAACCTTGCAGAAGGGAGGGAACTAGTAGTGCTGTCAGGATGGATTCCTGGAAACACAATTACCGGTAGGTCTAATTACCGTTTTCCAGTTCACCACCTGACAGCACCATGGAGAAGTACCAAAGGATGGTAATCCTAGGGCAGGACTACTGCATGTAAAACTTTCCTGCCAAAAGCTAATTGTTCCGAAACGACATCTAGCTTGTAATGCCTAGCAAAGGTACTAAGATTAGCCCAAATTGGGGCCCTGCAAATTTGTTCTGTTGAGGTCCCCCTCTTTGTGCCCATGACGGAGCCATAGCTCGAGTTGAATGGGCTCTAAGAATATTCAGGGGCTCTTTCCCTTGTGCTTTATAGGCTAAGCCTATCATGGTTTTTATCCATCTCGCAATTGTTGCTTTTGCCGCCTTATTGCCCCTATTGGGCCCCCCGTACTGTATAAACAGATTTTTGTCTCGTCTCCAACCCTCGGTTGCCTTCAGATATTTTAGGACCGTCTCTCTTACGTCTAAATTTTGATAGACCCCATCCTTTGGATTTCTAGGGTGCTGGCAGAACAAGGGAAGGACCACTTCCTGGTTCATATTTGTAGATGATACCACTTTGGGGAGAAAAGTTGGGTCAAGCCTCAGGACTATCCTATCATCCAAACCCTGCAGATACGGATCTTGTATAGATAGGGCCTGCATTTCCCCCAACCTTTTTGCTGACGTGATAGCAACCAGGAAGGCCGTTTTTAGTGAAAGTTTGGCTATGTCCATCTCTTCTGACAGGAGATACAGGGATTTACATAGGGCATTAAGGACCAAGTTAAGGTCCCACGGTGGAGATGATTTTCTTACAAGGGGTCTCAATCTCGTAATGGCTCTAGAAAACCTCACTACCCAGGGATGTGTGGCTACCGGATAGTCAAAGAACACGCTAAGAGCCAAAATTTGTACTTTTAAAGTACTAGGCCGCAGGCCTTTCTTAAAGCCTGACTGGAGAAAGTCGAGGATTCTGGGAATGTCCGGACTTGCAGTGTCTACCGGAGCTTCTCCTGGAAAGGTACAGAACCGTTTCCACATTTTATTATTAATTGCCGAAGTCACTGGTTTTCTACTTGTTTGGAGCGTGGTGATCACATCTTCCGACAGGCCTCTGGACCTCAGGGTCAGGTGCTCAGGATCTAAGCTGACAGTTGAAGTGAGTCTGGATTGGTGTGGGGAAGCGGACCTTGGTGCAGGAGATCCTGTCTCTTTGGTAAAAGGATGGGCCTTTCTACCGCTATTCTGTTTAGTAGAGAAAACCAACTTCTTCTTGACCAAAAAGGTACTACTACAATCACTGTTGTTCCGTCGTCCAGTATCTTCCTCAGCATTCTTGGGATCAGTGGGAGGGGCGGAAAGGCGTACAGGAGCCCTTCTCCCCAAGGTTGAGATAGAGCATCGACCCCCGCCGCTCCGTCTAGAGGATTTAGTGAAAAGAAGGTTCTGACCTTTGCATTTACTCTGCTGGCAAAGAGATCCACTTGTGGTGTTCCCCATCGTTGACACAGTATTCTGAATACATCCGAATTCAATTCCCATTCTGTGGGATTTATTCTTGTCCTACACAGGAAATCCGCCACCTGGTTTCTGGCTCCCTCCAGGTGTACCGCCGAGATGGTACTCCTACTCTCAGGTTCTCCGGCATGATCCACCATCTTAATGCTTTTCTTACTGAAAGAGATAACGTCATTCTCTTGTCCAAAGAACTCTGTCTTCTGTCCCAGGACTGCAAAATCTCCCTCTGCTATTCCCGTGAGTGGAATGGACTCCACTTCTCACAGGGGACACATGCAGTCATCAGAGCCAGTATCTTCATTGCCTCCCTTATGGAGCAAGTGTTTTTCCTGAACCGGCGGATCTTCTTGATTAGCGTGACATGTCTTTCTTCTGGCAAAAAAGATGTTCTGATACGAGAGTCTAGTATGAGTCCCAAAAATTTTATTCTGGATTGTGGGACTAAATTTAACTTTCTCCAATTTATAATCCACCCCAGCTCCTGTAGCATGGAGATTGTGAGGTGGCAATCGATCCTGAGCTGCTCTTCGGATCCTGCTACTACCAGAAAGTCATTCAAATATGGTATTATGATTACACCGCGGTTTCTTAAGCAGGCTACCACCTCTATTATGAGCTTGGTGAAAATTCTGGTGGCTGAGGCAAGGCCGAAGGTAAGGCACCAGAATTGGAAATGATGGACTATCCCCTGGATTCTCAGGGCGAATCTTAAATACTTCTGATAGGAAGTATGGATTTGGACATGGTAGTATGCACTCTCCAAGTCAAAAGTGCACATCACCATGCCCTTGTTTGTGTCCCTGAGCCAGAACCAAATAAGATGATGGAGTCTCTACCCCTACTCCCTTTGGGATAACTCCATCTCCCTGTTTTCCCTTTCCCCCTGTAGTCTGTCTTCTGACTAGGACGGGATCTCCGAAAGGGCTGGTATCTCTTTGTTTCTTCTTCAGGGAACCCCTTTTTCCTATCTGAGGCTTTTTCTAGTATGTCATCTAAAATTGGCCCAAACACTTTACCCCCTGAGAAGGGAATGGCACAAAGTTTATTTTTAGACTGGTATCCCCCGACCAAGTCTTTAGCCAGATTGCTCTTCTGGCCGCATTAGACAACGACTCACCTCTGGCAGCAAATCGCACTGACTCTGCTGATGCGTCCGCCATGAATCCTGTTGCGAGTTTCAGCAAAGGCAGATTTAAGTATGACCTCTCTAGGGGTTTTGGCTTTAAGATGTTCCTCCAGATCGTCCACCCACAAATGCATGAACCGGGCCACCGAAGTTGCTGCAATATTTGCCCGAATTATAGCTGGCGAAGCCTCCTAGGATCTTTTTAGTAGTCCCTCTGCCCTACGGTCCATCGGCGCTTTCAGGCTGGAGGAGTCTTCGAACGGAAACGCAGTTTTTATCGCCACCTTAGCCACTGGTACACCTATCTTGGGAACTTCATCCCAAGCTTTAATATCCTCAGGGATGAATGGTAACCAGAGTCTGAAGTCCCTTAGTACCACTAATCTCTTCTCCGCATCCTCCCACTCTTCTAAGATCATGGACCGGATGTGGTTATTAACCGGAAACACTCTAGTGACCTGGGTATGCAGACCGCCGAACATCTCATCCTGTATTGATACCTCTTCCGGGGCGGCCTGTAACTGCATAGTGTCCCATACTGCCTGCAGGAGCTCATCTGTGTCTGCTGATGAGAAGATATATCTTTTCCCTCTTCCTACCAGATCCTCTTTCTTGTCCTGTTCTGAATCTGCCCATTCTTCCTCGTCCAAGGAGTGGCTAGATTCCCTAAGCCTTTTACGTGACCTCTGGGGTTCTGCTTGGCTGGTGTGAGGAAGACCAATGCTTGAGATGGAAGCCTAGACTTCTTGCCTTATCATCGACCTCATGTTGGCCATTAAAGATGTCTGATCCTTCCGACAATTCTACATGTACAGGTGCCACAGAGTGGTTTCAGCCAGTTTTCTGGGAGTTTGGACATGCAAATTGGACATTTTTTATTCTTCCAGAATTTCTTTTTCACTGCCGACAGGGTGGATGACTATCCCTAAAAACACACAGATTTTGGCATTAACTCAGTGTGTATAGGGCACTAGTATTGGCACTGCGGTATGGCTCTGTCAGTAGCCTACTCACGTGCCCCTGGCTCTGCTCTAGTCCCTCAGGCCTGGCTGCCTCCTCCATTGCCAAACATCTGTGGGCAGACCCGGGTCACTCTGGTTCGTGCAAAGGGAACGCTCCAGACACAGCCGCTCAGTTACCAGTCTCACACGTTTCCCCAATTCAGGATGGTCGGCAGTGGGTGCTGCGCCTCTCCCCCTTATATCCTCTCTTACCTGATTGATCCTGCTCATTCCCAACCACGTACCTGCGCGGCGTGACTGTGCTTGACAAAACCTCCTCCCGAGGCTGGCGCCGCCGCTGGGCTCTGCCGCGACCCGGCAGTGAAGCGGACCCCGTGCCCGGAAGTGACGCGCAGCTGCATCCAGAAGTGATGCGGCCGTCGCGACCGGAAGTGATGCGGCCGCTGGATCCCGGAAGCTTCGCCGGCCTGTACTCCACCGGCTGCGCCTTGGGAGACCGCTGCGCTCAGCGGTATGGTGCCGGGACCGAGAGCCCCCAAGGAGGAGGAAGTGGACCCATCCCCAGGAGCAGCGCTACACTGGGGCAGGCTGAGGGACCCCCCATAGTAAGTATCAGCTGCAGATTTCTTGAGGCGGGAAGGGAAAGGCTGGGCCCACCGATCCTCACCATCTGCACAGCACAGTCTGGGGACCTGCTCACTGTTCCTATCCTCAGTGGGACACGAAAAACCCTGAAGGGTGGTAGGGGGAGGGTCCTTTTAACCGCTCGTTGTTCCTGTCCCACTGACGGTAAGAAAGACGTCCTCCATGGTGCTGTCGGGTGGTGAACTGAAAAATAAATTTCAGAAGCAAAAAAACAACTGAATAATAAAGAATAGAGTTGAGCGAAACAGGTCGTTCAATTTCAAAAATCACCGACTTTCGCCAAAGTCGGGTTTCATTAAACGAAACTCGACCACAGCGTGCAGTCGGCCGAGCGTTCGGCGAACCAAGCACCAAAGTCGGGTTTCGCCGATTGCAGGCGCCTTTTTTCACCAATGAGCAAGGACGTACACTGTGGGCAACGAGATGACGTGTGCAGCGGTGCCGCGCGGCTTTGAGCGCCGCGGGATTCAAATCCCCCGCCAAAGCTGCGCCGGCACAGCTCACTGGCTGAGCCGCCCGCCGGCTCAGCCAATGAGCGGCGCTGGATTCAAATCCCCCGCCAAAGCGGCGCCGCTCATTGGCAGAGCCGGCGGGCGGATCAGCCAGTCAGCAGCGTGGGATTCAAATTCCCCGCCATTGGCTGAGTGGTGCCACCCGGCTGTGTTTGTGTGTATATATATATATAGGCAGGCATTGTCCGATGGGACTACAAGTCCCATCAGGCTATGCCTGCTACACTGTCAGTGAGTGACACATTAGCCAATGATGGGACAGTAGTCCCATCATTAGGCTAATGTGTTGAATGTAAAAAAAAAACATACATTACATACACAACATACAGAACATACAACATATAACATACATATAACACAGAACATACATATAACATATAGAATCATAGAATGGTAGAGTTGGAAGGGACCTCCTGGGTCATCTGGTCCAACCCCCTGCTCAAAGCAGGATTCTCTAAATCATCCCAGACAGATGTCTATCCAGCCTCTGTTTGAAGACTTCCATTGAAGGAGAACTCACCACCTCTTGTGGCAGCCTGTTCCACTCATTGATCACCCTGTCAAAAAGTTTTTTCTAATATCTAATCTGTGTCTCCTCCCATTCAGTTTCATCCCATTGCTTCTAGTCTTTCCTTGCGCAAATGAGAATAAAGATGATCCTTCTACAATGTGACAGCCCTTGAGATATTTGTAGACAGCTATTAAGTCTCCTCTCAGTCTTCTTTTTTGCAAGCTAAACATTCCCAAATCCTGCAACCGTTCCTCATAGGACATGGTTTGCAGACCGGTCACCATTCTGGTGGCTCTTCTCTGAACTTGCTCCAGTTTGTTGATGTCTTTTTTAAAATGTGGTGCCCAAAACTGGACACAGTATTCCAGATGAGGTCTGACCAAAGAGGAGTAGAGGGCAATAATGACCTCACGTGATCTAGACTGTATGCTTCTGTTGATACATCCTAGAATTGCATTTGCCTTTTTTGCTGCTGCATCACACTGTTGACTCATGTTAAGTCTGTGATCAATTAGTATACCCAAGTCTTTTTCACATGTGCTGTTACTTAGCCCTATTCCTCCCATTTTGTATATGCTTTTTTCATTTTTATTGCCCAGATGTAGTACTTTGCATTTTTCCCTGTTAAAATCCATTCTGTTAGTTGCTGCCCACTGCTCCAGTTTATGTATATCTTTTTGAATCCTCTCTCTCTCTTCTCTAGTATTAGCTACCCCTCCTAGCTTTGTGTCATCAGCAAATTTGATCAGTTTACCCTCAATTCCTTCATCTAAATCATTGATAAAGATGTTGAACAATACAGGGCCCAAAACAGAGCCTTGTGGTACCCCACTTGAGACATTCTTCCAACTGGATGTGCAGCCATTTACAACCACTCTTTGGGTCCGATCACTAAGCCAGTTATGAATCCACCTAACAGTTGCCTTGTCCATTCCATACTTAGTCATTTTTTCAATAAGGATTGTGTGAGATACTTTGTCAAATGCTTTGCTGAAGTCAAGATATACTATATCTACAGCATTTCCCTGATCCACCCAGTCAGTGATTCTGTCATAGAAGGAAATTAAGTTAGTCTGACATGACTTATTAGTTACAAACCCATGCTGACTCTGTTTAATCACTTCATTTTTATCCAGGTACTTGCATACATGTTCTTTAATAATTTGTTCAAAGATCTTTCCTGGTATAGAAGTCAGACTCACCGGCCTGTAGTTCCCTGGGTCCACCTTCTTCCCCTTTTTGAAGATAGGAACAACATTTGCTCTTCTCCAGTCTTCTGGGACTTCTCCTGTTCTCCAAGAATTTTCAAAGATTATGGACAGTGGTTCAAGAATTTCTTCTGCTATCTCCTTCAGTACCCTGGGGTGTAATTCATCTGGACCTGGAGACTTGAATTCATTTAGGTTAGCTAAGTGTTTCCTCACTGTCTTTCTGTTTATAGATATCCTGGATTCTTCTATTCCTTTAATAGGACAGTGAAGATCAGTTGATGTTACATTTCCTTTCTGAGAGAAAACAGATGCAAAATAGGAATTTAAAAGTTCAGCCTTCTCAACATCCTGACTTACCATTTCATCATTTTCATCCTGTAAAAATCCTATAGCATCTTTGACTTTTCTTTTACTTTTGACGTATCCCCAAAATCCTTTTTTGTTGCTTTTGACGTCACTTGCAAGCCTTAATTCATTGTCAGCTTTAGATAATCTGATTTGTGCCCTGCAGGTTCTGCAGACGGCATTATATTCTTCTTTAGATATGCCTCCCTCTTTCCATTTGATAAACATTTCTTTCTTCCTTTTTAGCATGTGTTTAAGTTCTATGTTCATCCATCCTGGTTTCCTTAAATGCTTCCCATTCTTCCCTCTTTTCGGAATTGTTAACGATTGTGCTTTGAGAATCTCATTTTTCAAGATTTTCCATCCTTCCTGGACATTTTTGTCCTTAAGGATATCCAGCCATTGGATCCCTCCAATTCTCTTTCTGAGTTCCTTAAAATCTGCCTTTCTGAAATCTAACCTTGACGTCTGAGTCTTCACAGGTCTTCCTCCTCTTGTTATCCAAAATTCTAAAATAGCATGGTCACTACCTCCTAGGGTCCCAGCCACTCTTACCTCCTCCACCATTTCCTCCCTGTTTATGAGGATTAGATCCAAGGTAGCAGATCCCCTTGTTTTCTCCATTACCTTTTGGAAGATAAAGTTGTCAGCAAGAGAGGATAAGAATTTCCTGGACCTGTTAGTTTTGCCTGAGAGAGATTCCCAACAAATGTCTGGATAGTTGAAATCTCCCATGACCACTATGTCATATTTTTTGGAGAACTTGGCCATTTGATGCATAAAGAGTTCATCCATATCTTCAGCTTGCACAGGCGGCCTGTAGTAAATGCCTACAATGGTGTCCTTTCCATTGTTCTGTCCTTGTATTCTTACCCAAACAGTTTCCACAGAACTCCCAGTCTCTGAAGCTTCAATCTCTGTGCAGATATACGCTTTTCTAACATACAATGCAACACCTCCTCCTCGTTTATCAAGTCTGTTTCTTGCAAATAAGTTGTAACCTTCTAGCCTTGTATTCCAATCATGTGTATCGTCCCACCAAGTCTCAGTGATTCCAATGACATCATATTTCTTCTCCTGCGTTAGTAGCTCCAGTTCTCCTTGTTTGTTGCCCATGCTTTGTGCATTCGTATAGAAACACTTTAGTTTGTGATTGGTTTCTCTTTCTTCAATATTTTTATTATGTAGATTTTTTTGTCTTTGTTCTTCCCCTTCACTTCTAATAGCAGAGTTCTCAATAGCATTTTTCAGGTGTATGGCTTTTGCTGGCGTTTTGCTTCCCTTCCCACATTGTTCTAGTTTAAAGCTCTCCTGATGAGTGTAGCAAGGCGACTTCCAAATACATGTTTTCCAGTCTTCGTAAGGTGCACCCCATCTCTAGCAAGTAGTCCATCGTACAGGTAATTCACTCCGTGATCCAGAAATCCAAATCCTTGCTGACGGCACCATCGACGTAGCCAGTTGTTCACCTGCAGAATCTTATTCCACCTCCTTGTTCCATGGCCATCCACTGGAAGGATGGAGGAGAAGACCACCTGCGCTCCCAGTTCTTTCACTTTCTTACCTAAGTTTTCAAAGTCACTGCAGATGGTTTCCAGGTCACTTCTTGTGGTGTCATTTGTCCCCACATGTATTAGCAGGAATGGGTAGTCATCTTTATGTCTGAAGAGTCCTGATATCCTGTCAGATACATCTTTAATTTTTGCACCTGGAAGACAGCACATTTCTCTTGAGGTTATATCTGGTCTGCAGATAGCAGCCTCTGTTCCTCTCAACAGGGAATCCCCCATGACAACAACTCTCCGTTTCTTCTTCACAACATTTTTCTTTCTCCATTCAGGAGGACTCTGAGGGCGTACAAGGTTACTCTTTGTGGGCAAAGTCTTATCCTGATGTATTTCTTCATCGTTCTCCTGTGTAAGAGCCTGGTACTGGTTTCTGAGCAGAATTGGTGCTGACTGCCTCCTGATCCTCCTGCTTCTCTGGGTCACATGCTTCCATTCCTCTGTTTCTTCAGTTGCACTTCGAATTTCTTCTCTTTCTGTACCATGAAGAGATAATTCTGCTCTGTCTAAGAACTCTTCACCTTCCTTAATGGTCTTCAATGTAGATAACCTCTCTTCCAGATTTTGCAACTTTTCCTCCAACAGGGACACAAGCTTGCATTTGTGGCATGTGAAATTTGGCTTTTCCACTGGTAAGTCTATGAACATGTAGCAAGAAATGCAGCTCACCACATGGCTCCTAGCCTCTTCCATGTTCTTATTGTTCAAGAGATAATCAAGCGGTGAAATATAAGCCAAAACTCGCGCGCCTAGCGGCGCGCGGTTTACTAATGTCCTCCTTTCAGCTGCAACAGCCAAAATCCAGTGTTCCTTGAGCTCGCGGAGACTCTTCACTTATCCCAGAAGGCACTGGGAATATGCAAATTATCTCCTCGGGACTCCTCCCCTGGTTTACTGATGTCCTCCTTTCAGCTGCAACAGCCAAAATCCAGTGTTCCTTGAGCTCGCGGAGACTCTTCACTTATCCAGAAGGCACTGGGAATATGCAAATTATCTCCTCGGGACTCCTCCCCTGGTTTACTGATGTCCTCCTTTCAGCTGCAACAGCCAAAATCCAGTGTTCCTTGAGCTAGCGGAGACTCTTCACTTATCCCAGAAGGCACTGGGAATATGCAAATTATCTCCTCGGGACTCCTCCCCTGGTTTACTGATGTCCTCCTTTCAGCTGCAACAGCCAAAATCCAGTGTTCCTTGAGCTCGCGGAGACTCTTCACTTATCCCAGAAGGCACTGGGAATATGCAAATTATCTCCTCGGGACTCCTCCCCTGGTTTACTGATGTCCTCCTTTCAGCTGCAACAGCCAAAATCCAGTGTTCCTTGAGCTCGCGGAGACTCTTCACTTATCCCAGAAGGCACTGGGAATATGCAAATTATCTCCTCGGGACTCCTCCCCTGGTTTACTGATGTCCTCCTTTCAGCTGCAACAGCCAAAATCCAGTGTTCCTTGAGCTCGCGGAGACTCTTCACTTATCCCAGAAGGCACTGGGAATATGCAAATTATCTCCTCGGGACTCCTCCCCTGGTTTACTGATGTCCTCCTTTCAGCTGCAACAGCCAAAATCCAGTGTTCCTTGAGCTCGCGGAGACTCTTCACTTATCCCAGAAGGCACTGGGAATATGCAAATTATCTCCTCGGGACTCCTCCCCTGGTTTACTGATGTCCTCCTTTCAGCTGCAACAGCCAAAATCCAGTGTTCCTTGAGCTCGCGGAGACTCTTCACTTATCCCAGAAGGCACTGGGAATATGCAAATTATCTCCTCGGGACTCCTCCCCTGGTTTACTGATGTCCTCCTTTCAGCTGCAACAGCCAAAATCCAGTGTTCCTTGAGCTCGCGGAGACTCTTCACTTATCAAGAAGGCACTGGGAATATGCAAATTATCTCCTCGGGACTCCTCCCCTGGTTTGACACATAACATACATATAACACATAAAATGACACATAACATACATATAACACATAAAATACAGTACATACATATATACACATAACAACACACATAACATACATATAACACATAACATACAGTACATGCATATAACATAAAACACGTAACATACATATAACATACAACACAACATACATAACATACATATAACACATAACATACAGAGCATACATATAACATACAACACATAACATACAGTACATACTGTAACATTTCCAGGGGGTATAGCTCTAGGATCGCTGTCTGGGTAGACAGAATGGCACGAAAACAGTTCATTCAGACAGCAGTTCTGGTGTAAAACTGGCCGCAACCAGTTTTATTAAAGTCCACAGCAAACAGATAAAACAAAGCATAAACAGAAAACCTAGGCTTGTCTAGCCACTAATTACACATAGATAGATTGCCCTGTCTATCCGGGTCCCGGCTCTACCAGCCTGGCCCAAAACACCACATATGATATATGTTACCAGTATGGAGTTTCACAGATACTCCTCCTTGTGTCTGAAGGCACCTTCAATGTCCAGACTTGAGAGAGATCCACTCCTATTCAGCCGCTATTCGCACGGATTCTCACTGCGACTACTCCTGTGTCCGGGGTACTTCCTGCACCCAGACTGAGATAGCTCACACTCCTGGAGACACCTTCTGTACCTGGACCCCTTGTCCAGCTTAAGCGTGCTCCCACTCCTGGAGACTGCTTCTCGTGCCGAGACACCTTCCTGTGTCCAGGCTAAGCTTCCTCTCTGACTGTGTTTCAGCACACCTACTTCTGGTCTCCTAATTAACACCTGAGTGATTTCAGGTCTGAGCTGCAAGTGTGTACTGAATGTAAGGTGTAGTGACCTTTCTCTACCACTAGGTCTACAAAGCCACACACCTCCCATATACCAGTCAGTAAAGTAGCCAGGTGAAATATACACCCCATTCAATACACATACTCTCACTGTCTCACATATCCCCCCCCTCTTCTCCAGACCGGAGGGCTGGTCATCCAGACCGGAGGGCTGGTTAACAATCCAACAGAGACAGTGAACTCTGGACCAGTCATGGCCCTCATCAGCTTCATCTTCACCACTGTCATTTGTATTTTCACCTGAGTCATAGCCAACATCAGCTTTCTCTTCATCTGAAGCATCCGTACTACCCTGTACCCTCCCAGGCCTATGCTCTCTGCGGGCCTCGGGTATCCTGCACGGTTTCATCTTGACCTTAGGGCCGGGCTCAGTTTCGATATAGTGCCTGGCCAGAGAAGTACGACCCGGCACATCAGAACACTTCTGCTGACTCTTCCTCAGAAACTCACGTACCTCCTGTTCCTGGTGCACTGACCATGTGTCACCAACTATCACAGAAGGTATAGGGGGTTTTTCACTTTTCTCCAGTTCCCCTTGAACCTTCTTTACTTCATTGAGCTTCTCCAGAAGATGCTCATGGCTCTCATCACGCTCCTTCATCACAGATTGGAGTTTTCTCCGAGAAGCAATCAATTCATCTTGTACCCGTTGGACGTCCTTCATGTCCTCAGCCCCTTCTTCAGGCTCTTCTGGTAGGACATGCTCAGAAGCTCCACCGTCAGTCTTACATTCTACTTCTTCATTCACATCATTATGGTCTCCAATATCTCCATTTATTCCAGCTTTCAAGTTCTCCTTGATAGCGGCATCTGTATACTCAGAACCCGCCGGATTCTTCTCTTCCACCACGTTCTGCATCCCGTCTGTCTGCAGCGGCAACGGAGTGACACACCGCTTTTCCCATTTATTGGGACGTGGCTCCGATGTAGACTCCATGAAAGTGCGCTTGAGCTCACCAATGCCAGCTACTGATCCGGACCGTAACCCGTCCACGCCGCTGTCTTCAGCAGAAACAGATTCCTGGACATAGTCAGTCCCCATATCTTCAGTCTTGTTCCTCACAGCTTCACTTGAAACCTCAGCTTCTGATGAGGCATCTGGCTTGGTGACCACCACTTCCATGGCTTTTTCCACCTCTGCAGCATTACCTTCAGAGTCCTGGGCATGATGCAGCTCCATACCATACATTGATAACTTCTCATCTACAACAGCATCCACTTGTGCTGTGTTCAGTTTCAGAGTCCTGCCTTTAAAGCTCAGCTCTCCTTTCACCTTAGTCTTCGCCAGGGAACCGGCCAACTGTAAAACATCTTCAGATGCCATCTTCTGTCTGGCTGTAAGGTCAGCATCAGCTTCCTTCTCAGGACTCTCAACCTCCTCTGCTACCATGCCTTCCTCATTTGCACTGGTTGCTTTATGGTCATCAGATGATTCACTATCACTCCCACTATCCCTGTCTGACCCTTTTCTCAGCCACATCTGGCTCACTGTCAGGGCTACACACTTCATTTTCATTCACATCCTGCTCACTGTCAGGGTTATACAATTCATTTTCATTCACATCCTGCTTACTGTCAGGGTTATACAATTCATTCTCATTCTCATCCTGCTCACTGTCAGGGTTATACAATTCATTCTCATTCACATCCTGCTCACTGTCAGGGTTATACAATTCATTTTCATTCACATCTTGATCTGGAACCCTAGTCAACATGTCATCCACAACATCAACTTCACCATCTGGTCCCTCAAGTATGTGACTATGTGACAACCCCAGCACTATACTTCTATATAGCTCAGGTACTAGGGGCTGACTCACGACCTCTCCCTGGACTTCAGTGTCCCTATACAATAGGTTATTGTCCATGGCAGCATGAGGAAACCTCTCCTCAGAGCCAGGCTCCTGGGAAACCTCATTTATAACAATCATATTTTCCTGTGCCGTCCTAAGAGTGGGGTCTCGCCACTGCTCACTCTCAAAATTGTCACAGGGCACAGGTAAGTCAGGGACACTCGGTTCCCGAGAACCACCATCCTCGTCTCCCAACATCACCTGCAAAGGAATTTCATCACTATCACAGTCATCATTATTATCAATATCATTATCATGACTATGATCAGTATCATCATCACTATCATGATGATCATCACTATCATTATCAGCATCAGCATCATTATCATGGTCATTATCATTATCATTATCATCATCACATAAGTTTAAATGCCCACTAGCATTGTGTTCCGCCCCTCGGGACTGCGCACCCTCAGTAGGAGCTTCATCACACTGTCCATCAGAAACATTTCTCCCCCAGAGACCCTTAGATCGGGGAAAGTCATTACCCAATATGACGGGGTGCACCAGGTTCTTCACTACCCCCACTTCATATGAAACCTCCCCGAGTTTAGGGACCAAGTCCACGGCAGTCTCTGGGTAGACTTTGGTGTCTCCATGGATGCACACCATACTCAGGTGCTTATCAGGGATGAAGTCCCTATCAATCAGGCTGTCACATACGGAAGTCACTGGACTCTCTGAGTCCAAGAGGGCTTGTGCTGGGCAGTCATCTAGAACCACCGGGCACACCTGTGGTCCAGTCTCTTCGGCTGAGGTGGACACACACACAGGTTCTGCGCAGAGAGAGAGGGATCCGCCAACATCACAACACATAGGCTCCCCCTCTAGTGAACAGCCGGCTGCAATTTCACGACATCTCCAACACTGTCCACCACAATCACCCTCCCATATGTCCCCTACAGCTGGAACGCTCTTACCGCGAGAGTTCAGCGTCTGGGAACTCTGAAGTGACGACCTCTCAGACAGCTGTACCTCAGGAGGACGTGCTCGGGTGTAGCGATTCACTATCACCTTTTCAACTCCATAATCAGGTTTGCTTACTGCAGACTCCCAACTGCATCTCCAGTCATGAACTCCCCTGGCACGGGCTGTCACCGTAACACCCAGCCGGGTAAGAATCGCCGCTTTCAACTTGGCATAGTCTTCGCTGTCCTGCTTGCTCAGGTCAGCCCAGACTTTTTGGGGTTCCACAGTCAGATAGGGTACGACCGCCATGGCCCATTCAGATAGTGACAGATTCTCCTTCTCTGCCAGTCTCTCAAACCTAGTAAGATATACCTCCACATCATCACGAGGTGTCATTTTTCTCAAGGACCGTCTTACCGCCTTCTTTATAGCGGACAATGCCGGTGCCTTCACAACATTACTTCGGGACGCGGCACCGAAATCCTTTTTTGGTGCTGTCATCTGCTCTGTTATGTTACGGTAGCTGAGGAGTGCAGGCAAAAAAGGAAATACACCAGAGAAGTTGGAATCTATGAGATTGCGGTACCCTGACTAACCACCGCAACTAGAGGCAGCCGTGGAGCGTTCCTACGTTGGTCCTAGACGCCTCGTCACAGCCTGAGAAACTAACTACACCTAAAGATAGAAATAGGAAAGCTATCTGCCCCGTAGCAGAACCCCAAAGATAATAGAAAGCCCCCAAACATGTAATGGCGGTTAGACAAGAGGAAATACTGACACAGAAAGAAAATAGTATGAGCAAACGCTGGGGCCCAAACTATCTAAATAGAAAAGGACAGGAAGGGTACTTACTGCAATCCCAGAAAACCCTGAAAAACACCAACTCTACTAATTTCAAAATCACCTGAGATCACACGACCTCTACCACCTAAATTAGTTCTCTGGTGTAACAAAAACAGCAGCCACTGAAAAAACTGGAAAAAGCAAAAGTACAAAACACAGTGGCTGAACTAAACTGAGAGGGCAAAAGCCCCCGGAGGGGACCCAGAAGGCCCCCACAGAAGTGCAGGACCAAGTGCAAAAATATAACAAAAACACAAAATAAGAAATTGTCTTATCTGATAGCAGGAGATGCAGACACGACACAGCAGGCTACAAGGGAAACTGGAAAGAAGGATTCAGACCAGAACAATTGATCACCGGCAACCCTGATGGGAAAATGATTCCCTTAAATAAGACCAATCAGTAACACCTGATTCCCAGTCCTCACAATCCTCACTAGTACCGCTTGTAACCACCAGAGGGAGCCTCTGCTCAGAACTCATCTCAAACCCATTCACAACACTGCTCAACAAATAACCGGTTATTCTCCTGCTGCTGCTGCAGGAATTGCTGCTGGGCCTGCTGCATGCGCTGCTGGTGCTGCAGGCGCTGCTGCTCCATGCTCTGCTGCATGCTTCGCTGGGCCTGGGCCAGGTACTCAATGAGCTCCTCCATACTGCCGGACTCATCTGTCTCAATCACAGCAGTCTTATGTTGCATATTAACTTGCGCCATTTGTTCAAACAGCGCCTCCATGCTGTCATCCATGCTGTCAGACTTCTCTGTCTTAACAACGGCAGTCTTCACTCAAGACATACACACTCTACAGTCTTTTCCATAGAAAAATTCAGCTCTGCTGTGCAGACACTTTTTTTTTTTTCTTTGCAAAGTCTATTAGGGCTACTGTCTCTTTAAGACTGCTCCACAGACTTTTCTTTTGCTGCTGCACATTCCACAGTCATTTTCACAAGTTCAGCTTTGCTGTGCATACATTTTCTCTCTGCAGACCCTATCAGGGCCACTGTCTCTCCAAGACTGCTCCAAACAGACGTTTCTGCTGACACTTTTTTTTTTCCTCTGCTGCTATTTCAACAGACTTCACCTTTATTGCTGTCTCTAAGCCTCTGTGCTGCATGCACACTCCAGCACTAACTGTATCAGCCACTGCGCTGCCCCAGCATTCTCCGCCAATTGTAACATTTCCAGGGGGTATAGCTCTAGGATCGCTGTCTGGGTAGACAGAATGGCACGAAAACAGTTCATTCAGACAGCAGTTCTGGTGTAAAACTGGCCGCAACCAGTTTTATTAAAGTCCACAGCAAACAGATAAAACAAAGCATAAACAGAAAACCTAGGCTTGTCTAGCCACTAATTACACATAGATAGATTGCCCTGTCTATCCGGGTCCCGGCTCTACCAGCCTGGCCCAAAACACCACATATGATATATGTTACCAGTATGGAGTTTCACAGATACTCCTCCTTGTGTCTGAAGGCACCTTCAATGTCCAGACTTGAGAGAGATCCACTCCTATTCAGCCGCTATTCGCACGGATTCTCACTGCGACTACTCCTGTGTCCGGGGTACTTCCTGCACCCAGACTGAGATAGCTCACACTCCTGGAGACACCTTCTGTACCTGGACCCCTTGTCCAGCTTAAGCGTGCTCCCACTCCTGGAGACTGCTTCTCGTGCCGAGACACCTTCCTGTGTCCAGGCTAAGCTTCCTCTCTGACTGTGTTTCAGCACACCTACTTCTGGTCTCCTAATTAACACCTGAGTGATTTCAGGTCTGAGCTGCAAGTGTGTACTGAATGTAAGGTGTAGTGACCTTTCTCTACCACTAGGTCTACAAAGCCACACACCTCCCATATACCAGTCAGTAAAGTAGCCAGGTGAAATATACACCCCATTCAATACACATACTCTCACTGTCTCACAATACATATAACATACAACATGTAACATACATATTACAACACATAACATACATATAACATACAATACAGAACATACATATGTTAGAGTTAAATTCAGTATTTCTTCTCAAGGCCTTGGGAAGCTGAGGTATAGCAGAAGGGAAGATAAGAAAGGAATGTTCCTTCATTAATAAATACTCCTCCTGACATAAAGAGATACTCTGTGCTAGGAGCGAAAATCAGGGGCTAAAGGCAAAGATGGAAAATTTGGTTAGAAAACAGTATGTTACGTGCTTTAATAATAAGTTGTATTAACTGCCATATATGGTAATTCCGCTTCCTGCTTCAGGGGTGTATATAAGCCCCTTCATTAGCAATAAAGAGTAGAGTATATTGACGCACCCTTTGGTTTGTGTCTTATTCTCTCTGGTACCACATTCTGAGGAGGAAAGGGTTAACAAGATAACAGCGACGACAACACTGGCGCCCGAACAGGGGACTGAGTTATCTTATTCTGAGGAAGCCTGACCGGTCCGGAGACGTGGGATGAGCGGAGCCTTCTGTTGGTGATATACATACAGCGCTGGGGTAAGAATACTTATTATATTCTACCTAAAATCTATATCACTGTACAGTGGACTCCCTCCTCCCCGAGCGGTCGGCTTTCCAGGTAAATCACAGGTATTCCTGGCTCAGGTCCCTTTGAACCAGTAGACCCTCAGATTAATTGTCAGTCCTGCCTTTCCTCCTTTGAATAATGACAGTATGGATCCAATGATTGTGTTGTGGTTTTGTCTTGGTGTCTGTGTGATTGGATTGTTCATTTGGTTGGCGTACAAATCTTGGAAAGACAGCAGTGGAATGGTTCAGAAACCTTTGTGCCCCATTGTCTAAGTGACGCAACTGTCTTGGTGACAGAGTCTTGGTGACGCAATTGTCTTGGTGACAAACTTGTCTTGGTGACAAGAGAATCTCTTCTAGGTGAGGAGATATATAAAAAATGGGGAACCAAAATGCCAAGGAAGGCATTTCTGCTAAAGATTTAGTTGTGCGCAGAGAAGGGAAACAAGCTTTGATAGGCATTGACAAAGTATTGTGTAAAGCAGGCATGAGTGAAAACGGAGAATTGAACAGTGATAAATGGAAAAGGTTCTTTAGCTCACATCATGGATGGTTGAGAGACAAAGGACTGTTGAAAACAGTGAACCTGTGGATGAGTGCGTGTGATTACTTAGAGGGCAAGACTGAAGAATTGGGAGACGGACGTTACAGACTGACAAAAACAGGGATGACTGATTTACCCTCCTGTTTGCCCCCTACGTTACCTCCACCCCAGTATCAGACCTTCCCACAGACTTCCCATGAACCAAACTGTTGGGTCTGCCCCAGGTGTGGACAGCAAAATCCCCTGACGGTAGATGTCTAAGTTGTGGTGGACCCAGACCTCCCCCGGCCAATCTATTTCCAATGAGGACAGTAATGGTACCTGGTACCCCGGGTGCTGCAGGAGGAGTGGAGGGCGGAGTAGCTCCAGGCGCCCCCCGGACAGCAGTGTTATACAGACCATGGAGCCCTTCAGAGCAGTTGGCTCTAATAACTCAACTCCCGGACCCTTCACAGTCACCAATGGGGTTCGCTAGAATGTTAGCTACAATGCAGGATACGTATAAAGCAACTAGACAGGATCTAGAAGCACTTATAAAAGGGAAATTGGCAGATGAAGCCAGATACGATAGACTGATAGATGAGACATACAAGTGCTATGTCGGTAGGAACGGACCTGATGATGCAGAGGCCAATGACGCAGCAGCAGGGGTTATGTTTACAGAAGCGTTGAAAAAAGCATGTAAAGATAGACAAGCAGAAAAGGAAGTTACACTAGAAGACAGAGTACAGGGAAAAGAGGAAGAGCCAAAAGATTATTTCTGGGCTCTAAGAAAAACTTGGGTGGAAATGGGTTTTGTCCCAGAAAACAAGACTAGTGAGAGGGTTCTGGCAAGTGCTTATATGAATGGGTTAAAAAAAGGAAGTGGCAGAGAAAGTAAAGGTAAGTAGACCTGATTGGAGATCAGTAAAAGCAGAGGATCTAGCCAGAATAGCACAGGGGCACAACATGATTTAGCGCAGGCTAAAAGAGGAGCAAGGATACATGCTGTAGGTACTCGTCCTGCAAACAACAGGGAGAGGAGACGAGTGCCAGGAGATGGACAGAAATTGTGCTACGGGTGCAAGAAACCAGGACATTTCAGGAGGGATTGCAGAACTAATCCATATCCAGCCTGTCCAACTAATCCATATGCAAATGACCCGCCTGCAGGAGGCCCCCAAGACCAATTAGGGTTGCTCCCATAGGATAATGGTAGCTTGCACATGAACCCCCTTGTCTCCCTACCCCCAACTCCTAATTGCACAGTGCAGGTGAACCTACCAGGGGGACATGAGGTTGAGTTCCAAGTGGACACGGGGGCAGACAATTCAGTAATTACAGAAGAGGACTGGCCATTTGGGAAAAGTGATTTCTCCCACCATGTTATAGCGACTCCTTATAACTCTCCATCTATCCTGCTCCCCGTCACTAAAAAGATTCCCCTGCAAATTCAAGGAACCACTCTACACACACAGTTAATGGTGTCACCACGGGGTCAATGTAATCTTTTAGGATGTGATGTATTGTCTCAATTGCAAGCACATATTGAGTATCATCCTGATGGGACTGTCACTATGACACCAGGATTGAAGCCAAGCACTCTTTGTAAAATCATGTCGTTAGACGTTGCTAGTATAGAGGACACAAATTAATTTCCTTCAATATTGGAAGGTGTGATACCGCATGATTTCTGGGCTTCAGATAAAACAGATGTGGGCAGATTAAGGGTGCAGCCAGTCATGGTCAAATTAAAGCCAGGTGCAATTCTGCCCCAACAGAGACAGTATCCTCTTAGTTCAGCTCAAGAGATGGCTATTGCTCAGCAGATACAGAAACTGGTAGCAAGTGGTGTTTTAGTTAAGACCCAGTCCCCTTGTAATACCCCTCTGTTCCCAGTTAAAAAGAAAACAGCACCGGGACAGCCAGCAGCGTACAGAATGGTCCATGATCTCCGGCTAGTGAACAAAGCTACAGAGCTCCTCACACCAGTTGTTCCAAATCCTCACACCCTTCTGTCTCAGATCCCGGCTGGTGCTCTTTGTTTTTCAGTGATTGACTTGGCAAACGCATTTTTTAGTGTCCCATTGCACCCTGACTGCCAGTATTTGTTTGCCTTTACATTTCAAGGGAACCAGTATATGTGGACTGTTTTGCCCCAGGGTGCCCAAAATTCACCCACTATGTATACTGCCAGTCTGCAAGAGATACTGGAAAGATGGAAAATGCCAAAAGTAGTTGTTCTGCAATATGTTGATGACTTACTGATTTGTGCCCCTCCAGGAAAAAGTGCCGCAGTGCAACGATATCACTCATGTTGTTTCTGTACCAATCTGGATGTAAAGCGTCAAAGGATAAGCTGCAATTTTGTAAATCTTCAGTTATCTTTTTGGGACATTGCATTACACCAGGGGCGCGACATCTGACCAGCGCTCGCAAAGAAGCTGTACAGAATTTTCCTATTCCTGTTAATGTTGCCGCTCTTAGGACATTTCTTGGACTGGTTTCCTACTGCAGACAGTGGATACATGCTGTATCAATCGTCATGCAGCCTCTCTATGACTGTATCACCATTGTGCCTTTTAAACTAACTCCTGAAGGTATAGACTGTTTTTATTCTCTCAAAAACAGGATTGTGGCAGCTCCAGCGCTAGGAACCCCAACTATGAACTACCATTCACCCTGTATCTCCACGAACAGCAGGGACACGCGGCAGGGGTATTGACTCAGTTACATGGTGACAATCAAAGGCCTGTAGCCTATTTCAGTGGAAGACTAGATGCAGTGGCTAGAGGTGCCCCGTCCTGTGTACGGGCAGTACATGCTGTAGGACTATTGCTTCACAAATCGTCAGATATCGTTCTTGATCATCCACTGACAGTACTTACACCTCATGATGTATATACCATACTGAACCAGGTGCAACCGGCACACCTTTCAGCTGCACGTCACCTTCGATTGCAATGTGCACTTTTAATGCCTCCAAATGTTTCTTTGCAGAGATGTACCACACTTAATCCTGCCACGTTGTTACCTCTCTCGAATCTAAAGGAGGGGTCAGGTACGGTATTGTACAAAGAAGCTCCAAGAGAGGAGATTCCTCATGACTGTGTTCAGCTTATGGCACAAGAAACAGCAGGCCTACCCACAGTGTTTGAAACTGAGAGACTTAATGCTGATTTTGAATTTTTTGTAGATGGATCTCGCCACCAAGATGACTCAGGTACCTTCCACACCGGGTATGCCATCGTCTCCCTGAATGCAGTGATCAAAGCAGAACCAATGCTCCCACATCAGTCGGCCCAGGAGGCTGAACTTAAGGCTCTGACCGAGGCCTGTAAGATAGCTGAAGGTAGAATTGTTAACATCTACACAGATTCTAGATACGCATTCGGTATAGCTCATGATTTTGGTCCAATTTGGAAATCTAGAGGATTCCTGACGGCAGCAGGACATCCCATTAAAAATGCTGACGCAGTCCAGCAGTTAATTGATGCATTACAATTACCAAAAGAGGTAGCTGTCATAAAAGTTAAAGCACATACCAGATGCACTGATCAGGTGAGTAAAGGAAATGCAATGGCCGATGCAGCAGCAAAAACAGCAGCCAGTAGACCACTCCAAGGGGTAACGATGCACCAGGTAAGCGCTCCCAAAAATCCCTTTGTGTCGGAGGATGCCTTAGCCCAGATGCAGGCTCAGGTGCGCCAGGAGGAAGTAGAAAAGTGGGAAAAAGAAGGTGCATGTCTGAATGCAGCAACTGGGGTATGGGGAAGAGGGATGCGTCGATGCCTTCCAAGGGCGTTGTACCCTGCGGTCGCCCAGATGTTACATGGGCCAACCCACCAGTCCAAAACTGCTGTAATGAGCGTGATGCAGAAGCATTGGGTAGCACCAGGCTTTTCCACCTGTATAGAAGGTTTGATCCAGGGATGCATGGTATGTGCTACACATAATCAGGGAAGGGTAGTCAAGACACCACCCAAACACACCCCTCGGCCCCTGTATCCTTTCCAGAGACTGCAGATTGATTATATTCAGCTGCCAAAATCAGGATCATGGGAATACGTGTTGGTCTGTATTGATTTATTCTCAGGTTGGCCGGAGGCTTTCCCGATTGCCAAGGCTACGGCTGCGGCAACCGCAAAGAAGCTGCTTGCGGAGGTGGTGTGCAGGTATGGAGTACCAGAGGTGATCGAAAGTGACAGAGGTACACATTTCACAGGTGAAATAATGAATGAAGTCTTGACAGCTCTGGGAATTCAACAAGCTTTTCATACCCCATATCATCCACAAAGCAGTGGAAAAGTAGAAAGACTAAATGGGACATTGAAGTTAAAAATCCAAAAGGCCATGGCTGAAACAGGGAAATCTTGGCCTGAATGTTTACCATTAGCCCTATACTCAGTAAGGTACACTCCAAATAGAAAAACTGGACTTTCTCCGTATGAAGTACTATTTGGCAAAGTGCCTAGCTTAGGATGTTTCTTTCCCCAAGCACTGGAAATGAGTAACCATGTATTAAGCTCATATGTAAGGGATTTGCATAAAAGACTCAAAAAAGTACATGATAATGTCTTCAGTTCTCTTCCAGATCCGAACCAGGATCCTGGGAGTCACAGCTTGCAGCCCGGAGACTGGGTAGTCATTAAAAGACACGTGAGAAAGAGTCTGGATCCGAGATTTGATGGACCTTTTCAAGTTCTACTGACGACAAGTACCGCAGTCAAGCTACAAGGCAAGGAAACTTGGATCCACGCATCGCATTGTAAGAAGATCCTTGGAGAGCCTCCAGAAGAGCAATGATGCTACTAATGACATTTGCTTGCATCCTTGCAGTAACGGATGCTTGGAACAGACTTAGCCGAGTAGATGGAGATGATAACAGATTCATTAGACACCACTTAGCTTTAGTGGATGGACTGAAAGAACAAAACCAAAATGTTGCAAACTGTTGGATTTGTACACATGCGCCGGTGACATCCACCAGTCTACCATTTCTTGCAGTCCCAGTCTCGTGGGAAGAAATTAACTCTTGGGGTAACTGTGCAGACACATTAAGCAACAATGCTACTCAAAAACTTTGGAACACTACGGTAGGAATACCGGTAGTGGGTTGGACTGATTTTCCATGGTGGCAGGGAAATCTAACAGGGCAGATAATTCCAAGACTGTATCTATCTTTTAAAGGTGGGGCATGGGTACCCAGAAATAGAACTAGTATAACATTTTTGGGAGAAATACCGACACAGGGGTTAAAAATAAGTTTTGGGGTCACTACAGGAAGCTTAGATGCTTTCAAACCCTCCCTATTAGAACAATATCTACACACTGATAAATGGGAAAATAATGTTTTCTTTGAGAATGGAAATGATGAAACTTGTGCTAACAAACCAGGTAACCTGAGGTGTAATAAAGATGAAGGGTATCAGAAGAACACTCCCACCTGCGGAGAACCTACCGCAGGATACTGCTCCCCACTAGGACAAAAGCCCGGATGGTGCATGATGAGTAATATTTCAAAGTTTATAGATTTGGCACACCGATTAGTATTACAGCATTCAGCTATATGGAACCTTCCACCATCAATGTATTGGGTATGTGGGGACAAGGCATTTAAGTGGCTTCCAGTAGGAGTCACCGGGAAATGCACCCTAGCTAGATTGACACCAGCCTCCTATCTCATCACTCCAGATAGATTAAATCCATTGTCTATTCCAAAATATACACTACATAAACGATCTGCAGACAATAGACCTCGCCCAAATGGGAGACCACACATAGTGGAGATGGGGATAGCAAATAAATTTTTCAGTGCATTATTCATCTACCCTATGATAACTCAGACATGGGATAAGTTGGTAGAATCCACAGATTACCTAGATGATCAAATATGGGATATATTAGATATCCTCAATGGGTCCCTTGCAATACAGAACCAGCTAATTATTGTTACTAACCAACATACCCTCGTGTTAGATTACTTGACTGCAGCTCAAGGAGGGATGTGCCAGATTATTGGACCTGCATGTTGTCATTATATTGATAATTCTAGTGTTTTAACCATTAAACATAAGCTAGAGGATGTCATAAAGTTAAGGAAACTATATGATGAGGCAAATCTGAAGAATCAAGATTCATGGTGGGCAAATACTTTCTCCTTTCTTAACCCCGCAAATTGGTTCAAAGGCATAGGGGGATGGCTGACTGGGATAATACAAGCTGGCCTAAAGGTTTTATTGATATGTCTTGCTATCTATTTAGTTTTTAAAATTAGTTTGATGTGTATTAGACGATGTACTAGGACAAAGAGGAGATATGAAGATGTGTATTGATCAAATGAAGGAAAAAAAGGAGGGGATGTTAGAGTTAAATTCAGTATTTCTTCTCAAGGCCTTGGGAAGCTGAGGCATAGCAGAAGGGAAGATAAGAAAGGAATGTTCCTTCATTAATAAATACTCCTCCTGACATAAAGAGATACTCTGTGCTAGGAGCGAAAATCAGGGGCTAAAGGCAAAGATGGAAAATTTGGTTAGAAAACAGTATGTTACGTGCTTTAATAATAAGTTGTATTAACTGCCATATATGGTAATTCCGCTTCCTGCTTCAGGGGTGTATATAAGCCCCTTCATTAGCAATAAAGAGTAGAGTATATTGACGCACCCTTTGGTTTGTGTCTTATTCTCTCTGGTACCACATTCCGAGGAGGAAAGGGTTAACAAGATAACAGCGACGACAACACATAACATACAACACATAACATACAGTACATATAACATACAACACATAACTTAAATATAACACATAAAATACAGTACATACATATAACACATAACATACAGTACATACATATAACATACAACACATAACATGCATATAACACATATAACATACAACACGTAACATACATATAACATACAACAAATAACATACAGAACATACATATAACACATAACATACAGAACATACATATAACACATAACATACAGTACATACATATAACATACAACACATAACATGCATATAACACATATAACATACAACACGTAACATACATATAACATACAACAAATAACATACAGAACATACATATAACACATAACATACAGAACATACATATAACAAATAACATACAGTACATACATATAACATACAACATGTAACATACATATAACATGCAACACATAACATACATATAACATACAATACAGAACATACATATAACATACAACACATAACATACATATAACACAAAACATACAGAATATACACATAACATACAACACATAACATACAGAACATACAACACATAACATAGAGTACATACTCACCAATTACCTATTCCCCGATGTCATCGTCTCCGGCAATGCTGGGTGAGAAAATTTCCACGCAGCATTGCCATAAAGTGAGAGAATGAACTCAGTGATGCACTGCAGGAGCCATTGTCTCCTGTCAGTGCATCACTGGGAGGCCCTACAGAGCAGTGGCATCACCTGATGTCACTGTTCTATAGGGGAGACCGTCGTGGGACATTCGTTATTAATTGGACTGCGTCGGACAGGGAATATACGGTTGTTTTATTTTTTTACGTTTTATTATAGGAGATTGAGGGCGTCGCTTGGATCTGAGCGTATAATAAAGATATGAAAACCGTGTTGTGTTATATTTCATTAAAATACTTTATTCTTATGCGTGTGTTGTTTTTTTAACCCTTTATTAATATAAGATTAATAATGGATAGTCGTCTTATTGACGCCTCTCTATTATTAACCGGGCTTAATATCACCTTACAATAGCATGGGAGTGGGAAGAGAGGGGCTAAGTGCCGGAATTGGCGCATCACACAGATGCGCCAATTCTGGGGCGGCTGGGTGCTGGTATTTTTAGCCAGGGGGGTGCGCCAATATCCATGGCCCCTTCCTAGGCTATGAATATCAGCCCGCAGCTGTCTGTGTAGCCTTTCTGGCTATAAATTACTGGTGGACTCCACATCATTTTTTTTGGGGTCCCCCTATTTTAATAGCCAGTAAACGCTAGCTGCGGGCTGATATTCATAGCCTGGGAAGCTCCATGAGTATTAACCCCTTCCCAGGCTAGAAATATTGGCTCGAGCCGTCTGCTTTCCCCTCTGGCGCAGAAAATTGCGCGGGAGCCCACGCCATTTTTTCCCCATTTTTTTTAAAATTAACGCTATTGCATGAAGATTTTGTGTGTGTGCGCGCGCGCGTGAGACTAACTATTTATGTACCATTCTATCGATCATCTATGTAATATCTATCTATCTATTATCTATCTATTTTCTATCTTCTACCTATATATTATCTATCTATCTATCTTTCATCTATCTATTATTTATCTATGATCTATCTATCTTCTATCTGTCTATCTATTATCTATCTATTTATCTAGCTATCATCTATCTATCTATTATCTAGCTTTCTATCTATATATTATCTATCTATCAATCATCTATCTAGCTATCTATTATCTATCTAGCTATCTATTATCTATCTATTATCTATCTATTATCTATTATAGCTATCTGTCTATCTATTATCTAGCTATCTATTTATCTATTATCTAGCTGTCTATCTATCTATTATCTATCTGTCTATGGCCGGAGTCACACACACCGTATAAAAATCGGACCGTATTATACGGCCGTAATACGCAGAAAAGTCCCCTGAACAGTGAACCGTATGTCATCCGTGTCCAATGCGAGGATGCGATTTCCTCGCATCAAAATATCCGTGTGTCATCCGTATGGCATCCGTACTGCGAGATTTTCTCACCGGCTTGCAAAACCGACATATAATGAATCCAAATGACAGTTTTAAAATCACAAAAGAAAGAATAGATATATACACATAGAATGCATATATATATATATATATATATATATATAGGAGAGTACGGACCAAAAGTTTGGACACACCTTCTCATTTAAAGATTTTTCTGTATTTTCATGACTGAAAATTGTAAATTCACACTGAAGGCATCAAAACTATGAATTAGCACATGTGGAATTATACATTACACTTTACAAAAAAGTGTGAAAACGGAAAATATGTCTTATATTCTAGGTTCTTCAAAGTAGCCACCTTTTGCTTTGATGACTGCTTTGCACACTCTTGGCATTCTCTTGAGCTTCAAGAGGTAGTCACTGGAAATGGTCTTCTAACAGTCTTGAAGGAGTTCCCAGAGATGCTTAGCACTTGTTGGCACTTTTGCCTTCACTTTGCAGTCCAGCTCACCCCAAACCATCTCGATTGGGTTCAGGTCTGGTGACTGTGGAGGACAGGTCATCTGGCATAGCACCCCATCACGCTCCTTCTGGGTCAAATACCCCTTACACAGCCTGGAGGTGTGTTTAGGGTCATTGTCCTGTTGAAAAATAAGTGATGGTCCAACTAAACGCAAACCGGATGTAATAGCATGCAGCTGCAAGATGCTGTGGTAGCCATGCTGGTTCAGTATGCCTTCAATTTTGAATAAATCCCCAAGTGTCAACAGCAAAGCACCCCCACACCATCACAACTCCTCCTCCATGCTTCACTGTGGGAACCAGGCATGTAGAGTACATCCGTTCACCTTTTCTGCGTCGCACAAAGACACATTGGTTGGAACCAAAGATCTCAAATTTGGACTCATCAGACCAATGCACAGATTTCCACTGGTCTAATGTCCATTCCTTGTGTTCTCCGCACAGCCTCAGTGACGTCAGAGGGAATCCCCTTCTGACCTGAATAGTGTGGGAAACAATCAATTAAGCTTCCCACACTAATCAGCTCATCTCCTGTGAGTCGGGAGATGAGCTCATTCATTCAGGGGTTTACAGTGAGGCTGGCAGCATTAACTGCGGTCACCGCTGTAAACATGTTAACCCTTTCAGATGGATTGCAGCGGGGACCTGACTGAGCGCCAGAGAGGTAAGAATATGGTTGTTTTATTATTTTTATTACAGGAGAACAAGGGATTCGGAATGATTACCAGTGCAATAAAATGAGGTCAAAAACTATGTGTATTTATTTCATTAAAATGATTTTTAATTAATGTGTGTTTTTTTAACCATTTAATACAATAGGATTAATAATGGAGAGTTGTCTAATTGACAACTCTCCATTATTAACCTGGCTTAATGTCACCTTCCAATAGCAAGTGCAATGGGAATAGACGGGCTAAGTGCCAGAAAAGACATCTAATAATAGACGTGCCTTTTCTGGGGTGGCTGGGGGCAGATGTTAGTAGCAAGGGGGGGCCCAAAAACAATGGTCCCTCTCAGGGCTACTAATATCTGTCTTCAGCCACTGGCTTTCCCTGTCTGGTGGAGAAAATACCACGGGAGCTCACGCATTTTTTTTCAACGAATTTACACAATTAACACCTACATGAATGAAATTTTGCACACATACACTCATGTGTTAATCAAAACTATATATCAAACTACATGAAATGGTTTACTGTATGTAAACCATGTGTCATTTCATGTCGGACACTTGAATATACGGTACACTGGAGCATCCAAGGATAAACTCCAAAATCCATTTTGGAGTTTATCCTTGGATACTCCAGTGTACCGTATATTAAAGTGTCCGATTTTCTTACCCCCCTCTATGTGTATACTTTTTGCCCTATTAGTTCAGTAGCTACCATATCATTAAGGTATCCAAGCTGTACCGAAATTACATATACTGTAAGTTTCAAACCTTGGTTGACTCACATTATATATGGAGACTAAGTCTCATTGCCTTATAAATATACATTCCTTATAGATTTATCTCTCACTTGAGGTTTATGTACTAGAGTCTTGTATAAGGGGTATATGGTGAGTGATTGTATATCACCATCTCTACATTTGTATAGGCGATTCTTTGTCTTGGCCTAAGTGGTTAGTTCTGGGCTACTGTTTACATTTTATATGTGCTCCTGGTCTGTACTTTGATGTTTTTTCTCCTGTATTGTGATTTACCTTATTCAATAAATATCTTTGTTATATTTGCCTATTTTCTCTTTGTTTTGGTTTTTCTGTATGTGTTGTATGTTATATGTATGCACTGTATGTTATGTGTTTTATATATGTTATGTGTTGTATGTTATATGTATGTTCTGTATGTTATATGTATGTTCTGTGTTATATGTATATTATGTGTTATATGTTGTATGTTCTGTATGTTGTGTATGTAATGTATGTTTTTTTTTACATTCAACACATTAGCCGGATGATGAGACTACTGTCCTATCATTGGCTAATGTGTCACTCACTGACAGTGTAGGAGGCATAGCTGGATGGGACCTGTAGCCCCATAGGACGATGCCTGCACACACACACATAGCAAAGCCGGGCGGCACCGCTCAGCCAATGGCGGGGGATTTGAATCCCGCGCCGCTCATTGACTGAGCCGCCCGCCGGCTCTGCCAATGAGCGGTGCCGCATGGCGGGGGATTTGAATCCCGCGCCGCTCATTGGCTGAGCTGGCGGGCGGCTCAGCCAATGAGCGGTGCCGGCGCGGTTTTGGCGGGGGATTTGAATCCCGCGCCGTCACCGCTCTTTGGCTGAGCCGGCCGCCGACTCTGAAAATGGGCACTGTTATGTTTCGGTAGCTGAGGAGTGCAGGTAAAAAAGGCAATACACCAGAGCAGTTGGAAACTATGAGATTGCAGTACCCTGACTAACCACCACAACTAGAGGCAGCCGTGGAGCGTTCCTACGTTGGTCCTAGACGCCTCGTCACAGCCTGAGAAACTAACTACACCTAAAGATAGAAAGAGGAAAGCTATCTGCCCCGGAGCAGATCCCCAAAGAACATAGAAAGCCCCCAAACATGTAATGGCGGTTAGACAAGAAGAAATACTGACAAAGACAGAAAATAGTATGAGCAAACATTGGGGCCCAAACTACCTAAATAGAAAAGGATAGGAAGGGCACTTACTGCAATCCCAAAAAACCTGAAAAGCACCAACTCTACTAATTTCAAAAACACCTGAGATCACACGACCTCTACCACCTAAATTAGTTCTCTGGTGTAACAAAAACAGCAGCCACTGAAAAAACTGGAAAAAGCAAAAGTACAAAACACAGTGGCTGAACTAAACTGAGAGGGCAAAAGCCCCCGGAGGGGACCCAGAAGGCCCCCACAGAAGTGCAGGACCAAGTGCAAAAATATAACAAAAACACAAAATAAGAAATTGTCTTATCTGATAGCAGGAGATGCAGACACGACACAGCAGGCTACAAGGGAAACTGGAAAGAAGGATTCAGACCAGAACAATTGATCACCGGCAACCCTGATGGGAAAATGATTCCCTTAAATAAGACCAATCAGTAACACCTGATTCCCAGTCCTCACAATCCTCACTAGTACCGCTTGTAACCACCAGAGGGAGCCTCTGCTCAGAACTCATCTCAAACCCATTCACAACACTGCTCAACAAATAACCGGTTATTCTCCTGCTGCTGCTGCAGGAATTGCTGCTGGGCCTGCTGCATGCGCTGCTGGTGCTGCAGGCGCTGCTGCTCCATGCTCTGCTGCATGCTTCGCTGGGCCTGGGCCAGGTACTCAATGAGCTCCTCCATACTGCCGGACTCATCTGTCTCAAAAAACAATTTACAGTTATTTTTGAAATTCTGAAACTTAGCTCGATCCCCTAAAAACAAATCTGGCATGGGGATCCTAGGTTCCACAACAGGCAACCCAGCAAGATATGCAGCAATACTCTGAACCTCAGTGGCAAGCTGATCCACACGGCCAGACAACTGTGCAAACTCCATTGGGAGAAAAGATCCTCCCCAGCACCCAGAGATACAGAGGAAAAAAAAAATGCAACAAACAGAAAAATATCTCTGACAACTTTTCTTCCTTCAAAATATTTTTTCCCTTCTGTGAGTACCATACAATTTTTATGGCCGGTGATACTGTTATGTTTCGGTAGCTGAGGAGTGCAGGTAAAAAAGGAAATACACCAGAGCAGTTGGAATCTATGAGATTGCAGTACCCTGACTAACCACCACAACTAGAGGCAGCCGTGGAGCGTTCCTACGATGGTCCTAGACGCCTCGTCACAGCCTGAGAAACTAACTACACCTAAAGATAGAAATAGGAAAGCTATCTGCCCCGGAGCAGAACCCCAAAGATAATAGAAAGCCCCCAAACATGTAATGGCGGTTAGACAAGAGGAAATACTGACACAGAAAGAAAATAGTATGAGCAAACGCTGGGGCCCAAACTATCTAAATAGAAAAGGACAGGAAGGGTACTTACTGCAATCCCAGAAAACCCTGAAAAACACCAACTCTACTAATTTCAAAATCACCTGAGATCACACGACCTCTACCACCTAAATTAGTTCTCTGGTGTAACAAAAACAGCAGCCACTGAAAAAACTGGAAAAAGCAAATGTACAAACATCAGTGGCTGAACTAAACTGAGAGGGCAAAAGCCCCCGGAGGGGACCCTGAAGGCCCCCACAGAAGTGCAGGACAAAATGCAAAAATCAAGCACAAATACAAAAAAGAAGAAAATGTCTTATCTGTTAGCAGGAGATGCAGACACGACACAGCAGGCTACAAAGGAAACAGGAATCAAGGATTGAGACCAGAACAATTGATCACCGGTAACCCTGATGGGAAGGCGACTCCCTTATATAAGACCAGTCAGTAACACCTGATTCCCAATCCTCACAATCTTCACTGGACAGTCCAGTACCGCTTGTAACCACCAGAGGGAGCCTCTGCTCAGAACTCATTTCAAGTCCATTCACAACAGGGCACTGTAGGTGTGTTTACTGTCCTCCACTCCCTGCCGACTTTGCTTCCCATTGACTTGCATTGGGTTTCGTGTTTCGGTCGACCCACCGACTTTTCCCGATAGTCGGCCGATTTCACTCGACCCGACTTTTGCAAAAGTTGGGTTTCATGAAACCCGACTCGACCCGAAAAAAGGGAAGTTGCTCATCTCTAATAAAGAATGCTACAGACCCCTCTGGAGTGACCCCACCACCCAATTCCTTGATGAGTGCAGCAAAATAATTCATCAAGGATGGGAAGTAGGAGCAATAACCAACAATGAAAAAGATATTCTTGGTATTAAACATCCAAAGGTGGCGACCTTTTATATGCTCCTCAAAGTCCATAAAGACCTGGAAAACCTACCGGGTAGACCTACTGTCTCCGATATAGGAAACCTGACAGATAAAGCCAATAAATGGCTAGATCAGGAATTAAGGGGATATGTGTATGATCTTCTCTCCTACAACAGCTATACCAGTGACACTATGCAGATATTACAGGAATTACAAGATGCAAAATTAGGCCCACAAGAGCTACTTGCAACTTGTGATGGTGAAAGCCTGTATACGAGCATAGATCAGGAAAGGGGATGTGGGGCCGTCAATTTCTTTCTCTCAGGCTGTGTTTCCATAATCAGGAAACATAGCGCTTTGGACGGAGCGGAAAGTCCGCTCCGCCCAAAACCCCGCCCCCTACTGAACGCGCGGTCAATCCGGATGTGTTCATGGAACACATCCGGAATGACCGCAGGGCTACATAGCCCTGTGTTATTTCCCTTGTGGCGACGCAGCGTCGCCGCAAGGGAATAGGACATGCTGCGGTCTAAAAAGACGCGCTGCATGTCCGTTAACACAGGTCTTCTGCCTATGTGTTTTTAAGCATAGTGGAGATGGGATTTCTTGAAATCCCCTCCACTATGCTGTAACATCTGGACGCTGCGTGTTTGACGCTGCGCCAACGCACAGCGTCAAACACGCAGCTAATCCTGACTGTTTCCTGACCGTGGAAACATACCCTCAATGAATTTTAAATACAATCAGGAAAGTAGGAAATTTACCGTACCTAGATTCTTCTCAAATTTATTTTGAAAATAAATTACTTTCTGGGGGGCGTGGCTGGACATGGCTGAGTCAAGACATGCTTTCTGCTGCTCCTAACCACCATCCACCTAGCAATTGGTTCCAGTACCTCAGCATGGGCAAATCAAGGGCTAAAAAGACAAGGGCTAAAAAGACAAGGGCAAAGACACTGGACCAGGCACCGTCTCCAACATCCCCTCCTTGAACAGAGGGAGTCAGGAGATGGAAATAAAAAAAATTTAAAAATGAAAAAAATTGATGCTAAAAGAAAATTTGAGTGAAAAAAGGTACTTTTTCATTTTTACGGATCAATTTGTGAAGCACCTGGGGGTTCAAAGTGCTCACTATGCATCTAGTTAAGTTCCTTGGGGGGTGTTATGAATGTGCTAGAGATGGTTTCTGAGCAGAGGCTCCCTCTGGTGGTTACAGACAGTACTGAACCTTTCAGCGAGGAGTGGCAATCTGGGATCGCTGACTGGTCTGATATAAGGGAGGTACCCTCCCATGATGGTTGCCGGTGATCAATTGTTCTTGTCTCAATTGTGGTTCCTGGTTCATTTGGAAGTTTGCTGAGTCTTGCCTGCATCTTCTGCTATCAGATAAGATATTTTCTTCTTTTAGTTCTGTGCTTGCTTTTTGCATTGTTCCCTGCACTTCTGTGGGGGTCAGCCAGGTCCCCTCCGGGGGCTTGTGCTCCTCTCAGTTTATCTGAAGCCACTGTTATTTGTTCTTTTTCTTTTTCCTGTTTTTTCAGTGGCTGTGGCTTAGTTTTATTACACCAGAGATCTGATTTAGGTGGTAGAGATCGTGTGATCTCAGGTGTTTTTGCAATCAGAAGAGTTGGTATTTTTTAGGGTTTTTTTGGATTGCAGTGAGTATCCTTTCCTGTACTTTTCTGTCTAGACAGATTGGGCCCCAGCGTTTGCTCATTCTATTTTCTGTCTGTGTCCGTGCTTCTTCTTGTCTAACCGCCATTACATGTTTGGGGGCTTCCTATTTTCTTTGGGTATCTGCTCCGGGGCAGATAGCTTTCATCTTTCTGCCTTTAGGTGTAGTTATCTCTCAGGCTGTGACGAGGCGTCTAGGATCAACGTAGGAATGCTCCACGACTACCTCTAGTTGTGTGGTTAGTTCAGGTTACTGCAATCCAATAGGTTCCAGCCTCTCTGGTGTATTGCCGTTTTTGCTTATTCTCCTCAGCTGCCAAAACACAACAGGGGGGGTCAAATTCCAAAATGTGATCACTTGTGGAGGAACTCCAATGTTTAGGCACACAGGGACTCTCCATACGCGACATGGTGTCCGCTAACGATTGGAGCTAATTTTACATTCAAAAAGTGAAATGGCGCTTCTTCCCTTCCGAGCCCTGCCGTGCGCCCAAACAGTGGTTTATGACCACATATGAGGTATCGGTGTACTCAGGAGAAATTACTCAACAAATTTTAGGATCTATTTTATCCTGTTGCCCATGTGAAAATGAAGACATTGATGCTAAAAACATTTTTGTTGGAAAAAAAAATTTCCTTACACGTTGCTTTAGTTACTGTGAAGCACCTGAAGGGTTAATAATCTTCCTGAATGTAGTTTTGAGTACCTTGAGGGGTGCAGTTTTTAGAATGGTGTCACTTTTTGGTATTTTCTGCCATATAGACCCCTCAAAGTGACTTCAAATGTGAGGTGGTCCCTAAAAAAATGGTTTTGTAAATTTTGTTGTAAAAATGAGAAATCGCTGGTCAACTTTTAACCCTTATAACTTCCTAACAAAAAAAATTGTTTCCAAAATAGAGCTGATGAAAAGTAGACACATGAGAAATGTTATTTGTTAACTATTTTGTGTCACATAACTCTCTGGTTTAACAGAATAAAAATTCAAAGTTTGAAAATTGCTAAAATTTTCACCAAATTACCCATTTTTTCACAAATAAACGCAAAAATTATCGACCTAAATTTACCACTAACATGAAGTCCAATATGTCACGAAAAAAGTCTCAGAATCGCTAGGATCCGTTGAAGCGTTCCTGAATTATTACCTCATAAAGGGACACTGGTCAGAATTGCAAAAAATGGCCAGGTCATTAATAGGCTGGGTAGTGAAGGGTTAATTGCTGTGGACATTTTACCAATTCAACAATACTATCACCCCTCTGTGACTATGACTACAGTGGGTGGGACATCAGCCTTCTGCAAGCCTGATCTCTGCAACTCCAACAACACAAAATGAAATCTCATACAGAAAGGCACATGATGATGACAGACCTGCAACCTTAGCAGATTTCCTGGCTCTTCTCCAAACAATCCCAACTAAAAATGACATTGCAGCCCTGACCTCTCAGGTGGTGGAGGAGTGTAAACAGCAGTTTGCACAATTCAGGTCATGTCTCTCATCTCTTAAAGGGAATCTGTCACCCCATTTTAGCCATATCAGCTAAAGATATGACTGAATAGTGCGTCCTATAAGCAAGCTATCGGTATGTAGCTTATATCAAGATACCCCCGTTTTGATAGCAAAATACCTTTGCAAAGTCCGGATTCTTTTCTGTAAATCAGGTTGGTCCGGTCCGGAGGGTGGCGTTTTCTCTCTTCTCCCCCCCCCCCAGCTCCTCTGCATCTCTTGCGTAGGCAGTCTGTGAATCGCACAGACGGCATTCTGCTTCCCGCGCTTCTCAAATTCCCCCCGCGCATGCGCAGTGTGCTTTGCCCAACAGTGGGCAAAGCATAAAATCATTACAGCGCATGCGCAACTCTTTCCTTGCCCCGGAAATGACTGCTTGACTTGGACGACTTCCGGGGAAATGGAAAGTGAATGACAATAGTTGCGCATGCGCTGTAATGATTTTATGCTTTGCCCACTGCTGGGCAAAGCACACTGCGCATGCGCGGGGGGGAATTTGAAAAGCGCAATCGCGGGAAGCAGAGATGCAGAGGAGCGGGGGGAGAGAGAAAACGCCACCCTCCGGACCGTCCTGATTTACAGAAAAGAATTCGGACTTTACAAAGGTATTTTGCTATCAAAACGGGGGTATCTGGATATATGGTACCTACCGATAGGTTGCTTATGGGATGCACTATTCAGTCATGTCTTTAGCTGATATGTCTAAAATGGGATGACAGATTCCCTTTAATTCTAGAGTTCGTGTAATAACCCAAACTCAGAAGAACAATGTGTCAGTTATAGAGGTCTTACAAGACACTGTGCACAAGCAGTCCCCACAATTTACTCACTTCAACAAAACCTCAATGATTTATAAAACAGAAACAGGAGAAATAATCTCCTCATCAGGGGAAATCACCAGACTCAATCAGTACCAAAGATATCCCATTTGTTCTTTTATCTATTTTCAACAACCTCCTCAGATGTCCCCCAGGGACCCCAATTAAAATTGATAGAACGCACAGAGCCTTGCGCCCCCCAAACACGGATGAATCTCGCCCTAGGGACATAAACTGTGTTCATTTCTGTGCCATTAAATAATCCATTCTTCAAGCTGCAAGTAGGAAAGCCAATCTTACATACCAAAACAAATCTATCAGAACTATGCCTGATCTCTCATGCCATACCCTGACACAAAGCTTAACCCCTTCACCCCTAAGGGTGGTTTGCACGTTAATGACCGGGCCAATTTTTACAATTCTGACCACTGTCTCTTTATGAGGTTATAACTCTGGAACGCTTAAACGGATCTTCGCGATTCTGAGACTGTTTTCTCGTGACATATTGTACTTCACGTTAGAAGTAAAACTTCTTCGATATAACTTGCGTTTATTTTTGAAAAAAACGCAAATATGGCGAAAATTTTTAAAATTTTGCAATTTTCAAACTTTGAATTTTTATTCCCTTAAAACAGAGAAATATGTCACATAAAATAGTTAAGAAATAACATTTTCCACATGTCTACTTTACATCAGCACAATTTTGGAACCAAAATTTTTTTTTGTTAGGAAGTTATAAGGGTTAAAAGTTGACCAGCGATTTCTCATTTTTACAACAAAATTTACAAAGCCATTTTTTTTAGGGACCACCTCTCATTTGAAGTCACTTTGAGGGGTCTATATGGCAGAAAATACCCAAAAGTGACACCATTCTAAAAACTGCACCCCTCAAGGTACTCAAAACCACATTCAAGAAGATTATTAACCCTTCAGGTGCTTCACAGGAACTAAAGCAACGTGGAAGGAAAAAATGAATATTTAACTTTTTAGCCACAAAAATGATCTTTTACAAACTTTTTTTTTATTTTCACAAGGGTAAAAGGAGAAAATGGACAGATAAGGTTGTTATGCAATTTCTCCTGAGTACGCCAATACCCAATATGTGGGGGAAAACCACTGTTTGGGCACACGGCAGAGCTCGTAAGGGAAGGAGCGCCGTTTGACTTTTTCAAACTAAAATTGGCTGGAATTGAGATTGGACGCCATGTCGTGTTTGGAGAGCCCCTGATGCGCCTAAACAGTGGAAACCCCCACAAGTGACACCATTTTGGAAACTAGACCCCCTAAGGTACTTATCTAGATCTGTTGTGAGCACTTTGAACTCCCAAGTGTTTCACAAAAGCTTTTAATGCCTGTGTGTGAAAAAAAAAAAAAAACAATTTTCCAAAAAATGATTTTTTAGTCCCAAATTTTTGAATTTTCCCAAGGAAATTGGACCCCAAAAGTTGTTGTCCAATTTGTCCTGAGTACGCTGATACCCCATATGTGGGGGGGGGGAACTGTTTGGGTGTACGGCAGGGCTTGGAAAGGAAGTAGTAACGTTTTGGAATGCAGACGTTGATGGGGGTCATGTTCCGTTTGCAGTGCCCCAGATGAGCCTAAACAGTGGAAACCCCCCACAAGTGACCCCATTTTGGAAACTATACCCCCTAAGGAACTTATCTAGATCTTTGGTGAGCACTTTGAACCCCCAAGTGCTTCACACAAGTCTATAATGCCCGGGCATGAAAATAAAAAAATCCTATTTTTTTCCCACAAAAATTATCTTTTAGTCACTAATTTTTTATTTTCTCAAGGGTAACAGGAGAAATTGGACCACATAAGTTGTTGTCCAATTTGTCCTGAGTACGCTGATACCCCATATGTGGGTGGGAACCACTGTTTGGGCGCACGGCAGAGCTTGGAATGGAAGGAGCACCATTTGACTTTTTCCAACCAAAATTGGCTGGAATTGAGATTGGATGCCATGTTGCATTTGGAGAGCCCCTGATGTGCCTAAACAGTGGAAACCCCCCACAAATGACCCCATTTTGGAAACTAGACCCCCTAAGGAACTTTTCTAGATCTTTGGTGAGCAATTTGAACCCCCAAGTGCTTCACACAAGTTTATAACGTAGAGCCGTAAAATTTAAAAATCATATTTTTTCCACAAAAATGATCTTTTCACCCCAATTTTTATTTTTCCAAGGGTAACAAGACTCCAAAAGTTATTGTGCAATTTGTCCTGAGTGCGCTGATACCCCATATGTGGGGGTAAACCACTGTTTGGGTGCATGGCAGAGTTTGGAAGGGAAGGAGCGCCGTCTGACTTTTTCAACGCAGAATTGGCTGGACGCCATGTCGTGTTTGGAGAGCTCCTGATCTGCCTAAACAGTGGAAACCCCCATAAATGACGCCATTTTGGAAACTAGACCCCTCAAGGAACTTATCTAGATGTGTGGTGAGAACTTTTAACCCCCAGGTGTTTCACTAAAGTTTATAACGTACAGCCGTAAAATAAAAAATCTTTTTTTTTTTTTACAAAAATTATTTTTTCGTCCCCAATATTTTATTTTCACAAGGGTAACAGAAGAAATTGGAACCCAAAAGTTGTTGTCCAATTTGTCCTGAGTACGCTGATACCCAATATGTGGGAGAAAACTACTGTATGGGCGCACGTCAGGGCTCGGAAGGGAAGTAGTGACGTTTTGGATTGCAGACTTTGATGGAATGGTCTGGGGGCGTCATGTCACATTTGGAGAGCCCCTGATGCACCTATACAGTGGAAACCCCCCACAAGTGACCCCATTTTGGCAAATAGACCCCACAAGGAACTTGTCTAGATGTGTGGTGAGCACTTTGAACTCCGAAGTGCTTCACAGAAGTTTATAACGCACAGCCGTAAAAATAAAAAATCCTTTTTTTTTTTTGCAAAAATGAATTTTTTGCCCCAATATTTTATTTTTACAAGGGTAACAGGAGAAATTGGACCCCAAAAGTTGTTGCCCAATTTGTCCTGAGTACGCTGATATCCAATATGTGGGAGAAAACTACTGTATGGGTACACGTTGGGGCTCGGAAGGGAAGTAGTGACGTTTTGGATTGCAGACTTTGATGGAATGGTCTGGGGCGTCATGTCGCATTTGGAGAGCCCCTGATGCGCCTAAACAGTGGAAATCCCCAACAAGTGACCCCATTTTGGAAAATAGACCCCACAAGGAACTTATCTAGATGTGTGGTGAGCGCTATGAAGCCCCAAGTGCTTCACAGAAGTTTATAATTTACAGCCGTAAAAACAAAAAAATATTTTTTTTTGTACAAAAATGATATTTTCGCCCCCAGTTTTTTATTTTCCCAAGGGTAGCAGAAGAAATAGGACAAATTGCACAATAACTCTTGGGGTCCAGAGTACGCTGATACCCCATATGTGGGGATAAACTACTGTTTGGACGCATGGCAGAGCTGAGAAGTGAAGGAGCACCGTTTGACTTTTTCAACGCAGAATTGGCTGGAATTGAGATCAGACGCCATGTCACATTTGGAGAGCCCCTGATGTGCCTAAACAGCTGAAACCCCCCAATTCTAACTCCAACCCTAACCCCAACACACCCCTAACCCTAGTCCCAACCCTAACCACAAACCTAACCCTAACACACCCCTAATCCAACCCTAACCCTAATCCTAACTTTAGCGCCAACCCTAACCCTAAATTTAGCCGCAACCCTAACCCTAACCCTAATGGGAAAATGGAAATAAATGCTTTTTTTAATTTTATTATTTTTCCCTTACTAAGGGGTGATAAAGGGGGGTTTGATTTACTATTTATAGCGGGTTTTTATGATTGGCAGCTGTCACGCTAAAAGACGCTTTTTATTGCAAAAATAGTTTTTGCATCATCACATTTTGAGAGCTATAATTTTTGCATATTTGGCCCACAGAGTCATGTGAGGTCTTATTTTTTGCGGGACGAGTTGACGTTTTTATTGGTACCATTTTTGAGCACGTGACGTTTTTTGATCGCTTTTTATTTCGATTTTTGGGAGGTTAGAATGAACAAAAATCAGCAATTCATGAATTTCTTTTGGGGGAGGCGTTTATACCATTCCGCGTGTGGTAAAATTGATAAAGCAGTTTTATTCTTCGGGTCAGTACGATTATGGCGATACCTCATTTATATCATTTTTTCATGTTTTGGCGCTTTTATAGAATAAAAACAATTTTATATAAAAAATAATTATTTTTGCATCGCTTTATTCTGCGAGCTATAACTTTTTTATTTTTTCGCTGATGATGCTTTATGACGGCTCGTTTTTTGCGGGACAAGATGACGTTTTCAGCGGTACCATGTTTTTTTATATCGGTCTTTTTGATCGCGTGTTATTCCACTTTTTGTTCGGCGGTATGATGATAAAGCATTGATTTTTTGCTTCGTTTTTTTTTTTTTTTTTAAGGGGTTCACTAAAGGGGTTAACTAGTGGGACAATTTTATAGGGGGGATCGTTACGGACGCGGCGATACCAAATATGTGTACTTTTATTGCTTTTTTTTTTATTTACAGGAAGAAGTGAATTTATTGGGGAATATTTTTTTTTTTTTTTATTTTGGATTTTTTTTTTTACACATGTTTATTTTTACTTTTTTAACTTTTTTACTTTGTCCCAGGGTGGGACATCACTGTATTTTATCAGATCGCTGGTGTGACAGTGTGCACAGCACTCTGTCACACCAGCGATCGCACAGGCATAGATGCAGGCTTCTCAGTGCCTGCTCTCGGCAGGCACTGAGGTAGCCGCCTCCCTCCAGGACCCCGGCGCCATCTTGGATCCGGGTCCTGGGAGGGAGGAAGCCCTCAGAACAGCGCGATCACATCGCGCTGCTCTGAGGGTCTCAGGGGGGCGCGCAGGGAGCCCCCACCCTGCGCGATCCTCCCCTGTGCCCCCAGTAACCCGCGATCATGTTTGATCGCGGTGTGCAAGGGGTTAATGTGCCGGGAGTGGTCCGTGACCGCTCCTGACACACAGTCATGGGTGTCAGCTGTGATAATCAGCTGACACCCGGCGGCGATTAGCTGCGCTCCCCTCAGGAGCGCAGCTGATCGCCTATGACGTACTATCCCGTCCCCGGTCATACGGGCCCAGGTACCATGGACGGGATAGTATGTCCGATGGCAGTAAGGGGTTAAAGCTTAAACCCTTGCTAGATGTACTATGGAAAAAGGAGATTAACTGTCGTTGGGGTTTCCCCTCGCTCTGTCTGTCCAAAGAGGGTAAAAGTCATTTTTTTTGCGCTCACCTGAAGATCTACCTACATTTCTATCCAGCTTGGATTTGCCTAAGGTTGTTATACCCCACTGGTCTACTTTAGGATTTAACTCAGCTGGCCCTGGAGGCAAGGAACAGCTAGTGGTCTTTCCACACATCCTTCATTTTGTCCGGGCCTATCTCCAGGAGCGGGGCGCCAGGGAAGCTGGTGGCCGTCCTCCTTCCGGGTATCAGGATTCCACAAACGCTACTTGACTTTGAATCGTCCACGGTAAATAACATGAAAGACCCACTTTTCTTTTCATTTCCAAGGAACCTTTGGAGTCTGAAGGTTTTAATTGGCCGTATGGCGCCCATATCATGTTTATAACCGTTAGGTTTACTATCACTATTTTGCAGCAACTGATTTAAGGAGTAGCTATATATGATGTTTAGCTTCTGAAACCTCCATATAGGGTTGGAGCCTCTGACGTACCCAATGCCGGCTCGCACACTCCCAGTTTGGACTGTTTCCTATATAGTCTTTTTTTTTTTACAGAGGCTTTTCCTCTGTTCATGTTTGATATTTCTTTGGTTAAGATTTTTTCTTCCCTAAGCTTTCCCGTACTTTATCTCTTTGACCATGAGGACCAGGCAGCTTGGCCATCTTACTGTCATGTGTGCATTGCCACGAAGATCGTCGCGGTTGCACATTTTGACTTCTCACAGCTGAGTTGCTGTTTCTTTGTGTTTGGCAGCTAGGGAGTTAATTCTGTCTGTGCTCGGTGCTGGGACTGGGTGCAGTTTCTCCCGGCTGCAATTGATTATTTGTTGATTGGTTTCCTTTAAATTCCTGGTTGTCTGCTTTGGGAGTTGCCAGTGAAATCCTTCATTCAGTCCACAGATAGGAATGAATCTGTATAGACTTAAGTTAAAGAGCTCCTTAGTTGTTTTAAGCTCAACTTGCTTAGAGTTTATTTCCCAGACCATTTATGTTCCTTCGGTGTTTGAGTGTGTATGCAAGTGAGTGCTATCCTGTCTGTCTTATATGTCTAATCTGTGTATTTAGCAGAGATCAGCCCATATCCCTTTGGTGGTAATCAGGATCCTTCTTAGGACTGATTACAGGGTTCAGGGTCTGATAGGAGACAGGGTTAGGCTGGAGACTTGGACCTCTGAACCATTATCAGTACCTCCAAGGTAAGGGATTAGTTAGGACCCCAGTGTAGGGTCAGGTTAGACCCCGGTCCTCCTCTTTCCTGTTACAGCTCATCAAGTCCTCAAGATTAACCCTGAGTTAAACAGAAATCGTTTCTGCACATCTAGTCCTCAAGATTTACCCTAAGTTCTGCAGATATCGTGTCAGGTAAATCTATTTTATACTTACATTCTGATGTTGCTAAACTATATGTTGTATAGAGTGTGGTTCCTGTATAAATAGTTTACTGACATTGTATTCATATCATTAGACAGCGTGACACTTACACGATATCTATAGACAAAGAATCTCATATTGGTTATGAATGGTGGACCTAAATATCGCTTCTATGAATGTGAAAGGATTTAACATGCCCGAAAAACGCACGCAAATCCTTCACCATTTTCACAAGAAAACGATACATATTTTGCATGTTTCCAGGAGACACACTTTATGACGAACCATGCTCCTAAAATTAGACACAAATATTACACATTTTGGCATTTTCCTCATAACCCTGAATCTCGCTCAAAAGGAGTTGCTATAGCGATTGACAAATCGTTAACGCATCAAGTCATCAACTGTGTAGTAGATAAGGAAGCAAGGTATATTATCATAGTGTTAGTTATAAGTGGCCAGTTATTTACAATCATAAATGTATACACCCCTAATCAGGATCAAGCCAATTTAATTGATAAGATAGTAGACAATGCCCTTCCCTTAATCCAGGATGCCATAATATTTTGTGGGGACCTAAATGTTACCCTTGACCCAAAAGTAGATCGCATTTCTCTTATGCGGTTATCAAGCGTATCAGGAGAGCCTTTTTGCGAATGCAGCTTTATGACATCTGGAGGCTCCAGCACCCATCAAATAGGGATTATCGTTTTTACTCTCATCTGCATGATTCTTATAGTAGATCAGACTATATCCTCCTCCAACAAAATGCCTTACCTTGGCTTCCAGATTCTAGTATTGGTAACATACTTTGGTCAGACCATGCCCCTGTATATTGCTCACTAAAAGTACCATCCCTTACCAAAACATCAGGGTCTTAGCATCTCAATTGAGTGGTTATTTTTAGATACATTATGTGCCTCGGACGTACGAGCCTCCATATCTAACTTTATTGTTGATCACGGAAATGATGATACAGCCCCTACAATTAAATGGGAAGTCCTCAAGTGTAGTAGAAGGGTATTTATCAAACATGGGTCTCGAATCAAAAAAGACAGATGACTTACAGAACGTCTCTACTTTGGAGTTGATTCATAAAAAGGAGCTCTCCACTGCAACCCTCAGAGAAATTCTCAAAGCAAGATTAGAAGCTAAAAAAATTACTTGATTCTTCATGTAAATGTTTATTTCAGTTAGCTCAGAGTAGGTTCTACGAGTTTGGTAACAAACCGGAAAGGATGTTAGCTAAAGCCCTTAATGCTAAAAAGACCCAAATAAATGTTCCCTGTATTAAGAATACTCAAGATAAATTGGTTCATACCACACTTGAAATTGCAGCTGTCTCTCATTCATATTATTCAAAGATATATAACTTGCCTACATCTGCCCTAAAGATGGGAAATTATATTAACACATCAACCCTTTTCAAAAAATTGGAGGATGAAACAGTAAAATTCCTAGAAAATCCTTTTTCACATCAAGAACTAGACGCTTCTGTTCCAGATCTCCCTAGAAATAAAAGTCCAGGGCCTGATGGTTTCACAGCAGAATTCTATAAAGTAATTTTTGAACAATTATCTCCATTAATATTACAATCGTTTAATTCCATATCAGAGTCTATTTTCTTTCCTCCCCATTCCACAACGGCACATGTTGCAGTTATTCCCAAACCAGAGAAAGACCCCAACTCATGTAGTAGCTATAGGCCTATATCTTTATTAAATGTAGATTTAAATTATATGCCAAGCTTTGGCCAATAGACTTAAATCCCACCTCCCTCACTTAATACACCCAGACCAGGTGGGGTTTGTTCCAGGAATAGAGGCGCGAGATAACACTTTGAAAATAGTAGTCATTATTAATCATGCACACACTCTAAACACCCCTTTAATGACAGAGCCATTTTGCAGCTTAATGACTAGGCCAATTTTTACAATTCTGACGACTGTCACTTTATGAGGTATAACTCTGGAATGCTTTAACAGATCCCGTGATTCTGAGAATGTTTTTTCGTGACATATTGTACGTCATAATAGTAGTAAAATTTCTTCGATATGACTTGTGCTTATTTATGAAAAAAAATGAAAATATGGCAAAAAAAATTTAACATTTTGCAATTTAAAACTTTAAATTTTTATGCCCTTAAATCAGAGAGATATGTCACACAAATTACTTAATAAATAACATTTCCCACATATCTACTTTACATCAGCACAATTTCGGAAACAATTTTTTTTTGTTAGGAAGTTATAAGGCTTAAAAGTTGACCAGCGATTTCTCATTTTTATAACAAAATTTACAAAACCATTTTTTTAGGGTCCATATCACATTTAAAGTCACTTTGAGGGGTGTACATGACAGAAAATACCCAAAAGTGACACCATTCTAAAAACTGGACCCCTCAAGGTGCTCAAAACCACATTCAAGAAGTTAATTAATACTTTACGTGCTTCACAGGAACTGAAGTAATCCGGAAGGAAAAAATTAACATTTAACTTTTTTTTTTTACAAAAAATTTTACTTCAAACCAATTTTTTTTATTTTCGCAAGTATTAAAAGAGAATATGAACCAGAAAATTTGTTGTGCAATTTCTCCTTAATACGCAGATACCCCATATGTGGGGGTAAACCACTGTTATGGAGCACGGCAGAGCTCGGAAGGGAAGGAGCGCCGTTTGACTTTTTCAATGCAGTATTGGCTGGAATTGAGATCGGACGCCATGTTGTGTTTGAAGAGCCCCTGATGTGCCCAAACAGTGGAAACCCCCTCAAGTGACACCATTTTGGAAACTAGACCCCCTAAGGAACTTATCTGGATGTTTGGTGAGCACTTTGAACCCCAAAATGCTTCACAGAAGTTTATAACGTAGAGTCGTAAAAATAAAAAAATAATTTTTTCACAAAAATGATCTTTTCACCCCCAATTTTTATTTTACCAAGGGTAGCAAGAGGAATTGGACCCTAAAAGTTGTGCAATTTGCCCTGAGTATGCTGATACCCCATATGTGGGGGTAAACCTATGTTTAGGTGCACGGCAGAGCTCGGAAGGGAAGGAGAGCCGTTTGACTTTTTCAACGCAGAATTGGCTGAAACTGAGATCGGACGCCATGTTGCCTTTGGAGAGCCCTGATGTGCCTAAACAGTGGAAACCCCCCACAAGCAACACCATTTTGGAAACTACACCCTTAAAGAAATTATCTAGATGTGTGGTGAGCACTTTGAACCCCCAAGTGCTTCACAGAAGTTTTTAACGCAGAGCCATGAAAATATAAAAAAATCATTTTTTCCCAAAAATGATTTTTTTCGCCATTTTTTTTTTTCCCAAGTCAATACACTGCAGAAAAAGATGTGAATTCCAGTCCGCGCTTCCCAAATAATAGATTTCCCAAGACGTAGTAATAGTTAAGAGGGTTTAATCTACGCGTTTCAGGGTAATAACACCCTTCCTCAGGAAAATACCACATTACGATACGATACACTTTATTGATCCGGGGGGAAATTACAGTATTACAGCAGCAATACAAACAGCAGCAATACCAACATTACTAATAAATAAAAGTGTGTAGTTCAGGTGTATATAAGACCAATGTTAATTGACATTAGTACACCAGTCATTATTTTTACCATCCTTAGGAAATTATTATATCCCCATAGCAGTAGGTACAAACGATTTCCTGAATTTCTCCTTCTTGCACCTTAATAGGATTAGAGGTGCTGGGAAAGTGCTTTTGCTTCAAGAACAGCTCGTATAGGGGGTGTGTATTATTGTTCATTATAGCCTACACTTCTTCTGAATTTATCCTCCAATACTCCTCAAAAGAGTCAGATGGAGGCCAACTTCCCCT
>JARQOD010000008.1:68796827-68851836 GCA_033576555.1 Oophaga sylvatica
CGCAGTCCCCTGTTTTTGCAGAAAAAACCGGAGACTATTGGTCTTCCTGGGGATTGGAAATATCTTTATGGACTTTGGGAATTAAGTAAAATGTGGGTAGTTTGGGTTTTAGATTTTTTAAAATATCTACTAATTTTTTAGGAATGATGCTTTGTTCAAATGCTGATGTAAGAATTTGAATCAATTCTGTCTGAAATTTACTGGTAGGGTCAAAAGTTAGTTTTTTATAGCTATCCTCATTATTAAGTAATTTTTCAGCCTGCCCAATATACATATCATTTGGCCATATAACGATGTTACCGCCTTTATCCGCCATTTTGAATACTACATCATCCCAAGATCCCATAATTTGAAGAGCTTGTTTTTCATCTTTGGAAATATTGGGTGTACCGCCCCGTTTATGTGCCAATGAAATGATGTCAGAAGACACCATCTTGGTAAAAACCTCAACAGCTGGAACTGCCGATAGCGGAGGGAATTTTTTGGATTTACCCAACAGTTGTTTAGGTATTTGGCTGCTCACCTCAGGTTCCTGTTCATCCAACAGAGACTGTAAGGTAGCTAAAGCCTCTTGTTCCTCTTTGGTAGGAATTGAGGAAAAATCATTTTTGCAATGCATTTTTTTCAAAATCAGTTTTCTGGAAAACAAGTGTAGGTCTTTAATCAATGTGAAGGGGTCTAAATGGGATGAGAGTAGAGTTGAGCGATACTTTCCGATATCCAAAAGTATCGGAATCGGAATGGTATCGCCGATACACAAAAAATATCGGCGATACCCGATACCGATACGGAAGTCCCATGTAAGTCTATGGGAACAAAATATCGAAATAAAAAAACCCCATTCTTGCCTTGTAGGTTAATTGTACATGAAGGAAAACAACAAAGAGTAATGTACAATGTATTGGGGAGGTTGAGGAGACATTAAAGGCATAGATGTTTAACCCAATCCAATGGAATAGCATTCATTTTTTTTTTTTAGGAAATACGTTCGGATTGACGAAGAAATTCACAATGTTGTTAACCTTTTTTCTATTTTGTCAAATATGTCTGTTTCACAACTTCCATGGTCTTCACCTTTTTAACTTTTCACACACTTTCTCCTTCATAATCTTCAGCAGCAATGAAGTCTAAATATTTTTCTATCTACTGGCTAACACGGTACAAAGATACACATGTTTTCTAATTTCAAGAAGGAAAAATAAAGAAAATACAAATATAAACGCATATATGCACATGCCAAAATAAATGGAACAACACAACACCCAAAAAATTGGTAAAAAATATAGTGTTGTAAATTTAAGAATAAAAGTCCATTTTTTTTTTATGAATAATGCTTAAGGAACGCTATGTTAAACCATAACATAGGAAGACAATGGATTTTGTAATAGTCACTCATCATCATCATCGCAAATTTTATGTGACAGTCACAGACATTTCAATTATTTAAGTTCATAAAATCGTAACTTTCTATAGCATGTATGACATGTCCAGCATGGACTCATCAATGTGATTGATGACACAATAATGTACGATAAAAAATAACCATTTAAAAAAACATTAGGCATTGTTTGTCACAATTTAAGTGTGTGCCTGCAAGTGTAGGTGAAACAAAGGCTACGGATAGCAAAGGTATATTCTATGTCTGTATCAGACAGTGGACAGCCTCTGATGGGTAATGCCGATGTTATACTGTACGTCAATAAAGTCTGCGGCTGAAATCATGCATTTTTTGCTTGTAGAGTGTTGAAGAGGGTAAAAGAATGTCTGGTTGCGCAAAGCTTTATCCGTCAACACTACCTTCCTACTGTCACGCGTAGGGTAGGGTAGCGTGTGGCAATTAGCTGACTATCAAATGTGAGGTTAGGCTGCGTTATTGCGCACTAGGGACGCAAAAAAAAATACAGCAGTAATAATTTAATGTGTAATACTCCACCTATGACAAACAAAAAAATTACGTTCCCTCTTTAACAATGTACAAGACTAACAAGCCTAATGGTTGACGCTGACTTAATTGAGATACAGTATTACATCAACATTGTCCATGAGTAACTATGCACTGTGATACCTATATACCAGTATTAATTTATATCTCTTGTGGTTGTTTCAACAGCACTTGCAGGTAAACTACCTATTGTCAGTATGCATGATGCACTTTCTAGATGTAATAATTTATTATTGGACATTATTACCATGTTTACATGCTGGCCATTTCATATATGGTGTTTGAAGTTACAGTTGGCATCAGTATGTGTATTTTATAATGTCTGTCATAAATAAAACTCGTGATGATGATGATGAGGATTTAATGATTCGTACATCCATTGACTGCATTATCTTACAGGTACAGATAAAGTTCCTTAAAAAGCATTAATTCATAAGTCTGAAATGTACTTTTATGCATTAATTTCAAAATGTGAAGAGTAGACTATGTTTATTTTTTGTTACCATTTCTAATAGACATGTGCAGATATGCGCTGTGATGACAAATTATTATTTGTCCATATTTGTCATAAAAATTTATCATTCTAGGCCTGCAAAACTTCACAATTTCATGTTTTCAGCATAACAAGCAGGGTGACGGCTCTTCCCTATTTGGAGCATGTTGGTCATGTGTTTTTCTGTCCATGTGTCGGGAACAGGAGACTTCTTGCCGTTGACACAGCAGGGAACAGCTGGCGTTACTGAACCCCACTAACAGTAGAGCTTGTGTTTTGTTCTGTGGACACGACACTTCTGAGCAGCAACTGGCAGTGTTGGAGCCCAGGGAGTAGAGTTCAGGTGGTAGAAAGATGAACATAACAGGAGACATGGATAACGTTGCGAACCAGTTATTTAATCTGAAAACGGACAGACAAATTCTGGCGAGATCCATGCCTTGTTCATTTTCAGAAAAGTAAGCCGGTCTACATTATCGGAGGATAGTCGCATGCGACGGTCTGTTAGTACACCACCTGCAGCACTAAAGACGCGCTCCGATAATACACTGGCAGCAGGGCAAGCCAGCACCTCCAATGCATACTGGCTAAGCTCTGGCCATGTATCCAGCTTAGAGACCCAAAACTTGAATGGGGAAGAGCCATCTGGGAGTACACTGAGAGGCAAAGCCAAGTAGTCTGTCACCATCTGACGGATACGTTGCCTCCCGCTGACTGGAGCCCTCTCGGACGGTGTAGACATTTGTGGCGCTGCCACAAAACTTTGCCACATTTTTAACATACTGGTCTTTCCCTGTGCAGAGGCACTGCGTGTGCTCCCTCTTGTTGCAGAGCTCTCTACACTGCCTCGACGCACAGAGCTGCTTTGTAAAGCAGTAGCAGCAGCAGTGCTCTCGGCAGTAAGGTAGAACATTAGGGATTGCACCAGTGTGTCTTGGTACTCCCGCATTTTACGCTCCCGGTTCAACGGTGTGATGAGGCTTTTGACGTTGTCCCGGTAGCGAGGGTCTAGGAGGGTGTACACCCAATAATCAGACGTCGTGAGAATGTGGGCGATGCGGCGGTCGTTTCTTAGGCACTGCAGCATGAAATCAACCATGTGTTGCAGACTCCCAACTGGCAAAGAAACGCTGTCCTCTGCAAGAGGCGTTATCTCTGCCTGCTCTGCATCACCCCACCCTCGCTCTACATACTGACTAGAGCGTTGTGTACCTCCCTCTGGAGCGATGTCTTCCTCCTCCATTGACTCCTCATCCTCCTCACAAAGTGAGCCCTGCCCAGCCCTTTGTGAGGAACCACGTTGCGCTGACTTTCCAGAAGGTGATGGAATTTGTGACTCCTCATCCTCCACCTCTTCCAAAACCTCATCCCTTATTGCTTGCAGTGTTTTTTGAAGCAGGCAGATAAGGGGGACAGTCAGGCTGACTAGTGCATCATCTGCACTCGCCATCCGCGTTGACTCATCAAACGCACGCAAAACGTGGCACATGTCCTTCATAGTGGCCCACTCATTAATGGTGAAGTGTGGACGGCGCAAATTGCGTGTTGATTGCGCCTGATGCAGCTGATACTCCATAACTGCTGGCTGCTGCTCACACAACCGCTCCAACATATGTAACGTTGAATTCCACCTGGTGGATACGTCACATATGATGCGATGTTCAGGAAGGCGCAATCTGCGTTGCAGAGCTGCAATGCGCGATCTGGCCATGCTGGAACGTCGCAAGTGAGCGCACTCTAGGCGGACCTTGTGCAGCAGTGCATCAAGATCCGGATAGTCCCTCAAAAAACTCTGCACGACCAAGTTGAGCACATGTGCCAGACATGGTATGTGAGTGAGGTTGCCAAGGCCCAGAACTGCCACCAGATTTCGGCCATTGTCACACACTACCAAGCCTGGCTGGAGATTCGCTGGCAAAAACCACACGTCGCTCTCCTGCTTGATGGCATTCCAGACCTCCTGCGCTGTGTGGCTTCGATTCCCCATGGGAATTAATTTCAGAACGGCCTGTTGCCGTTTGGCCACGGCTGTGCTCATATCGGTCGCATCAGGTAAGCGTCCACGGGTCCATGTGGAGGTAGACCGTGACGGCTCCTGCAGCGATGATTCTGAGGAACTGGAGTAGGAGGAGGAGTCAATGTGGACAGACTTGATTCCGGCAATCCTTGGAGTTGGCAGAACACGTACAGCGCCACTCGCAAGATGTGTACCCGGCTCCACAACATTCACCCAATGGGCAGTGAGTGAAAGGTATCGTCCCTGGCCATGGGTACTGGTCCACGCATCGGTGGTCAGGTGGACCTTGCTACTGACGGCGTTTAGTAGCGCATGTTTAATTTTTGCCTCAACATGCTTTTGCAGACCAGGGACGGCTTGCCTGCTGAAATAAAATCGGCTGGGCACATTGTATTGTGGGACTGCCAATGCCATTAATTCACGGAAACTGTCAGTCTCCACCAGCCTGAATGACAGCATTTCAAGGGACAGGAGTTTTGCAATGCCAGCATTCAGAGCCTGTGCTCGTGGATGGTTTGCCGAGTATGGCCGTCTTTTATCCCATGCCTGTGCTACCGATGGCTGTTTTGTGGCCTGGGTGTGTGAGGATGACAGGGAACTTGCAGCTGTGGGTGGAATAACACTGTGTCTCTGGACAACAGTGACAGAGGTTCTTCCATGGCGATCCTTTGAGGAAGCCGAACCAGCTGTGTGTGAACTGGAGGAAGAGGCTCCAACACGAGCTGAAGATGTAGGTGCTGCTGTAGGTTGGCCTACATCTCCAGTGTGTCTTTGTAACTCAACAAAGTGCTTTGACCGCACATGTTTCCACATATTTGTTGTATTAAGGTTACTGACACTTTTACCTCTTTTAATTTTTTGATTACACAGCTTGCATTTGACATAGCAAATGTCATCTGCAACTGTATCAAAAAAGGACCACGCAGAGCAAGTCCTGGGAGCGCCCGGTTTGGCTGTTGGAAGAGAACTGCTCCGAACGGGTGCCAAACTGGAGGCTACAGGCAAGCGAGTCTGCAGCCTACCTCTCCCTACTGTTTGGACCGTTGGGGCAATCTCTTCCTCAGAGCTGCTCCCACCACCTTCCTGTTCCTCACGCCATGTTGGGTCTTGGACCTCATCATCTCCACCACTACCCTCTTCCAACACCTGCTGTTGTTGGGTGGTCTGGCCAGCACCATGCTCAACAGAAACTGGCAACTGAGTCTCATCATCATCAGATGCGTTCTGCGGTGTGCTGACCATCGGCACTGGCTCACCCGCCTCTTCAGATTCAGAGAGACACAGCTGTTGCGCATCACTGCATACTGCCTCTTCTTCACATTCCAGAATGCTGCTTGGCTGGGCCCCTGTTTCCAAGCCAACAGATTCTGAGAACAGAAGCAGAGACTCAGCTGGCTCCTGTACAGAGCTCTCTGACTGCCTGGGCAATTTGGCAGGCGGTGAAGAGACTGATGGTTGTTCAACAGTGCTGTGGTCCTGAGAGGAGGTGGAAGCTATTGAAGTCGATGCATTGGCTGCCATCCAACCAACAACGGCTTCAATTTGTTCTTCACGCAGCAGGGGGGTACGCTGAGCTCCTACAAAAGTGCGCATAAAGGAACGCTCACGGGGAAAACTGGTGGATGCTGTGTCACTGGGTGCGGCAGCAGCCACAGAATCCCCACGTCCTCTCCCTGCTGCAAATCCACGGCCTCGACCACGACCACGTGCCTTACTCACTGACTTCTTCATCTTGGTAGATTGATAAAGAAAGTCAGAAAAGTTATAAGGCCTAAGTGTGGTTATTCCTCACAGACTACAGTGAACCCTGCAGACAACTGTTCAGTATCTGTGAAAGGCCCCTTTGTGTACTTCTATAGTGTTTGCAACCAATGTATTGTATACGGATGGAAGCGCGTCACACTAATAGATTAGATTTTTTTCCACTAAAATGGAGCAGCACCAATTAGAGAAAAATGTGAAGGATGAGGCAGTGACACACGCTCAGCAGACTACAACCGGCAGTGGTTGAAGAACAAACTGGAGCGTAATCTGCACTCACAAAATGAAAAGCTCACAGACTACAGTGAACACTGAAACACAACTGTTCTGTAGCTGTTAAAGGCCCCTTTGTGTACTTCTATAGTGTTTGCAACCAATGTATTGTATACGGATGGAAGCGCGTCACACTAATAGATTAGATTTTTTTCCACTAAAATGGAGCAGCACCAATTAGAGAAAAATGTGAAGGATGAGGCAGTGACACACGCTCAGCAGACTACAACCAGCAGTGGTTGAAGAACTAACTGGAGCGTGATCTGCACTCAAAAAATCAAAACCTCACAGACTGCAGTGAACACTGAAACACAACTATTCACTATCTGTGAAAAGCTCCTTTCTGTACTTCTATAGTGTTTGCAACCAATGTATTGTATACGGATGGAAGCGCGTCACACTAATAGATTAGATTTTTTTCCACTAAAATGGAGCAGCACCAATTAGAGAAAAATGTGAAGGATGAGGCAGTGACACACGCTCAGCAGACTACAACCGGCAGTGGTTGAAGAACAAACTGGAGCGTAATCTGCACTCACAAAATGAAAAGCTCACAGACTACAGTGAACACTGAAACACAACTGTTCTGTAGCTGTTAAAGGCCCCTTTGTGTACTTCTATAGTGTTTGCAACCAATGTATTGTATACGGATGGAAGCGCGTCACACTAATAGATTAGATTTTTTTCCACTAAAATGGAGCAGCACCAATTAGAGAAAAATGTGAAGGATGAGGCAGTGACACATGCTCAGCAGACTACAACCAGCAGTGGTTGAAGAACTAACTGGAGCGTGATCTGCACTCAAAAAATCAAAACCTCACAGACTACAGTGAACACTGAAACACAACTATTCACTATCTGTGAAAAGCTCCTTTCTGTACTTCTATAGTGTTTGCAACCAATGTATTGTATACGGATGGAAGCACGTCACACTAATAGATTTGATTTTTTTCTAATATAATGGAGCTGCACCAATCCCAAATAAAATAAAAAAAAAAAGAGTCAGTGACACGTGCAGATGCTACAAACGCGGTGGATGCAGAGCAAACTGCAGCGTCACCTGCACTGTCACACACACACCTGCACAGAGCTGTTAAACAACACTGGCAAAATGAAGCTTTACACAGCGGTTGGTAAACTAGCCTGCCTCAAGCACAGTAGTACACAAAATCGCAATATCTAACTGTCCCTCAGAGTCAGCACAGCAGCATTCTGTCCCTTACTGAGTTCACAGCACAGTGACGCTAAAATGGCTGCGGCGCCTTTTATAGTGCATTCTGACATCATTTCAGCAGCCAATCACAGCCATGCCATTAGTTAAGATGACCGCAGCATTACAGGATGTGCCCACACTTCGTAGGATTCCTCATTGGCTGACTAAAATCACATTGCCTCTCAAAGAATTATGGGAACTTCCGATTCCGGTATACGATATTGAAAAGTATCGGAATTAAGTATCGGAATTCCGATAACGCGAATATCGGCCGATACCCGATACTTGCGGTATCGGAATGCTTAACACTAGATGAGAGTGAAAAAGTTAGCCCTTTTTGCAGTACAGACATTTGTGTTGCATTTAATTCATGTGTGGATATGTTAATTACCTTAAGGTGATCATCCCGCTGATTCTTATTTGAACTTTGAAAGAATTGATTTTTCTTTCCAAACTGCCTTGTTCTGGGTCTAACAACAGGTTCTTGTATTTGGCTGCCACTCTCACTGACTGAGGATATGGATTGACTTGACTGACTTCTTGTAAATCCTCTCTTGGTTGGAAGACCAATAGTCTCCGGTAATGACAGCTTGTGTGAAACTATTTGTGACATTGTGGATTATTTTCTGAAACCGCTGGTGCAAGAACTTCCATCTTACATACAGGATACTACTGCTGCTTTGAATCGCCTCAACCATATACAACTCAGTGATGAGATGATATTGGTTACGGCGGATGTTGAAGCTTTGTATTCCTCCATTAGACACAAAGATGGTATTCGAGCTACCAGATGGTTTCTCGAATCCAGCAATGTCCAGAAGCCTCTGGCTAGTTTATTGATTGAATTATTGGATTTCATTTTGAAACATAATGTTTTCACCTTCAATAAAAAAGTTTTTCTGCAAAAACAGGGGACTGCGATGGGGGCCTCTTGTGCCCCCTCGTATGCAAACCTTTTCATGGGCTATTGGAACGAGAAATTTTTCACAATGATAACATTAGAGGTATGGATCGAATCCACAATTGGATTCGATTCATTGATGACATTTTATTTATTTGGGATGGACCAGTGGATGAGTTGGAGGACACCATTAAAACCTTAAATAGTAATCCATATAACATCCATTTAACATATAAATATGGTCGCAGAATTGAATTTTTAGACATCCTAATTGATACCTCAGATAATGGTTACCTCTCCACCACAGTTTTTCGGAAAAAGACAGCTTCAAACTCATTATTACATGCTGGATCATTTCACCCCAAAAATCTAATTCAGGGCATACCCATTGGTCAATTTTTAAGGGTTAAACGCATATGTTCTAATGAATCAGAATTCGAATTACAATCTAAAGAATTAAGTCAACGCTTTGAGGAACGAGGCTATAGCCGCAAAAGTATCCGCAAAGGCTACATGAGAGCCAAGTATACTACTAGAGAATCTTTATTATGTAAATCGTCAAAAAATCACCCCAGCTCTGATAAAGTCAGATTCATTACCCCATTCCACAACCAATGGGATGAATTCCGTAACATTTTAAAAAAACATTGGAACCTATTATTTACAGATCCCACACTTGGCAGAATCCTTGATCCATACCCATCCATCGTGGCAAAACGGGCACCAACAATTCGTGACAAACTGGTGCATAGCCACTTTGGTCGAGAAAAAATAAATCACGTTGATAATCCGGGTTTTTTCCCATGTGGCCTATGCAAGGCCTGTGCCAATCTAATAAAAGGAAGTACTTTTAAAAATCATGATGGCACGAAGATTTACGACATCCGTAAACACATCACATGTACATCCAGGGGAGTTATTTACCAGGCTTGGTGCCCATGCGACAAGATTTATATAGGATTGACAACTCGTGAATTAAAAATTTGCACTAGGGAACACTGTTTAGACATAGAGAAAGCCAAAACCAATATAGATGAGACAATGTTGAAAACACTTCCTAGACACTTCAAGAGATTCCATCAGTGTAAGCCCCATCTTTTGAAAATCAAGGGCATTGACATGTTGAAAATGGGCTTCAGAGGAGGTGATCTAGCTAAAGAATTGGCAAAATTAGAATGTAAGTGGATATTCAGGTTGGGGGCCCTTAATCCTCAAGGGTTAAATGAAAGTCCAGGTTTTGGGGCTTATCTATAACATTCATCGATATCTAGTGACATGTTTGTGCTTCATAAATAATTTCTCAGATGGTTGGAAATTGTTTTTAAATTGTTTTTAATCATGATGTACTTACCTTATTTGGTTTCTTTTTATTGAGCTCTTCCGTCCTTCCGCTGATTCCATCTGAATTGGTCAGATTCTTCCTAATACCATCGTTAGATATCACTGATGGACGTCTACTCTACAAGAACTGAGAACAAGCAAAAGGTTAATTAAAATTGCAAGAAGATCTACGTGGATATCTGCCTTGTTGACTAAGATATTTAAAGATATGGACATTTTCACGTTATGTGATATCGTGTGGCTGGTGATTGCAGCGTGCCAATTAATTGGCATATTGTGGTTTTCCCCTTTTTCTCATCTTTTTGAATATTCGTGGCAGGTGATATGATACCATAGTGTGTCAAAGAGGATATACACCCACAGAATTGTTGATGAGAAAAAGGTTATGGCATTGATAGTTCATTGATATTTACACTGTGTATAGATAAAGTGCATGTGTAGTGCCATTAATTTGGAATATTTGTGTCTGCAAGATCGCTGTCTATAGATATTGATGATAGATAGTAAAACTCTGGCCTTTTTTCCATCAGAAGCTTATTTTAGCCTTCGAATGTAGTGAAGATGATGAGATTACCAATTAGCAGTGAGAATGTCCCCTTTTCATTATTGGTGTGATTAGAGCGCATGCGCGTGTTTGAAACCCGCCCAGGCATGACGTATGCGGCCAGTGAAGCTGATGACGCTGGATATGATCATGTGACTCATGGTCTTTCCGGTGGCATCATCGGCGGCCGCACCGAAGTGCCGTATTTACAAGGGATTGGGTAAGAACAGCGCACGCGCCATCCAAAATCACAGCTGATTAAAGGGGTATCATAATCGCCGGCCGTTGGATTGGTCGGAGCTCCCTTTTTAAACTCACCGCGATCATGCCTCTGGTATCCGCCCCCGAAGAAGCTGGGCGAAACGCGCGCGTCGGGGCAGTGGGACAGGAGCGCCTACCATACCAACGTCACGGCATATACTCAGGTAAAGGCATCAGCCACCAATCTGTTACCTTCATGGCAGTCTTTCAATGTGCATAGCCTCATATTGATATTTTGTTGTTCCAACAACATTGTGAATCTTGGCTTCCAGCAGACACATTGAAGACAGACCTCCTATATATTCAACTCATTTGTTATCCCATTATTGACTCTTGATTCAAGTGTCAGTTTCTTATATTGTGTGGTGGTTGATAACCCCTGTTTACATAGCCTTTATATATTTTGTGAGGAAGCTCTTTTCTGTTCCCCTTTTTATCTTTGCACCTATATTTGTGATATGGAACTATTTTGTATATTAATATTGAATCATTTTGACAATAAAGCATTGTAATGTTTAATATATTGATGAATCTGCGCTCATTTATCGGGCAGTCTTTTACACCGTATCTGGGGGTTTATTAATATGGTTGAGAGCAGAGTTTATAAACATAGGCAAATTTTTGATATATGCCACTGTCAGGTAAAGGTGTTATAATTGATTTCAAATGCCGACGGTCCCGATCTGCTAGTCGGTGTTAATTTCGGAGATCGTCGTCGCTGCACCTCGGAACGCTTTGCCTATTGCACTGGCACAAGCTAGAGCGGATAGATGTATGCAGCTGTCTGGTAAGTATGTCTTATTAGAGGCAGTGAGAGCTAATCATGCACGCTGACCTCTAGAAAGCTTCACATGTCTCGTGTCAGGAGACCATGCAGTAGTAGTAAGCACGCCAATCCCTAATTCTCAATACCCACGTCTCAAGCAGATATCTTGCGGGAATGGGGTTAGCATGCGGTGGCTAAGCAATTTGTGCCATATTATTCTGAGATCAGTTTTGCTAGGGATTAAGTCCCTGATTCGTGTTTCGTCAGCGGGAATCTGCTTTCTCTAAGGGCGGGATCGGCCACATTCGGAAGTCATTTATACGTCTCCCCATGAATGGCAGACAAAGTAGACACTCTGTAGCGCGATATAATGCAAATATGAAAATTGAATTGCATTACTGCACTAGAAATATAAAATATGGAGAATGCTTAACGCATAAATTTGCCAATTCATGTGTACCTGGCAGCCACGTTAAGGAGATTCTCATTGCCAGGACCTAATGCCAATCCTCTCTTAGACAGTCTACATCTCTCTGGGAACCTAATGCCAATCCTCTTAGGGCCTGTGCACACATTTCGGATTTGCCTGCGGATTTTTCCGCGCCGAAACCGCACCTCTTGGCAGAAACCGCAGGCGCGGTTTTGACGCGGTTTTTCATGATTTTTCTCATGCGGTTTTGACAGCTAAATAAAGATATGTTGTTTAACAAAAAAAAAAGATTTGTGATGTAATTTCTTGTCCAACCTCCTCTTTTACATTTGTCCAACCCACACTCCATTACACACACACAGATAGAGATAGGCCGGCGTCACACTTGCGAGTGTGATGCGAGTAAGTCGCACGACTTTCTCGCATCAACACCCGGCACGGCCGCCCGCTCTCGGACCCGAGTGTGCGGCTGCATGTATTTCTATGCAGCTGCACACTCGGGTCCGAGAGCGGGCGGCCGTGCCGGATGTTGATGCGAGAAAGTCGTGCGACTTACTCGCATCACACTCGCAAGTGTGACGCCGGCCATAGATAGATAATAGATACCAGTAGTTAGATAGATAGATAGAAAATACATAGATAGATGGATAATAGATACCGCATATACTCGTGTATAAGCCGAGATTTTCAGCACCTTTTTTTGTGCTGAAAATGCCCCATCGTCTTATACACGAGTCATAGGGCAGAAACCAGCGGGGGATGGGATGCCACGGCAGGAGCCGGTGGCTGGGACATCATACTCACCCTCTCCGTGCCATCGCTGAACGTCCCTGCAATCCTGCGTTCTCCCCGACTTCCTGCAGCTCTCCAGCGCTGAGCGGTGACTTAATACCCGCTCATTAAGGTCATGTAATATGGACGCGACGCCACTCCCATCGGCGTGGCCTCCATATTCATGGCCTTAATGAGCGGTATTACGTCAGCGCTGGAGAGCTGCAGGAAGCCGGGGAGAATGCAGGATTGCCGGCCGGGACGTTCAGCGATTGCACGGGGAGGGTGAGTATGATGGAGGAGGATGGGGGAGCATGGAGGAGGACAAGAAGCACGGAGCAGGACGGGGGGGAGGACGGAGAGCACGGAGCAGGACGGGGGGAGGACGGAGAGCACGGAGCAGGACGGGGGAAGGACGGAGAGCACGGAGCAGGACGGGGGGGAGGACGGAGAGCACGGAGCAGGACGGGGGGGGAGGACGGAGAGCACGGAGCAGGACGGGGGGAGGACGGAGAGCACGGAGCAGAACGGGGGAGGACGGAGAGCACGGAGCAGGATGGGGGAGGACGGAGAGCACGGAGCAGAACGGGGTGAGGACGGAGAGCATGGAGCAGAGGGGGGGAGGACGGAGAGCACGGAGCAGAACGGGGGGAGGACGGAGAGCACGGAGCAGAGCGGGGGGAGGACGGAGAGCACGGAGCAGAGCGGGGAGGACGGAGAGCACGGGGCAGAACGGAGAGCACGGAGCAGAATGGGGGGAGGACGGAGAGCACGGAGCAGGACGGGGTGGGCACAGAGGAGAATGGGGGAGTGCAGAGCTGGATGGGGGAGCATGGAGCAGGACGGGGGAGGATGGAAAGCACGGAGCAGGACAGGATAATGGAGGAGGGGAGCACAGAGGAGAATGCAGCCCGCAGCTAGCCTTCACTGGCTATTAAAATAGGGGGACCTAGGAAGGGGCCATGGATATTGGCTCCCCCCCTGGCTAAAAATACCAGCACCCAGCCGCCCCAGAATTGGCGCATCTGTACGATGCGCCAATTCCGGCACTTTACCCCTCCCTTCCCACTCCCCTGTAGCGGTGGGATATGGGGTAATAAGGGGTTAATATCACCTTGCTATTGTAAGGTGATATTAAGCCCGGTTAATAATAGAGAGGCGTCAATAAGACGCCTATCCATTATTAATCTTATATTAATAAAGGGTTCAAACAAACAACACACATAAGAATAAATTTTTTTAATGAAATAAAACACAAGACGGTTTTCATTACTCTTTATTATACGCTCAGATCCAAGCGACGCCTTCGATCTCCTGTAAAAAACGTAAAAAAATAAAACAACCGCATACTCCCTGTCCGACGCAGTCCAATTAATAACGAGTGTCCCACGACGGTCTCCCCTATAGAACGGTGACATCAGGTGATGCCACTGCTCTGTAGGGCCTCCCAGTGATGCACTGACAGGAGACAATGGCTCCTGCAGTGCATCACTGAGGTTACCTGAGTTCATTGTCTCACTTTATGGCAATGCTGCATGGGAATTTTCTCACCCAGCATTGCCGTGAGAGAATGAACTGTAGTGACGTCATTCTCTCCCGGCGGCAGAGCGGTACACAGATGGATGGCGTCGGGGAATAGGTGAGTATATACTCTATGTTCTGTATGTCATGTATATGTTCTGTATGTCATTGTATGTTATATGTTGTATGTCATGTATGTTTTTTTTTTTTTTTTTTACATTCAGCACATTAGCCGGATGATGGGACTACTACTGTCCCATCATTGGCTAATGTGTCAGTCACTGTCATTGTAGCAGGCATAGCCGGATGGGACTTGCAGTCCCATCCGACGATGCCTGCATACACAGATCATGCACACAGCCCCGCACACGATCAGGCGCACAGCCCCGCACACCGATCACGCAGACATCGGCACACGATCACCGCCCACACACACAGCGCCGCACACTATACACGCCCACGCACCGCCCACACATATAGCGCCGCACACTATACACGCCCACGCACCGCCCACACACAGCGCCGCACACTATACACGCCTACGCACCGCCCACACATTTCCCTCCTCCCGAACTGCAGTGGTTTCACCCGCAGCAAAACCGTAGATCTTTTTTAGATCTGCGGTTTTGCTGCGGAAGTGCCCGACTCAATGCAAGTCAATGGGTGCCGAACCTCTGCAGTTCCGCACAAAGAATTGACATGCTGCGGAAAATAAAGCGCGGCAAAACCGTGCGTTTTTTTCCGCAGCATGTGCACAGCAGACATGCGGTTCCCATTGGATTACATTGCATGTGCACTGTGCTGCGGGTTGGATGCGTTTCCGCACGTTGAAAAACGCAGCGGAAACGCATCTAAAAACGCAACGTGTGCACAGGGCCTTAGACAGTCTACATCTCTCTGGGAACCTAATGTCAATCCTCTCTTAGATAAAGTCTACATGTCTATGGGACTGTCAATCCTCTCTCTCTAGACTGAAATCTATATCTCTGGAGGGTTGGGATCCTGCTGTGATTAATAACGCCTCAGTCAGTAGGCTAATGCATACATTGAAAAAACTGACCGTCACATCCAAACCTATATTAGGTCTGAACAGATGCTTACCTAGAGTCACCAACTCATCTACAATTGAACAAAAAGTAGCACTGTGCAGCGCTATAGCATGCAAATATGAAATATTAAAATTGAATTGCATTACTGCACTAGAAATATGAAAAATTGAGAATGCTTAGCGCACCTGTTCAGACCTAATTTATGTTTGGATGTGACGGTCAGTTTTTTGAATGTATTAGTCTTCTGACTGAGCACTCCGCCACTTAGCCTCAAGCGTTTTTAATCACAGCAGGATCCCAACCCTCCATATATCCATATTTTACTTGTAGAGTAAGCATAAATGTCTATTCTTTAGCACTTTGCTGAATAACTGATTAAAACCCAAGCTCTTTCTGAGTACAGTCATGGACAAAAGTTTTGAGAATGACACAAATATTAATTTTTACAGAGTCTACTTCTTCACTTTTTCTAATGGCAATTTGCATATACTCCAGAATGTTATAAAGAGTGATCAGCTTAACAGCAATTACTTGCAAAGTCAATATTTGGCTAGAAAATGAACTTTATCCCCCAAAAAACACATTTCAACATCATTGCAGCCATGCCTTAAAAGGACCAGCTAACCTCTTTTCAGTGATTGCTCCATTAATACAGGTGTGGGTGTTGATGAGGACATGGCTGGAGATCAATCTGTCATGAATAAGTAAGAATGACACCACTGGACACTTTAAAAGGAGGCTGGTGCTTGGCATCATTGTTTCTCTTCTGTTAACCATGGTTATCTCTAAAGAAACACGTGCAGTCATCATTGCAATGCACAAAAATGGCCTAACAGGGAAGAGTATCGCAGCTAGAAAGATTGCACCTCAGTCAACAATTTATCGCATCATCAAGAACTTCAAGGAGAGAGGTTCCATTGTTGCCAAAAAGTCTCCAGGGCATCCAAGAAAGACCAGCAAGCACCAGGACCGTCTCTTAAAAGTGTTTCAGCTGCGGGATCGGGCTACCAGCAGTGTAGAGCTTGCTCAGGAATGGCAGCAGGCAGGTGTGAGTGCATCTGCACGCACTGTTAGGCGGAGACTCTTGGAGCAAGGCCTGGTCTCAAGGAGGGCAGCAAAGAAGCCACTTCTCTCCAGAAAAAACATCATGGACAGACTGATATTCTGCAAAAGGTACAGGCAGTGGACTGCTGAGGACTGAGGTAAAGTTATTTTCTCTGATGAATCCCCTTTTCGATTGTTTGGGACATCAGGAAAAGCCTCATTCGGAGAAGACAAGGTGAGCGCTACCACCAGTCTTGTCTCATGCCAACTGTTAAGCATCCTGAAACCATTCATGTGTGGGGTTGCTTCTCAGCCAAGGGAATCGGCTCTCTCACAGTCTTGCCTAAAAACACAGCCATGAATAAAGAATAGTACCAGAATGTCCTCCAAGAGCAACTTCTCCCAGCCCTCCAAGAGCAGTTTGGCGATCAACAATGCCTTTTCCAGCATGATGGAGCACCTTGCCATAAAGCAAAGGTGATAGCTAAATGGCTCAGGGAACAAAACATAGAGATTTTGGGTCCATGGCCTGGAAACTCCCCAGATCTTAATCCCATTGAGAACTTGTGGTCAATCATCAAGAGACGGGTGGACAAACAAAAACCTAAAAATTCTGACAAAATGAAAACATTGATTGTGCAAGAATGGACTGCTATCAGTCAGGATTTGGTCCAGAAGTTGATTGAGAGCATGCCAGGGAGAATTGCAGAGGTCCTGAAGAAGAAGGGTCAACACTGCAAATATTGACTTGCTGCATTAACTCATTCTAACTGTCAATATAAGCTTTTGTTACTCATATGTTTGCAATTATATTTCTATCTGTGATAAAAACATCTGTCAAACACACATAAAAACCAGAGGGCAGCAGATCATGTGAAAATATAATATTTGTGTCATTCTCAAAACTTTTGGCCATTACTGTATATATAAAAAAGGGAATGCTATAATTCTACTAGCTATGAACCCGTTCTAACGCCCGGGTGGCAAGCATTTTTATTGGTATATGGTCTCCCATCCTGGTATGTGCTGCCCCCTCCTATCCTGGTATGCATGGCACCCCTCATCCCTATCCTGGTATGTATGGTAACCCCTCATCCCTATCCTGCTATGCATGGCCCCTTATCACTATAATGGCATGCATGGCCCCCTCATCCCTACTCTGGTATGTATGGTCCCCCCCAATCCTGGTATTCATGGCACCCCATTCCTCATCCTGGTATGCATGGTCCCCTCACCCCCAAATCCTGGAATGTATGGCCCCCTCATCCTTATTCTGGTATGTATGGTCCCCTCACCCCCCCACCCAATCCTGGTATGCATGGTCCCCTCACCCCCCAATCCTGGTATGCATGGTACCCCCTCATCGCTATCCTGGTATGCATATTTTCCCCTCATCCCTATCCTGGTATGTATGGTCCCCTCACCCACCAATCCTGGTATGCATGGTACCCCCTCATCCATATCCTGGTATTCATCATGGTTCCCTCACTCCCCAATCCTGGTATGCATGGTACCCCCTCATACCTATCATGATATGCATGACCCCCTCGCCCCCCAATCCTGGTATGCATGGTCCCCTCAACCCCCCATCCTGAAATGCATGGTCCCCTCACCCCCCAATCCTGGTATGCATGGCCCCCCTCATCCCTATCGTAGGATGTATGGTACTCCCTCACCCGCCAATTCTGGTATGCATGGTACCCTCATCCCCAATCCTGGTATACATGGCACCCCTTCCGTAATAAATCTGATCTGATTTTCCAGGTCCTGATTACGGAGCTTTGGAATTAATAGGTCTTTCCTGTCCGCCCTTAAAGCGATGTTATACGCTTTCTTAATGACCCTCTTTGAGTAGTTCCTCTCAAGAAGTCTTTCTCTTAGTTCCATATCCCCATGTTTTAAACTTTCAAAGGTGGAACAATTCCAGCGCAAACGTAAGAATTCAACCTTTCAGGATGGCTCTGATAGTGGTTGCAAAATGCACACTCTCAGCATGTAAGATACTTTTCGTTGCAGTCTCTTCCCTGTACAGATCCGTCAGTATTCTATTCTCTTCATCTCTCTCTGAATCATTATATCTAGGAAGGAGATATAAATTTATGTACAGAGAGTGTAAGTTTTAAATTTAATTGATTGTTGTTAAGAATATCAATCTATTCTGTCAGATGTTCCTCTGTGCCACTCCATATTATGAGGATGTCATCTATGTAACGTTTCCATGTTACAAGATTCTCAACAAAAGATGACATTTCTTCGGAGAAGACACACTCTTCTTCCCACCACTCTAGATATAAATTAGCGAAAGTAGGTGTGACGGCCGCCCCCATAGCGGTTCCCCGCATTTGAATGTAGAAGTGGTCATCCAAAAGAAAGTCATTTCTTATTCAAAATGTTTTTATTGTTTTATAATACACAACAAAAACAAACATAAACAGGTTCATACGAACACACCATATGGCATAGCAACTACTGAAATAGAGATATGTTTAGTTACATGAAAACAAACAACTCCATACGTTATCAACAGTAGTTTGCAAAAGACCATTGACAGTCTGTTAAAATAAATAACAAGTAGGAGAAGAGAAAAGAGAAGAAATGTTTATAGAGACCACGAGGACAAATCACAAAGGTAGACGGAGTATGAACTATGATACTATATTGTAAAAGGATGAGTTAGCAATTATCTTAGCAAATTTTGGTACATCGATGAGGATAAGAAGAACTCCCAATGAAACCATTTTGCAGCCATTTTGTTAGCTGCCACTTGTGTATGGGCTGTCAGTGATTCCATCCGGTGAACTCTAGCCATCTCCCCAAACCATTCCTCTAGCGAAGGCGGGTCTAAGGACTTCCAATGTCATGGAATTACCACCTTAGCAGCTGCCTCAATAACGATTTCTTAAAAGCATTCTTAGGCATGGGAAACATAAATAGTAGAATTACTTCCGGGTTTTTAGTGATTGACATCCCTGTTATTTCTTTAATCGCTTTAAGAACACCTTCCCAAAAAGCCGCCAAGGTCAGGCACACCCAACATATATGCGATATTGAACCCACATCGCCAGCACAAGTTGGGTAGTCCTGGGAACCATTTATGTAAGACCGAAGGAACATGATACCATCTAGATACTATTTTATAACTAGTTTCCTGAGATTTAGTGGCTATATTAGATTTATGAGAGAGATGGAAACATTTATACCATTGTTCACTTGTGAAGGTTTGATGGAGCTCCCTTTCTCACGCTTAACAAAAAGAGGGAAGCCTATCCGGATCATTATCTAATAGAAGCTTGTAGATATAAGCGATTGCATGCGCAGGATTAGTGGGAGCAATATATAGGGATTCAAGCGAAGAAAGGTGGCACACCCATTCTATATGATTGGCAAATATAGAGTAAAAATGCCCTAGTTGAATATATTCAAAAGAATATCTCGCTTTCTGTGGACGATCATCTAGAATAGCTGAGAGGGGAAGCAATACACCCTCAGGGGCCACATGATAAAGACGCAAGGTTTTTTTCTTAGAGCCACCCAGAAAAAGGCTTGATGAGACACCAGATGTGAATTTTGGGTTATCTGTTATTTTGGATAATGGTCCCTATGGGTCAGTTAGAATTCCCTTTATACTGGGAATGTGGACAGTTTTGAGTTTTTGCCTGAGACTAAATGGAATAGGGATGTTATTTTGGGCCAATATGGGCTAAGTCCATGGTAGAGTGGAAACTGATGTATGACAAGACTCACAGGCCATATGTACCCATAGTTTAGATTCTCTACAGTACAGTGCAGAATGTCTAAGATTCTTGCATGGGCGGACGCCAGATAGTATTTTTGGCAGTCCGGCAAACCTATACCCCCTAAATTCTTTGGAAGCACCAAAACAGTACTACGAATTCTTGGACTAATTGACTGAATTTATGTTGGACCCTCATCCAGAAGGAGGATGGGATTTATTACGGAATAGTTGTAGTAAATTGAAAAGTCTAGGTAATACAGTCATTTTGAGGATGTTAACCCGGCCAAACCAAGAGAACTCTCTATGGTTCCAAGGAATTAAGATCCCCTTCCAATCTGCACAAAAATCAACCAAAGTTCAAGTCAACCAGTTCTGATAAATCTGCTGAAATAATGGTTAATATAATTATTTGAGGGCCATTTAAATGAAAAATTAGATTTCAGAAAATTCACCATTTGCAAGGGTAGGGAAATATTCATGGCTTCATATTTTTCAAGATTGATCTTAAAATTGGACCAACTACTAAAACTTGCCAGCTTTGACATCAGGAAAGGAAGGTATGTGGATCCATTAAATATACTAGCAGGTCATCAGCAAATGCAGAACACTTATACTCAGAACCCACTATTTTGATTCCCTGTATTTCAGGATTAGCACATATGGCCTCCATAAGATGCTCCATTATCAGGATATGCAAAATTGGGGAGAGGGGGCAACCTTGTCGAGTACCATTCTTTAGGGGGCTGAAAGGGAGCTGTTAATGTTCAGCTGGACTGAGGGGGAGTGGTTAGAGGGCTAAGATTTTTGAAGTAAATACAGGACCCAAACCGATGTGGTTCAGAGTTTGAGAGAAAGAAGACCATGAGATTCTATCAAAAGCCTATTCGGCATCAAGCGATAGGATCATTTAACCCCTTAACGACCGCCGATACGCCTTTTAACGGCGGTAGTGAAGGGTACTTAAACACACAGTGCTGTTAATTAAAAAGTAATTAACTGTGGAAAAAGTAAATGGTGCCACCCGGAGTCGGAATTTCTCCGGGGTCTCGACTGCTGGATGTAGCCGAGACCACAGAGAACATGATTCGGGTTGGTATTTACCGACCCCGGTGTTGCAATCGCCGTTATTTACCATATAACGGCGACCGCAACATAAAAAAGCCGCAATTTCACATTTAATTTCTCTCCTCTGATGTGAGCGCACATCAGAGGGGAGAGAAATAGGGTCCCCTGATTTGTCCTCCGTACCTCGCGGTGTCTCCATCCTCCCGCAGCTCCCGGCATCTTCTTCCTGTAAAGAACCCGGCAGATTCCATTCATTCATTCCAGGTACATTTTGATCACTGTGATAAACTCTATCACAGTGATCAAAATAAAAAAATAAATAAAACCCCCCTTTATCACCCCCTTAGTTAGGGAAAAATAATAAAATAAAAAATATATTTCCATTTTTCCATTAGAGTTAGAATTGACCTAAAGTGAGTTCGGCTAAAGTTAGGGTTACGGTTGGGATTAGAGTTAGGGTTGGGATTAGGGTTACGGTTGGGATTAGGGTTATGGTTAGGGTATGTTTCCACGTAGCGTATGTTGTAAGGATTTGCTGTGGATTGAACGCTGCGCACAGCTGCAGGGTTCAATCCGCAGCGTCAGATGTTACCGCATAGTGGAGGGGATTTTATGAAATCCCATCTCCACTATTCGTGCAGGGACGCGGGTGTCACACCCGAAATTACGGACATGTGACGCGTCTTTCTAGACCGCAGCATGTCTATTTATCTTGCGGAGACACTCCGTCTCCGCAAGATAAATAACCCAGTCTACGGATAGGATGTGGTGATTCCGGATGTGTTCAATGAACACATCCGGAATCACCACGCGTACAAAATCCGGAGGCGGTTATCCACTGCGTCCAAAGCTCTGCCAGCACGCAGCATGGAAACATACTCTTAGGGTTGGAATTAGGGTTAGGAGTGTGTTGGGGTTAGGGTTGTGATTAGGGTTATGGTTAGAGTTGGGATTAGGGTTAGGGATATTTTTGGGTTAGGGTTGGAGTTAGAATTGAGGGGTTTCCACTGTTTAGGCACATCAGGGGGTCTCAATGCGACATGGCGCCACCATTGATTCCAGCCAATTTTGCGTTCAAAAAGTCAAATGGTGCTTCCTCCCTTCTGAGCTCTGCCGTGCACCCAAACAGTGGTTTCCCCCACATATGGGGCATCAGCGTACTCAGGGCAAATTGCACAACAACTTCTAGCTCTGTGTAAAACCCAGAAGGAGTTCAAGGAATGCAGTCTCATGTGCTTCACAGAAACCTGGTTACATGGGGATGTTCCTGATTCAAGTGTTTTGATTCCAGGGTTTCACATGGTCCAGGCTGATAGAGACAAAGCTAAGTCTGGTAAGAAGAAGGGTGGTGGGGTGATATTATACATTAATAACAGATGGTGCAATCAGCGTCATATTACTGTTAAGGAAATTCACTGCAGTCAAAACATTGAACTCTTAGCAGTTGGCCTCAGGCCCTACTATTTACCTAGAGAATTTTCCATTTGCATTACAGTAGTCCTGTATATCCCTCCATCCGCAAACCAAGAGGCGGCTGGGGAAGTATTGTCAGGGGTGTTAGACCGCATTCAGACAAAGCACCCAAACTCGTTAACTGTAATCTCTGGGGACTTTAACAGAGCCATGATCTCAAAGGCTCTTGCAAAGTTCTATCAATATGTAAAATGTGCCACAAGAGACAGCAGTATATTGGATCTCCTCTATGCGAATGTTAAAGACGCCTATTCATCGTCTGCATTACCCCTCTGGGGAAATCAGACCACAACCTCATACTATTGTCTCCATCATACCAACCTGTTGTCAGTAAACAGCCAGCCACAATAAAATTAATTAGGAAGTGGACTCCAGCGGCAGATGAGGCTCTACGAGACTGTTTTGACCTCACAGACTGAGAGGTGATATGCGACAGGGGAGAGCATGATGATGTAAATGATATTGTCAGGCGAGTAACGGATTATATAAATTTTTGTACTGACACTGTTGTACCAGATAAAAAGATTCGATGTTATGCAAATAACAAGCCTTGGATTACAAAAGAATTGAAACACTTACTAAACAAGAAAAAACTGGCATTTAAAATGAAGGATACTAAGAAACTGAAATTGATACAAAGGGACTTAAAGGGGAAAATTAAGAATGCCCGTGAGGCGTTCCGAATTAAATTAGAAAATAAATTGTCACAGAACAATTCCATGGAGGTGTGGTCGGGCATGAAACAGCTAACTGGGTTTAAAGCAAAGTCGGAGCATGGGGAAGTGGATCTGCCCTGGGCTAATGAAATGAATGAGTTTTTCAACAGATTCACCAGCACGAGCACAGTGTCATCAGAAATGGGGGATGGATCCGGGAAAAGATCTGCAGCATTGACATTGGGGGATAAGCTGCCTGCTTTCACTGTCTCCCAAAGCGAAGTGAGAAGACAGTTAAGCAGACTTGTTATTGGCAAAGCAGCTGGGCCTGATGGCCTCAGCCCACGTGTCCTCAGAGCATGTGCAAACCAACTGTGTACTGTCTTCCAGCACCTGTTTAACTGGAGCCTTCAATCACAGGGGGTACCAGAACTATGGAAGACCACCTACCTGGTGCCGGTTCCTAAGACCACTTTTCCAACTTCCCTAAAAGACTATCGTCCAGTGGCCTTAACATCACATGCTATGAAGTCCTTGGAGAGAATAATACTCGCCTACTTGTGCCCGAGGATGTGGGCCTACACTGACCCCCTGCAGTTTGCGTACCAGCAGAGATTGGAGGTGGATGATGCTGTAGCGTCTCTGCTACATACAATGCATTCATTCTTGGACAATGATGGAACTGCAGTGCGCGCCATGTTCTTTGACTTCTCTAGTGCTTTCAATACCCTACAGCCGCTCTTACTACGTAATAAGTTGACTGATATGGAGGTAGATGAGGGGATGGTGAACTGGATAAGTGACTACCTGACAGACAGGCCGCAGTTTGTAAGGATGGGGGAGGTGGTATCTGGCAGTGTACGGAGCAGTGTTGGAGCCCCTCAGGGTACAGTGCTGTCACCCTTCCTCTTCTCATTGTATACAGCTGACTTTCAGTATAAATCTGATTTTTGTCACCTCCAAAAATTCTCAGATGACTCCGTGATTGTGGGGGGCCGGGGTAGGAGGAATATAGAAGGGTGGTTTCTGACTTTGTGGACTGGTGTCAGACTAACTGTCTAGAACCAAATGTAAAGAAAACCAAGGAGATGGTGGTGAGTTATAGAAGGAAAAAGGAGGATTACTTACCGATCACCATTGCTGGCCAGGAGGTTGAGATTGTTGAGAGCTACAAATATTTGGGGGTTCACCTTGACAGTAAACTCGATTGGAGGTGTCATACAGAAAAGGTTTACAAGAAGGGAATGAGCAGACTGTACTTTCTGTGGAAGCTCAGGTCGTTCAATGTGTGCAGTAAAATGCTGGAGATGTTCTACCAGTCCGTTGTAGCAAGCGCCATCTTTTTTGCTATCATTTGCTGGGGCAGTAGTGTGCGAGTAGCTGACGCTAATAAGCTCAACAAACTTATCAAGAAGGCAAGTGCAGCTGTTGGCCTCCATCTTGACTCTTTTGAGGAGGTATTGGAGGATAGAATTCAGAAGAAGTGTAGGGCTATAATGAACAATAATACACACCCCCTATACGAGCTGTTCTTGAAGCAGAAGAGCACATTCAGCAGCCGTCTAATCCTATTAAGGTGCAAGAAGGAGAAATTCAGGAAATCGTTTGTACCTACTGCTATGGGGATGTATAATAATTTCCTAAGGATGGTAGAAAATAATGACTGGTGTACTAATGTCAATTAACATTGTCTTATATACACCTGAACTACACACTTTTATTTATTATGTAATGTTGGTATTGCTGCTGTTTGTATTGCTGCTGTAATACTGTAATTTCCCCCCGGGATCAATAAAGTGTATCGTATCGTATATGTGGTATTTTCCTGAGGAAGGGGTGTTATTCACCCTGAAACGCGTAGATTAAACCACTTCTTAACTATTACTACGTCTTGGAAATCTATTATTTGGGAAGCGCGGACTGGAATTCACATCTTTTCTGCAGTGTATTGACTTGGGAAAAAAAAATGGCGAAAAAAATCATTTTTGTGGAAAAAAAATGATTTTTTTTATTTTCATGGCTCTGCGTTAAAAACTTCTGTGAAGCACTTGGGGGTTCAAAGTGCTCACCACACATCCAGATAATTTCTTTAAGGGGTGTAGTTTCCAAAATGGTGTTGCTTGTGGGGGGTTTCCACTGTTTAGGCACATCAGGGGCTCTCCAAAGGCAACATGGCGTCCGATCTCAGTTTCAGCCAATTCTGCGTTGAAAAAGTCAAACGGCTCTCCTTCCCTTCCGAGCTCTGCCGTGCACCTAAACATAGGTTTACCCCCACATATGGGGTATCAGCATACTCAGGGCAAATTGCACAACTTTTAGGGTCCAATTCCTCTTGCTACCCTTGGTAAAATAAAAAATTGGGGGTGAAAAGATCATTTTTGTGAAAAAATTATTTTTTTATTTTTACGACTCTACGTTATAAACTTCTGTGAAGCATTTTGGGGTTCAAAGTGCTCACCAAACATCCAGATAAGTTCCTTAGGGGTCTAGTTTCCAAAATGGTGTCACTTGAGGGGGTTTCCACTGTTTGGGCACATCAGGGGCTCTTCAAACACAACATGGCGTCCGATCTCAATTCCAGCCAATACTGCATTGAAAAAGTCAAACGGCGCTCCTTCCCTTCCGAGCTCTGCCGTGCTCCATAACAGTGGTTTACCCCCACATATGGGGTATCTGCGTATTAAGGAGAAATTGCACAACAAATTTTCTGGTTCATATTCTCTTTTAATACTTGCGAAAATAAAAAAAATTGGTTCTGAAGTAAAATTTTTGTAAAAAAAAAAAGTTAAATGTTAATTTTTTCCTTCCGGATTACTTCAGTTCCTGTGAAGCACGTAAAGTATTAATTAACTTCTTGAATGTGGTTTTGAGCACCTTGAGGGGTCCAGTTTTTAGAATGGTGTCACTTTTGGGTATTTTCTGTCATGTACACCCCTCAAAGTGACTTTAAATGTGATATGGACCCTAAAAAAATGGTTTTGTAAATTTTGTTATAAAAATGAGAAATCGCTGGTCAACTTTTAAGCCTTATAACTTCCTAACAAAAAAAAATTGTTTCCGAAATTGTGCTGATGTAAAGTAGATATGTGGGAAATGTTATTTATTAAGTAATTTGTGTGACATATCTCTCTGATTTAAGGGCATAAAAATTTAAAGTTTTAAAATTGCAAAATGTTAAATTTTTTTTGCCATATTTTCATTTTTTTCATAAATAAGCACAAGTCATATCGAAGAAATTTTACTACTATTATGACGTACAATATGTCACGAAAAAACATTCTCAGAATCACGGGATCTGTTAAAGCATTCCAGAGTTATACCTCATAAAGTGACAGTCGTCAGAATTGTAAAAATTGGCCTAGTCATTAAGCTGCAAAATGGCTCTGTCATTAAAGGGGTGTTTAGAGTGTGTGCATGATTAATAATGACTACTATTTTCAAAGTGTTATCTCGCGCCTCTATTCCTGGAACAAACCCCACCTGGTCTGGGTGTATTAAGTGAGGGAGGTGGGATTTAAGTCTATTGGCCAAAGCTTGGCATATAATTTTAAATCTACATTTAATAAAGATATAGGCCTATAGCTACTACATGAGTTGGGGTCTTTCTCTGGTTTGGGAATAACTGCAACATGTGCCGTTGTGGAATGGGGAGGAAAGAAAATAGACTCTGATATGGAATTAAACGATTGTAATATTAATGGAGATAATTGTTCAAAAATTACTTTATAGAATTCTGCTGTGAAACCATCAGGCCCTGGACTTTTATTTCTAGGGAGATCTGGAACAGAAGCGTCTAGTTCTTGATGTGAAAAAGGATTTTCTAGGAATTTTACTGTTTCATCCTCCAATTTTTTGAAAAGGGTTGATGTGTTAATATAATTTCCCATCTTTAGGGCAGATGTAGGCAAGTTATATACTTTGAATAATATGAATGAGAGACAGCTGCAATTTCAAGTGTGGTATGAACCAATTTATCTTGAGTATTCTTAATACAGGGAACATTTATTTGGGTCTTTTTAGCATTAAGGGCTTTAGCTAACATCCTTTCCGGTTTGTTACCAAACTCGTAGAACCTACTCTGAGCTAACTGAAATAAACATTTACATGAAGAATCAAGTAATTTTTTTAGCTTCTAATCTTGCTTTGAGAATTTCTCTGAGGGTTGCAGTGGAGAGCTCCTTTTTATGAATCAACTCCAAAGTAGAGACGTTCTGTAAGTCATCTGTCTTTTTTGATTCGAGACCCATGTTTGATAAATACCCTTCTACTACACTTGAGGACTTCCCATTTAATTGTAGGGGCTGTATCATCATTTCCGTGATCAACAATAAAGTTAGATATGGAGGCTCGTACGTCCGAGGCACATAATGTATCTAAAAATAACCACTCAATTGAGATGCTAAGACCCTGATGTTTTGGTAAGGGATGGTACTTTTAGTGAGCAATATACAGGGGCATGGTCTGACCAAAGTATGTTACCAATACTAGAATCTGGAAGCCAAGGTAAGGCATTTTGTTGGAGGAGGATATAGTCTGATCTACTATAAGAATCATGCAGATGAGAGTAAAAACGATAATCCCTATTTGATGGGTGCTGGAGCCTCCAGATGTCATAAAGCTGCATTCGCAAAAAGGCTCTCCTGATACGCTTGATAACCGCATAAGAGAAATGCGATCTACTTTTGGGTCAAGGGTAACATTTAGGTCCCCACAAAATATTATGGCATCCTGGATTAAGGGAAGGGCATTGTCTACTATCTTATCAATTAAATTGGCTTGATCCTGATTAGGGGTGTATACATTTATGATTGTAAATAACTGGCCACTTATAACTAACACTATGATAATATACCTTGCTTCCTTATCTACTACACAGTTGATGACTTGATGCGTTAACGATTTGTCAATCGCTATAGCAACTCCTTTTGAGCGAGATTCAGGGTTATGAGGAAAATGCCAAAATGTGTAATATTTGTGTCTAATTTTAGGAGCATGGTTCGTCATAAAGTGTGTCTCCTGGAAACATGCAAAATATGTATCGTTTTCTTGTGAAAATGGTGAAGGATTTGCGTGCGTTTTTCGGGCATGTTAAATCCTTTCACATTCATAGAAGCGATATTTAGGTCCACCATTCATAACCAATATGAGATTCTTTGTCTATAGATATCGTGTAAGTGTCACGCTGTCTAATGATATGAATACAATGTCAGTAAACTATTTATACAGGAACCACACTCTATACAACATATAGTTTAGCAACATCAGAATGTAAGTATAAAATAGATTTACCTGACACGATATCTGCAGAACTTAGGGTAAATCTTGAGGACTAGATGTGCAGAAACGATTTCTGTTTAACTCAGGGTTAATCTTGAGGACTTGATGAGCTGTAACAGGAAAGAGGAGGACCGGGGTCTAACCTGACCCTACACTGGGGTCCTAACTAATCCCTTACCTTGGAGGTACTGATAATGGTTCAGAGGTCCAAGTCTCCAGCCTAACCCTGTCTCCTATCAGACCCTGAACCCTGTAATCAGTCCTAAGAAGGATCCTGATTACCACCAAAGGGATATGGGCTGATCTCTGCTAAATACACAGATTAGACATATAAGACAGACAGGATAGCACTCACTTGCATACACACTCAAACACCGAAGGAACATAAATGGTCTGGGAAATAAACTCTAAGCAAGTTGAGCTTAAAAAACTAAGGAGCTCTTTAACTTAAGTCTATACAGATTCATTCCTATCTGTGGACTGAATGAAGGATTTCACTGGCAACTCCCAAAGCAGACAACCAGGAATTTAAAGGAAACCAATCAACAAATAATCAATTGCAGCCGGGAGAAACTGCACCCAGTCCCAGCACCGAGCACAGACAGAATTAACTCCCTAGCTGCCAAACACAAAGAAACAGCAACTCAGCTGTGAGAAGTCAAAATGTGCAACCGCGACGATCTTCGTGGCAATGCACACATGACAGTAAGATGGCCAAGCTGCCTGGTCCTCATGGTCAAAGAGATAAAGTACGGGAAAGCTTAGGGAAGAAAAAATCTTAACCAAAGAAATATCAAACATGAACAGAGGAAAAGCCTCTGTAAAAAAAAAAAGACTATATAGGAAACAGTCCAAACTGGGAGTGTGCGAGCCGGCATTGGGTACGTCAGAGGCTCCAACCCTATATGGAGGTTTCAGAAGCTAAACATCATATATAGCTACTCCTTAAATCAGTTGCTGCAAAATAGTGATAGTAAACCTAACGGTTATAAACATGATATGGGCGCCATACGGCCAATTAAAACCTTCAGACTCCAAAGGTTCCTTGGAAATGAAAAGAAAAGTGGGTCTTTCATGTTATTTACCGTGGACGATTCAAAGTCAAGTAGCGTTTGTGGAATCCTGATACCCGGAAGGAGGACGGCCACCAGCTTCCCTGGCGCCCCGCTCCTGGAGATAGGCCCGGACAAAATGAAGGATGTGTGGAAAGACCACTAGCTGTTCCTTGCCTCCAGGGCCAGCTGAGTTAAATCCTAAAGTAGACCAGTGGGGTATAACAACCTTAGGCAAATCCAAGCTGGATAGAAATGTAGGTAGATCTTCAGGTGAGCGCAAAAAAAATGACTTTTACCCTCTTTGGACAGACAGAGCGAGGGGGAAACCCCAACGACAGTTAATCTCCTTTTTCCATAGTACATCTAGCAAGGGTTTAAGCTTTAACCCCTTACTGCCATCGGACATACTATCCCGTCCATGGTACCTGGGCCCGTATGACCGGGGACGGGATAGTACGTCATAGGCGATCAGCTGCGCTCCTGAGGGGAGCGCAGCTAATCGCCGCCGGGTGTCAGCTGATTATCACAGCTGACACCCATGACTGTGTGTCAGGAGCGGTCACGGACCCTCCCGGCACATTAACCCCTTGCACACCGCGATCAAACATGATCGCGGTGTACTGGGGGCACAGGGGAGGATCGCGCAGGGTGGGGGCTCCCTGCGCGCCCCCCTGAGACCCTCAGAGCAGCGCGATGTGATCGCGCTGTTCTGAGGGCTTCCTCCCTCCCAGGACCCGGATCCAAGATGGCGCCGGGGTCCTGGAGGGAGGCGGCTACCTCAGTGCCTGCCGAGAGCAGGCACTGAGAAGCCTGCATCTATGCCTGTGCGATCGCTGGTGTGACAGAGTGCTGTGCACACTGTCACACCAGCGATCTGATAAAATACAGTGATGTCCCACCCTGGGACAAAGTAAAAAAGTAAAAATAAACATGTGTAAAAAAAAAAATCCAAAATAAAAAAAAAAAAAAATATTCCCCAATAAATTCACTTCTTCCTGTAAATAAAAAAAAAAGCAATAAAAGTACACATATTTGGTATCGCCGCGTCCGTAACGATCCCCCCTATAAAATTGTCCCACTAGTTAACCCCTTTAGTGAACCCCTTAAAAAAAAAAAAAAAACGAAGCAAAAAATCAATGCTTTATCATCATACCGCCGAACAAAAAGTGGAATAACACGCGATCAAAAAGACCGATATAAAAAAACATGGTACCGCTGAAAACGTCATCTTGTCCCGCAAAAAACGAGCCGTCATAAAGCATCATCAGCGAAAAAATAAAAAAGTTATAGCTCGCAGAATAAAGCGATGCAAAAATAATTATTTTTTATATAAAATTGTTTTTATTCTATAAAAGCGCCAAAACATGAAAAAATGATATAAATGAGGTATCGCCATAATCGTACTGACCCGAAGAATAAAACTGCTTTATCAATTTTACCACACGCGGAACGGTATAAACGCCTCCCCCAAAAGAAATTCATGAATTGCTGATTTTTGTTCATTCTAACCTCCCAAAAATCGAAATAAAAAGCGATCAAAAAACGTCACGTGCTCAAAAATGGTACCAATAAAAACGTCAACTCGTCCCGCAAAAAATAAGACCTCACATGACTCTGTGGGCCAAAATGTGCAAAAATTATAGCTCTCAAAATGTGATGATGCAAAAACTATTTTTGCAATAAAAAGCGTCTTTTAGCGTGACAGCTGCCAATCATAAAAACCCGCTATAAATAGTAAATCAAACCCCCCTTTATCACCCCCTTAGTAAGGGAAAAATAATAAAATTAAAAAAGCATTTATTTCCATTTTCCCATTAGGGTTAGGGTTAGGGTTGCGGCTAAATTTAGGGTTAGGGTTGGCGCTAAAGTTAGGATTAGGGTTAGGGTTGGGATTAGGGGTGTGTTAGGGTTAGGTTTGTGGTTAGGGTTGGGACTAGGGTTAGGGGTGTGTTGGGGTTAGGGTTGGAGTTAGAATTGGGGGGTTTCAGCTGTTTAGGCACATCAGGGGCTCTCCAAATGTGACATGGCGTCTGATCTCAATTCCAGCCAATTCTGCGTTGAAAAAGTCAAACGGTGCTCCTTCACTTCTCAGCTCTGCCATGCGTCCAAACAGTAGTTTATCCCCACATATGGGGTATCAGCGTACTCTGGACCCCAAGAGTTATTGTGCAATTTGTCCTATTTCTTCTGCTACCCTTGGGAAAATAAAAAACTGGGGGCGAAAATATCATTTTTGTACAAAAAAAAATATTTTTTTGTTTTTATACGGCTGTAAATTATAAACTTCTGTGAAGCACTTGGGGCTTCATAGCGCTCACCACACATCTAGATAAGTTCCTTGTGGGGTCTATTTTCCAAAATGGGGTCACTTGTTGGGGATTTCCACTGTTTAGGCGCATCAGGGGCTCTCCAAATGCGACATGACGCCCCCAGACCATTCCATCAAAGTCTGCAATCCAAAACGTCACTACTTCCCTTCCGAGCCCCAACGTGTACCCATACAGTAGTTTTCTCCCACATATTGGATATCAGCGTACTCAGGACAAATTGGGCAACAACTTTTGGGGTCCAATTTCTCCTGTTACCCTTGTAAAAATAAAATATTGGGGCAAAAAATTCATTTTTGCAAAAAAAAAAAAGGATTTTTTATTTTTACGGCTGTGCGTTATAAACTTCTGTGAAGCACTTCGGAGTTCAAAGTGCTCACCACACATCTAGACAAGTTCCTTGTGGGGTCTATTTGCCAAAATGGGGTCACTTGTGGGGGTTTCCACTGTATAGGTGCATCAGGGGCTCTCCAAATGTGACATGACGCCCCCAGACCATTCCATCAAAGTCTGCAATCCAAAACGTCACTACTTCCCTTCCGAGCCCTGACGTGCGCCCATACAGTAGTTTTCTCCCACATATTGGGTATCAGCGTACTCAGGACAAATTGGACAACAACTTTTGGGTTCCAATTTCTTCTGTTACCCTTGTGAAAATAAAATATTGGGGACGAAAAAATCATTTTTGTAAAAAAAAAAAAAGATTTTTTATTTTACGGCTGTACGTTATAAACTTTAGTGAAACACCTGGGGGTTAAAAGTTCTCACCACACATCTAGATAAGTTCCTTGAGGGGTCTAGTTTCCAAAATGGCGTCATTTATGGGGGTTTCCACTGTTTAGGCAGATCAGGAGCTCTCCAAACACGACATGGCGTCCAGCCAATTCTGCGTTGAAAAAGTCAGACGGCGCTCCTTCCCTTCCAAACTCTGCCATGCACCCAAACAGTGGTTTACCCCCACATATGGGGTATCAGCGCACTCAGGACAAATTGCACAATAACTTTTGGAGTCTTGTTACCCTTGGAAAAATAAAAATTGGGGTGAAAAGATCATTTTTGTGGAAAAAATATGATTTTTAAATTTTACGGCTCTACGTTATAAACTTGTGTGAAGCACTTGGGGGTTCAAATTGCTCACCAAAGATCTAGAAAAGTTCCTTAGGGGGTCTAGTTTCCAAAATGGGGTCATTTGTGGGGGGTTTCCACTGTTTAGGCACATCAGGGGCTCTCCAAATGCAACATGGCATCCAATCTCAATTCCAGCCAATTTTGGTTGGAAAAAGTCAAATGGTGCTCCTTCCATTCCAAGCTCTGCCGTGCGCCCAAACAGTGGTTCCCACCCACATATGGGGTATCAGCGTACTCAGGACAAATTGGACAACAACTTATGTGGTCCAATTTCTCCTGTTACCCTTGAGAAAATAAAAAATTAGTGACTAAAAGATAATTTTTGTGGGAAAAAAATAGGATTTTTTATTTTCATGCCCGGGCATTATAGACTTGTGTGAAGCACTTGGGGGTTCAAAGTGCTCACCAAAGATCTAGATAAGTTCCTTAGGGGGTATAGTTTCCAAAATGGGGTCACTTGTGGGGGGTTTCCACTGTTTAGGCTCATCTGGGGCACTGCAAACGGAACATGACCCCCATCAACGTCTGCATTCCAAAACGTTACTACTTCCTTTCCAAGCCCTGCCGTACACCCAAACAGTTCCCCCCCCCCACATATGGGGTATCAGCGTACTCAGGACAAATTGGACAACAACTTTTGGGGTCCAATTTCCTTGGGAAAATTCAAAAATTTGGGACTAAAAAATCATTTTTGTGGAAAATTGTTTTTTTTTTTTTTTCACACACAGGCATTAAAAGCTTTTGTGAAACACTTGGGAGTTCAAAGTGCTCACAACAGATCTAGATAAGTACCTTAGGGGGTCTAGTTTCCAAAATGGTGTCACTTGTGGGGGTTTCCACTGTTTAGGCGCATCAGGGGCTCTCCAAACACGACATGGCGTCCAATCTCAATTCCAGCCAATTTTAGTTTGAAAAAGTCAAACGGCGCTCCTTCCCTTACGAGCTCTGCCGTGTGCCCAAACAGTGGTTTTCCCCCACATATTGGGTATTGGCGTACTCAGGAGAAATTGCATAACAACCTTATCTGTCCATTTTCTCCTTTTACCCTTGTGAAAATAAAAAAAAAGTTTGTAAAAGATCATTTTTGTGGCTAAAAAGTTAAATATTCATTTTTTCCTTCCACGTTGCTTTAGTTCCTGTGAAGCACCTGAAGGGTTAATAATCTTCTTGAATGTGGTTTTGAGTACATTGAGGGGTGCAGTTTTTAGAATGGTGTCACTTTTGGGTATTTTCTGCCATATAGACCCCTCAAAGTGACTTCAAATGAGAGGTGGTCCCTAAAAAAAATGGCTTTGTAAATTTTGTTGTAAAAATGAGAAATCGCTGGTCAACTTTTAACCCTTATAACTTCCTAACAAAAAAAAATTTTGGTTCCAAAATTGTGCTGATGTAAAGTAGACATGTGGAAAATGTTATTTCTTAACTATTTTATGTGACATATTTCTCTGTTTTAAGGGAATAAAAATTCAAAGTTTGAAAATTGCAAAATTTTAAAAATTTTCGCCATATTTGCGTTTTTTTCAAAAATAAACGCAAGTTATATCGAAGAAGTTTTACTTCTAACGTGAAGTACAATATGTCACGAGAAAACAATCTCAGAATCGCGAAGATCCGTTGAAGCGTTCCAGAGTTATAACCTCATAAAGAGACAGTGGTCAGAATTGTAAAAATTGGCCCGGTCATTAACGTGCAAACCACCCTTAGGGGTGAAGGGGTTAAGCTTTGTGTCAGGGTATGGCATGAGAGATCAGGCATAGTTCTGATAGATTTGTTTTGGTATGTAAGATTGGCTTTCCTACTTGCAGCTTGAAGAATGGATTATTTAATGGCACAGAAATGAACACAGTTTATGTCCCTAGGGCGAGATTCATCCGTGTTTGGGGGCGCAAGGCTCTGTGCGTTCTATCAATTTTAATTGGGGTCCCTGGGGGACATCTGAGGAGGTTGTTGAAAATAGATAAAAGAACAAATGGGATATCTTTGGTACTGATTGAGTCTGGTGATTTCCCCTGATGAGGAGATTATTTCTCCTGTTTCTGTTTTATAAATCATTGAGGTTTTGTTGAAGTGAGTAAATTGTGGGGACTGCTTGTGCACAGTGTCTTGTAAGACCTCTATAACTGACACATTGTTCTTCTGAGTTTGGGTTATTACACGAACTCTAGAATTAAAGGGAATCTGTCATCCCATTTTAGACATATCAGCTAAAGACATGACTGAATAGTGCATCCCATAAGCAACCTATCGGTAGGTATCATATATCCAGATACCCCCGTTTTGATAGCAAAATACCTTTGTAAAGTCCGAATTCTTTTCTGTAAATCAGGACGGTCCGGAGGGTGGCGTTTTCTCTCTCCCCCCGCTCCTCTGCATCTCTGCTTCCCGCGATTGCGCTTTTCAAATTCCCCCCGCGCCATGCGCAGTGTGCTTTGCCCAGCAGTGGGCAAAGCATAAAATCATTACAGCGCATGCGCAACTATTGTCATTCACTTTCCATTCTCCCGGAAGTCGTCCAAGTCAAGCAGTCATTTCCGGGGCAAGGAAAGAGTTGCGCATGCGCTGTAATGATTTTATGCTTTGCCCACTGTTGGGCAAAGCACACTGCGCATGCGCGGGGGGAATTTGAGAAGCGCGGGAAGCAGAATGCCGTCTGTGCGATTCACAGACTGCCTACGCAAGAGATGCAGAGGAGCTGGGGGGGGGGGAGAAGAGAGAAAACGCCACCCTCCGGACCGGACCAACCTGATTTACAGAAAAGAATCCGGACTTTGCAAAGGTATTTTGCTATCAAAACGGGGGTATCTTGATATAAGCTACATACCGATAGCTTGCTTATAGGACGCACTATTCAGTCATATCTTTAGCTGATATGGCTAAAATGGGGTGACAGATTCCCTTTAAGAGATGAGAGACATGACCTGAATTGTGCAAACTGCTGTTTACACTCCTCCACCACCTGAGAGGTCAGGGCTGCAATGTCATTTTTAGTTGGGATTGTTTGGAGAAGAGCCAGGAAATCTGCTAAGGTTGCAGGTCTGTCATCATCACCATAGGTTATTGAGGGTTGTGGCCTTTCTGTATGAGATTCATTTTGTGTTGTTGGAGTTGCAGAGATCAGGCTTGCAGAAGGCTGATGTCCCACCCACTGTAGTCATAGTCACAGAGGGCTGATAGTATTGTTGAATTGGTAAAATGTCCACAGCAATTAACCCCTTCACTACCCAGCCTATTAATGACCTGGCCATTTTTTGCAATTCTGACCAGTGTCCCTTTATGAGGTAATAATTCAGGAACGCTTCAACGGATCCTAGCGATTCTGAGACTTTTTTCGTGACATATTGGACTTCATGTTAGTGGTAAATTTAGGTCGATAATTTTTGCGTTTATTTGTGAAAAAATGGGTAATTTGGTGAAAATTTTAGCAATTTTCAAACTTTGAATTTTTATTCTGTTAAACCAGAGAGTTATGTGACACAAAATAGTTAACAAATAACATTTCTCATGTGTCTACTTTTCATCAGCTCTATTTTGGAAACAATTTTTTTTGTTAGGAAGTTATAAGGGTTAAAAGTTGACCAGCGATTTCTCATTTTTACAACAAAATTTACAAAACCATTTTTTTAGGGACCACCTCACATTTGAAGTCACTTTGAGGGGTCTATATGGCAGAAAATACCAAAAAGTGACACCATTCTAAAAACTGCACCCCTCAAGGTACTCAAAACTACATTCAGGAAGATTATTAACCCTTCAGGTGCTTCACAGTAACTAAAGCAACGTGTAAGGAAATTTTTTTTTCCAACAAAAATGTTTTTAGCATCAATGTCTTCATTTTCACATGGGCAACAGGATAAAATAGATCCTAAAATTTGTTGAGTAATTTCTCCTGAGTACACCGATACCTCATATGTGGTCATAAACCACTGTTTGGGCGCACGGCAGGGCTCGGAAGGGAAGAAGCGCCATTTCACTTTTTGAATGTAAAATTAGCTCCAATCGTTAGCGGACACCATGTCGCGTATGGAGAGTCCCTGTGTGCCTAAACATTGGAGTTCCTCCACAAGTGATCACATTTTGGAATTTGACCCCCCCTGTTGTGTTTTGGCAGCTGAGGAGAATAAGCAAAAACGGCAATACACCAGAGAGGCTGGAACCTATTGGATTGCAGTAACCTGAACTAACCACACAACTAGAGGTAGTCGTGGAGCATTCCTACGTTGATCCTAGACGCCTCGTCACAGCCTGAGAGATAACTACACCTAAAGGCAGAAAGATGAAAGCTATCTGCCCCGGAGCAGATACCCAAAGAAAATAGGAAGCCCCCAAACATGTAATGGCGGTTAGACAAGAAGAAGCACGGACACAGACAGAAAATAGAATGAGCAAACGCTGGGGCCCAATCTGTCTAGACAGAAAAGTACAGGAAAGGATACTCACTGCAATCCAAAAAAACCCTAAAAAATACCAACTCTTCTGATTGCAAAAACACCTGAGATCACACGATCTCTACCACCTAAATCAGATCTCTGGTGTAATAAAACTAAGCCACAGCCACTGAAAAAACAGGAAAAAGAAAAAGAACAAATAACAGTGGCTTCAGATAAACTGAGAGGAGCACAAGCCCCCGGAGGGGACCTGGCTGACCCCCACAGAAGTGCAGGGAACAATGCAAAAAGCAAGCACAGAACTAAAAGAAGAAAATATCTTATCTGATAGCAGAAGATGCAGGCAAGACTCAGCAAACTTCCAAATGAACCAGGAACCACAATTGAGACAAGAACAATTGATCACCGGCAACCATCATGGGAGGGTACCTCCCTTATATCAGACCAGTCAGCGATCCCAGATTGCCACTCCTCGCTGAAAGGTTCAGTACTGTCTGTAACCACCAGAGGGAGCCTCTGCTCAGAAACCATCTCTAGCACATTCATAACACCCCCCAAGGAACTTAACTAGATGCATAGTGAGCACTTTGAACCCCCAGGTGCTTCACAAATTGATCCGTAAAAATGAAAAAGTACCTTTTTTCACTCAAATTTTCTTTTAGCATCAATTTTTTTCATTTTTAAATTTTTTTTATTTCCATCTCCTGACTCCCTCTGTTCAAGGAGGGGATGTTGGAGACGGTGCCTGGTCCAGTGTCTTTGCCCTTGTCTTTTTAGCCCTTGTCTTTTTAGCCCTTGATTTGCCCATGCTGAGGTACTGGAACCAATTGCTAGGTGGATGGTGGTTAGGAGCAGCAGAAAGCATGTCTTGACTCAGCCATGTCCAGCCACGCCCCCCAGAAAGTAATTTATTTTCAAAATAAATTTGAGAAGAATCTAGGTACGGTAAATTTCCTACTTTCCTGATTGTATTTAAAATTCATTGAGGGTATGTTTCCACGGTCAGGAAACAGTCAGGATTAGCTGCGTGTTTGACGCTGTGCGTTGGCGCAGCGTCAAACACGCAGCGTCCAGATGTTACAGCATAGTGGAGGGGATTTCAAGAAATCCCATCTCCACTATGCTTAAAAACACATAGGCAGAAGACCTGTGTTAACGGACATGCAGCGCGTCTTTTTAGACCGCAGCATGTCCTATTCCCTTGCGGCGACGCTGCGTCGCCACAAGGGAAATAACACAGGGCTATGTAGCCCTGCGGTCATTCCGGATGTGTTCCATGAACACATCCGGATTGACCGCGCGTTCAGTAGGGGGCGGGGTTTTGGGCGGAGCGGACTTTCCGCTCCGTCCAAAGCGCTATGTTTCCTGATTATGGAAACACAGCCTGAGAGAAAGAAATTGACGGCCCCACATCCCCTTTCCTGATCTATGCTCGTATACAGGCTTTCACCATCACAAGTTGCAAGTAGCTCTTGTGGGCCTAATTTTGCATCTTGTAATTCCTGTAATATCTGCATAGTGTCACTGGTATAGCTGTTGTAGGAGAGAAGATCATACACATATCCCCTTAATTCCTGATCTAGCCATTTATTGGCTTTATCTGTCAGGTTTCCTATATCGGAGACAGTAGGTCTACCCGGTAGGTTTTCCAGGTCTTTATGGACTTTGAGGAGCATATAAAAGGTCGCCACCTTTGGATGTTTAATACCAAGAATATCTTTTTCATTGTTGGTTATTGCTCCTACTTCCCATCCTTGATGAATTATTTTGCTGCACTCATCAAGGAATTGGGTGGTGGGGTCACTCCAGAGGGGTCTGTAGCATTCTTTATTAGAGATGAGCAACTTCCCTTTTTTCGGGTCGAGTCGGGTTTCATGAAACCCAACTTTTGCAAAAGTCGGGTCGAGTGAAATCGGCCGACTATCGGGAAAAGTCGGTGGGTCGACCGAAACACGAAACCCAATGCAAGTCAATGGGAAGCAAAGTCGGCAGGGAGTGGAGGACAGTAAACACACCTACAGTGCCCTGTTGTGAATGGACTTGAAATGAGTTCTGAGCAGAGGCTCCCTCTGGTGGTTACAAGCGGTACTGGACTGTCCAGTGAAGATTGTGAGGATTGGGAATCAGGTGTTACTGACTGGTCTTATATAAGGGAGTCGCCTTCCCATCAGGGTTACCGGTGATCAATTGTTCTGGTCTCAATCCTTGATTCCTGTTTCCTTTGTAGCCTGCTGTGTCGTGTCTGCATCTCCTGCTAACAGATAAGACATTTTCTTCTTTTTTGTATTTGTGCTTGATTTTTGCATTTTGTCCTGCACTTCTGTGGGGGCCTTCAGGGTCCCCTCCGGGGGCTTTTGCCCTCTCAGTTTAGTTCAGCCACTGATGTTTGTACATTTGCTTTTTCCAGTTTTTTCAGTGGCTGCTGTTTGATTTTGTTACACCAGAGAACTAATTTAGGTGGTAGAGGTCGTGTGATCTCAGGTGTTTTTGAAATTAGTAGAGTTGGTGCTTTTCAGGTTTTTTGGGATTGCAGTAAGTGCCCTTCCTATCCTTTTCTATTTAGGTAGTTTGGGCCCCAATGTTTGCTCATACTATTTTCTGTCTTTGTCAGTATTTCTTCTTGTCTAACCGCCATTACATGTTTGGGGCTTTCTATGTTCTTTGGGGATCTGCTCCGGGGCAGATAGCTTTCCTCTTTCTATCTTTAGGTGTAGTTAGTTTCTCAGGCTGTGACGAGGCGTCTAGGACCAACGTAGGAACGCTCCACGGCTGCCTCTAGTTGTGGTGGTTAGTCAGGGTACTGCAATCTCATAGTTTCCAACTGCTCTGGTGTATTGCCTTTTTTACCTGCACTCCTCAGCTACCGAAACATAACAGTGCCCATTTTCAGAGTCGGCGGCCGGCTCAGCCAAAGAGCGGTGACGGCGCGGGATTCAAATCCCCCGCCAAAACCGCGCCGGCACCGCTCATTGGCTGAGCCGCCCGCCAGCTCAGCCAATGAGCGGCGCGGGATTCAAATCCCCCGCCATGCGGCACCGCTCATTGGCAGAGCCGGCGGGCGGCTCAGTCAATGAGCGGCGCGGGATTCAAATCCCCCGCCATTGGCTGAGCGGTGCCGCCCGGCTTTGCTATGTGTGTGTGTGCAGGCATCGTCCTATGGGGCTACAGGTCCCATCCAGCTATGCCTCCTACACTGTCAGTGAGTGACACATTAGCCAATGATAGGACAGTAGTCTCATCATCCGGCTAATGTGTTGAATGTAAAAAAAAAACATACATTACATACACAACATACAGAACATACAACATATAACACATAATATACATATAACACAGAACATACATATAACATACAGAACATACATATAACATACAACACATAACATATATAAAACACATAACATACAGTGCATACATATAACATACAACACATACAGAAAAACCAAAACAAAGAGAAAATAGGCAAATATAACAAAGATATTTATTGAATAAGGTAAATCACAATACAGGAGAAAAAACATCAAAGTACAGACCAGGAGCACATATAAAATGTAAACAGTAGCCCAGAACTAACCACTTAGGCCAAGACAAAGAATCGCCTATACAAATGTAGAGATGGTGATATACAATCACTCACCATATACCCCTTATACAAGACTCTAGTACATAAACCTCAAGTGAGAGATAAATCTATAAGGAATGTATATTTATAAGGCAATGAGACTTAGTCTCCATATATAATGTGAGTCAACCAAGGTTTGAAACTTACAGTATATGTAATTTCGGTACAGCTTGGATACCTTAATGATATGGTAGCTACTGAACTAATAGGGCAAAAAGTATACACATAGAGGGGGTAAGAAAATCGGACACTTTAATATACGGTACACTGGAGTATCCAAGGATAAACTCCAAAATGGATTTTGGAGTTTATCCTTGGATGCTCCAGTGTACCGTATATTCAAGTGTCCGACATGAAATGACACATGGTTTACATACAGTAAACCATTTCATGTAGTTTGATATATAGTTTTGATTAACACATGAGTGTATGTGTGCAAAATTTCATTCATGTAGGTGTTAATTGTGTAAATTCGTTGAAAAAAAATGCGTGAGCTCCCGTGGTATTTTCTCCACCAGACAGGGAAAGCCAGTGGCTGAAGACAGATATTAGTAGCCCTGAGAGGGACCATTGTTTTTGGGCCCCCCCTTGCTACTAACATCTGCCCCCAGCCACCCCAGAAAAGGCACGTCTATTATTAGATGTCTTTTCTGGCACTTAGCCCGTCTATTCCCATTGCACTTGCTATTGGAAGGTGACATTAAGCCAGGTTAATAATGGAGAGTTGTCAATTAGACAACTCTCCATTATTAATCCTATTGTATTAAATGGTTAAAAAAACACACATTAATTAAAAATCATTTTAATGAAATAAATACACATAGTTTTTGACCTCATTTTATTGCACTGGTAATCATTCCGAATCCCTTGTTCTCCTGTAATAAAAATAATAAAACAACCATATTCTTACCTCTCGGCGCTCAGTCAGGTCCCCGCTGCAATCCATCTGAAAGGGTTAACATGTTTACAGCGGTGACCGCAGTTAATGCTGCCAGCCTCACTGTAAACCCCTGAATGAATGAGCTCATCTCCCGACTCACAGGAGATGAGCTGATTAGTGTGGGAAGCTTAATTGATTGTTTCCCACACTATTCAGGTCAGAAGGGGATTCCCTCTGACGTCACTGAGGCTGTGCGGAGAACACAAGGAATGGACATTAGACCAGTGGAAATCTGTGCATTGGTCTGATGAGTCCAAATTTGAGATCTTTGGTTCCAACCAATGTGTCTTTGTGCGACGCAGAAAAGGTGAACGGATGTACTCTACATGCCTGGTTCCCACAGTGAAGCATGGAGGAGGAGTTGTGATGGTGTGGGGTGCTTTGCTGTTGACACTTGGGGATTTATTCAAAATTGAAGGCATACTGAACCAGCATGGCTACCACAGCATCTTGCAGCTGCATGCTATTACATCCGGTTTGCGTTTAGTTGGACCATCACTTATTTTTCAACAGGACAATGACCCTAAACACACCTCCAGGCTGTGTAAGGGGTATTTGACCCAGAAGGAGCGTGATGGGGTGCTATGCCAGATGACCTGTCCTCCACAGTCACCAGACCTGAACCCAATCGAGATGGTTTGGGGTGAGCTGGACTGCAAAGTGAAGGCAAAAGTGCCAACAAGTGCTAAGCATCTCTGGGAACTCCTTCAAGACTGTTAGAAGACCATTTCCAGTGACTACCTCTTGAAGCTCAAGAGAATGCCAAGAGTGTGCAAAGCAGTCATCAAAGCAAAAGGTGGCTACTTTGAAGAACCTAGAATATAAGACATATTTTCCGTTTTCACACTTTTTTGTAAAGTGTAATGTATAATTCCACATGTGCTAATTCATAGTTTTGATGCCTTCAGTGTGAATTTACAATTTTCAGTCATGAAAATACAGAAAAATCTTTAAATGAGAAGGTGTGTCCAAACTTTTGGTCCGTACTCTCCTATAATATATATATATATATATATATATATATGCATTCTATGTGTATATATCTATTCTTTCTTTTGTGATTTTAAAACTGTCATTTGGATTCATTATATGTCGGTTTTGCAAGCCGGTGAGAAAATCTCGCAGTACGGATGCCATAACGGATGACACACGGATATTTTGATGCGAGGAAATCGCATCCTCGCATTGGACACGGATGACATACGGTTCACTGTTCAGGGACTTTTCTGCGTATTACGGCCGTATAATACGGTCCGATTTTTATACGGTGTGTGTGACTCCGGCCATAGACAGATAGATAATAGATAGATAGACAGCTAGATAATAGATAAATAGATAGCTAGATAATAGATAGACAGATAGCTATAATAGATAATAGATAGATAAATAGATAGATAATAGATAGATAATAGATAGCTAGATAGATAAGATAGCTAGATAGATGATTGATAGATAGATAATATATAGATAGAAAGCTAGATAATAGATAGATAGATGATAGCTAGATAAATAGATAGATAATAGATAGACAGATAGAAGATAGATAGATCATAGATAAATAATAGATAGATAGATGAAAGATAGATAGATAGATAATATATAGGTAGAAGATAGAAAATAGATAGATAATAGATAGATAGATATTACATAGATGATCGATAGAATGGTACATAAATAGTTAGTCTCACGCGCGCGCGCACACACACAAAATCTTCATGCAATAGCGTTAATTTTAAAAAAAAATGGGAAAAAATGGCGTGGGCTCCCGCGCAATTTTCTGCGCCAGAGGGGGAAAGCAGACGCTCGAGCCAATATTTCTAGCCTGGGAAGGGGTTAATACTCATGGAGCTTCCCAGGCTATGAATATCAGCCCGCAGCTAGCGTTTACTGGCTATTAAAATAGGGGGACCCCAAAAAAAATGATGTGGAGTCCACCAGTAATTTATAGCCAGAAAGGCTACACAGACAGCTGCGGGCTGATATTCATAGCCTAGGAAGGGGCCATGGATATTGGCGCACCCCCCTGGCTAAAAATACCAGCACCCAGCCGCCCCAGAATTGGCGCATCTGTGTGATGCGCCAATTCCGGCACTTAGCCCCTCTCTTCCCACTCCCATGCTATTGTAAGGTGATATTAAGCCCGTTAATAATAGAGAGGCGTCAATAAGACGACTATCCATTATTAATCTTATATTAATAAAGGGTTAAAAAAACAACACACGCATAAGAATAAAGTATTTTAATGAAATATAACACAACACGGTTTTCATATCTTTATTATACGCTCAGATCCAAGCGACGCCCTCAATCTCCTATAATAAAACGTAAAAAAATAAAACAACCGTATATTCCCTGTCCGACGCAGTCCAATTAATAACGAATGTCCCACGACGGTCTCCCCTATAGAACAGTGACATCAGGTGATGCCACTGCTCTGTAGGGCCTCCCAGTGATGCACTGACAGGAGACAATGGCTCCTGCAGTGCATCACTGAGTTCATTCTCTCACTTTATGGCAATGCTGCGTGGAAATTTTCTCACCCAGCATTGCCGGAGACGATGACATCGGGGAATAGGTAATTGGTGAGTATGTACTCATGTTATGTGTTGTATGTTCTGTATGTTATGTGTTGTATGTTATGTGTATATTCTGTATGTTTTGTGTTATATGTATGTTATGTGTTGTATGTTATATGTATGTTCTGTATTGTATGTTATATGTATGTTATGTGTTGCATGTTATATGTATGTTACATGTTGTATGTTATATGTATGTACTGTATGTTATTTGTTATATGTATGTTCTGTATGTTATGTGTTATATGTATGTTCTGTATGTTATTTGTTGTATGTTATATGTATGTTACGTGTTGTATGTTATATGTGTTATATGCATGTTATGTGTTGTATGTTATATGTATGTACTGTATGTTATGTGTTATATGTATGTTCTGTATGTTATGTGTTATATGTATGTTCTGTATGTTATTTGTTGTATGTTATATGTATGTTACGTGTTGTATGTTATATGTGTTATATGCATGTTATGTGTTGTATGTTATATGTATGTACTGTATGTTATGTGTTATATGTATGTACTGTATTTTATGTGTTATATTTAAGTTATGTGTTGTATGTTAATATGTACTGTATGTTATGTGTTGTATGTTATGTGTTGTCGTCGCTGTTATCTTGTTAACCCTTTCCTCCTCGGAATGTGGTACCAGAGAGAATAAGACACAAACCAAAGGTGCGTCAATATACTCTACCTTTATTGCTAATGAAGGGGCTTATATACACCCCTGAAGCAGGAAGCGGAATTACCATATATGGCAGTTAATACAACTTAATTATTAAAGCACGTAACATACTGTTTTCTAACCAAATTTTCCATCTTTGCCTTTAGCCCCTGATTTTCGCTCCTAGCACAGAGTATCTCTTTTGTCAGGAGAGGATATTTATTAATGAAGGAACATTCCTTTCTTATCTTCCTTCTGCTATGCCCAGCTTCCAAGGCCTTGAGAAGAAATACTGAATTTAACTCTAACAATCCCCTCCTTTTTTTTCCTTCATTTGATCAATACACATCTTCATATCTCCTCTTTGTCCTAGTACATCGTCTAATACACATCAAACTATTTTAAAAACTAAATAGATGCAAGACATATCAATAAAACCTTTAGGCCAGCTTGTATTATCCCAGTCAGCCATCCCCTATGCCTTTGAACCAATTTGCGGGTTAAGAAAGGAGAAAGTATTTGCCCACCATGAATCTTGATTCTTCAGATTTGCCTCATCATATAGTTTCCTTAACTTTATGACATCCTCTAGCTTATGTTAAGGTTAAAACACTAGAATTATCAATATAATACAACATGCAGGTCCAATAATCTGGCACATCCCTCCTTGAGCTGCAGTCAAGTAATCTAACACGAGGGTATGTTGGTTAGTAACAATAAATTAGCTGGTTCTGTATTGCAAGGGACCCATTGAGGATATCTAATATATCCCATATTTGATCATCTAGGTAATCTGGGATTCTACCAACTTATCCATGTCTGAGTTATCATAGGGTAGATGAATAATGCACTGAAAAATTTATTTGCTATCCCCATCTCCACTATGTGTGTTCTCCCATTTGGGCGAGGTCTATTGTCTGCAGATCGTTATGTAGTGTATATTTTGGAATAGACAATGGATTTAATCTATCTGGAGTGATGAGATAGGAGGCTGGTGTCAATCTAGCTAGGGTGCATTTCCCGTGACTCCTACTGAAGCCACTTAAATGCCTTGTCCCCACATACCCAATACATTGATGTGGAAGGTTCCATATAGCTGAATGCTGTAATACTAATCGGTTGCCAAATCTATAAACTTTGAAATATTACTCATCATGCACCATCCGGCTTTTGTCCTAGTGGGAGCAGTATCCTGCGGTAGGTTCTCCCGTCAGGTGGGAGTGTTTCTTCTGATACCCTTCATCTTTATTACACCTCAGGTTACCTGGTTTGTTTAGCACAAGTTTCATCATTTCCATTCTCAAAGAAAACATTATTTTCCCATTTATCAGTGTGTTTGATATCGTTCTAATAGGGAGGGTTTGAAAGCACTAAGCTTCCTGTAGTGACCCCAAAACTTATTTTTAACCCCTGTGTCGGTATTTTTCCCAAAAATGTTATACTATTCTATTTCTGGGTACCCATGCCCCACCTTTAAAAAATAGATACAGTCTTGGAATTATCTGCCCTTTAGATTTCCCTGCCACCATGGAAAATCAGTCCAACCCACTACCGGTATTCCTACCGTATGTTCCAAAGTTTTTGAGTAGCATTGTTTGCTTAATGTGTCTGCACAGTTACCCCAAGAGTTAATTTCTTCCCACGAGACTGGGACTGCAAGAAATGGTAGACTGGTGGATGTCACCGGCGCAGTGTCCAAATCCAACAGTTTGCAAACATTTGGTTTTGTTCTTTCATCCATCCACTAAAGCTAAGTGGTGTCTATGAATCTGTTATCATCTCCATCTAACTCGGCTAAGTCTGTTCCAAGCATCCGTTACTGCAAGATGCAAGCAAATGTCATAGTAGCATCATTGCTCTTCTGGAGCTCTCCAAGGATCTTCTTACAATGCGATGCGTGACCAAGTTTTCCTTGCCTTGTAGCTTGACTGCGGGTACTTTGTCGTCAGTAGAACTTGAAAAGGTCCATCAAATCTCGGATCCAGACTCTTTCTCACGTGTCTTTTAATGACTACCCATCTCCGGGCTGCAAGCTGTGACTCCCAGGATCCTGTTTGGATCTGGAAGAGACTGAAGACATTATCATGTACTTTTTTGAAGTCTTTTTAATGCAAATCCCTTACATATGAGCTAATACATGTTACTCATTTCCAGTGCTTGGGGAAAGAAACATCCTAAGCTAGGCAACTTGCCAAATAGTACTTCATACGGAGAAAGTCCAGTTTTCTATTTGGAGTGTACCTTACTGAGTATAGGGCTAATGGTAAACATTCAGGCCAAGATTTCCCTGTTTTCAGCCATGGCCTTTTGGATTTTTAAACTTCAATTCCCATTTAGTCTTTCTACTTTTCCACTGCTTTGTGGGATGATAGGGGTATAAAAGCTGTTGAATTCCCAGAGCTGTCAAGACTCATTCATTATTTTCACCTGTGAAATGTGTACCTCTGCACTTTCGATCACCTCTGGTACTCCATACCTCACACCACCTCCGCAAGCAGCTTCTTTGCGGTGCCGCAGCCGTAGCCTTGGCAATCGGAAGCCTCCGCCAACCTGAGAATAAACAATACAGACAACCGTATTCCCAGATCCATTTTGGCAGCTGAATAAATCAATCTGCAGTCTCTGGAAAGGATACAGGGCCGAGGGGTGGTTTGGGTGGTGTCTTGACTACCCTTCCGATTATTGTAGCACAACCATGCATCCCTGGATCAAACCTTCTATACGGTGGAAAAGCTGTGCACCCAATGTTCGCATCACCTCTTACAGGAGATTTTGACTGGTGGGTTGGCCCATGTAACATTGGGCGACCGCAGGGACAACCCCGGAAGGCACGACGCATCCCTCTCCCCAACCCATTGCTGCATTCAGCCTGCACCTCTTTTTCCCACTTTTCACTTCCCCTGGCCACCGCCTGATCTGGCTAACATCCTCCGCACAAAGGATTTTTGGAGCGCTTCCGGTGCATCGTTAACCTTGGAGGGTCTACGGCTGCTGTTTTGCTGCGCTCGGCCATTGCTTTCCTTTACCACCTGATCATTGCGCGTATGTGCTTTAACTTTAGACGCTACCCTTTTTGGGGTAATTGTAAGCACAATTAACTGCGGACGGTCACATTTTAATGGAGTCCTGCTGCCGTCAGGAACCCAGATTTCCAAATTGGACCAAAACAGAGCAAACCGAATGGTATCTAGAATCGTGTAGATGTTAACAATTCTACCTTCACTATCTTACAGGCCCGGTCAGAGCCTTAATTTCAGCCTCCTGGGCCACGATGGGGGGAGCATTGGTTCTGCTTTGATCACTGCATTTCAGGAACGATGGCAAAACCCGGGTGGAAGGTACCGATCATCTTGGTGGCGAACATTACAAAAAACAAAATCGCATTAAGTCCTCAGTTTCAAACACTGGGGTAGGCCGCTGTTTCTTGTCCATTCTGAACCAGTCATGAGGAACCCCCTCCCCTTGGAGCTTCTTTTGTACAATACCTACCTGACCCCCTCCTTTAGATTCAGAGAGGAAAACAACGGGCAGGTTTTGTGGGTACATCTCTAAAGAAACATTTGGGGGATTAAAATAATTGAATCGGGTGACGAGCAGGTGAAATGTGCCGGTTGCACCTGGTTCAAAATGGTATATACACAGAGGTGTAATTAATGCAGTGGATATCAAGAAATATTCTACGATTTGTGAACAATAACCTACAGCATGACTCCCGAAAACAGGACGGGGCCCCCTCTAGCCACTGCATCAATTTCCACTAAATAGCTACAGGCCTTTGATTGTCACCATTAACGAGCAATACCCCGCCGCGTGCCCCGCGTTCTGGAAACAGGGTTTAATGGTAGTTCATATTGGGGTTCCAAACGCTGGAGCTTTTCCCCAATCCGGGAAATAAAAACGGGCTATACCTTCAGGATTAGTTTTAAAAGGCCAAAAAGGTGGGGGGTTTAAGTCATAAGAGGCTGCATGACGATTGATACAGCATGTATCCACTGTCGCATTGGGAAACCCCTTTAAAAAATGCCCCAAAAAAGCGGCAACATTAAAAAAAAGGAAAAAACGACAGCTTCTTTGCGACGCGGGCCCCGATGTCCCCCCTTTTGAAAAAAAAGCCCCCAAAAAATAACGAAAAATTAAAAAAATTGCGTTTTCCTTTTCCTTTCCCCCCAATTTGGTTTTCAGAAACAACATGAGTGAAACGTTGCACTGGGGCACTTTTTTCCGGGGGGGGGGGACAAAACAGTAACCCCCAAAAAAATTCAGAACAACTTTTTGGCTTTTTTTCCCTTTTTCCATTCCTTCAACTGGCAGAAAAAATAGGGGGTGTTTTGGGGCCCCCCCGGGGGGAAAAAAGTCCACATATACTTTTTCCTTAAATTAAAGGAAAAAAAATACGGGAGCGGGGCAATGGGACACAAAAAAAAGCGTTTGCCAGTCAATCACTGAAAAACAAAGAGCACCCGCCGGGGCTGAACAGAAAAGGGGGAGGAATTTTTGGGAAAACTGGTGTGAGGACTTTAAGCTTTTTTTCTCCCGGGGAACATGGACCATTTCCCCTAGCGCTTTTTGGGGTTTTCCCGGTTTTTTTTCTTTTTTCCCGGGGGAAAAGGGGGGTTTCAAGGGGGTGGGTCTTAACTAAAAAAAACCCCCTTTCTACCAGTTTTCCCTAACGCTAGCAAAACCATCTCTGAGTGAACAAGAGGGGCGTCTCTGTTGGGGCAGAAAAATTCACCTGGCTTTTAAAAAGACCATGAACTGGGGGCACCCCAAAATGGGGCCCCAACTGTTTTTTTTTGAAGCCCCCAAAACTCGGTAACCATCCTTTTCCCAAATTGAAGGAAAAATTAAATTTTGTCCCTAAAACAAAAGGGGGTCTAACCCCCATTATTTTACAAAGAGTGCCCCTTTGGTTCCCCAACCTTGCATGAGACAGTCCCATCAGGGGATACTCAATAAACTTGCAATTGAGACAATACATCACATCCTAAAAGATTTTAATTTTCCCCCGTGGTGACACCAAAACTGTGTTTTAGAGGGTTCCCCTTGGGGAAATTTTCGGGGGGAATTTTTTTTGTGACGGGGAGCGGGGAAAAATGGGAGAAAAAAAGCGCAAAAAAAGGGGGGAGAAACCCCTTTTTTTCCCAAAAAGGCCATTCCCCTTTTTGAATTACTAATTTGTCTGCCCCCGTGCCCCCCTTTGGGAAATAAAACCCCCATTCCCCCGGAAAAGGGTTTTTTTCCGCACGTGCAATTAGGATTGGGGGGGGGAGAAAGGGGGGTTTATGTGCAAGCCCCATTATCCAAAAGGGAAACCCCTAAAGGGGCTTGGGGCCCCTAAAAACGGGTCATTTTGCATAGGGGGAATTTTGGGCAGGCGGGAAATTTTGGTTAAAATTTGGGAATCCCCCCTGAAATGCCGGGGTTTTTGCCCCCACAAATTTTCCCCGTCCTCTCCGGGGACCGTCCCTCTCCCGTTTTTTTCAGGACAGTACCTACAGCATGATCCCCGCTCCTTTTTTTAGCCCCCGCTAAATCATGTTTTTCCCCCTGTGCTTTCGGGGTAGATCCTCTCTTTTACGATCTCCAACCCTCTACTTCCCCCCCCCATTTTTTCCCGCCACTTCCTTTTTTTAACCCATTCAAAAAGCACTTGCCAGAACCCTCTCACAAATCTTGTTTTCGGGAAAAACCCCCTTTTCCACCCAAGTTTTTTTTAGAGCCCGAAATTTTTTTTTTGGGGCCTTCCTTTTTCCCTGTACTCTGTCTTCTAGTGTAACTTCCTTTTCTTTTTGTCTATCTTTACATGTTTTTTTCCAACTTTTCGTAAAAAAAACCCCTGCCTCTTCTTTGCCTCTGCAACATCAGGTCCTTTCCCCACCGACATAGCACTTGTATTTCATTATCATCAATCGTAACGGCAAAAACCCCCCCAATTTTCCCCCTTTTTTATAATGCTTCTAAAACCCTGTCTTTTTGTTTTAAAAACTATCCGTTTTGTAGCAAATTTTTAAGAAAACCCCCCTTGGGGGGACTGAAAAGGGTCCGGAGTTATTTTTAGAGCCAACTGCTCTGAAGGGCTCCAGGTTTTTTATAACACGCTGTCCGGGGCCCCGGGGATTTTACTCCCCCCTCCACTCCCTTTTGCAGCACCCGGGGGAACCGGGGTACCATTACTGTCCTCTTGGGGAAATAGATTGGCCGGGGATTTTTTGGCCCCACCGCAACTTAAACAACATCTACCGTCGGGGTTTTTTGTTTGTCCCCCCCCTGGGGCAGCCAAAAACAGTTTGGTTCGGGGAATTCGGGGGAAGGTCTGATACTGGGGTGGGGGAAAACGGGGGGGGCAAACAGGAGGGTAAATCACCCCATCCCTTTTTTTTGTCAGCTGAACGTCCGCCCCCCAATTTTTCTTCAGTCTTGCCCCTCTAAAAATCACACGCACCCCCCACAGGTTCACTGTTTCAAAGTCCCTTTCCCCTCTCCCCCTCCATGATGTGAAAAAAAAAACCCCCTTTTTCCTTTAAAACACTGTTCAATTCCCGTTTTCACTCATGCCTGCTTTCCCAAAAAAATTTTGAAAACCCCTACAAAGTTTTTTCCCTTCTCTGCGCACAACTAAATCTTTAGCGAAACCTTTCCCCCTTGGATTTTTTTTTTCCCCTTTTTTTTATATCTCCTCACCAGAAAGAAAATTTCTTGTCACCCCAAACAAGTTGTCACCAAGACAATTGCGCAAAACCCAAACCCTGTCAAAACCCAAACATTTTGTCACCCCTTTAAAATTTTGGGGACAAAGGGGTTTTGAACCCCTTTCCCCTGCTTCTTTTTAAATTTACCCAACCCAAAAAAAAATCCAACACACAGGGGACCAAGGGGAAAAACACAACACAATCATTGGAAAACCCAAATGCATTATTCCCAAAAGGAAAGGCCGGACGACAAAATTTAACTGAGGTCTACTGGTTTTAAAGGGGCCCCCAGCCCCAAAAACCTTATTTACCTGGAAAGCCGACCCTCGGGAGGAGGAGTCCACGTACAGTGATAAAAATTTAAAAATTTAAAAATAAAAAGTATTCTTTTTCCCCCCCCAGTTAAAAAACCCCCCAACCCCAAGGGGCCGGGGCCTCCCACTCCCGGACCGGTCAGGCTTCCCCCGAATAAGATAACTCATTCCCCCCTTTTGGGGGCCCTTGGTTTTCCCTTTTCTGTTATCTTGTTAACCCTTTTTCCCCTCAAATGGGGAAAACCAAAGAGAATAAGACACAAACCAAAGGGGTGCTCAAAAAAAACTCACTCTTTAAAACCAATGAAAGGGGGTTAAAAAACACCCCTAAGCAGGGGAACGGGGAAAAACCCCAAAAAAGGGAGTTAATACAACTTATTTTTAAAAGCACGTAAAAAACTTTTTCTTTTAACCAAAAATTTTTCCCCTTTGCCTTTAGCCCCCCTTTTCCGGGGCCTACACAGAGTATCTCTTTTGTCAGGAGGAGTAATTTTTTAAAAATTTAAGAAGGAAAAATTCCCCCTTTTTATCTTCCCTTTTTTCTATGCCTCACCCCCAAGGGGCCTTAGAAAAAAATACGAATTTAAAAACTAACAAAAATTTTTTTTTTTGTATGTATGTTTTAAAAAATTTTTTTGTTTGTAATATGTATGTTTTAAAATTTTGAAAGTTATTTAATTTTTGAGCCCCCGAGGGGGTTGTGTATTGAATGGGGATTTTATTTCACCGGCTCCCTTTTTACTGTAAATGGGGGGTGTGGGGGTTTTGGAAAAAACCCTAGGGGGAAGAAAATTCACTCCCCTTAATTTTTTTCACACTTCAGCTCAGACCTGAAATCCCCAAAGGTTTTTAATTGGGGACCAAAGAAAAGGGTGCTGAAAAAACAGTCAGAGAGGAAGTTTTGCCGGGGCACGGGGAAGGGTCTCGGCACAAAGCATTTTCCAGGGGTGGAGCACCTTAAGCGGCCCGGGGGGCCGGGGACAAAAAGGTTTTCCCCAAAGGTGTGAGCTATCCATCTGGGTGCAAAGTCCCCCGGGGCACAGGGGAATGGGGATAGAACCTCGTTTTGCGGCTGAATAGGGGTGGATCTCTCTCTAGTCGGGACTTTTGGGGGGCCCCTTCAGACACAAGGAGGGGTTTTCGGGGAAACCCCCTACGGGGAACAAATATCAAATAGGGTTTTTTTTGGGGCCGGCTGGTAACCCGGGGAAAACCCGGAAAAGACAGGGCAATCTATCAAAATTTAAATTTTTGGGGCCCCAGACAAGCCTGGGTTTTTTTTTTAAAAGTTTTTTGGTTTTTTCTTTTGCGGGGGGCTTTTTTAAAACTTTTTGGGAAAATTTTTTTACCCAAAGGCGTCGAAAAAAAGTTTTTCGTGCCTTTTTGGGGCTACCCAGACAGCGATCCTAGAGCTAAAAACCCCCGGAAAATTTTCAAGGGGGGAAAAAAGGGGGGGAGCCAGGTGATACAGTTAGTGCTGGAGTGTGCAGCAGAAAAGGGGGGGTTAGAACGAAAAAAAGGGTGAAGTCTTTAAAAAGCACAGGGGGAAAAAAAAAATGTCAGCAAAAACTGGGGAAGGGGCGTCTTGAGAAAACGGGGCCCGTTTGGTCTGCAGAGAAAAAAAGAAAACACAGCAAAGTGAACTTGTTGTAAAATGACGTGGGGAAATTCAAACCAAAAAAAAAATCTGTGGAGGGGGTCTTAAAGAGACAGTACCCTAATAACTTTGCAAAAAAAAAAAAAAAAAGTGGCTCACAGCAGAGCTGAATTTTTTAAAGGGGAAAAGACTGTAGAGTGGTTTTTTCCCCTTTTTAAAACCCCCGTTGTTAAGACAGAGAATTTTGACAGCATGGATTACAGCAGGGGGGGCTTTTGAACAAATGGGGGAAGGTTTTAAATCAACTAAACTGCTGTGATTGAGACAGATAATTCCCGGGGGTATTTTGGGGGCCCTTAGGGGCCTTCCCAGGGGCCCGCGAAGGGGGCACAGAGAAGGGGGTCAGCCCTGGCCCCCACCAGCGCGCATGCACAGGCCCAAAAACAAATTTTCCGCCCCCAGCAGGGAAAAAACCCCTTTTTTGTTGAGGGGGTGTTGTGGGAAAGGGGGTTTAATGATTTGAGCAAGGGGGCCCTCTGGTGGGTTTTAAGCGGAATTTTTTTTTGGTTTTTAGGACCTTTTGGGGAAAAGGTTTTTTGATTGGTCCCCTTTTTTTAAAAACATTTTTCCCTCAGGGTTTTCCCTTTTCAATTTTCTGGCTGAAACCTTTTTTTCCCCTTTCCCCCTTTGCCCTTCGGGGGTGTCCCCCATCTCCCCCTATCAATAAGACAATTTCTTTTTTTTGTTTTTGTTGAAAAATGCAATTGGGGCCGGCCCTTCGTGGGGCCTTCTGGGTCCCCTCCGGGGGGTTTTTTCCCCCTCAATTTTTTTTTTTCAGCCACTGTGTTTTTTTTCTTTTGCTTTTTTTCCGTTTTTTAGTGGGGGCTTTTTTTGTTACCCCAAGAACTAATTTAGGGGGGAAGGTGTGTTAACTCAGGTTTTTGAAATTAGTAAGTTGGTGTTTTTCAGGGGGTTTTTGGGATTGCAGTAAAAACCCTTCCTGTCCCTTTTCTATTTTTAAAGTTTTGGGGGGGGGCCCCACCCTTTTTTCATACTATTTTCTTTTCCCCTGTCAGTATTTCCTCTTGCTAACCCCATTACATTTTGGGGGGGTTTTTATTAAAATTTGGGTTCGCTACGGGCAAAAAAGCCTTTTTCCATTTCCCCTCTTTTTGGTGTA
>JARQOD010000008.1:68851936-68926097 GCA_033576555.1 Oophaga sylvatica
CCTTAAAGAGGACTGGTCATCAAGTCGATAGTGGCCAGTATTTTGCTCATGTTTTATTCCTACTGTTTACTGAAGTAGTTCATTTTTTTAGTTTTACATTATACAGTACAGACCAAAAGTTTGGACACACCTTCTCATTTAAAGATTTTTCTGTATTTTCATGACTATGAAAATTGTAAATTCACACTGAAGGCATCAAAACTATGAATTAACACATGTGGAATTATACATTACACTTTACAAAAAAGTGTGAAATAACTGAAAATATGTCTTATATTCTAGGTTCTTCAAAGTAGCCACCTTTTGCTTTGATGACTGTTTTGCACACTCTTGGCATTCTCTTGATGAGCTTCAAGAGGTAGTCACCGGAAATGGTCTTCCAACAATCTTGAAGGAGTTTCTAGAGATGCTTAGCACTTTTTGACCCTTTTGCCTTCACTCTGTGGTCCAGCTCACCCCAAACCATCTCGATTGGGTTCAGGTCTGGTGACTGTGGAGGCCAGGTCATCTGGCGTAGCACCCCATCACTCTCCTTCTTGGTCAAACAGCCCTTACATGGCCTGGAGGTGTGTTTGGGGTCATTGTCCTGTTGAAAAATAAATGATGGTCCAACTAAACGCAAACCGGATGGAATAGCATGCCGCTGCAAGATGCTCTGGTAGCCATGCTGGTTCAGTATGCCTTCAATTTTGAATAAATCCCCAACAGTCACCAGCAAAGCACCCCCACACCATCACACCTCCTCCTCCATGCTTCACGGTCGGAACCAGGCATGTAGAGTCCATCCATTCACCTTTTCCGCGTCGCACAAAGACACGTTGGTTGGAACCAAAGATCTCAAATTTGGACTCATCAGACCAAAGCACAGATTTCCACTGGTCTAATGTCCATTCCTTGTGTTCTTTAGCCCAAACAAGTCTCTTCTGCTTGTTGCCTGTCCTTAGTAGTGGCTTCCTAGGAGCTATTTTACCAAGAAGGCCTGCTGCACAAAGTCTCCTCTTAAGGCCGGAGTCACACTGGCGACAAAATCGGACGACTGCAATGAGATTAAATATCGCATTGCAGTTGGACCAATGTTAATCTATGGAGCAGCTCCCAGTATCAGATTTTTTGTGGTCCGTTTTAAACGTCCGAGTGCAATCGCAGCATGCTGCGATTGTCACCGATTGTGGGTCGACTATCGCCAATGCAAGTCTATGGGAGCGATGAAAAATCGGATTACAAACGGACCGCACGTGTGACTTGCGATTAAATCGCACCGGTGTCCTTTAGAAAAGCCGGCAATTCATCCCCGGCTGTACTGTAAAATCACACTGACAGCTTTAATAAAGAATAGAATCAATACATATACACACAAAGAATATATATATATATATATATATATATATATATATATAAAATTGTGACATATATATATATATTCATATATTTATAGTTCATACACTTCTACATACTGTAATAGCCGCTAATTCAATTGCCGGCTTTTGTGAAATTACAGAACCTGACATGAAATGACACATGGTTTACTGTTGTGAATGGGTTTGAGATGAGTTCTGAGCAGAGGCTCCCTCTGGTGGTTACAAGCGGTGCTAGTCTGTCCAGTGAAGATTGTGAGGACTGGGAATCAGGTGTTACTGACTGGTCTTATATAAGGGAGTCACCTTCCCATCAGGGTTGCCGGTGATCAATTGTTCTGGTCTGAATCCTTTATTCCAGTTTCCCTTGTAGCCTGCTGTGTCGTGTCTGCATCTCCTACTAACAGATAAGACATTTTCTTCTTTTGTGTTTGTGCTATATTTTTGCATTTTGTCCTGCACTTCTGTGGGGGCCTTCAGGGTCCCCTCCGGGGGCTTCTGCCCTCTCAGTTTTGTTCAGCCACTGATGTTTGTACTTTTGCTTTTTCCAGTTTTTTCAGTGGCTGCTGTTTTGATTTTGTTACACCAGAGAACTAATTTAGGTGGAAGAGGTCGTGTGATCTCAGGTGTTTTTGAAATTAGTAGAGTTGGTGCTTTTCAGGGTTTTCTGGGATTGCAGTAAGTACCCTTCCTTTCCTTTTCTATTTAGTTAGTTTGGGCCCCATCGTTTGCTCATACTATTTTCTTTCTGTGTCAGTATTTCATCTTGTCTAACCGCCATTACATGTTTGGGGGCTTTCTATTGTCTTTGGGGTTCTGCTCCGGGGCAGATAGCTTTCCTATATCTATCTTTAGGTGTAGTTAGTTTCTCAGGCTGTGACGAGGCGTCTAGGACCAACGTAGGAACGCTCCACGGCTGCCTCTAGTTGTGGTGGTTAGTCAGGGTACTGCAATCTCATAGATTCCAACTGCTCTGGTGTATTGCCTTTTTTGCCTGCACTCCTCAGCTACCGAAACATAACAGTATCACCGGCCTAAAAATTGAAAATTTTATGGTACTCACAGAAGGGAAAAAATATTGTCAGAGTTGTCAGAGACATTTTTCTGTTTGTTGCATTTTTTTTTTTTTTCCCTCTGTATCTCTGGGTGCTGGGGAGGATCTTTTCTCTCAATGGAGTTTGCACAGTTGTCTGGCCGTGTGGATCAGCTTGCCACTGAGGTTCGGAGTATTGCTATCTATCTTGCTGGGTTGCCTGTTGTGGAACCTAGGATTCCCATGCCAGATTTGTTTTTAGGGGATCGAGCTAAGTTTCAGAATTTCAAAAATAATTGTAAATTGTTTTTTGCCTTAAAATCTAAGTCCTCAGGGAACGCAGCGCAGCAGGTTCAAATTATCATCTCTCTCCTGCGCGGCGATCCTCAGGATTGGGCTTTTTCCCTGATACCTGGGGATCCTGTTTTGAGTGATGTTGATGCATTTTTTCAGGCCTTGGGGTTATTGTACGATGAGCCTAATGTCACTGATCGGACTGAGAAAGCCTTGTTGGCATTAAATCAGGGGCTTGATGACGCTGAGTTATACTGTCAGAGATTCCGTAGGTGGGCAGTCCTGACCAAATGGAATGACGACGCTTTGGCAGCCCTTTTCCGGAAGGGTCTGTCAGATAATGTAAAGGATGTTATGGTGGGATTCCCTGTCCCCTCTGGTCTTGTAGCAATATGTTATATGCTGAGCCGCCTCTAGGGGTCTCACTACCTGGATGTATTCAGAGGATAGAGAGGAGGGACTCGTTGGTAAGAGCATGAGACAGGAAGCATTCTTGTAATGTGGCTGAGAGAACGTGCACACAATAAAGTAACCCGTTACCACAATCGTGTCAGAGGCATAAACAAGAAATAGAACATGGTGGCAGCAGGGCTGAACCTATAAAGAACAAGTGGACAGACAATCCAGGCAGCTTGTGGTACAAAGATCAACTGTAAGTACAGTGCCCACAGTACAGCATTATGGAGACTGCATTAAAACCTCCTCAGAGACTAGACATTATGTCCTCAAATCTATCGCAGACCTGGAGACATTGGAAGGAGGAGTTTACTCTGTATGTGGATCTTACAGTAGACACCAATGATCAGAAGCGTAAGGTGAAGCTCTTCTACTATCTGATTGGAGAAAAAGGCAGAGAACTTGCTCAGACCCTGATCCAGGACGGTACGGACAGTCTGGCAGACATTGTACAGGCATTTGATAAGCACTGTGACCCCAAGAAGAATGAGACAGTGGAAAGATTTAAGTTTTTCACCAGAAATCAGGAGATGGGAGAGAATATAGACGCATATGTGACTGAGCTGAAAAGACTGGCAGCAACATGCAGCTTTGGAGAGATCAGAGATTCTCTTATCAGAGATAGAATAGTGTGTGGCATCAGAGAGCCACAGCTAAGAGAGAGACTGCTGAGAGAGGGGGAGTTAACCCTAGAGAAATGCATGCAAATAAGCAGAGCTGCAGAGCTAACAAGAGACAGCCTGAAGATGATGGCAGACACCACTGAGGAGCCAGTACATGCAGTAACCATGAGAGGAAAAGCAGAGCACCAAGCGAGAACAGTCCAATGCAGATACTGTGGCAGAAGACATGAGAGAGACAAAGAGAAGTGTCCAGCATATGGACAAAGCTGCAGGACCTGTGGTAAGATGAATCATTTCGCAGCTCTCTGCAGACTTAAGCCCTTTAAAAAGCACAGAGAAATTCACAGTGTGACACAGGACCATGACAGTGACAGTGCAGAAGATATTACATGGATACAGCTACAGTCTGCAACAGAGAATGTCAATACAGTCAGACAGCCAGAACCTAAAGATACAAGACAACTGTTTGCAACTCTTTTATTAAATGACAAACCGATTAGATTTCAGTTGGACTGTGGAGCAAGTTGCAATATCATACCAGAGGATCTACTAAATAAACAGGTGTTCATTGAACCTACTGATAAGGTACTTATGATGTACAACAAAATGATACTGAAACCTCTTGGGACATGCAAACTGAAGGTTAGTAACCCATGCAACAGAAAGAGTTATAGAGCCCAATTTACAGTGCTGCAGGGTGGTGACCACATACCGTTACTAGGTATAAAAGCAGTTCAGGCAATGGACTTAATAAAGGTACAATTCCATAACATTATGTCTGTGGAAGTCAAACAGAGTATGAAGGATATCCCAAAAGCAGACAGCAATCTAGATTTACAGATTATAAAAACACAGTATGCGGATGTATTTGAGGGTGATGGATGTTTTGAAGGAAAACACAAACTGGAAATTGGTAACACAGTACAACCTACCAGATTACCGACAAGAAAAGTGCCTGTAGCGCTACTTCAGCCATTGAAAGAAGAACTACAGGATTTAGAAAAGCGAGGCATGATAGAAGTCGTCCATCAGAGCACAGACTGGATAAGTAGTTTGGTCATAGTGCAGAAACCATCAGGAAAACTAAGAATTTGTATCGATCCCAAACCACTCAAAGCAATGGCAAAGCGGAATCAGCGGTGTAAACAGCAAAGAAGTTGATTAAGAGAGCGAAACAGGCAGGGACAGATGTATATCTATCTATACTGGACCACAGAAACACACCTTCCCAAGGTCTAGACAGCAGCCCAGCACAGAGGCTTCTGAGTAAACGGACAAGGACACTCATACCAACAGCTAGTCGTCTTCTGAAGCCAAATCTGGTGAGGGGAATGAGGTCAAAACTAAAGAAAAATCAGGATAGACAAGCGTTCTATTATAATCAGTCGGCAAAAGATCTACCAGAACTGAGACAAAATGACAACATCAGGATGCAGCCGAGCAAATATGACAAACAATGGAGAAAAGCAAAGGTGCTCCAGAAACTAGGACCTAGATCCTACGAGATTGTGACAGAGGAGGGAAGAAAACTAAGGAGAAATCGGAGACATCTGAGGAAAACGCAAGAAGGATCTGATACATGGTCATATGAACAGTATCCTCATATCCAAGATGAGGAAACAGCAAGTCTAAGCAGAGAGGCTACAGGGATGGCCCAGGTTCAGTGTGGAGATTCCGGTCGGAGACAGGCAATACCAGATGCGGTAACGCCCGAATCGAGAGAACCACCGAATAGTGGCAGTAACGCATCGTATGTTACTAGATCGGGCAGAATGATCACAAAGCCAGCACACCTCAAGGACTATATATATACAACCAAGTATTTTAAAGTATCTTAATAGCATGATATTTGCCAGTTATGTTTATGTCACCAATATCTTGAATATTGAAATGTTCACATGTATGTTAGTTATATTAGCTTAGTTATTTCTTCAGTTAAAAGACAAAGGATGTAGCAATATGTTATATGCTGAGCCGCCTCTAGGGGTCTCACTACCTGGATGTATTCAGAGGATAGAGAGGAGGGACTCGTTGGTAAGAGCATGAGACAGGAAGCATTCTTGTAATGTGGCTGAGAGAACGTGCACACAATAAAGTAACCCGTTACCACAATCGTGTCAGAGGCATAAACAAGAAATAGAACAAAATACCAGATGCGGTAACGCCCGAATCGAGAGAACCACCGAATAGTGGCAGTAACGCATCGTATGTTACTAGATCGGGCAGAATGATCACAAAGCCAGCACACCTCAAGGACTATATATATACAACCAAGTATTTTAAAGTATCTTAATAGCATGATATTTGCCAGTTATGTTTATGTCACCAATATCTTGAATATTGAAATGTTCACATGTATGTTAGTTATATTAGCTTAGTTATTTCTTCAGTTAAAAGACAAAGGATGTAGCAATATGTTATATGCTGAGCCGTGTTATGTTACGGTAGCTGAGGAGTGCAGGTAAAAAAGGAAATACACCAGAGCAGTTGGAATCTATGAGATTGCAGTACCCTGACTAACCACCGCAACTAGAGGCAGCTGTGGAGCGTTCCTACGTTGGTCCTAGACGCCTCGTCACAGCCTGAGAAACTAACTACACCTAAAGATAGAAATAGGAAAGCTATCTGCCCCGGAGCAGAACCCCAAAGATAATAGAAAGCCCCCAAACATGTAATGGCGGTTAGACAAGAGGAAATACTGACACAGAAAGAAAATAGTATGAGCAAACGCTGGGGCCCAAACTATCTAAATAGAAAAGGACAGGAAGGGCACTTACTGCAATCTCAGAAAACCCTGAAAAACACCAACTCTACTAATTTCAAAATCACCTGAGATCACACGACCTCTACCACCTAAATTAGTTCTCTGGTGTAACAAAATCAAAACAGCAGCCACTGAAAAAACTGGAAAAAGCAAAAGTACAAAACTCAGTGGCTGAACTAAACTGAGGGGGCAAAAGCCCCCGGAGGGGACCCTGAAGGCCCCCACAGAAGTGCAGGACAAAATGCAAAAATATAGCACAAACACAAAAGAAGAAAATGTCTTATCTGATAGCAGGAGATGCAGACACGACACAGCAGGCTACAAGAGAAACTGGAAAGAAGGATTCAGACCAGAACAATTGATCACCGGCAACCCTGATGGGAAAATGACTCCCTTATATAAGACCAGTCAGTAACACCTGATTCCCAGTCCTCACAATCTTCACTAGTACCGCTTGTAACCACCAGAGGAGCCTCTGCTCAGAACTCATCTCAAACCCATTCACAACAGTACCCCCCCTTGAGGAGGGGTCACCGAACCCTCATTTGAGCAACCATGTCGGTCAGGATGAGTTCTATGATACGCACGGATAAGTCTCCTAGCATGGATGTCCGAAGCAAACACCCAAGAATTGTCTTCCTGACCATAACCTCTCCATGTAACCAAATACTGGAGTCTTCGTCTAGAAAAACGAGAATCTAATATTTTCTCAACCACATACTCCAGATTGCCCTCAACCAAAACAGGGTCAGGAGGCACAGCAGCAGGAACCACTGGCTCAACAAACCTCTTCAACAAGGACTTGTGGAACACGATATGGATCTTAAATGTCCCTGGCAGAAGCAAACGAAAAGAAACAGGATTAATAATCTCCATGATCTTATAAGGTCCAATGAACCTAGGCTTAAATTTAGGAGATGCTACTCTCATAGGAATATTCTTTGAGGACAACCAGACCAAGTCCCCCACTTTAAACCGAGGACCATCAGTCCTATGCCGGTTAGCAAACCGCTGGGCCTTCTCCTGAGAGAGGGACAACCTCTCCACTACCTGGTCCCAAATCTGTTGCATACGCTCAACAACAGAGTCAACACCTGGACAGACAGAAGCTTCAGTCTGTCCTGAAGAAAATCGAGGGTGAAACCCAGAATTACAGAAAAACGGAGACATCAAAGTGGCAGAGCTAGCCCTATTATTAAGAGCAAACTCAGCCAAAGGCAAAAAAGAGACCCAGTCATCCTGATCAGCAGACACAAAGCATCTTAGATAAGTCTCCAATGTCTGGTTTGTTCTCTCAGTTTGACCATTGGTCTGAGGATGAAATGCCGAGGAGAAAGACAATTGAACACCCAGTTTAGAACAAAAAGTCCTCCAAAATCTGGAAACAAACTGGACTCCTCTGTCAGACACAATGTTCTCAGGAATGCCGTGTAAACGAACCACGTGCTGAAGGAACAACGGCACCAATTCAGAGGAGGAAGGCAACTTAGGTAATGGCACAAGATGTATCAATTTGGAAAACCTATCACAAATTACCCAGATGGTGGTCATTCTCTGAGAAACAGGAAGATCGGAAATGAAATCCATAGAGATATGGGTCCATGGTCTCTTGGGCACAGGCAATGGCATCAACAAACCACTAGAGCGAGAGCAAGGCTTGGAGCGAGAGCAAGTCCCGCAGGACTGCACAAATTCCCTGACATCGCGAGACAAGGTAGGCCACCAAAAGGACCGACTAACCAAGTCTCTGGTACCAAAAATTCCGGGATGCCCAGCCAATGCGGAACAATGAATCTCAGACATCACACTCTTTTTCCATTGGTCCGGGACAAACAATTTTCCAACAGGGCAGCGCTCGGGCCTATCCTCCTGACACCCCTCCAGAGCAAGTCTCAAATTGGGCGAGATGGCGGAAAGAACTACACCCTCTTTCAAAATAACAGAAGGATCAGATAACTCAGGAGAGTCCGCAAGGAAACTCCTCGAGAGGGCATCCGCCTTAACATTCTTAGTGCCAGGAAGAAAGGAAACCACAAAATTAAAACGTGTGAAAAACAAGGCCCACCTGGCCTGTCTAGGATTGAGTCGCTTGGCAGATTCCAGATAGACCAGATTCTTATGGTCGGTAAGGACCACCACCTGATGTTTGGCTCCCTCCAGCCAATGTCTCCACTCTTCAAAAGCCCACTTCATGGCCAATAACTCCCGATTACCCACGTCATAATTACGTTCAGTAGGAGAAAATTTTCGAGAGAAAAAGGCACAAGGGTTACTTTTAGAGGTCTCTGGATCTTTTTGGGACAAAACGGCACCTGCCCCAATTTCAGAGGCATCAACCTCCACCTGAAATGGCAGAGAAACATCAGGCTGCCGTAGAACAGGAGCAGAAGTGAATCTCTGCTTAAGTTCCTGAAATGCAGAGACTGCCTCAGGAGGCCAATTCACCACATCAGAACCCTTTCTGGTCAAATCAGTTAATGGTTTAACAATAACCGAGAAATTACCAATAAATTTACGATAAACATTGGCAAAACCTAAAAATCTCTGAAGAGCCTTTAATGAAGTAGGTTGGACCCAATCACAGATGGCCTGAACCTTGACAATGTCCATTTCAATAACAGATGGGGACAAAATGAATCCCAGAAATGAGATCTTCTGTACGCCAAAAAGACACTTTGATCCCTTCACATACAGAGCATTCTCTCTCAAAATCTGGAATACAGTTCGAACATGTTTCACATGAGAGTCCCAGTCATTAGAAAAAATCAAGATATCATCCAAATAAACAATCAGAAATTTATCCACAAAATCCCTGAAAATGTCATTCATGAAGGACTGGAAGACGGAAGGAGCATTAGTGAGCCCAAAGGGCATCACTAGGTACTCAAAATGCCCTTCAGGGGTATTGAATGCCGTCTTCCATTCATCCCCGTGCTTAATGCGAATAAGGTTATACGCTCCCCTGAGGTCAAGCTTGGTAAACCAAGTAGCGTTTTTCACCCTGGAAAACAGGTCAGAAATCAAGGGTAACGGGTATTGATATTTCACAGTAATATTGTTCAAAAGACGATAATCAATACACGGCCTTAATGAACCATCTTTTTTGGCCACAAAGAAAAAACCGGCACCTAAGGGTGAAGAGGATGGTCTGATATGACCCTTCTCCAATGATTCCTTGATATAAGACCGCATAGCATCATGTTCAGGTACAGACAAGTTAAATAGGCGACCTTTAGGGAATTTACTACCCGGCACTAATTCAATAGCGCAGTCATAGTTCCTATGGGGAGGTAAGGATGCAGATTTACTTTCGCTAAACACATCAGAAAAATCAAACAAAAAGTCAGGAACATCCTGAGCCTGGGGGGAGGCAGAAAAAACAGGAGTGTTGGTATTAACACATTGGCAGCCCCAACTGGTTACAGACACAGATTTCCAATCCAAAACAGGATTATGAGACTGTAACCAAGGGAAACCCAGCACGATAATGTCATGCAGATTATATAGAACCAAAAATTTGCAGCACTCCTGGTGATCAGGTTCAACCCTCATTATCACCTGAGTAGAAAACTGGGGTTTATTCTCAGCCAAAGGGGTAGAATCGATCCCCAGTAGGGGAATAGACTTCTGTAGGGGTATCAAGGGAAACCCACAACGTTTAGCAAAATCATAATCCATCAGGTTAATAGCTGCTCCAGAATCAACGAAAGCCTAAGCAGAAAATGAGGACAGAGAGCATATCAGAGTGACAGTTAATAAAAACTTAGTCTGAACACTACCCAAGACAACTGAGCGTGCAAAACGTCTTCCCCGCTTAGGGCAGACTGAAATAGCATGAGAGGCATCACCACAGTAGAAACATAACCCATTGCGCTTTCGAAACTCATGACGCTGTGCCCCAGACACCACTCCATCACACTGCATGGGCTCAGAAGCTGGCTCACAAGGCAACACCACTCCACGCATACTTCTCCGCTCACGCAAACGTCTGTCAATTTGAATCGCTAATGACATAGAATCATTGAGACCAGAGGGGACAGGGAATCCCACCATAACATCCTTTACATTATCCGACAGACCCTTCCGGAAAAGGGCCGCCAAAGCGTCGTCATTCCATTTGGTCAGGACTGCCCACCTACGGAATCTCTGACAGTATAACTCAGCGTCATCAAGCCCCTGATTTAATGCCAACAAGGCTTTTTAAGCTTGATCAGTGACATTAGGCTCATCGTACAATAACCCCAAAGCCTGAAAAAATGCATCAACATCACTCTAAACAGGATCCCCAGGTATCAGGGAAAAAGCCCAATCCTGAGGATCGCCGCGCAGGAGAGAGATGATAATTTGAACCTGCTGCGCTGCGTTTCCTGAGGACTTAGATTTTAAGGCAAAAAACAATTTACAATTATTTTTGAAATTCTGAAACTTAGCTCGATCCCCTAAAAACAAATCTGGCATGGGGATCCTAGGTTCCACAACAGGCAACCTAGCAAGATATGCAGCAATACTCTGAACCGCAGTGGCAAGCTGATCCACACGGCCAGACAACTGTGCAAACTCCTTTGGGAGAAAAGATCCTCCCCAGCACCCAGAGATACAGAGGGAAAAAAATGCAACAAACAGAAAAATATCTCTGACAACTCTGACAACCTTATTCTTTCACAATATTTTTTCCCTTCTGTGAGTACCATACAATTTTCAATTTTTGGCCGGTGATACTGTTATGTTACGGTAGCTGAGGAGTGCAGGTAAAAAAGGAAATACACCAGAGCAGTTGGAATCTATGAGATTGCAGTACCCTGACTAACCACCGCAACTAGAGGCAGCCGTGGAGCGTTCCTACGTTGGTCCTAGACGCCTCGTCACAGCCTGAGAAACTAACTACACCTAAAGATAGAAATAGGAAAGCTATCTGCCCCGGAGCAGAACCCCAAAGATAATAGAAAGCCCCCAAACATGTAATGGCGGTTAGACAAGAGGAAATACTGACACAGAAAGAAAATAGTATGAGCAAACGCTGGGGCCCAAACTATCTAAATAGAAAAGGACAGGAAGGGCACTTACTGCAATCTCAGAAAACCCTGAAAAACACCAACTCTACTAATTTCAAAATCACCTGAGATCACACGACCTCTACCACCTAAATTAGTTCTCTGGTGTAACAAAATCAAAACAGCAGCCACTGAAAAAACTGGAAAAAGCAAAAGTACAAAACTCAGTGGCTGAACTAAACTGAGGGGGCAAAAGCCCCTGGAGGGGACCCTGAAGGCCCCCACAGAAGTGCAGGACAAAATGCAAAAATATAGCACAAACACAAAAGAAGAAAATGTCTTATCTGATAGCAGGAGATGCAGACACGACACAGCAGGCTACAAGAGAAACTGGAAAGAAGGATTCAGACCAGAACAATTGATCACCGGCAACCCTGATGGGAAAATGACTCCCTTATATAAGACCAGTCAGTAACACCTGATTCCCAGTCCTCACAATCTTCACTAGTACCGCTTGTAACCACCAGAGGGAGCCTCTGCTCAGAACTCATCTCAAACCCATTCACAACAGAGCCGCCTCTAGGGGTCTCACTACCTGGATGTATTCAGAGGATAGAGAAGAGGGACTCGTTGGTAAGAGCATGAGACAGGAAGCATTCTTGTAACGTGGCTGAGAGAACGTGCACACAATAAAGTAACCCGTTACCACAATCGTGTCAGAGGCATAAACAAGAAATAGAACAGGTCTCAATGATTCTATGTCATTAGCGATTGAAATTGACAGACGTTTGCGTGAGCGGAGAAGTATGCGTGGAATGGTGTTGCCTTGTGAACCAGCTTCTGAACCCATGCAGTGTGATAGAGTGGTGTCTGGGGCACAGCGTCATGAGTTTCGAAAGCGCAATTTGTTATGTTTCTACTGTGGTGATGCCTCTCATGCTATTTCAGTCTGCCCTAAGCGGGGAAGACGTTTTGCACGCTCAGTTGTCTTGGGTAGTGTTCAGACTAAGTTTTTATTAACTGTCACTCTGATATGCTCTCTGTCCTCATTTTCTGCTCAGGCTTTTGTTGATTCTGGAGCAGCTATTAACCTGATGGATTATGATTTTGCTAAACGTTGTGGATTTCCCTTGATACCCCTACAGAAGTCTATTCCCCTACTGGGGATCGATTCTACCCCTTTGGCTGAGAATAAACCCCAGTTTTCTACTCAGGTGATAATGAGGGTTGAACCTGATCACCAGGAGTGCTGCAAATTTTTGGTTCTGTATAATCTGCATGACATTATCGTGCTGGGTTTTCCTTGGTTACAGTCTCATAATCCTGTTTTGGATTGGAAATCTGTGTCTGTAACCAGTTGGGGCTGCCAATGTGTTAATACCAACACTCCTGTTTTTTCTGCCTCCCCCCAGGCTCAGGATGTTCCTGACTTTTTGATTGATTTTTCTGATGTGTTTAGCGAAAGTAAATCTGCATCCTTGCCTCCCCATAGGAGCTATGACTGCGCTATTGAATTAGTGCCGGGTAGTAAATTCCCTAAAGGTCGCCTTTTTAACTTGTCTGTACCTGTACATGACGCTATGCGGTCTTATATCAAGGAATCATTGGAGAAGGGTCATATCAGACCATCCTCTTCACCCTTAGGTGCCGGTTTTTTCTTTGTGGCCAAAAAGGATGGTTCATTAAGGCCGTGTATTGATTATCGTCTCTTGAACAATATTACTGTGAAATATCAATACCCGTTACCCTTGATTTCTGACCTGTTTTCCAGGGTGAAAAACGCTACTTGGTTTACCAAGCTTGACCTCAGGGGGGCGTATAACCTTATTCGCATTAAGCACGGGGATGAATGGAAGATGGCATTCAATACCCCTGAAGGGCATTTTGAGTACCTGGTGATGCCCTTTGGGCTCACTAATGCTCCTTCCGTCTTCCAGTCCTTCATGAATGACATTTTCAGGGATTTTGTGGACAAATTTCTGATTGTTTATTTGGATGATATCTTGATTTTTTCTAATGACTGGGACTCTCATGTGAAACATGTTCGAACTGTATTCCAGATTTTGAGAGAGAATGCTCTGTACGTGAAGGGATCAAAGTGTCTTTTTGGCGTACAGAGGATCTCATTTCTGGGATTCATTTTGTCCCCATCTGTTATTGAAATGGACCCGGTCAAGGTTCAGGCCATCTGTGATTGGGTCCAACCTACTTCATTAAAGGCTCTTCAGAGATTTTTGGGTTTTGCCAATTTTTATCGTAAATTTATTGGTAATTTCTCGGTTATTGTTAAACCATTAACTGATTTGACCAGAAAGGGTTCTGATGTGGTGAATTGGCCTCCTGAGGCAGTCTCTGCATTTCAGGAACTTAAGCAGAGATTCACTTCTGCTCCTGTTCTACGGCAGCCTGATGTTTCTCTGCCATTTCAGGTGGAGGTTGATGCCTCTGAAATTGGGGCAGGTGCCGTTTTGTCCCAAAAAGATCCAGAGACCTCTAAAAGTAACCCTTGTGCCTTTTTCTCTCGAAAATTTTCTCCTACTGAACGTAATTATGACGTGGGTAATCGGGAGTTATTGGCCATGAAGTGGGCTTTTGAAGAGTGGAGACATTGGCTGGAGGGAGCCAAACATCAGGTGGTGGTCCTTACGGACCATAAGAATCTGGTCTATCTGGAATCTGCCAAGCGACTCAATCCTAGACAGGCCAGGTGGGCCTTGTTTTTCACACGTTTTAATTTTGTGGTTTCCTTTCTTCCTGGCACTAAGAATGTTAAGGCGGATGCCCTCTCGAGGAGTTTCCTTGCGGACTCTCCTGAGTTATCTGATCCTTCTGTTATTTTGAAAGAGGGTGTAGTTCTTTCCGCCATCTCGCCCAATTTGAGACTTGCTCTGGAGGGGTGTCAGGAGGATAGGCCCGAGTGCTGCCCTGTTGGAAAATTGTTTGTCCCGGACCAGTGGAAAAAGAGTGTGATGTCTGAGATTCATTGTTCCGCGTTGGCTGGGCATCCCGAAATTTTTGGTACCAGAGACTTGGTTAGTCGGTCCTTTTGGTGGCCTACCTTGTCTCGTGATGTCAGGGAATTTGTGCAGTCCTGCGGGACTTGCTCTCGCTCCAAGCCTTGCTCTCGCTCTAGTGGTTTGTTGATGCCATTGCCTGTGCCCAAGAGACCATGGACCCATATCTCTATGGATTTCATTTCCGACCTTCCTGTTTCTCAGAGAATGACCACCATCTGGGTAATGTGTGATAGGTTTTCCAAGATGATACATCTTGTGCCATTACCTAAGTTGCCTTCCTCCTCTGAATTGGTGCCGTTGTTCCTTCAGCACGTGGTTCGTTTACACGGCATTCCTGAGAACATTGTGTCTGACAGAGGAGTCCAGTTTGTTTCCAGATTTTGGAGGACTTTTTGTTCTAAACTGGGTGTTCAATTGTCTTTCTCCTCGGCATTTCATCCTCAGACCAATGGTCAAACTGAGAGAAGAAACCAGACATTGGAGACTTATCTAAGATGCTTTGTGTCTGCTGATCAGGATGACTGGGTCTCTTTTTTGCCTTTGGCTGAGTTTGCTCTTAATAATAGGGCTAGCTCTGCTACTTTGATGTCTCCGTTTTTCTGTAATTCTGGATTTCACCCTCGATTTTCTTCAGGACAGACGGAGGCTTCTGTCTGTCCAGGTGTTGACTCTGTTGTGGAGCGTATGCAACTGATTTGGGACCAGGTAGTGGAGAGGTTGTCCCTCTCTCAGGAGAGGGCCCAGCGGTTTGCTAACCGGCATAGGACTGATGGTCCTCGGTTTAAAGTGGGGGACTTGGTCTGGTTGTCCTCAAAGAATATTCCTATGAGAGTAGCATCTCCTAAATTTAAGCCTAGGTTCACTGGACCTTATAAGATCATGGAGATTATTAATCCTGTTTATTTTCGTTTGCTTCTTCCAGGGACATTTAAGATCCATAACGTGTTCCACAAGTCCTTGTTGAAGAGGTTTGTTGAGCCAGTGGTTCCTGCTGCTGTGCCTCCTGACCCTGTTTTGGTTGAGGGCAATCTGGAGTATGTGGTTGAGAAAATATTAGATTCTCGTTTTTCTAGACGGAAACTCCAGTATTTGGTTAAATGGAGAGGTTATGGTCAGGAGGACAATTCTTGGGTGTTTGCTTCGGACATCCATGCTAGGAGACTTATCCGTGCGTATCATAGAACTCATCCTGACCGACCTGGTTGCTCAAATGAGGGTTCGGTGACCCCTCCTCAAGGGGGGGGTACTGTTGTGAATGGGTTTGAGATGAGTTCTGAGCAGAGGCTCCCTCTGGTGGTTACAAGCGGTGCTAGTCTGTCCAGTGAAGATTGTGAGGACTGGGAATCAGGTGTTACTGACTGGTCTTATATAAGGGAGTCACCTTCCCATCAGGGTTGCCGGTGATCAATTGTTCTGGTCTGAATCCTTTATTCCAGTTTCCCTTGTAGCCTGCTGTGTCGTGTCTGCATCTCCTACTAACAGATAAGACATTTTCTTCTTTTGTTTTTGCTATATTTTTGCATTTTGTCCTGCACTTCTGTGGGGGCCTTCAGGGTCCCCTCCGGGGGCTTCTGCCCTCTCAGTTTTGTTCAGCCACTGATGTTTGTACTTTTGCTTTTTCCAGTTTTTTCAGTGGCTGCTGTTTTGATTTTGTTACACCAGAGAACTAATTTAGGTGGAAGAGGTCGTGTGATCTCAGGTGTTTTTGAAATTAGTAGAGTTGGTGCTTTTCAGGGTTTTCTGGGATTGCAGTAAGTACCCTTCCTTTGCTTTTCTATTTAGTTAGTTTGGGCCCCATCGTTTGCTCATACTATTTTCTTTCTGTGTCAGTATTTCATCTTGTCTAACCGCCATTACATGTTTGGGGGCTTTCTATTGTCTTTGGGGTTCTGCTCCGGGGCAGATAGCTTTCCTATATCTATCTTTAGGTGTAGTTAGTTTCTCAGGCTGTGACGAGGCGTCTAGGACCAACGTAGGAACGCTCCACGGCTGCCTCTAGTTGTGGTGGTTAGTCAGGGTACTGCAATCTCATAGATTCCAACTGCTCTGGTGTATTGCCTTTTTTGCCTGCACTCCTCAGCTACCGAAACATAACAGTTTTCATACAGTTAACCATGTCATTTCATGTATTTTGATATATGGTTTTCACTAACAATTACATGAGTGTATGTGTGTGAAATTTCACACATGTAGGGGTTAATTAAAGGTGTAAATTACTTGAAAAAAAATGCGTGGGCTCCCGCTGTATTTTCTCCACCAGACAGACAAAGTAAGCGAGTGGGGGCAAATAATAATAGCCCAGGGAGGGTGAATTTATTTGTGCCCCCCCTGGCTACTAACATCTGCCCTCAGACACCCCAGAAAAGGCAAATCTATAATTAGATTCGCCCTTTCTGGCACTTTGCCCGTCTATTCCCATTGCCCTGTAGCGGTGGCAAATGGGCTAATAATGGGTTAAAGCCACCTTGCAATTGAAAGGTGATTTTAAGCCAGGTTAATAATTGAGAGTTGTCAATTTGACAACTCTCAGTTATTAATCCTGTTGTATGAAAGGAAAAAAAACACACACATATTAATTATTAATCCTTTTAATGAAATAAAGACACAGTTTTGGACCATATTTTATTGCTCAGCTGTAATCCCCTGAATGAATCAGTTCCTCTCCCGGCAACAGGAGAGGAAGTGATTAGTGTGTGAAGCTTAATTGATTGCTTCCCACTTTCACTTCAGGTCAGGTCAGTGGGACCTGACCTGAAGTGAAATTGGGAAGAAATCAATTAAGCTTCACACATTAATCACTTCCTCTCCTTTCGCCGGGAGAGGAACTTATTTATTCAGGGGGTAACAGCTCAGCAGGCAGCATTAGCTGCCTGCTAGCTGTAACCTGTTAACCCTTTCTGATGGATTACAGCGTGGGACCTGTCTGTGCATCGGATAGGTAAGAATCATTTTGCTTTTTTATTTTTATTACAGGAAATGGTTTTAGCAGGAAAATAAAAGATGGTCAAAAACTGTTTGCTTATTTCATTAAAATGATTTTTTATTAAAGTGTGTGTGTTTGATCTTTCTTTCATACAATAGGATTAATAATTGATAGTTGTATAATTGACAGCTCTCAATTATTAACCTGGCTTAAAGTCACCTTTCAATTGCAAGGTGGCTTTAACCCATTATTAAACCAATCGCCACGGCTACAGGGCAATGGGAATAGACGGGCAAAGTGCCAGAAAGGGCTAATCTAATAACAGATTTGCCTTTTCTGGGGTGTCTGGGGGCAGATGTTAGTAGCCAGGGGGGGCACAAAATAAATCCACCCTCCCTGGGCTATTATTATTTGTCCCCACTCGCTTGCTTTGTCTGTCTGGTTGAGAAAATACAGCGGGAGCCCACGCATTTTTTTTCATCGAATTTACACCTTTAATTAACCCCTACATGTCTGCAATTTTGCACACATACACTCATGTAATTGTAAGTTAAAACCATATATCAAACTACATGAAATGACATGGTTAACTGTATGTAAACCATGTGTCATTTCATGTCGGGTCTGTTCTTTCACAAAAGCCGGCAATTGAATTAGCGGCTATTACAGTATGTAGAAGTCTATGAACTATAAATATATGTATATATATATATGTCACAATGACATATATATATATATATACCGTATTTTTTGGACCATAAGACGTACTTTTTTTCCTCCAAATTTGGGAGGAAAGTGTGGGTGCGTCTTATGGTCGGAATGTAACATGTGGGGAGGGGGGCAGTGGGCAGCGGTGGAGTGGGATCAGCAGGAAGCAAGAAAATATCCCCTCTGCTGCAGGAAACAAGCGCTGGGGAAACCCCTGGTCCCTACTTAAGTGCAGTGAATATTAATCAGCCGCTTCCCCACCCACCTATCAGCTGAGCAGTGAGCGGGGAGCAGCAGATCACAGAGCCACACAGTTTCCCCAGCGCCTGATTCCTGCAGCAGCTGGGCAGATCGGTGTCTGAAGGAGAAGGAGGCAGTAGGAGCAGCTGGCATACCTGACAGCCTGGGGCTGTGCTGATGGGAGGCTGAATGCTCCTGTGAAGGACCTGTGATGAGGTCATGAAGATTGCTGGCTGGAGCATCACATGACCAAAGCCCTGCCTCTTCATGATGTCATCACAGGTCCTTCAGACACACTGTATAACAGAGAATTAATTAAAAGGTTAGGCTACTTTCACACTTGCGTTTTTTTGTGCAGCGCATCATGCGCACATGAAACGCATACGTGTCACATTTCTATAATCTCTGTCTCTATCATCTGTCTCTATCATCTCTGTCTCTATCATCTCTGTCTCTATCATCTCTGTCTCTATCATCTGTTTCTATCATCTCTGTCTCTATCATCTCTGTCTCTATCATCTCTGTCTCTATCATCTCTGTCTCTATCATCTGTCTCTATCATCTCTGTCTCTATCATCTCTGTCTCTATCATCTGTCTCTATCATCTGTCTCTATCATCTCTGTCTCTATCATCTGTCTCTATCATCTCTGTCTCTATCATCTGTCTCTATCATCTCTGTCTCTGTCATCTGTCTCTATCATCTGTCTCTATCATCTCTGTCTCTATCATCTCTGTCTCTATCATCTCTGTCTCTATCATCTGTCTATCATCTCTGTCTCTATCATCTCTGTCTCTATCATCTCTGTCTCTATCATCTCTGTCTCTATCATCTGTCTCTATCATCTGTCTCTATCATCTCTATCATCTCTGTCTCTATCATCTCTGTCTCTATCATCTGTCTCTATCATCTCTGTCTCTATCATCTCTGTCTCTATCATCTCTGTCTCTATCATCTCTGTCTCTATCATCTGTCTCTATCATCTCTGTCTATCATCTCTGTCTCTATCATCTCTGTCTCTATCATCTCTGTCTCTATCATCTGTCTCTATCATCTATCTCTATCATCTATCTCTATCAACTCTGTCTCTATCATCTGTTTCTATTTCTATGCAGCATGTATTTCTATGCAGCTGCACGATCCAGTCTGAGTGCCGGCGGCAGTTCCGGGTGTTCATGCGAGAGACTCACACGAAATCGTGCGAGTTTCTCGCATGTGTGACCCCGGCCTTATACTCACCCTCCAGCGTCTTCACATAGTAGTTTACAGACACCACACTGGTCCCGCAGCACCATCTCCTACCCGTAGCTTCCAACATAATAACATACTATATAATAACACCACATATAATAGTATGTTATTAAATATTTTACCACATTTTTTGCTTCAAATATATTTTTCCCTATTTTCCACCTCTAAAACCTGGGTGCGTCTTATAGTCCGGTGCGTCTTATAGTCCGAAAAATACGGTATATGTGTATATATCTATTCTTTCTTTTGTGATTTAAATACTATTCATTTGGATCCATTATACAGTTATATGAAAAAGTTTGGGCACCCCTATTAATCTTAAGCTTAATGTTTGATAAAAATTGGTGTTTTTGCAACAGCTATTTCAGTTTGATATATCTAAAAGCTATTGGACACAGTAATGTTTCTGCCTTGAAATGAGGTTTATTGTACTAACAGAACATGTGCAATCTGCATCCAAACAAAATTTGACAGGTGCATAAGTATGGGCACCCTTATCATTTTCTTGTTTTAAATACTCCTACCTACTTTTTACTGACTTACTAAAGCACTTTTTTGGGTTTTGTAACCTCATTGAGCTTTGAACTTCATAGCCAGGTGTATGCAATAATGAGAAAAGCTACTTAAAGTGGCCACTTGCAAGTTGCTCTCCTGTTTGAATCTCCTCTGAAGAGTGGCATCATGGGCTCCTCAAAACAACTGTCAAATAATCTGAAAACAAAGATTATTCAACATAGTTGTTCATGGGAAGGATACAAAAAGCTGTCTCAGAGATTTAACCTGTCAGTTTCCACTGTGAGGAACATAGTAAGGAAATGGAAGAACACAGGGACAGTTCTTGTTAAGGCCAGAAGTGGCAGGCCAAGAAAAACATCAGAAAGGCAGAGAAGAAGAATGGTGAGATCAGTCAAGGACAATCCTCAGACCACCTCCAGAGAGCTGCAGCATCAACTTGCTGCAGATGGTGTCACTGTGCATCGGTCAACTATACAACGCACTTTGCACAAGGAGAAGCTGTATGGGAGATTGATGCGAAAGAAGCCGTTTCTGCAAGCACGCCACAAACAGAGTCGGCTAAGGTATGCAAAAGCACATTTGGAGAAGTCAATTTCTTTTTGGAAGAAGGTCCTGTGGACTGATGAAACCAAGATTGAGTTGTTTGGTCATACAAAAAGGCGTTATGCATGGCGTCAAAAAAACACAGCATTCCAAGAAAAACACTTGCTACCCACAGTAAAATTTGGTGGAGGTTCCATCATGCTTTGGGGCTGTGTGGCCAATGCCGGCACTGGGAATCTTGTTAAAGTTGAGGGACGCATGGATTCCACTCAGTATCAGCAGATTCTTGACAATAATGTTCAAGAATCAGTGACAAGGTTGAAGTTGCGCAGGGGATGGATCTTTCAGCAAGACAATGATCCAAAACACCGCTCCAAATCTACTCAGGAATTCATGCAGAGCAACAATTACAATGTTCTGGAATGGCCATCCCAGTCCCCAGACCTGAATATCATTGAACATCTGTGGGATCATTTGAAGAGGGCTGTCCATGCTCGGCGACCACCAAACTTAACTAAACTGGAATTGTTTTGTAAAGAGGAATGGTCAAAAATACCTTCATCCGGGATCCTGGAACTCATTAAAAGCTACAGGAAGCGACTAGAGGCTCTTATTTTTGCAAAAGGAGGATCTACTAAATATTAATGTCACTTTTCTGGTGAGGTGCCCATACTTATGCACCTGTCAAATTTTGTTTGGATGCAGATTGCACATTTTTTGTTAGTACAATAAACCTCATTTCAAGACAGAAACATTACTGCGTCCAATAGTTATTAGATATATCAAACTCAAATAGCTGTTGCAAAAACACCAATTTTTATAAAGCATTAAGCTTAAGATTAATAGGGGTGCCCAAACTTTTTCATATAACTGTATGTCCGTTTTGCAAGCCTGCGAGAAAATCTCACAATTCGGATGTAAATCGGATGTTACAACTACGGTCAGATGCGACTAAATCGCATCTTTCCAGGAAAATCGGATGCAAGACGGATAACTCTTCATGACATTTTGGTGCGATAATCGACCGACTAAAACGGTCCGATTTTTTGTCGTTGTGTGTGACTCCGGCCTAACAGTTGTTGTAGAGATGTGTCTGCTGCTAGAACTCTGTGTGGCATTGACCTGGTCTCTAATCTGAGCTGCTGTTAACCTGCGATTTCTGAGGCTGGTGACTCGGATAAACTTATCCTCAGAAGCAGAGGTGACTCTTGGTCTTCCTTTCCTGGGGCGGTCCTCATGTGAGCCAGTTTCTTTGTAGCGCTTGATGGATTTTGCAACTGCACTTGGGGACACTTTCAAAGTTTTCCCAATTTTTCGGACTGACTGACCTTCATTTCTTAAAGTAATGATGGCCACTCGTTTTTCTTTACTTAGCTGCTTTTTTCTTGCCATAATACAAATTCTAACAGTCTATTCAGTAGGACTATCAGCTGTGTATCCACCAGACTTCTGTACAACACAACTGATGGTCCCAACCCCATTTATAAGGCCAGAAATCCCACTTATTAAACCTGACAGGGCACACCTCTGAAGTGAAAACCATTTCCGGTGACTACCTCTTGAAGCTCATTAAGAGAATGCCAAGAGTGTGCAAAGCAGTCATCAAAGCAAAAGGTGGCTACTTTGAAGAACCTGGAATATAAGACATAATTTCATTTGTTACACACTTTCTTGTTAAGTATATAATTCCACATGTGTTAATTCATAGTTTTGATGCCTTCAGTGTGAATTTACAATTTTCATAGTCATGAAAATACAGAAAAATCTTTAAATGAGAAGGTGTGTCCAAACTTTTGGTCTGTGCTGTATAGTTCCAGATATATAGGCCACTTTATTTGGTGCAAATTTTTATGGTCTTTACCAATTGGGTGTGGCTCACTATACTAATTAATAGGGTGTCTTTAGGCTGCTCTGCATTCTTAGTAAAGACAATAAAAATTAGCAATAAATATAAAAAAATATATTTTATCCCATTAAAAATTAAACAAAAAAATACACATATTTGGCATTGCTGCATTCGGAAAAGTTGTTTCTATCAAAATCTCAAATAAATTAATCCAATTGGTATATGGCTTAATGAGAGAAGAAATCAAAACACCAGAATTACGTTTTTTTGATAGCCACAACATTGTAATAAATGCAATAAGAGGTGAACAAAACATCGTATCTCCCCCAATATGGTACAAGTAGAAACATCAGCTCAGGGCACAAAAAATAAGCACTCACACTGCCCAATATCCGCAAAAATAAAAATGCTACATTTCTCGGAACATGGCTACAAAAGCTTCTTTTTTTTTTTTTTTTTACACATTTCCAATTTTATTTCCATCACTTAAATAAAAAAATATATGCATGCTTAGTATCTGTGTACTCGAGCTGGGGAATCATATTGCCAGGTCAGTTTTTTACCATGTAGTGAACATGTTAAAAGAAAACCCCAAAAAAACATTTGTGGAATTGCACTTTTTTGCAGTTTCAAAACACTTGGAATTTTTTTTTTCATTTTCCAGTACACTATGTGGTGGAATGAATGGTGTCATCCAAAAGTACAACTCATGAAAACAAGACCTCACACAGCTTTGTGGATGGAAAAATAAAAAGTTATGGCTTTTTGAAGAAGTGGAGGAAAAAACAGAAAATATCCATGTCATGACAGGTTTAATATAACAATGGGAGGCTAACATTTTTCCACCAACAAGTGGCACAGTGTAAACTGAATTTACATTACTGTAGAAGCATTGGCGTACCCACCATGGGGCAGGGGGGGGGGGCAGCTGCCCCCCCCAGAAGCAGGGTCGCGCCGCGTGCACCTATCATGATGAAGCCACCAGGCCACTTTTTCTTCTGCCGGCCCTATAAAAGGTGCTTGCGACGCACATAGGGGTTAAGAACGTCCTGACGTTATATGTCAGGACATTCTTTGTGGGCGGAGAGAGCAATCTCTGCTCTACCGCCCCTGGCTGCAGGCCTTCAGCAGTTAGTTGTGAGAGCTACAGCCTCAACGTATCAGGCATCAGGGAGTCCAGGCAGGACACACTCCCTACCCACGCGTGCCTGATGCCTGCGGCCTGCCTGCTGCTATCGCGTGGCCATGGGCGTACCCAGGATCAAAACTAGGGGGGGCAAGCCATGGTCGTTCAGGTTGTAAAATTTTAGAACGAAAAAGGTGAATGAAACGAAAACTGACCAGCCCCTGTATATGTCACCAGCCCCAGCCCAGTACCTGTATATACTTAAGGCCCGGTCCAGCACCTTTATATACATCACCAGCCCCTGTATTTTGTATATACATCACCAGCCCCAGCACCTGTATATACATCACCAGCCCCAGCACCTGTATATACATCACCAGCCCAGCACCTGTATATACATCACCAACCCAGCACCTGTATATCTGTATATACATCACCAGCCCAGCACCTGAATATCTGTATGTACATCACCAGCCCAGCACCTGTATATCTGTATATACATCACCAGCCCAGCACCTGTATATACATCACCAGCCCCAGCACCTGTACATACATCACCAGCCCCAACACCTGTACATACATCACCAGCCCCAGCACCTGTACATACATCACCAGCTCCAGCCCAGCATCTGTATATACATCACCAGCCCAGCACCTGTATATACATCACAAGCCCAGCACCTGTATATACATCACCAGCCCAGCACCTGTATATTTGTATATACATCACCAGCACCTGTATATACATCACCAGCCCAGCACCTGTATATATATCACCAGCCCAGCACCTGTATATCTGTATCTACATCACCAGCCCAGCACCTGTATATACATCACCAGCCCCAGCACCTGTATATACATCACCAGCCCAGCACCTGTATACGTCACAAGCCCCAGCCCAACACCTGTATATACTTAAGACACCCGGCCAGCACCTTTATATACATCACCAGCCCCAGCACCTGTATATTTGTATATACATCACCAGCCCCAGCACCTGTATATACATCACCAGCCCAGCACTTGTATATACATCACCAACCAGCACCTGTATATCTGTATATATATCACCAGCCCAGCACCTGTATATCTGTATGTACATCACCAGCCCAGCACCTGTATATCTGTATAAACATCACCAGCCCAGCACCTGTATATACATCACCAACCTCAGCACCTGTATATACATCACCAGCCCCAGCACCTGTATATACATCACCAGCCTCAGCACCTGTATATACATCACCACCCCAGCACCTGTATATACAGTTAGGTCCATAAATATTTGGACAGAGACAACATTTATCTAATTTTGGTTCTAGACATTACCACAATGAATTTGAAACAAAACAAATCAGATGCAGTTGAAGTTCAGACTTTCAGCTTTCATTTGAGGGTATCCACATTAAAATTGGATGAAGGGTTTAGGAGTTTCAGCTCCTTAACATGTGCCACCCTGTTTTTAAAGGGACCAAAAGTAATTGGACAAATGACTCCAAGGCTATTTCATGGACAGGTGTGGGCAATCCCTTTGTTATGTCATTCTCAATTAAGCAGATGAAAGGGCCAGAGTTGATTTGAGGTGTGGTGTTTGCATTTGGAAGGTTTTGCTGTGAAGGAAACATGTGGTCACTGGAGCTCTCCATGCAGGTGAAACAAGCCATCCTTAAGCTGCAAGAACAGAAAAAAACCCATCCAAGAAATTGCTACAACATTAGAAGTGGCAAAATCTACAATTTGGTACATCCTGAGAAAGAAAGAAAGCACTGGTGAACTCATCAATCCAAAAAGACCTGGGAGCCCACGGAAGACAACAGTGGTGGATGATCGCCGCATACTTTCTTTGGTGAAGAAGAACCCGTTCACAACATCAACTGAAGTCCAGAACACTCTCAGTGAAGTAGGTGTATCTGTCTCTAAGTCAACAGTAAAGAGAAGACTCCATGAAAGTAAATACAAAGGGTTCACATCTAGATGCAAACCATTCATCAATTCCAAAAATAGACAGGCCAGAGTTAAATTTGCTGAAAAACACCTCCAGAAGCCAGCTCAGTTCTGGAAAAGTATTCTATGGACAGATGAGACAAAGATCAACCTGTACCAGAATGATGGGAAGCCAAAAGTTTGGAGAAGAAAGGGAACGGCACATGATCCAAGGCACACCACATCCTCTGTAAAACATGGTGGAGGCAACGTGATGGCATGGCCATGCATGGCTTTCAATGGCACTGGGTCACTTGTGTTTATTGATGACATAACAGCAGACAAGAGTAGCCGGATGAATTCTGAAGTGTACCGGGATATACTTTCAGCCCAGATTCAGCCAAATGCTGCAAACTTGATTGGACGGCGCTTCATAGTACAGATGGATAATGACCCCAAGCATACAGCCAAAGCTACACAGGAGTTCATGAGTGCAAAAAAGTGGAACATTCTTCAATGGCCAAGTCAATCACCAGATCTTAACCCAATTGAGCATGCATTTCACTTGCTCAAATCCAGACTTAAGAGGGAAAGACCCACAAACAAGCAAGACCTGAAGGCTGCGGCTGTAAAGGCCTGGCAAAGCATTAAGAAGGAGGAAACCCAGCGTTTGGTGATGTCCATGGGTTCCAGACTTAAGGCAGTGATTGCCTCCAAAGGATTCGCCACAAAATTTTGAAAATAAAAATATTTTGTTTGGGTTATGTTTATTTGTCCAATTACTTTTGACCTCCTAAAATGTGGAGTGTTTGTAAAGAAATGTGTACAATTCCTACATTTTCTAACACATATTTTTGTTCAACCCTTCAAATTAAACGTTACAATCTGCACTTGAATTCTGTTGTAGAGGTTTCATTTCAAATCCAATGTGGTGGCATGCAGAGCCCAACTGTCACGCGGTCTTATGATATGTGTACGATGTCAGTAAACTATTCTTAAAAGAACAACACTCTATACAACATATAGATTAGCAACATCAGCATGTAAATATAGAATAGATTTACCTGACACGATATCCGTTGAACTCAGGGTTAATCTTGAGGACTTGATACACTGTCACAGGAAAGAGGAGGACCGGGGGTCTAACCTGACCCTAAACTGGGGTCCTAACTAATCCCTCACCTTGGAGGTACTGATAATGGTTCAGAGGTCCAAGTCTCCAGCCTAACCCTGTCTCCTATCAGTCCCTGAACCCTGTAATCAGTCCTAAGAAGGATTCTGATTACCACCAAAGGGATATGGGCTGATCTCTGCTAAATACACAGATTAGACATATAAGACAGACTGGAGAAAACACAGACTTGCATACACACTCAAACACAGAAGGAACATAAATGATCTGGGATATTAAACTCTAAGCAAGGTGAGCTTAAAACAACTAAGGAGCTCTTTAACTTAAGTCTATACAGATACAATCCTATCTGTGGTCTGCATGAAGAATTTCACTGGCAACTCCCCAAACAGACAACCAAGGATTTAAAGGAAACCAATCAACAAATAATTAATTGCAGCCGGGAGAAACTGCACCCAGTCCCAGAACTGAGCACAGACAGAATTAACTCCCTAACTGCCAAACACAAAGAAACAGCAACTCAGCTGTGAGAAGTCAGAATGTGCAACCGCGACGATCTTCGTGGCGATGCACACATGACAGTACCCCCCCTTCTACGAGGGGCCTCCGGACCCTCAGGGCCAGGTTTGCCCGGGTGAGTTCTGTGGAAGGTCCGTACCAAACGATCTGCGTTAATGTCAGACGCAGGAACCCACGTCCTCTCCTCTGGACCATACCCCTTCCAATGCACCAAGTACTGAAGGGACCGGCGATTCAGACGTGAGTCAATGATCTTTGACACTTGAAACTCCAAGTTACCATTGACCACCACTGGAGGAGGAGGTAGAGGTGATGGTATGACTGGTGCCACGTACCTCTTAAGTAATGACTTGTGGAACACATTGTGGATTTTAAACGTAGGAGGGAGGTCCAGACGAAATGCCACAGGATTAATTATGGAACTGATCCTGTACGGCCCGATGAATCTGGGACCCAGTTTCCAGGAGGGAACTTTAAGTTTTATATTCCTGGTAGACAACCATACCAGATCGTTCACATTCAGATCTGGACCAGAAACTCTCCTCCTATCAGCCATACGTTTATAACGGTTCCCCATAGCACTCAGATTATTCAATACACCTCTCCACACTGAAGCAAGTGACGACGAGAAACGCTCCTCCTCAGGAACCCCAGAAGGGCCCCCCCATTGAAAGTACAAAACTGGGGATGAAAACCATATGCCCCAAAAAACGGGGATTTACCAGTGGACTCGCTCCGCCTGTTGTTAAGAGCGAACTCTGCCAGAGGCAAGAAAGAAGACCAGTCCTCCTGGTTCTCTGAGACAAAACACCGAAGATAAGTCTCAAGGCTTTGATTCAGACGCTCTGTCTGACCATTGGTCTGCGGATGAAAAGCCGAGGAAAATGACAATTGCATCCCCCGACGTAAACAAAATGCCCTCCAAAATTTAGACACAAACTGAGACCCCTTATCTGACACCACATCAGAAGGCAACCATGAAGTCTCACAATCTCCCCAATGAACACCTGTGCCAGAGTTTTAGCATTAGGGAGGGCAGGAAGAGCAATGAAATGTGCCATCTTACTGAACCTGTCAACAACCACCAGTATGACAGTTTTCCCTGACGACGGAGGAAGATCCGTAATGAAGTCCATAGACAAATGAGTCCATGGACGCTCCGGAAGTTTCAAGGGTAAGAGGGTCCCAGACGGACGGGTATGCGGGGTCTTAGAGCGAGCACAAACCCCACAGGACGCGACAAAAGTTATAACATCTTTATTAACGTTAGGCCACCAAAACCGGCGAGAAAGGAGATCTAAAGTAGCCTTACTCCCTGGATGTCCTGCTAAAGCAGAATTATGATGTGCCTCAATAACCTTTTGTCTCAACTGATTTGGGACAAACAGTCTCCCTGAAGGTCCTGCAGGGGCGTCCCCCTGAGCCTCTAATACCTCCTCCTCAAGCTCAGAACATACAGCCGACACTACCACCCCCTCCTGAAGGATAGGAATCGGGTCATCCGTTTTCCCGGCCCCTGGGAAACTGCGAGACAAGGCATCAGCCTTAACATTCTTAGACCCAGGGCGATATGTGACGACAAAATTAAACCTGGTAAAAAACAACGACCATCGAGCTTGTCTGGAATTCAGACGCTTAGCAGATTCCAAATACAGCAGGTTTTTGTGATCAGTAATGACGGTAACCGGGTGGACTGCCCCCTCCAAAAAGTGACGCCATTCTTCAAAAGCCAACTTAATGGCCAAAAGTTCCCTATTGCCGATATCATAATTCCTTTCGGCGGACGACAACTTCTTAGAAAAGAAAGCGCACGGATGCCATTTACCAGGGGACGGACCCTGGGACAATATTGCACCCACCCCTACGTCAGACGCGTCCACCTCCACAATGAACGGCTGTGATGCATCTGGTTGGATGAGAACGGTGCCGAAGCAAAACATTTTTCAAAGAGGAAAAAGCTTGGCAAGCTTTGTCCGACCATTTAGAAAAATCCGTCCCTTTTCTTGTCATGTCAGTGAGAGGTTTGACAACAGATGAGAAATTACAAATAAATTTCCGGTAGTAGTTAGCAAACCCCAGAAAACGCTGCAGAGCCTTAAGATCCTCTGGCTGATCCCATTCAAGCACTGCTCTCACTTTTTCAGGGTCCATACGGAAACCAGAGGCTGACACCAAGAAACCCAAAAACTGAAGTTCCTGTACAGCAAATACACACTTTTCCAGTTTGGCGTATAGTTTATTGTCTCGCAAGATCTGCAACACCTGTCTCACATGCTCCTGGTGAGACACAAGATCTGGCGAGTAAATTAAAATGTCATCCAAATATACGACCACAAACAGCCCCACAAGGTGACGAAAAATGTCATTAACAAAATGTTGGAATACTGCTGGTGCAGTAGTCAGACCAAAAGGCATGACAAGGTTCTCATAATGTCCCTCCGGCGTGTTAAACGCCGTTTTCCACTCATCCCCCTCTTTTATCCTAATCAAATTATACGCCCCCCTGAGATCCAATTTAGAGAACCATTTGGCGCCCACAATTTGATTGAAGAGATCAGGAATAAGAGGGAGAGGATACGGATCTCGAACAGTAATCCGATTAAGTTCGCGGAAATCCAAGCAAGGGCGTAGGCCTCCATCTTTTTTCTTCACAAAGAAGAACCCCGCGGCTACTGGGGAAGATGAAGGTCTAATATGCCCTTTGGCCAGACTTTCCGAAATATAGTCTTTCATAGCCTGCCTCTCAGGACCAGAAAGGTTATACAACCTAGCTTTAGGCAACTTAGCATCAGGAAGGAGATTAATAGAGCAGTCATACACGCGATGAGGAGGCAACTCCTGACACCCCTCCTCAGAGAACACATCCCCAAAGTCCTCCAAAAAAGGGGGCAATGTACTAGGCACGACCGCACTAATGACTGTGTTCATGCAGTTACTTTTGCAAAACTCACCCCATTGGCTTATCTCTCTGGACTGCCAATTAATCACAGGGTTATGTTTAACCAACCAAGGAAGTCCCAACACAATGGGAGTAGGTAGACCCTCCAACACATAACAAGATAATTGTTCCCTATGTATCGCCCCTACCCGAATATCAATGTTATGGACCTCATGAACAAAGCTACCTTGGCCGAGAGGCCTGGCGTCAATGGAGAATATAGGGATCGGTTTGGCCAATACACTCAGAGGCATACCTTGAGCCTGAGCAAACTGAGCGTCAACCAGATTAGCCCCGGACCCACTATCAAGAAGAACAGAAAATCTCTCCACTCTCGTACCAACCACCATCTCCACTGGTACAAGGAACTGAGAAGAACTAGCGGACGAAATACATACTCCCAGGTTGTCGTCCACCACACAACCTGGGATTAACAGTTTTCCGGCAACTTTTTGCTCAACAAGGCACGGGATGGACATCCCCCAACAAAATGTCCCTCTTTCCCGCAGAAGAAACACCTTCTAGTCCTGCTGCGTACCACCAATCCCCTCCTACGAAATGATGTCCCTCCCAACTGCATAGGCTCCTCTGAACAGACAAGGGGAACCTCAACATAAGGGACTTTTGTAGTAGGTGGAGCAACTACTGGGGGCGGAGTTACCTCACCCCTCTCCCGAAGCCGTCTATCAGTACGGATAGCTAGGGCCATAGCAGCCTCCAGTGATGGAGGAGAATCATACTGAGCCAAAACGTCCTTTAATTTGTCAGAAAGCCCATGACAAAACTGACTCCTAAGAGCTGGGTCATTCCACTGAGTATCTGTGGCCCATCTACGGAACTCAGAAGCAAATTCCTCCGCCGGACGATCTCCCTGCTGTATCTTACGTAATTTTGTCTCAGCAAGAGAGACCCGATCTGGGTCATCATATACCAAACCCAGGGCAGTAAAAAATCGATCTACAGACTGTAGAGCCGGGGATCCCGGAGGAAGGGAGAATGCCCAGGATTGAGGGTCCCCTTGTAGGAGCGAGATAACAATTCCCACTCTCTGCTCTTCACTCCCTGATGATCGAGGCCGAAGCCGAAAATACAATTTACATGCTTCCCGGAAGGTGAAAAATTTGTCTCGCCCACCAGTGAACTTGTCCGGGAGAGCTACTTTAGGTTCAAATCTGGTTTGCTCCAGGGGAGACAAAACTTTGGACTTAATGTCCGTCAGCTCCATGGATAATCCCTGCAACTGCAGAGCCAGCTGGGCTACTGGATCCATGGCAACTGGGGATAATTTTAATGGCCAGTGAAAATGTCACGCGGTCTTATGATATGTGTACGATGTCAGTAAACTATTCTTAAAAGAACAACACTCTATACAACATATAGATTAGCAACATCAGCATGTAAATATAGAATAGATTTACCTGACACGATATCCGTTGAACTCAGGGTTAATCTTGAGGACTTGATACACTGTCACAGGAAAGAGGAGGACCGGGGGTCTAACCTGACCCTAAACTGGGGTCCTAACTAATCCCTCACCTTGGAGGTACTGATAATGGTTCAGAGGTCCAAGTCTCCAGCCTAACCCTGTCTCCTATCAGTCCCTGAACCCTGTAATCAGTCCTAAGAAGGATTCTGATTACCACCAAAGGGATATGGGCTGATCTCTGCTAAATACACAGATTAGACATATAAGACAGACTGGAGAAAACACAGACTTGCATACACACTCAAACACAGAAGGAACATAAATGATCTGGGATATTAAACTCTAAGCAAGGTGAGCTTAAAACAACTAAGGAGCTCTTTAACTTAAGTCTATACAGATACAATCCTATCTGTGGTCTGCATGAAGAATTTCACTGGCAACTCCCCAAACAGACAACCAAGGATTTAAAGGAAACCAATCAACAAATAATTAATTGCAGCCGGGAGAAACTGCACCCAGTCCCAGAACTGAGCACAGACAGAATTAACTCCCTAACTGCCAAACACAAAGAAACAGCAACTCAGCTGTGAGAAGTCAGAATGTGCAACCGCGACGATCTTCGTGGCGATGCACACATGACACCAACTCGCGAAAATTGTGTCACTGTCCAAATATTTCTGGCCCTGACTGTATATCACCAGCCCAGCACCTGTATATCTGTATCTACATCACCAGCCCAGCACCTGTATATACATCACCAGCCCCAGCACCTGTATATACATCACCAGCCCAGCACCTGTATACGTCACAAGCCCCAGCCCAACACCTGTATATACTTAAGGCACCCGGCCAGCACCTTTATATACATCACCAGCCCCAGCACCTGTATATTTGTATATACATCACCAGCCCCAGCACCTGTATATACATCACCAGCCCAGCACCTGTATATACATCACCAACCCAGCACCTGTATATCTGTATATACATCACCAGCCCAGCACCTGTATATCTGTATGTACATCACCAGCCCAGCACCTGTATATCTGTATATACATCACCAGCCCCAGCACCTGTATATACATCACCAGCCCAGCACCTGTATATATATCACCAGCCCAGCACCTGTATATATATCACCAGCCCAGCACCTGTATATCTGTATCTACATCACCAGCCCAGCACCTGTATATACATCACCAGCCCCAGCACTTGTATATACATCACCAGCCCCAGCCCAGCACCTGTATACGTCACAAGCCCCAGCCCAACACCTGTATATACTTAAGGCACCCGGCCAGCACCTTTATATACATCACCAGCCCCAGCACCTGTATATCTGTATGTACATCACCAGCCCAGCACCTGTATATCTGTATGTACATCACCAGCCCAGCACCTGTATATCTGTATATACATCACCAGCCCCAGCACCTGTATATACATCACCAGCCCCAGCCCAGCATCTGTATATACATCACCAGCCCAGCATCTGTATATACATCACGAGCCCAGCACCTGTATATACATCACCAGCCCAGCACCTGTATATACATCACCAGCCCCAGCACCTGTATATACATCACCAGCCCAGCACCTGTATATATATCACCAGCACCTGTATATCTATATCTACATTACCAGCCCAGCACTTGTATATACATCACCAGCCTCAGCCCAGCACCTTTATACGTCACAAGCCCCAGCCCAACACCTGTATATACTTAAGGCACCCGGCCAGCACCTTTATATACATCACCAGCCCCGGCACCTGTATATCTGTATATACATCATCCGCCCAGCACCTGTATATCTGTAAATACATCACCAGCCCAGCACCTGTACATACATCACCAGCCCAGCACCTGTATATACATCACCAGCCCCAGCCCAGCACCTGTATATGTCACCAGCCCCAGCCCAGCACCTGTATATACTTAAGGCCCGGCCTCCAGCCCAGCACCTGTATATACATCACCAGCCCCAGCACCTGTATATCTGTATATACATCACCAGCACCTGTATATCTGTATATACATCATCCGCCCAGCACCTGTATATCTGTAAATACATCACCAGCCCAGCACCTGTACATACATCACCAGCCCAGCACCTGTATATACATCACCAGCCCCAGCCCAGCACCTGTATATGTCACCAGCCCCAGCCCAGCACTTGTATATACTTAAGGCCCGGCCTCCAGCCCAGCACCTGTATATACATCACCAACCCCAGCACCTGTATATCTGTATATACATCACCAGCACCTGTATATCTGTATATACATCACCAGCCCAGCACCTGTATATCTGTATATATGTATTTTACTTTAAACATCTTTCTGGATCAATTATTATTATTATGCACTCAGTCTGGCAGTCTGGGTGACTCTCTTACCCAGTCCCAGAGAGACTGGCGTACATCAGCCCCAGTCTCCAGCCCAGCACTTGTATATACGTCACCAGCCCCAGCCCAGCACCTGTGTATACATCAGCCCCACTGTATTACAGGTGCTGGCCTCTGGGCTGATGTATTTTACTTTAAACATCTTTCTGGATCAATAATTATTATGCACTCAGTCTGGGTGACTCACTTACCCAGTCCCAGAGAGACTGGCGTCACTGATGTGATGATACCTGCCACGTGACCTAACGCCACGCGATTGCAGCAGGCAGGCCGCAGGCATCAGGCATGCATACCAAGACTGGGATGGGGCAATCATACCAGAATAGGGATGGGTCCATGCATACCAGGATAAGGATGGGGGCCATGCATACTAGGATGAGATGGGGGGCCCTGCATATTTGGACAAAATGGGGGTCATGCATACTAGGATTGAAATGAGGGTGATTATTCCTGCCAGGATAGGGATGAGGGGGCCATGCACACCAGGATAGAGATGAGGGGGCCATGCATTCCAGGATAGGGATGAGGGATTCAGGCATACTAAGATAGGCATGAGGGGGCCCATGAATACCAGGGTAGGGATGAGGGTGCCATGTGCATCAGGATGGGGATGAGGGGACCATATATACCAGGATAGGGGATACTAAGTACAGAATTGACCACATTTTTTGCTTCAATTTTTTTCCTAATTTCCTCCTCTAAAACCTAGGTGAGTCTTATGGTCCGGTGCGTCTTACAGTCCAGAAAATACGGTACATGTTCTACTTACTGCATTGATTCATTGACATTTCTGGGGTTACTGTTTTCTTCCCTGCATTAAGAAATAATAAAATTGAGTCAGTAAATGCAGTAGATTTTCATCCTGACAATCATTTCATCAGGATCTTGTGTAACTAAAAAAAATCATAATATTGAATTATTTCAGGAAGATGCGTTGATTCACTAACACTATGTATCCCCACTGGTGCCCCTGCTTCATATTCCAACCCTGACAATAAAACATTGCTTGATTTTTTTTAGTACTGATTTTCAGTGTAGATTTTCCTGTTTGAACATAGCCTGATATATTTTCAGTGCACAATTGGTAACAAACATATCACAATGTAAAGGAAGCAAATTTTACAAAATCAAATTCACGCAGTAGAAAAAGAAATCTCTGCAGATTTCCTAGCAATCTAAGCTATATGTCGCAGTTTTGCTTCAGATTTTCGTGTTAAATCTATAGCAATATCTGCATGTAAAATATATGGATTTTGCCATGATTTTACATAAAGCGGTTGTCCACTACTAGGACAACCCCTTCTTGAACTAAATGTTTGGCCCCGATAAAATAATAAAGCCTATACTCTTTTCCCGAGTCGGCAATGTTCCCGCGGTGTCAGTACTCACTTTCCCCAGGGCTCTTCTGCGCTGTTGACATGTGACGCCGGCGCCCAATCAGCGCTAGCGTCACTGTCTCTGCCTTCAGACAAACTGAACATGAAGAGGAAGTCCGGTCTGCAGCTGCTCCATGACATCCTCTTCCTGTTCAGTTTGTCCAAAGGCGGAGACAGTGACGCCAGCACTGAGTGGCACCAACTTCATGTGTCAACACCACACGAGAGCCCTGGGAAGAGCGAGTACTGACACAGCAGGTGTATAGGCTTTATTATTTTATCGGGGGCAAATATTTAGTTCAAGAAGGGGTTATCCTAATAGTGGACAACCCCATTAGGCATTTGCTCTGGATTTGTAGCCTATTCTGCAATGAAAAATATTGGAAATGACCAATTTTTGTTACCCCAAATATGAGGATTTGAAGGGGGGCTTGAAGGGGTTGTCCACAATCGGACAACATCTTCTCAATACCTATGTTGTCTCCTTGTAAAATAATAACAACTATACTCACCGCCGGTGCCACTCCAGCCGTTTCAGTACTGGCTCTCCCAGGGATTGCGTAATATTGTTAAGTCAGGTGATCCCAGAAGCCAATCAGTGCTGGATTCAGCCTTCACATTTTTCAGATGTATTCCGCTCTCACTTCGTCTGGATGTATGTGATTTGTACGAAAGCGGGGAGAGTGAAGCCAGTGCTCATTAGCTGCTGGGATCGTGTGATACAATGTTAGGAAATCCAGGAGAGCCAGTACCAACACTGCTGGAGCGGCACCGGCTCCAGAGGTGAGTACAAGTGTCATTTTACAAGGGGGAACCATGAGCATTGAGAAACAGTTGTACGAGTAGTGAAGAGCCCCTTTGATGTAACATTTTCCAAAAATTATATTTCTGTTACAAATTTTTAGACTAACACCTTGATATTTTATGGATTACACTATACTAAAGTGTTATTATTACACTTGGACAGTTCCTGATACTCACCAATAAAGTAATTTATACTGTGTGTTGGGTGGAGTCTCTTCTCCAGGCTGCCAAGTGCAGGTTATATAATCTCTATAGTGCCAAACACAGGTGACATTTTTCACAAATGTTCTTCTGTTACCTGTAATTTCAGAGTAAGTGATAATCAATGTAACAAAGGGGTTTCCTCACCACATATGTGTGCCATCAGTATTTTTAGGATGAAGCTGATGTAGATCATATTCACTGCTTTGGAGATAAGAATTTGATTTGGGTACATTCACTCAATTCAGGAGGAAAATGTTGACTCTCATTAAATAAATTTGGCACAAATCAAATTTTTTGGGAAAGGTTTAAAAATAGGAACCTCTTACATTCACCTTTCCTCTATTCCCACACTTGTCATTCTGCTTTTGTTCCTTCTTTCTTCTGTTCTAAGTATTCTAGTGGGCGCTACACTGATTAGGCACCATACGACCCAAGTGGGACCTAGCTGATGTGTGTCATGCCCCACGTGCCGTATGGGACCTAGTCAGAGTCAGTGTCAACTGAGAGAATGAAAACTGGACCTCATTGGAAGGAAGACAAGCCTATTGGTAGAATGAAGAAAAGTGGTAGGACAGACATAAAGAGGGCCAAAGAGAGGCCCTCTTTATTATTGATTTTGCTGAATTTGTGCAAATTGACTTCCCCAAAATAAAAAATTGTCAAAATCCAAGTTTTGGGGGAAAATTTATAGCAAACTCAGTTTGTTTAGAATACTGACAATATCGGAAAATCTACACATCAGAGACTTCACCAGTTATATTTTAATCATTTAAATTATTGTTGGGTATATCACATTACACATGTTAATTAGTCTCTAATAAAATAAATGTTTTAATCATGTGAGTGTACATGATGGTGGAACAAGACTAATGTTTTTTGTCCATTCGGACAATTATATATGTGATATGTGTTTGTCTCTTCTGGGATGGTATTTAATGTTGTACCAATGGATTTGGCACAGCTGCAGAGGTATGTGGTGCTGCTCTGTGCTGTGTGGTGTTATTGGGTATTAACATAGAGCGGCACTGTGGAATGTGTTTGGTGCCTTTTCACAGGCATTTAATGTATGGGAACATATTTTCTGCTACGTTATGGCACATGGTGTTCTGTGGAGATATTTAGTGCTTCGCTGTGGTATATGTTTCTCACTGCTGGGGAGGTATTTAGTGCTGTGCTGTGGTAAATGCTTCTCACAGCTGGGGAGGTATTTAGTTCTGCACTGTGGTATATGTTTCTCACTGCTGGGGAGGTATTTAGTGCTGCACTATAGGTTTGTCACTGCTGGGAGGTATTTAGTACTGCGCTGTGGTATATGTTTCTCACTGCTGGAGAGGTATTTAGTGCTGTACTGTGGTATATATCTCTCACTGCTGGGGAGGTATTTAGTACTGCGCTGTGGTATATGTTTCTCACTGCTGGGAAGATATTTAGTGCTGCACTGTGGTATATGTTTCTCACTGCTGGGGAAGTATTTAGTGCTGCACTATGGTATAGGTTTGTCACTGCTGGGGAGGTATTTAGTACTGCGCTGTGGTATATGTTTCTCACTGCGGGGGGTATTTAGTGCAGCACTGTGGTATATGTTTCTCACTGCTGGGGAGGTATTTAGTGCTGCGCTGTGGTATATGTTTCTCACTGCTGGAGAGGTATTTAGTGCTGCGCTGTGGTATATGTTTCTCACTGCTGGAGAGGTATTTAGTGCTGCGCTGTGGTAAATGCTTCTCACAGCTGGGGAGGTATTTAGTTCTGCACTGTGGTATATGTTTCTCACTGCTGGGAAGGTATTTAGTGCTGCACTATAGGTTTGTCACTGCTGGGGAGGTATTTAGTACTGTGCTGTGGTATATGTTTCTCACTGCTGGATAGGTATTTAGTGCTGTACTGTGGTATATATCTCTCACTGCTGAGGAGGTATTTAGTGCTGCACTATAGGTTTGTCACAGCTGGGGAGGTATTTAGTGCTGCGCTGTGGTATATGTTTCTCACTGCTGGAGAGGTATTTAGTGCTGCGCTGTGGTAAATGCTTCTCACAGCTGGGGAGGTATTTAGTTCTGCACTGTGGTATATGTTTCTCACTGCTGGGAAGGTATTTAGTGCTGCACTATAGGTTTGTCACTGCTGGGGAGGTATTTAGTACTGCGCTGTGGTATATGTTTCTCACTGCTGGAGAGGTATTTAGTGCTGTACTGTGGTATATATCTCTCACTGCTGGGGAGGTATTTACTACTGCGCTGTGGTATATGTTTCTCACTGCTGGGAAGATATTTAGTGCTGTACAGTACTGTGGTATATGTTTCTCACTGCTGGGAAGATATTTAGTGCTGCACTGTGGTATATGTTTCTCACTGCTGGGGAAGTATTTAGTGCTGCACTATGGTATAGGTTTGTCACTGCTGGGGAGGTATTTAGTACTGCGCTGTGGTATATGTTTCTCACTGCGGGGGGTATTTAGTGCAGCACTGTGGTATATGTTTCTCACTGCTGGGAAGGTATTTAGTGCTGCGCTGTGGTATACGTTTGTCACTGCTGAGGAGGAATTTAGTTCTGCACTGTGGTATATGTTTCTCACAGCTGGGGAGGTATTTAGTGCTGCGCTGTGGCGTGTGTTTGTCACTGCTGGGGACATATTTAGCTTCAGACATAGGCTGGGATCACACATGTGAGGAATACGGCTGAGTCTCGCATGTTAATACCCGGCAGCCGGCCTCGGGAGCGGAGCGTGCGGCTTCATGTATTGCTATGCGGCCGCACGCTCCACTCCCGAGACCGGCGGCAGTGCCAGGTATTAACAGGCCGTGATCCTCGCATGTGTGATCCCTTGCCATACACACATCTCGTGTTCTGCGGGCTCTGCATTGAATAAACACGTTTCCACTTATATTTTTCCATAACAAATTCAGAGTATGACAGCTGACTCCTGACTGGTTGCTAAAGGTAATGTGGCGCCCCTGAGGGTTCAGTCGCCACAGAGGTGTTGCATCTCATCCAGAGGTGTGACACCCCACTCCCAGGTAAGGAGGGCGCACCCCTAGACTCTACACTGCATCCAACACACCATGCCAGCTGAGCATATGGACGTACCCTACGGGAGGATGGTCTGACTCAGACTGGTTAGCAAAGGGTGTATGGGTGGGTGGAGCTTAGGCAGCAGCAAGAGGAGAAGAGAAGCTTAGAGGGCAGATCTCTTCTGGGAGTCTCTCTGAGGACAGCAAGCCTTAGGAGCTCCTGAAGTCAGCGAAAGGGTCCAATTAGCACGGACAGTGATCTATTCCATCCGTAGCCCTATCTGAGATAGGAAGGACCAAGCCATCAGGGAACGGCCCCTAGACTAGTGGGAAAGCTTCAGGCCCTGCTAGTAAGCCGACGGCAGTGATCACTTTATGGGTCATTGCCACCACCACCAGCAGCATCCCCTGGAAGGAAGCTATATAGGCCAAGGACGTACAGAACAAATCTGTTTCCCGACAGGACCGCAGCTTCTGATCTGAAGGACTGCATGGTGAGGTGCTAGGAAGAAAGGAGTAGAAAAGCACAGAGAGTGAAGGCCAGGAAAGGAACACACTGAAAGGGAGTCTTGGGAAGTGCGATGAATCTACCTGGGGGTTGCTGGACCACTCGCCCGGAGGACACAGTGCCAAGCGGGCATCTGTACTGCGCATATCAGAACTGTGAGTAAAAACCCTGAAACTGCACTCGGACTGTCTCCCTGATTATTCCAGCGTCGCACATCTCCCTGCTACACTCCTCAGCACCATTCCTAAAATATACACAAACTGCCTGCCCTGGAAGGACACAGCCTCACCTGTAGGAGGTTTATCATCTAGCTGCATAACACCATCCCTTCCGGAAGACCTGCACAGCAGCGCTGGTCACCCTGACCAGACACTACAGGTGGCGTCACGAATCACTATATGAACATTATCCCCTGTAAATAAAATCCCCCTTTTTGGTGAGAGCCCAGGGCCACGGACTGAGTAGTGGCTACCGTGACATCCCCCGTAGAAGTTAACTGGCTCGGTTCTGAGTACTCCACGGCCCTGGTGGGCGACTCAGTAACAAGATTATTTTTTTTCCTGTTAGGGTTGTGATGCAGTGATCACTCTTACAGCTAGGGGGCATTGTATGTGCTCCTCGGGATGTACCTGGAGGCGTAGTTGTGATGGTAAAACAATGCCTGGCATTGTTGTGAATGACCGGTATGTGTCGCAGAAGTCCTCTGCGCTGTAAGCCAAGTAGTGTTGTTCTGGGACTTGTAGTCCACAAGAGTTTTGTTTATGTTACTAGGGAGGCTTACAGGGTTAGTCGGAGAGCTGGGCAGGACTGACTAACCACAATACACCGCCCACTTGTGGTTGTGAGTTTGAGGACCTGCAGTGAGGTCATGACCAGTCCATGTGATGTTACCTCACCGTTGGGTGTGGTTAGAGGCTACTTAATGGAGCCTGTTAGTTTGGCACAGGGGGCAGTGCTGGCTAGTTGGAGCCAGAGGAAGGAGGTCTGTGAGATACCTCCGGAGTGGACGGTCTGACAACTGTGAGTGATACTGACCGAGGTCAGTGAGAGACTGTGTTCATGCTAGAGAAATGTTTGTGGGATACCTCTGAGGAGAAGAGGCATCCGGGAACCTGTGTGGACAACACCAACAGGTAACGGACAGGAGTCCGTGTTACGCTGACCAGGGTCAGTGAGAGACTGTTTTTATTCTATAAAGCTGAATGTTTCAAGGACATGGTACTGGCGGCTGCATGCTACTGGGTTCCTGAGGAGCGGTTTATGCTGTACCTTAATAAACCGAATAGACTTTTTTAATCTCGAGTGTCCCAGCGTATGCCTCAACGACCAGCAAAGCGAGTAATCCACATCCACAGATAGTCTGGGACGCTACAGGGTATATACAAGCGGCATATTTAAGACACTAGTGGAACGACCAAGTTTTCCTAGGCAAAAACACTTCAGGAAAATGCCAGTGGTATCTTTTCAGCAATTGAAGCCACTGGCTTCTTTGAGATGCACTTTCAAATATGAGGTGCATTATATAGTGTATAGAGCAGGTGACTGCCATGTGTAAGTCGCCTGAAGAATGAACATATTACTTCTTTTAAATATTTCAAATTTTCCATACCCTGAAGAGGTTAAAATAAGTCAGAACATCTGCACAGTACTGTTATTTTGACATTGCTTTGTATTATGTTCATTTTTTGCAGTGATTTTTCAGGAAGAATCTATTATGCTTTTCGACACAAACCCTTGGGTCTGTGTTCTGTGGTCGGCGTCTCTTTCCACTGAGCCACAACAGGTACACCTTTTCTCTGGGGGTTTTAGTTCTGTTCTCTTTGTTTCTGGCAATTTTGAGTAATGGTTGTTTTTCATTTACGGTTTGTCTATCCTGTCACCTTTCTGGTGCAGCCTTAAATACCTTCCCCCTACTGGTGTTTCCTGCTGGTGATAGACTTTATTGCATTCATTCACTCTGCTGTAGTTTTCGTTAGTTGTAGTTGCTTTGTGTGTTATTAATTTTCTCCTTCGGGAACTACTACTCTAGCAATCCTAGTAATGGCTGAAGGACATTCGGGGTAAGCTGCCATTGAGAGGGGGCGCCATTGCGTTATCTTAGGGTGCCAACATCCACGGTCAGGCAGGGACAGAGAAGGGCTTTTCCTAGTCTGAACAGGGACCTCTAAGATTTAGGTATTTGTCTTCCTGGTTTGTACATTTTCCATGTGAATCTACTAGAATAGCAGTTCCCTAAGGAGAAAAGGAATGACACACAACACAAACAAAGTAAATTAATCAAAGTCTATCACCAGCAGCAAACACCAGTAGTGGAAGGTATTTAAGGCTGCAACCAAAAGGTTATAGGACAGACAGAGTAAATGAAAAACACCTGTCACCCAAAACCGACGGAAACAAAAACAAAAGGTGTATCTGTTGTGCCTCAGTGGGAAGAAACACCGACCACAGGCCCAAGGGTTCAAATTCAGAAGCATGACAGATTTCAAGTGGAAAACCGACTGAAAAAGATGACATGTGTGTATAGACTTAAGACAGTTTTTAGAAAAAGGGAAGATTTCTGTTATGAATGGCAACAGAAAAAAATAGAAACTTGTAAAGAAGGTAATTTATTATGTAGTTTAGTGACATTATACCCAGAATTTGACAATGTGAAGATTGACTATAGTGGGGTTCATTTTGGTTTCTGTTTGGGTGACTCGCCATTAAAAAAAAAAGATTCTGTGAGTTGTATTTTTTTTGGGGGGAAAAGTAATAGAACATGCAATTGACTCAAATGTTTTTACCTGGTGTCAACTGCATATGACTTTTCTTGGTCCATTCACTTTCTGTGCCATTGCAAAAAGCCTGAACTTCTAATGAAAAGTAATCGTTTGGAGGAATGTGATAACAATCCAAATGATATGACGATTTCAGTGTGGTCCTCTGTTACAGAAAAGAACAATTCATTTTAAAATGATTATACAGCCATATATTAAACGTCCAGATATTACTTATTGTTAATTTGACATGTGTACATATATATCCTGTATAACCTTCATTGACCCTGCTTTCTCTACAATCGCAAGCTGATAAATGTATACGTTATATACAAAGTAATGTGTCTGTAAGGAAGAAAAACTAATGACTGTATCTGCTAAACGCTTAACCCCAATACAGTGCAGTAAAATAGCGAACTATATGCCAATTATTATCTGCAAAAATAAAACTGTCATATGTCTGATTTTAGTCCACTTTGGGGACCAATTTCAGCCATTCAAGTGAGTTCACAAAAAAAAGGACAGCGTTATGAATGCTAACTGTGTTACATCTGTGTGCTGTCCATTTTTTATTGATTAATAGGAGAAGCTTTGGAAACCTCAATCATATTTTCTCATACTAGAATAATGTATGATGTACAGTGGGTTCGGAAAGTATTCAGACCCTTTAAAAATTTTCACTCTTTGTTTCATTGCAGCCATTTGGTAAATGCAAAAAAGTTCATTTTTTTATCTTTAATGTACACTCTGCACTCCATCTTTGTTAGCGGTCAAGTTCCCGCTTCTGAACAAGGGGAATCTCGAGCTGTCCCTGCTGCGGTCTCCCATCCGTCTCCAGCCGCAGTGGACTCTGCTTAGCTTAGACGTCGGTCCCAGCGTCTCGCCCAGTCTAACATTGTGCAGAGGATTACTGCTGCTCCTCCAGGCTCTGCTATTGTAGCCAGTACTGTTTAGCGGCGAGCAGACGTCTTTAGGACAAAGTCCTTGTTTTCCCCTTCTCAGCATGCCCAGAGTAAGATCTCTCATTGGAGATCAGGGGTCACATGCTCAGGTACTGCAGCAGCTCCTATTGGTCCGCCAGGAAGGTCCTGAAACCACTTGTGTTCTGGAGCAGTTTCCTATTGGTCCTTATCTGGCAGGTCCTGTAGCTGCTACTATAAAAGGGTGGCATGGTCGTGGCGCCATGCGCTAGTATCAATCACTTTATGTGCTTTGCGCCAGGGTGATCTTGCACGCATGTGTTAGGGCTTGGCTGAAATAAGCCCCTAGAATACCGGCACCTCCGGTGAGGAGATTGTCTGATTGCGTTGCTGATTGCGTTGCTATGGACTGCTGTCCGCACAGCAGTTGTCTGTGCATACCTGTGGAGTTAACAGGACACAGTCCATATTTCTGCGTTTCTACCTTAGCGATTCTGTGGCGTAACAGAGTTCGCTTACACCGCCATATAGGACCACAGTGTCTATAGTTGTGACTCTGTGAAGTAACAGAGTTCGCCATTCCGCTATCCTACTAGCAGCAGGCTCTGCCTGCACGGTGGACCCCGGGCTGCGAACGCACTTATTATTTATATTTATTTTGTGCGTTCCACCAGCCCTAACAATCTTGACTGAAAAAAAACAGAAATGTAGAAATTTTTGCAAATTTATTAAAAAAGAAAAACTGAAATATCACATGGTCATAAGTATTCAGACCCTTTGCTCAGTATTGAGTAGAAGCACCGTTTTGAGCTAGTACAGCCATGAGTCTTCTTGGGAATGAAGCAACAAGTTTTTCACACCTGGATTTGGGGATCCACTGCCATTCTTCCTTGCAAATCCTCTCCTGTTCCATCAGGTTGGATGGTGAACATTTGTGGACAGCCTTTTTCAGGTCTCTCCACAGATGCTCAATTGGGTTTAGGTCAGTGCTCTGGCTGGGCCAGTCAAGAATGGTCACAGAGTTGTTTTGAAGCCACTCCTTTGTTAGTTTAGCTGTGTGCTGAGGGTCATTGTCTTGTTGGAAGGTGAACCTTCAGCCAAGTCGGAGGTCCAGAGCACTCTGAAAGAGGTTTTCATCCAAGATATCTCTATACTTGGTCGCATTCATGTTTCCTTCAATTGCAATCAGTTGTCCTGTCCCTGCAGCTGAAAAACACCCCATAGCATTATACTGCCACCACAATGTTTCACTATTGGGATTGTATTGGGCAGGTGATGAGCAGTGCCTGGTTTTCGCCAGAATCTTTTTTTTCATAGACTGGGAGTCATTCATGTGTTTTTTAGCATACTCTATGCGGGCTTTCATATCTCTTGCACTGAGGAGAGGCTTCCGTCGGGCCACTCTGCCATAAAGGTCTGACTGGTGGAGGGCTGCAGTGATAGTTGACTTTGTGGAACTTTCTCCCATCTCCCTACTGCATCTGTGGAGCTCAGCCACAATGTTTTGGGGGTTCTTCTTTACCTCTCTCACCAAGGCTCTTCTCCCATGATTGCTCAGTTTAGCTGGATGGCCAGGTCTAGGAAGACTTCTGGTGGTCCCAAACTTCTTCCAATTAGGGATTATGGAGGACACTGTGCTCTTAGGAACCTTGAGTACTGCAGAAATTCTTTTGTAACCTTGGCCAGATCTGTGCCTTGCCACAATTCTGTCTCTGAGCTCCTTGGCCGGTTCCTTTGACCTCATGATTCTCATTTGGTCTGACATGCACTGAGCTGTGAGGTCTTATATAGCCAGTCATTTTTCTCGACCTTTCTGCAGCTTTCGACACAGTTGACCACTGTCTTCTACTTTCTAGGCTCCAGTCACTAGGTATTAAGGACACTGTTCTCTCCTGGTTCTCCTCCTATCTTTCTGACCGCTCCTTCAGTGTTTCGTTCTCTGGCTCCTCGTCATCTCCTCTTCCTCTCACTGTCTGTGTACCCCAGGGCTCAGTCCTTGGCCCCCTTTTCTTCTCTCTCTACACGGCCCCAATTGGACAGACCATCAGCAGATTTGGCTTTCAGTACCATCTTTATGCTGATGACAAACAACTATACACGTCATCCCCCGACCTTACCCCCGCTGTTCTACAGAACGCCACCGACTGTCTGTCCGCAGTCTTCAACATCATGTCCGCTCTCTATCTGAAACTTAACCTCTCCAAAACTGAACTCCTTCGGCTCCCGCCGTCTACTAACCTCCCTAAATCTGACATTTCCCTCTCCGTGGGTGGCACCATAATAACACCTCGGCAGCAGGCTCGCTGTCTGAGTGTTATGTTTGACACCAATCTCTCTTTCACCTCCCATATACAATCTCTTGCCCGCTCTTGCCGCCTACACCTAAAGAACATCTCTAGAATCCGCCCTTTTCTCACTATGGAAACAACAAAAACCCTCACTGTAGCATTGATCCACTCCCGCCTGGACTACTGCAACGCTCTATTACTTGGCCTCCCCATTACTCGACTATCCCCTCTCCAGTCCATCCTTAATGCAGCAGCCAGGGTCATCCATCTGGCTAATCTGTACTCGGACGCGTCCGCTCTTCGCCAGTCCTTACACTGGCTGCCCATTCATTATAGGATTCAATTCAAAGTACTGGTTCTCACCCACAAAGCTCTCCACAGTGCAGCACCCCCCTACATCTCCTCCCTCATTTCTATCTATCGGCCTAACCGACTGCTGCGCTCTGCAAACGACTTTCGACTAACCTCTGCAGTAATCCGTACCTCCTACTCCCGACTCCAAGACTTCTCCCCGCGCTGCGCCAATCCGCTGGAATGCTCTACCCCAAGAAATTAGGACTATCCACAATTTGCATGGTTTCAGGCGCTCCCTCGAAACACATTTGTTCAGAGCGGCCTATCACATTCACTAATCAAAGTCATTCTATGTTTAAGTGTGTATATCTAGCCCATTCACTATCTCCATCCATCCCTCACTCCCTCAAGATGGCTGGACCATCATTGTAAATGCACCATTATATATACACATCTCCCCCACCTCATTGTAGATTGTAAGCTCTCACGAGCAGGGGCGGCTTATTTTGCTTTAATTATTGTATTGTTAACGTTGTTACTTATGACTTGTGTTTTGAAACTGTTAAACTGTAAAGCGCTGCGGAATATGTTGGCGCTATATAAATAAAGATTATTATTATTATTAGGTGTGTGCCTTTACAAATCATATCCTATCAGTTTAATTAAACACAGCTGGACTCCAATGAAGAAGTAGAACCATCTCAAGGAGGATCACAAGGAAATGGACAACATGTGACTTAAATATGAGTGTCTGAGCATAGGGTCTGAATACTTATGACCATGTGATATTTCAGTTTTTCTTTTTAACAAATTTGCAAAAATTTCTACATTTCTGGTTTTTATCAGTCAAGATAGGGTGCAAAGTGTACATTAATGAGAAAAAAATGAAAGTTTTTTGCATTTACCAAATGGCTGCAATGAAACAGAGTGAAAAACTTAGTGGTCTGAATACTTTCCTAACCCACTGTACATATGGTGCAGCACAAAACAAAAAATGGATGAAAATCAGATCCAGCATACTGATGAAAAACTTTTTTTTTCATACAAGAAAAAAAAAATGATGTTTCAATTTGGCCTTTCACCAGCATCCTCTAAAAAAAAACTGATATCCATTTGACATACTTTTTTTTCCTATTGTATTCTACACTTCTCAACAGTGAAATCTCAAAACCAAGAAGAAAAAGTCTTGGTTTTATGAAAATCACAGAAAGGATAGTCCTGTTATTGAAACTTTCAAAAGATCTCGATTTATTCCGTATCAAGTATGAGCAACAGCACAGAAATCCCTGCACTTACCTGCTTTGGCTGCTATCAATGAGGTTTTAATGGTTGTCTAAAGAATGTTCTGCCACTCAGAATGAAATTGGGTACCAAAATCATCAAGATCCACTGCTGGCAGCTCAATTTGCAATTACATACCAATTACGTCTCAGATGTGCTAAATGGGCTACACGTCTGGAGACGCTGCAGACCATGGTAGAACATTTGTCAAGCAGACTGCTGACAGTAGCACAAGCAATATTTGGCCTGGCATTGTTGTGTTAAAAAGTGGCTCCTGGGACATTTTCACATTCCTTCGTTAAGGCTTCTTTATGTCGTTCTCCAAGTGGTCTCCAAACCAACCTCTAAGTATTAATGCATCCAAAACAAATGCAGGACTCATTGCTGAAGAGGATAGACCTCCATTCCAATCTTGCTCTGCACTACACAAGCCATTGAGAACAGTGCCATGAGGTCAATGGAACATATGTAGCTGGTTATCTACAGTAGCTCGTAGCCCAAAGGTGTGCAAATGCCATCTGATACTTTGTGTAGACACTGTTAGCACTGTTGGTTTGCTATTTGATGTCTAATTCTAATTTCCCTTGGATCATTATGAGCCATTCTACAAATCTGACAAGACAACATGGGCAATGCCATGAAGAGGCCTTGAAGAGGGAATGTCACACCAATCCAACTCCCTTGATTATGGTGTGATGTGGCATTATATACAGTAGCAGAACTCCTTTATACTTTATTCTGGCTACACTAATTGCTCGGGGTTACAATGATTTGGTTTTTGGACCAGTACTAAGGCCGTTTCTCCAAAGTGTCCTTGGAGCAGTTTTTCAACACAATGACGGGTAGCATGTTGCTCGTGCTACTGTGAACATACCACCAAGCTGGATTACATGGTCCCTGGCATTCTACCTTTATTTTTGCGTGCCTCACTTCCCTGTGGCATGTCTAGTGTGTGCACACTCCCCTGGTCTTAAAAGCGCATACATAGTAAAATGCCCCCAGCTAATGGTTGGGAGCCATTTAGTGTTAAAGGCACCCTACCCAGTAGGGAGGTGCCTAAGCAACATTGAGTCATTAGTGAGTGAAGTGTGAGTTGTTAGGTCCCCTTTTCCTTGTGTGGCTAGGTCCTCATCCCGAACCCTTTGTCCGTGTGTTGCCAGTGCATGAACCTTATCACCTGGTCTGTGTGTGGTCCCTCAGAGTACTCTAGGCTGCAGATAAATCACAATGGCATCAAATTGAACACGAATGGGACACATAAAATATGTGTTAATCTAAACATATGTAAATATAAATATGTAATTAGTAGATGAAGCACACTACCTACAGCGCAGTACAATAGAAGATGATTAATATACTAGTGCGACATAGACTGAGTGATGCCTAAAAGGAATGCAGAAAAAGCCGTCTAGACTACCCAGTAAATGAAGCCGCTGAATTACCTGAAAGCAGAGCAGAAAAAGCCGTCTAGACTACCCAGTAAATGAAGCCGCTGAATTACCTGAAAGCAGAGCAGAAAAAGCCGTCTAGACGACTTCATTTACTGGGTAGTCTAGACGGCTTTTTCTGCTCTGCTTTCAGGTAATTCAGCGGCTTCATTTACTGGGTAGTCTAGACGGCTTTTTCTGCTCTGCTTTCAGGTAATTCAGCGGCTTCTAATGACAGTCCTTGCCATGATCTTTATAGCGCTGTTTGCTATCAGGGTTCCACCACTTGGTATGATATTTCCCACATTTTTTCCTGATAGGTGTTACATCTACATATATAGTTAAGCTGTATGTATATATGGGGTGCATTCCTTTTAGGCATCACTCAGTCTATGTCGCACTAGTATATTAATCATCTTCTATTGTACTGTGCTGTAGGTAGTGTGCTTCATCTACTAATTACATATTTATATTTACATATGTTTAGATTAACACATATTTTATGTGTCCCATTCGTGTTCAATTTGATGCCATTGTGATTTATCTGCAGCCTAGAGTACTCTGAGGGACTCTATTTTCATCAATATTTTTGATCATCCCTTATATACGGCTATCTATCAGAGCAGATCACGCTGCTATGCCTTTTGTATCCACATCCCTGTGATTGCTACCTTTGGATCACTTTTTCCTGTGCCATCCTTGTCCAGTTTTTACTTTGTTTTATGCTGTTATATTAAAATTGTATTTTTGAGACTACATGGCTATTGTTTGTGTGGTTTTGCTGTATTCAGTACAGCTTTGTCTCAATCACTATGTCCATTATGCACATGTCTCTAGGATGAACTATTTTATATCTATTCACTCGATCTACATGTGACATGTTGGTTACTAGTAATTTGTGCCTGTGTGTGGCCAATGCCCGAACCTCTTTTCCTAATCCGTGTGTGGTCAGTTCCTGAACCTTGTTCACAGCTCTGCCTCGCTGATAGCAGTCAAGGCATGCAAGTCAATGATTTCTCTGTGTGGTTCCAATACTAGATATGGAAAAAAAATCAAGATGTTTTGAAAATTTTGTTTTCATAATTTGCATATCATTAACATGTCTATCCATTTCTATAATTCCACATTTCCTTCTTGGTGTTAATTCACTGTTGAGAACTGTTGAATACAGTAGGAAAAAAAAGTCAAATATGTATCAGTTTGTGCACATATCCGTTTTTTTTCGGAGAATGCAAAAAAATGCATACTAGTATGCTTTTTCATACTTTTTTTAAGTTGGTCTATGGAAGACATGCTAAACTACTGCCATATGTTTGCATTGATTTTTTCAGCTGTCTTGATTTTTTCCCACAGAAAACAAGTTCCGTGATGTTCTGAAATTCATTACTACATCTTTTTTTTAATTAAAAAAAACCTGATGCAAACGGATCCAACATATATGTTAAAAACAGATACCCCTGCTTCAATATCCATGTGTTTTCATCAGTTTTACATCAGATCAGTTTTTCTTGTTATTCTGTCCTCATGCACGTTAGCAGGGTGTGCAATGAGACATGTAGCTAAACCCCCTGTCTTCTTTAAGAAAAAGAGGCTGTAAAATTGTAACCTTCTTTTATTGATTGCAGATGTGACAGGAAAGGGTAAAACTATAGAATGCAATAATAAGAGCATTTCAGAATATATAACTGCACAGAGCATGAAACACAAATAGTTTACAATATACAGAATACACAAACTGATTATTACCTACTTAGTACAACAAACGTACTGATAAACACAGGATTATACACATAGATAGTGCTTACCGACTATGCTTAGAGCAGGCTGTTTAAGAAACATGAAGAACACGAGTGATGTAGTTTCTCTTAAGGCACATGGAGGAATAATTGGCTGCTGTTCTCCTTCAGTGTGATAAACAAGACCATAATGCAACAGGAACAATCCCACAATGCTCTTGGAACTTCCACAAGACATTACAAATTAAACTAGAATCTATGCATCAAACAGCCAGCAGGTGGCGCTGTTACCTTACAACATAAAATGTATGAAAGACCAATACATTCAAAAATTACAATGTCTATAACAATTGGAGACATAAAAACAATGACTAGACTTTCTAGACAGCAATTATATGGCTGGACAGAACACTCCCCGCTTGACGTCAGCCGACGTCACTATTGTGTTTATTGGACGAGAACAGCAGAACGAGTTCCCCTACTGGCCTGAGGAACAATTTGGTCTCGCTTTGTTTCCCTATTTTTACTTCCACCTTACGTACGATTCCATCCTTACTTGGGAATGTCTGAGTAATAAGACCTAATGGCCATTCATTTCTCTGAGACTGACAGTCTTTCATTAGTACTACATCGCCAGGCTGGAGGTTAGGCTTGCTGGTTTGCCACTTTCTCCTCTGTTGCAGGGTAGGCAGGTACTGTTTTTTCCACTTGTCCCAAAAAGCATTGGAGAGACTCTGCACTTGTCTCCATCGACTCCTGTAACGGTCCTTGTAAGGCTGAGCTATGTGGGTCAGGCAGGCGATGGCATGAACAAGTGAATTCCAAGTAGAGAACCTACTGAATCGCTGAGATCCCAGGTGGCGCTTCAAAGTTTCAGTATGTAACGCAGACACTTGAGGGCGAATTTCAACGTCAGCATGTGGATCTACTAGTTCAAACAAGGACGTTTCTGTCATGTTGGGCAATGACCTACACAAAACTCAGGGCCTGTAAACCAAATCGTTTCTTTGAGGCGATTGGCAGCAACAAATCTGGTAGCCTGGTCCGCAGGGTTGAGATGTGTAGGCACATATTTCCATTGTTCAGGTGAGGTAGACCTTCGAAATCTGAGCACTCTGTTGCTAACATAGACATAGAAGCGTCTCACTTCGTTATGGATGTACCCAAGTACTATCCTGCTGTCAGTGTAGAACTCAAAGTCTTTAATTTCTAGATTCATTTCCATAGCAATGAGTTCTGCCAACTCGACTGCTAACACGGCGGCACAAAGTTCCAGGCGTGGTACGGTGTGTTCACGGAGCGGTGTTAGTTTTGCTCTGCTCATGACAAACCCTACATGGCATTGTTGACTTGTGTCTATCGTCCTCAAATAGGCTACCGCAGCAATAGCTTTGATTGAAGCATCGGAGAACACACAAAGGGTTTGTGTCTCTATCTTGATACAGTAAAGATGTATATCTTCGTACCGTGTTAGCCAGTAGATAGAAAAATATTTAGAGTTGAGAGTCCTCAGTGGTTGATACCTTTTAATGGCTAACTGAAAAGATGGTAACAAATTGCAAGCTTTCGAGACTACTCAGGTCTCTTCATCAGGCTGAACTAATACAAAATCTGAAGAATCACATATTTATACACAAAAACACAGAAAAAATGCAATAGGTAAGACAAGTGACGTGAAGCAGAATAGTCATTATGGCAGAGGGATGAGCATAAATATTGGAACAATTAATAGATAAGGAGAGAAAGTTTTATTACCCTCTGATTGGGGTCTGGTAATGTTTTGTGATGTTTTCACAGGGTATTTGGAGTAAATTACTTAATTGATGTAATATGCCATAAAACCATGTGACAGGTTCATTCCAGCATTAAGAGTGTCAAAGGTCACCATCAATTTGTATTCGCAAATTCTTCTCTGCCTCTGAGATGTGAATCTGCTTCTTAGTACCAGTATTTTCATATCTGACATGCTATGATCAGGGGAGCAAAAATGTTTTGCCACAGGTAGATCCATTCTTTTTTCTCTTATTGCGTGGCGATGAGAATTCATCCTTGTTCTCAGTTTTTGCCCGGTCTCCCCACATACAGACCCCCAGTTGGACATTTAGTACATATAATTAGGTACACAAGATTAGATGTGATGCAGCTTTCTCTCCTTATCTATGAATTGTTCCAATATTTATGCTCATCCCTCTGCCATAATGACTATTCCGCTTCACGTCACTTGTCTTACCTATTGCATTTTTTCTGTGTTTTTGTGTATAAATATGTGATTCTTCAGATTTTGTATTAGTTCAGCCTGATGAAGAGACCTGAGTAGTCTCGAAAGCTTGCAATTTGTTACCATCTTTTCAGTTAGCCATTAAAAGGTATCAACCACTGAGGACTCTCAACTCTAAATATTTTTTTTGTCTCTATCTTGGTACTCGGTACAGACACATACGAACATGTTATATGAAGACTTGACAAGGCTGTGAGGGAATTTTTCCAGATCATCCACTTGGTTTTCTCTTTTGTGGGAAGAGGAGTATCCCAGTTCGTCACCTCTGTGGTGAACTCTCTTAACATAGCCTTGCCCTCGATGACTACAGGAGCTACAAACCCTAGTGGGTCATACAAACTGCTTATGGTAGACAATACTCCTCTGCGAGTAAAGGGTTTATCTTCTCTGTTAACCTGGAAGGTGAAGGTATCAGCTTTTATGTCCCATAGTAGGCCGAGGCTCCGCTGCATCGGTAGGGAGTCTATGCCTAGATCTAAATTCTTCAAGTCACTTGAATGATCCTCAGGAGGGAAGGCTTCCATCACTTCCTTGCTGTTAGAAGCGATCTTGTGCAACCTCAGGTTAGATACAGCGAGCATGTCCTTGGCTCTTTTCAGAAGACTAATCGCGGTCTCATTTGTTGGCATCGATTTCAAACAGTCATCCACATAGAAATCTTTCTCTATAAACAGTCTGGCATCTGTTCCGTACTCTGCTTCAACCTCTTGAGCCGCGCGTCTCAGCCCATAGATGGCTACTGCAGGAGAAGGACTATTACCAAAAATATGTACCTTCATACGATACTCCGTAATCTCTTTGGAAGGATCGTTATCCTTGAACCACAAGAATCTCAAGAAATTTCTATGTTCCTCTTTAACAAAGAAGCAGTGGAACATCTGTTGGATGTCTGCTGTGAATGCAATGGAGTCTCTACGAAAACGGATAAGCACTCCTAAAAGTTTGTTGTTCAGATCTGGGCCTGATAACAAGACATCATTCAATGAAACACCTTCATACTTAGCACTCGAATCAAATACTACTCTGATTTGACCTGGCTTTTTCGGGTGATACACTCCAAACAGAGGCAGGTACCAACGTTCTTCAGCGTCTTGAAGTGTAGGTGCTAACTCTGCATGACCGTTTTTAAATATTTTCTCCATGAAGGTAAAGAAATGACCTTTCATCTCTGGTTTATTATGGAAGCTGTGCCTGAGGGAGACAAATCGTTTGTAAACTTGTTCTCTGTTGTTAGGCAAGCGTTGTCTTTGAGGCTTGAAGGGTAGAGGTGCAATCCAGTTCTTCGTTTTGTCCTGCACCATTCCTTGCTCCATCATCTCTAGGAACAGTTTATCTTCAAATGACATTGCTATACGATTATCTTCTTTGGTTTTGTGGAAGACTGTACACCCAAGTTGATCTTGGTCCTAATTCTGAATGCAATAATCATTGGCACTACTCGCTAAGATACTTGGTGCTGAAGTACTGTGTAGCAGCTCCTTTATGAAGTAGTGATTTTCACATGGTTGAAGGAGAGATGGACGTCCATTCTCGAGAGTCCTGGTAAACATGTTGTTAACTACTGTCGGTTTGTGTGTACCTCCTAAACAGACCTCTCCTACAATGACCCACCCAAGGTCAAGTCTCTGAGCATATGGAGCATTGTGTGAGCCATTGATCTGTTGTCTAACCTTGTGAACTTGTAGAATATCTCTCCCTAAGAGCAAGATTATTTGAGCCTCTGGTGTTATGTTTCGGTAGCTGAGGAGTGCAGGTAAAAAAGGCAATACACCAGAGCAGTTGGAATCTATGAGATTGCAGTACCCTGACTAACCACCACAACTAGAGGCAGCCGTGGAGCGTTCCTACGCTGGTCCTAGACGCCTCGTCACAGCCTGAGAAACTAACTACACCTAAAGATAGAAATAGGAAAGCTATCTGCCCCGGAGCAGAACCCCAAAGATAATAGAAAGCCCCCAAACAAGTAATGGCGGTTAGACAAGATGAAATACTGACACAGAAAGAAAATAGTATGAGCAAACGCTTGGGCCCAAACTAACTAAATAGAAAAGGATAGGAAGGGTACTTACTGCAATCCCAGAAAACCCTGAAAAGCACCAACTCTACTAATTTCAAAAACACCTGAGATCACACGACCTCTTCCACCTAAATTAGTTCTCTGGTGTAACAAAATCAAAACAGCAGCCACTGAAAAAACTGGAAAAAGCAAAAGTACAAACATCAGTGGCTGAACTAAACGGAGAGGGCAAAAGGCCCCGGAGGGGACCCTGAAGGCCCCACAGAAGTGCAGGACAAAATACAAAAATATAGCACAAAAACAAAAAGAATAAAATGTCTTATCTGTTAGCAGGAGATGCAGACACGACACAGCAGGCTACAAGGGAAACAGGAATGAAGGATTCAGACCAGAACAATTGATCACCGGCAACCCTGATGGGAAGGTGACTCCCTTATATAAGACCAGTCAGTAACACCTGATTCCCAGTCCTCACAATCTTCACTGGACAGACCAGCACCGCTTGTAACCACCAGAGGAAGCCTCTGCTCAGAACTCATCTCAAACCCATTCACAACAGTACCCCCCCCTTGAGGAGGGGTCACCGAACCCTCATTTGAGCAACCAGGTCAGTCAGGATGAGTTCTATGATACGCACGGATAAGTCTCCTAGCATGGATGTCCGAAGCAAACACCCAAGAATTGTCTTCCTGACCATAACCTCTCCATTTAACCAAATACTGGAGTTTCCGTCTAGAAAAACGAGAATCTAATATTTTCTCAACCACATACTCCAGATTGCCCTCAACCAAAACAGGGTCAGGAGGCACAGCAGCAGGAACCACTGGCTCAACAAACCTCTTCAACAAGGACTTGTGGAACACGTTATGGATCTTAAATGTCCCTGGAAGAAGCAAACGAAAAGAAACAGGATTAATAATCTCCATGATCTTATAAGGTCCAATGAACCTAGGCTTAAATTTAGGAGATGCTACTCTCATAGGAATATTCTTTGAGGACAACCAGACCAAGTCCCCCACTTTAAACCGAGGACCATCAGTCCTATGCCGGTTAGCAAACCGCTGGGCCTTCTCCTGAGAGAGGGACAACCTCTCCACTACCCGGTCCCAAATCTGCTGCATACGCTCCACAACAGAGTCAACACCTGGACAGACAGAAGCCTCCGTCTGTCCTGAAGAAAATCGAGGGTGAAACCCAGAATTACAGAAAAACGGAGACATCAAAGTGGCAGAGCTAGCCCTATTATTAAGAGCAAACTCAGCCAAAGGCAAAAAAGAGACCCAGTCATCCTGATCAGCAGACACAAAGCATCTTAGATAAGTCTCCAATGTCTGGTTTCTTCTCTCAGTTTGACCATTGGTCTGAGGATGAAATGCCGAGGAGAAAGACAATTGAACACCCAGTTTAGAACAAAAAGTCCTCCAGAATCTGGAAACAAACTGGACTCCTCTGTCAGACACAATGTTCTCAGGAATGCCGTGTAAACGAACCACGTGCTGAAGGAACAACGGCACCAATTCAGAGGAGGAAGGCAACTTAGGTAATGGCACAAGATGTATCATTTTGGAAAACCTATCACAAATTACCCAGATGGTGGTCATTCTCTGAGAAACAGGAAGGTCGGAAATGAAATCCATAGAGATATGGGTCCATGGTCTCTTGGGCACAGGCAATGGCATCAACAAACCACTAGAGCGAGAGCAAGGCTTGGAGCGAGAGCAAGTCCCGCAGGACTGCACAAATTCCCTGACATCACGAGACAAGGTAGGCCACCAAAAGGACCGACTAACCAAGTCTCTGGTACCAAAAATTCCGGGATGCCCAGCCAATGCGGAACAATGAATCTCAGACATCACACTCTTTTTCCACTGGTCCGGGACAAACAATTTTCCAACAGGGCAGCACTCGGGCCTATCCTCCTGACACCCCTCCAGAGCAAGTCTCAAATTGGGCGAGATGGCGGAAAGAACTACACCCTCTTTCAAAATAACAGAAGGATCAGATAACTCAGGAGAGTCCGCAAGGAAACTCCTCGAGAGAGCATCCACCTTAACATTCTTAGTGCCAGGAAGAAAGGAAACCACAAAATTAAAACGTGTGAAAAACAAGGCCCACCTGGCCTGTCTAGGATTGAGTCGCTTGGCAGATTCCAGATAGACCAGATTCTTATGGTCCGTAAGGACCACCACCTGATGTTTGGCTCCCTCCAGCCAATGTCTCCACTCTTCAAAAGCCCACTTCATGGCCAATAACTCCCGATTACCCACGTCATAATTACGTTCAGTAGGAGAAAATTTTCGAGAGAAAAAGGCACAAGGGTTACTTTTAGAGGTCTCTGGATCTTTTTGGGACAAAACAGCACCTGCCCCAATTTCAGAGGCATCAACCTCCACCTGAAAAGGCAGAGAAACATCAGGCTGCCGTAGAACAGGAGCAGAAGTGAATCTCTGCTTAAGTTCCTGAAATGCAGAGACTGCCTCAGGAGGCCAATTCACCACATCAGAACCCTTTCTGGTCAAATCAGTTAATGGTTTAACAATAACCGAGAAATTACCAATAAATTTACGATAAAAATTGGCAAAACCCAAAAATCTCTGAAGAGCCTTTAATGAAGTAGGTTGGACCCAATCACAGATGGCCTGAACCTTGACCGGGTCCATTTCAATAACAGATGGGGACAAAATGAATCCCAGAAATGAGATCCTCTGTACGCCAAAAAGACACTTTGATCCCTTCACATACAGAGCATTCTCTCTCAAAATCTGGAATACAGTTCGAACATGTTTCACATGAGAGTCCCAGTCATTAGAAAAAATCAAGATATCATCCAAATAAACAATCAGAAATTTGTCCACAAAATCCCTGAAAATGTAATTCATGAAGGACTGGAAGACGGAAGGAGCATTAGTGAGCCCAAAGGTGTCACGCTGTATAGCAGATATATATATATGTGATGTCAGTAATCTATATCAAAAGGGCAACATACTATATAACATGCGCATAGATATATGATAACATAGAATTACCTGACAATGTCCAGTGGGTCAATACGGAATCCGTTATACGCTGTCTCCGGCTAGAGGGTGACCGGGGTCTATGCTGACCCTAAACTGGGGTCCTAACTAATCCCTCTACCTGGAGGTACTGTTAAAGGTACAGAGGTCCAGGCCACCAGCGTAAACCCTGTCTCCTATCAATCCCTGCCAACTGTAATCTAGTCCTAAGAAGGACCCTGATTACCACCAAAGGGAATGAACAGGTAACGGTTAATGAACAGAAAGACATACAAAAAAGACAAGAAATAAAGTAAATAAAGTCTTACATACAACACTCACACACAGTAGGAACACCTAAGGTCTCAGAGATAAACTATAAGCTGTAAGAGTAAAAACAACTAAGGAGCTCTTAGCTTAAATATTCTCAGAACCGATCCAGTCTGCTAGACTACATGAATGCTTTCACCGGCGTCTAACACCCAGACTGGCAGGAATATAAAGGAAACTAATTAGAACATAATCAAAAGCAGCCGGGCGAGGCTGGACCTAGTCTTAGCAAAGAGCTAGGTAAAATTAACTCTCTCATTACCAAACACAAAGAAACAGCAGCTCAGCTGTGAGAAGTCAGAATGTGCAATAGCGACGATCTTCGTGGCGATGCACCCATGACAAAAGGGCATCACTAGGTACTCAAAATGCCCTTCAGGGGTATTGAATGCCGTCTTCCATTCATCCCCGTGCTTAATGCGAATAAGGTTATACGCCCCCCTGAGGTCAAGCTTGGTAAACCAAGTAGCGTTTTTCACCCTGGAAAACAGGTCAGAAATCAAGGGTAATGGGTATTGATATTTCACAGTAATATTGTTCAAGAGACGATAATCAATACACGGCCTTAATGAACCATCTTTTTTGGCCACAAAGAAAAAACCGGCACCTAAGGGTGAAGAGGATGGTCTGATATGACCCTTCTCCAATGATTCCTTGATATAAGACCGCATAGCGTCATGTTCAGGTACAGACAAGTTAAAAAGGCAACCTTTAGGGAATTTACTACCCGGCACTAATTCAATAGCGCAGTCATAGCTCCTATGGGGAGGCAAGGATGCAGATTTACTTTCGCTAAACACATCAGAAAAATCAATCAAAAAGTCAGGAACATCCTGAGCCTGGGGGGAGGCAGAAAAAACAGGAGTGTTGGTATTAACACATTGGCAGCCCCAACTGGTTACAGACACAGATTTCCAATCCAAAACAGGATTATGAGACTGTAACCAAGGGAAACCCAGTACGATAATATCATGCAGATTATACAGAACCAAAAATTTGCAGCACTCCTGGTGATCAGGTTCAACCCTCATTATCACCTGAGTAGAAAACTGGGGTTTATTCTCAGCCAAAGGGGTAGAATCGATCCCCAGTAGGGGAATAGACTTCTGTAGGGGTATCAAGGGAAACCCACAACGTTTAGCAAAATCATAATCCATCAGGTTAATAGCTGCTCCAGAATCAACGAAAGCCTGAGCAGAAAATGAGGACAGAGAGCATATCAGAGTGACAGTTAATAAAAACTTAGTCTGAACACTACCCAAGACAACTGAGCGTGCAAAACGTCTTCCCCGCTTAGGGCAGACTGAAATAGCATGAGAGGCATCACCACAGTAGAAACATAACCCATTGCGCTTTCGAAACTCATGACGCTGTGCCCCAGACACCACTCTATCACACTGCATGGGTTCAGAAGCTGGTACACAAGGCAACACCATTCCACGCATACTTCTCCGCTCACGCAAACGTCTGTCAATTTGAATCGCTAATGACATAGAATCATTGAGACCAGAGGAGACAGGGAATCCCACCATAACATCCTTTACATTATCTGACAGACCCTTCCGGAAAAGGGCTGCCAAAGCGTCGCCATTCCATTTGGTCAGGACTGCCCACCTACGGAATCTCTGACAGTATAACTCAGCGTCATAAGGCCCCTGATTTAATGCCAACAAGGCTTTTTCAGCTTGATCAGTGACATTAGGCTCATCGTACAATAACCCCAAAGCCTGAAAAAATGCATCAACATCACTCAAAACAGGATCCCCAGGTGTCAGGGAAAAAGCCCAATCCTGAGGATCGCCGCGCAGGAGAGAGATGATAATTTGAACCTGCTGCGCTGCGTTCCCTGAGGACTTAGATTTTAAGGCAAAAAACAATTTACAATTATTTTTGAAATTCTGAAACTTAGCTCGATCCCCTAAAAACAAATCTGGCATGGGAATCCTAGGCTCCACAACAGGCAACCCAGCAAGATAGGTAGCAATACTCCGAACCTCAGCGGCAAGCTGATCCACACGGCCAGACAACTGTGCAAACTCCATTGAGAGAAAAGATCCTCCCCAGCACCCAGAGATACAGAGGGAAAAAAAATGCAACAAACAGAAAAATATCTCTGACAACTCTGACAACCTTTTTTCTTTCACAATATTTTTTCCCTTCTGTGAGTACCATACAATTTTCAATTTTTGGGCCGGTGATACTGTTATGTTTCGGTAGCTGAGGAGTGCAGGTAAAAAAGGCAATACACCAGAGCAGTTGGAATCTATGGGATTGCAGTACCCTGACTAACCACCACAACTAGAGGCAGCCGTGGAGCGTTCCTACGTTGGTCCTAGACGCCTCGTCACAGCCTGAGAAACTAACTACACCTAAAGATAGAAATAGGAAAGCTATCTGCCCCGGAGCAGAACCCCAAAGATAATAGAAAGCCCCCAAACAAGTAATGGCGGTTAGACAAGATGAAATACTGACACAGAAAGAAAATAGTATGAGCAAACGCTGGGGCCCAAACTAACTAAATAGAAAAGGATAGGAAGGGTACTTACTGCAATCCCAGAAAACCCTGAAAAGCACCAACTCTACTAATTTCAAAAACACCTGAGATCACACGACCTCTTCCACCTAAATTAGTTCTCTGGTGTAACAAAATCAAAACAGCAGCCACTGAAAAAACTGGAAAAAGCAAAAGTACAAACATCAGTGGCTGAACTAAACTGAGAGGGCAAAAGCCCCCGGAGGGGACCCTGAAGGCCCCCACAGAAGTGCAGGACAAAATGCAAAAATATAGCACAAAAACAAAAAGAATAAAATGTCTTATCTGTTAGCAGGAGATGCAGACACGACACAGCAGGCTACAAGGGAAACAGGAATGAAGGATTCAGACCAGAACAATTGATCACCGGCAACCCTGATGGGAAGGTGACTCCCTTATATAAGACCAGTCAGTAACACCTGATTCCCAGTCCTCACAATCTTCACTGGACAGACCAGCACCGCTTGTAACCACCAGAGGAAGCCTCTGCTCAGAACTCATCTCAAACCCATTCACAACACTCTGGGTCAAGGTTAGGAATCAGGCGTTCTATACGCTTCAGATGAGGATGGTACGATGCCACTTCAGGCGTAGGTATCTCTGACCTGTTGTCAGGAATCTGGTTACATTCCAATATGGTTGGTAAGGGCAGACACATTTGGCCATCTATATACTCGACTACGTATCCTGTTGCTCTCCTACCAGCTGTCTCTATTATACCGGCACAGGTTTTTAAAGAGTAAGGGGCGCTGGGTCCTCTGACGTTAAAGCTATCAAAGAAGGCAGACTTGGCTAGTGACCTATTACTCTGATCATCTAAAATCGCGTATACTTTGATGGCTTTGTCCTTTTCATCTGCTGGGTAGACTCTCACTAGGGAAATTTTAGAGCAAGACTTGCCTCCCATGAGATTTCCACAAACTTCTGTACACTTAGAAGTAATGGCTGGAGTGTCAGTATTTGAGTCATTCAGCTCCCGCTATGCTCTTGGGGCAAAGTATCTGATGGTGATCCAGGGTGTAGAACTGAGTTATGTTCGGTGCTGTCACATTCGGTACATCTTGCACTAACCTCACAGTCCCTGGCAAAGTGGTATGTTGAAGAGCAGCATTTGTAGCAGATGCGATTCTCCTTAAGGAAGGCCTTCCTTTCCTCCAATGACTTTTCTCTGAAAGCTCTGCACTTAAGTAAGGAATGTGGCTTCTTGTGTAAGGGACACTGCCTGCTTGGATCCTTGGATTTGTCTTCTCCTTGACCGGAGCTGAACTCTTTGTGAACTGGACCTGTGGGAGAAATGTTAGTTTTGTGGACCTCTACAGTTGTTCTACGAGGTTTGCTAACAGAGTTATTGGCACATGACGGCATTAAATCAAAGCTAGGGTCATTTCTAATTTTTGCTTGTTCTGAGACAAAATCTACAAACACATCGAATGGAGGAAACGGTACATTGTAAGTCTGTTTATACCTAGATCCATATGTAACCCATTTGTCTTGCAGGTTATATGGGAGTTTCTGAACTATGGGGTTCACACCTCTAGCAGTGTCGAGATATGTGAACCCCACAAGATCTCCCTCTGCTTTTGCTACACACAACTCCATTAACAAGTCAGTTAATTCTCTGAGCTTTGAATAATCCTTGTTTGCTATTCTAGGAAAATCCTCTATTCTTTTAAACAAGGCATTTTCTATAACCTCTACTGAGCCATAGCATTCATCAAGTCTATTCCAAATTCTTTTGAGGCCGACATCTGGATAATTTATATTAATGTCTCTGATTCTCTTTGCGTGTTCGGCGGACTCACTTCCTAGCCATTTTACCAAGAGATCCACTTCTTCACTACATGATAGACCTATGTCTCTTATGGTATTTTTGAAGGAGGCTCGCCAAGCCCTGTAGTTTTCAGCGCGATCGCTGAACTTTACAAGTCCCTTAGTGATCAACTCACGTCGAGCAAGGAACTTGGCAAAGTCCATTGTGGCTTGATTGGCACTGATGCCAGCTGATGGAGTGTTGTCAGAGTACATGTGTGCTGTGCGATCATACCTGTTAGGTGTCTCTGGTTTCGTCCAACTGCTGTAGTACCTTTCTGAAGCGAAGGGATTCTCTTTAAAACAGGACAGATTTCGGACCTTCTGCTCTGGAGAAAGATTATTGTAGTCAGTATCATCCCAATGTGTATCTCTTTGCTTTCGGTAGGGACACTGATAGTTGGCTTTCTGGGGGTCCGAATTATCTGGTTGGCTTGGCTTGTTGACAAAATGCTCTGTCTTCGCATGTGGGTCTGGATCGTCATTTGGTTTGGAATGTCGATGGACGTACTCTGCAGTACGCTGCAATGGATCGTGAGTAACTCGTTGTAGACCTAGCACACTGCTGTGTCTGCTGTGTTCACCGTCGGAATATACGGCAGTTTCTAGGGCTTCTGCTTCTGCTATGGCAGCTGCTGTTTCTTTTTCAATAGCAAGTTTCTGTAATGTTGCTTCAAGGTGCGCTTTCTCTGCGTCCAGGCAGGCTTGTTGGCGTGCCTTTTCTGCATCCAGGCATGCTTGTTGGCGTGCCTTTTCTGCATCCAGGCATGCTTGTTGTAGTTTCAATTCTATCTCCTGCTCAGCAAAGGTGCTTCTTGCTTTTGCCGCTTCAGCCTTTGCGCGGGCAATAACGGCGGCATTGCTGACGGATGATGTCTTGGAGGAACCAACTCGTGATATCGTCTTGAAAGAGGATGCTCGTCTTTGAGACATGATTCGACAGTTGGGCGACCACTGTGATATCCCTTTGTCGGCTCTGCGTGGATAATGGCGGGCTCTGTATGGTCCAATTATTCGGTCCGACCGTTAAGAGGTTGCTGCAATATCCGCATGCAATAACCGTATGCTTGGATAATGGGGGCTCTGTATGTCTGATCTTCTGAGCTTGTTCTCAGCAGTCGTTTTACTATTCTGTCCTCATGCACGTTAGCAGGGTGTGCGATGAGACATGTAGCTAAACCCCCTGTCTTCTTTAAGAAAAAGAGGCTGTAAAATTGTAACCTTCTTTTATTGATTGCAGATGTGACAGGAAAGGGTAAAACTATAGAATGCAATAATAAGAGCATTTCAGAATATATAACTGCACAGAGCATGAAACACAAATAGTTTACAATATACAGAATACACAAACTGATTATTACCTACTTAGTACAACAAACGTACTGATAAACACAGGATTATAACACTTAGATAGTGCTTACCGACTATGCTTAGAGCAGGCTGTTTAAGAAACATGAAGAACAAGAGTGATGTAGTTTCTCTTAAGGCACATGGAGAATAATTGGCTGCTGTTCCCTTCACAGTGTGATAAACAAGACCATGATGCAACAGGAACAATCCCACAATGCTCTTGGAACTTCCCACAAGACATTACAAATTAAACTAGAATCTATGCATCAAACAGCCAGCAGGTGGCGCTGTTACCTTACAACATAAAATGTATGAAAGACCAATACATTCAAAAATTACAATGTCTATAACAATTGGAGACATAAAAACAATGACTAGACTTTCTAGACAGCAATTATATGGCTGGACAGAACACTTGTGTTTACAGTATAAAAACGTGGTGTGAACCAGGCCCTAGTCATGCTTTCTAGTAAACAATTCATAATATTTTCCATCATTTTTATAGCGCCATTTATTCCATGGCACTTTACATTTGAGAGGGGGCGACTAAAGACAAGTACAATAAATATGAGCAATACAGGACACACATAAGTACAGAAGGAGAGAGGACCCTGCCCGCGAAGGCTCACAATCTACATTAAAATCAATCTGTAGGGATAGTCAGTGCCACTCCAATATTTCCCATACAAAACAGACCAACTGAACTGTCAAACAATTTACCGTGCTTGGTTGTTTGCTGGCATTTAGGAGTGAAATTCTGAATTTGTATCTTGGTGTGCAGTTGGCTGCTATGGGATCCCATTGCAGGATAACCTTAAACATATTGGCCATTCTAGCTGTGATGTTGCTTGGAGGAGGTAGAGCATCTTCATGAAAATAAAAGAAATAAACAAATTACTTTTTTTTTTTACAATGCAATGTATAGTGTAGGGTGAACAAGACAGTTAAAGGGAAGATGCCATAAAAAAATTTTTTTCAGCAATTGACAAAATGTAACGTATTAATGTTTTAATTTTGCTAAAAAATATTATCTTTTGTTTTCAATTAAGTAAAATATGAAAAATAATTAAAAAATGTTTGGTATTTCCACTTTTAAACTCTAGGGGGAGCAGCTGCTGAAATTTGCCATGAATACCTAGGGTACAACTAGCTCACATTACGACTGCAGTAAATGTAGGCGGGGTGTAATCACGTGTGTGATGTCATCCCTCTCCTCCCCTTCTGGGTATTTGTAAAAGGATAAGAGGGGATGAAGTTTAGGATCACAGCAAGGAGCCATTTTGTTGGTGACTGCCAGTGATAGTGAAAAGCACCGTGTCACTGAGGACGGACTGCAGAACCGATTCTATTCGTTGGTGCTGCTCACTATCGTAAACTGGGGTTAGATACATGGAGTGTATCACACACTGGGATTATTCACAGCACGTGATACACTACACTGAGCACTGTATCACATGATGGGATTAGGCATACTGGCCTGTGGCGCATCGAGCATGATGCGATTAGAAACAGCGGTCTGGGGAATATCACATGATGGAATTAGATATCTTTTCACTTTATACTGTATTTCTTACTTGAAGCTGTGATCATCCGATCTCTTCTATTATACATAGTAAAATACACATGCATGCTCATACACATAGAAATACACGCATGCTCACACAGCACTCTCATACACACAGGAAAAGACACGCGTGCATTCATACACGGGAAAATACACACGCGCGCGCACGCTCATAGACACGGGCAGGGCCGGTTTTAGACAAACTGGGGCCCTGGGCAAAAGATTAAATTGCCCCAAATTCTAACATATTGCACCATCACACAAACATTTTGGTTGTATTTACATGCGCTGAGTTCAGGCCGTTAAATGAGTGTGATCGACAATATTGAAGTCGTTCGATGCTTGTTCCCGGGTTTCTTTACACCGGCTGAGGAAGAATGATGGGGACAGATAGTCCTCAATACAGTATAATGCAGGTCCCATATAGTACATACAATATAATGCTCTCCCCATGGTTCTTTATAGAATATACTACAGCTCCCTTAGAGTATACTGCAGCCCCTTTCCCACACACTCAGTATAATGCAGCCCCCCAACACATACAGTATAATGCATACCCATATATAATACTCACCTCTCCTCTTCGTTCCCTGCTCTGCTCCAGGCTCTGCTCCGGTCTCATCAGCTTAACTGCTGGCACAGCATTACGCATGATGAAGTGATGTCATATAGAGCCCGCTGTGTTATGTTTCGGTAGCTGAGGAGTGCAGGAAAAAAAAGGCAATACACCAGAGCAGTTGGAATCTATGGGATTGCAGTACCCTGACTAACCACCACAACTAGAGGCAGCCGTGGAGCGTTCCTACGTTGGTCCTAGACGCCTCGTCACAGCCTGAGAAACTAACTACACCTAAAGATAGAAATAGGAAAGCTAACTGCCCGGAGCAGAACCCCAAAGATAATAGAAAGCCCCCAAACATGTAATGGCGGTTAGACAAGAGGAAATACAGACACAGAAAGAAAATAGTATGAGCAAACGCTGGGGCCCAAACTATCTAAATAGAAAAGGATAGGAAGGGTACTTACTGCAATCCCAGAAAACCCTGAAAAACACCAACTCTACTAATTTCAAAATCACCTGAGATCACACGACCTCTACCACCTAAATTAGTTCTCTGGTGTAACAAAATCAAAACAGCAGCCACTGAAAAAGCTGGAAAAAGCAAAAGAACAAAACTCAGTGGCTGAACTAAACTGAGAGGGCAGAAGCCCCCGGAGGGACCCTGAAGGCCCCCACAGAAGTGCAGGACAAAATGCAAAAATCAAGCACAAACACAAAAGCAAAAAAGACTTATCTGTTAGCAGGAGAAGCAGACACGACACAGCAGGCTACAAGGGAAACTGGAATGAAGGATTCAGACCAGAACAATTGATCACCGGCAACCCTGATGGGAAAATGACTCCCTTATATAAGACCAGTCAGTAACACCTGATTCCCAGTCCTCACAATCTTCACTGTTATGTTACGGTAGCTGAGGAGTGCAGGTAAAAAAGGAAATACACCAGAGCAGTTGGAATCTATGAGATTGCAGTACCCTGACTAACCACCGTAACTAGAGGCAGCCGTGGAGCGTTCCTACGTTGGTCCTAGACGCCTCGTCACAGCCTGAGAAACTAACTACACCTAAAGATAGAAATAGGAAAGCTATCTGCCCCGGAGCAGAACCCCAAAGATAATAGAAAGCCCCAAACATGTAATGGCGGTTAGACAAGAGGAAATACTGACACAGAAAGAAAATAGTATGAGCAAACGCTGGGGCCCAAACTATCTAAATAGAAAAGGACAGGAAGGGTACTTACTGCAATCTCAGAAAACCCTGAAAAACACCAACTCTACTAATTTCAAAATCACCTGAGATCACACAACCTCTACCACCTAAATTAGTTCTCTGGTGTAACAAAATCAAAACAGCAGCCACTGAAAAAACTGGAAAAAGCAAAAGTACAAAACTCAGTGGCTGAACTAAACTGAGAGGGCAAAAGCCCCGGAGGGGACCCTGAAGGCCCCCACAGAAGTGCAGGACAAAATGCAAAAATATAGCACAAACACAAAAGAAGAAAATGTCTTATCTGATAGCAGGAGATGCAGACACGACACAGCAGGCTACAAGGGAAACTGGAAAGAAGGATTCAGACCAGAACAATTGATCACCGGCAACCCTGATGGGAAAATGACTCCCTTATATAAGACCAGTCAGTAACACCTGATTCCCAGTCCTCACAATCTTCACTAGTACCGCTTGTAACCACCAGAGGGAGCCTCTGCTCAGAACTCATCTCAAACCCATTCACAACACTTCACTAGCACCGCTTGTAACCACCAGAGGGAGCCTCTGCTCAGAACTCATCTCAAACCCATTCACAACAGTACCCCCCCTTGAGGAGGGGTCACCGAACCCTCATTTGAGCAACCAGGTCGGTCAGGATGAGTTCTATGATACGCACGGATAAGTCTCCTAGCATGGATGTCCGAAGCAAACACCCAAGAATTGTCTTCCTGACCATAACCTCTCCATTTAACCAAATACTGGAGTTTCCGTCTAGAAAAACGAGAATCCAATATTTTCTCAACCACATACTCCAGATTGCCCCCAACCAAAACAGGGTCAGGAGGCACAGCAGCAGGAACCACTGGCTCAACAAACCTCTTCAACAAGGACTTGTGGAACACGTTATCGATCTTAAATGTCCCTGGAAGAAGCAAACGAAAAGAAACAGGATTAATAATCTCCATGATCTTATAAGGTCCAATGAACCTAGGCTTAAATTTAGGAGATGCTACTCTCATAGGAATATTCTTTGAGGACAACCAGACCAAGTCCCCCACTTTAAACCGAGGACCATCAGTCCTATGCCGGTTAGCAAACCGCTGGGCCTTCTCCTGAGAGAAGGACAACCTTTCCACTACCTGGTCCCAAATCTGTTGCATACGCTCCACAACAGAGTCAACACCTGGACAGACAGAAGCCTCAGTCTGTCCTGAAGAAAATCGAGGGTGAAACCCAGAATTACAGAAAAACGGAGACATCAAAGTGGCAGAGCTAGCCCTATTATTAAGAGCAAACTCAGCCAAAGGCAAAAAGAGACCCAGTCATCCTGATCAGCAGACACAAAGCATCTTAGATAAGTCTCCAATGTCTGGTTTGTTCTCTCAGTTTGACCATTGGTCTGAGGATGAAATGCCGAGGAGAAAGACAATTGAACACCCAGTTTAGAACAAAAAGTCCTCCAAAATCTGGAAACAAACTGGACTCCTCTGTCAGACACAATGTTCTCAGGAATGCCGTGTAAACGAACCACGTGCTGAAGGAACAACGGCACCAATTCAGAGGAGGAAGGCAACTTAGGTAATGGCACAAGATGTATCATTTTGGAAAACCTATCACAAATTACCCAGATGGTGGTCATTCTCTGAGAAACAGGAAGATCGGAAATGAAATCCATAGAGATATGGGTCCATGGTCTCTTGGGCACAGGCAATGGCATCAACAAACCACTAGAGCGAGAGCAAGGCTTGGAGCGAGAGCAAGTCCCGCAGGACTGCACAAATTCCCTGACATCACGAGACAAGGTAGGCCACCAAAAGGACCGACTAACCAAGTCTCTGGTACCAAAAATTCCGGGATGCCCAGCCAATGCGGAACAATGAATCTCAGACATCACACTCTTTTTCCATTGGTCCGGGACAAACAATTTTCCAACAGGGCAGCGCTCGGGCCTATCCTCCTGACACCCCTCCAGAGCAAGTCTCAAATTGGGCGAGATGGCGGAAAGAACTACACCCTCTTTCAAAATAACAGAAGGATCAGATAACTCAGGAGAGTCCGCAAGGAAACTCCTCGAGAGGGCATCCGCCTTAACATTCTTAGTGCCAGGAAGAAAGGAAACCACAAAATTAAAACGTGTGAAAAACAAGGCCCACCCGGCCTGTCTAGGATTGAGTCGCTTGGCAGATTCCAGATAGACCAGATTCTTATGGTCCGTAAGGACCACCACCTGATGTTTGGCTCCCTCCAGCCAATGTCTCCACTCTTCAAAAGCCCACTTCATGGCCAATAAGTCCCGATTACCCACGTCATAATTACGTTCAGTAGGAGAAAATTTTCGAGAGAAAAAGGCACAAGGGTTACTTTTAGAGGTCTCTGGATCTTTTTGGGACAAAACGGCACCTGCCCCAATTTCAGAGGCATCAACCTCCACCTGAAATGGCAGAGAAACATCAGGCTGCCGTAGAACAGGAGCAGAAGTGAATCTCTGCTTAAGTTCCTGAAATGCAGAGACTGCCTCAGGAGGCCAATTCACCACATCAGAACCCTTTCTGGTCAAATCAGTTAATGGTTTAACAATAACCGAGAAATTACCAATAAATTTACGATAAAAATTGGCAAAACCCAAAAATCTCTGAAGAGCCTTTAATGAAGTAGGTTGGACCCAATCACAGATGGCCTGAACCTTGACCGGGTCCATTTCAATAACAGATGGGGACAAAATGAATCCCAGAAATGAGATCCTCTGTACGCCAAAAAGACACTTTGATCCCTTCACATACAGAGCATTCTCTCTCAAAATCTGGAATACAGTTCGAACATGTTTCACATGAGAGTCCCAGTCATTAGAAAAAATCAAGATATCATCCAAATAAACAATCAGAAATTTGTCCACAAAATCCCTGAAAATGTCATTCATGAAGGACTGGAAGACGGAAGGAGCATTAGTGAGCCCAAAGGGCATCACTAGGTACTCAAAATGCCCTTCAGGGGTATTGAATGCCGTCTTCCATTCATCCCCGTGCTTAATGCCAGCGAATAAGGTTATACGCCCCCCTGAGGTCAAGCTTGGTAAACCAAGTAGCGTTTTTCACCCTGGAAAACAGGTCAGAAATCAAGGGTAACGGGTATTGATATTTCACAGTAATATTGTTCAAGAGACGATAATCAATACACGACCTTAATGAACCATCTTTTTTGGCCACAAAGAAAAAACCGGCACCTAAGGGTGAAGAGGATGGTCTGATATGACCCTTCTCCAATGATTCCTTGATATAAGACCGCATAGCGTCATGTTCAGGTACAGACAAGTTAAAAAGGCGACCTTTAGGGAATTTACTACCCGGCACTAATTCAATAGCGCAGTCATAGCTCCTATGGGGAGGCAAGGAAGCAGATTTACTTTCGCTAAACACATCAGAAAAATCAAACAAAAAGTCAGGAACATCCTGAGCCTGGGGGGAGGCAGAAAAAACAGGAGTGTTGGTATTAACACATTGGCAGCCCCAACTGGTTACAGACACAGATTTCCAATCCAAAACAGGATTATGAGACTGTAACCAAGGGAAACCCAGCACGATAATGTCATGCAGATTATATAGAACCAAAAATTTGCAGCACTCCTGGTGATCAGGTTCAACCCTCATTATCACCTGAGTAGAAAACTGGGGTTTATTCTCAGCCAAAGGGATAGAATCGATCCCCAGTAGGGGAATAGACTTCTGTAGGGGTATCAAGGGAAACCCACAACGTTTAGCAAAATCATAATCCATCAGGTTAATAGCTGCTCCAGAATCAACGAAAGCCTGAGCAGAAAATGAGGACAGAGAGCATATCAGAGTGACAGTTAATAAAAACTTAGTCTGAACACTACCCAAGACAACTGAGCGTGCAAAACGTCTTCCCCCTTAGGGCAGACTGAAATAGCATGAGAGGCATCACCACAGTAGAAACATAACCCATTGCGCTTTCGAAACTCATGACGCTGTGCCCCAGACACCACTCTATCACACTGCATGGGTTCAGAAGCTGGCTCACAAGGCAACACCATTCCACGCATACTTCTCCGCTCACGCAAACGTCTGTCAATTTGAATCGCTAATGACATAGAATCATTGAGACCAGAGGGGACAGGGAATCCCACCATAACATCCTTTACATTATCTGACAGACCCTTCCGGAAAAGGGCCGCCAAAGCGTCGTCATTCCATTTGGTCAGGACTGCCCACCTACGGAATCTCTGACAGTATAACTCAGCGTCATCAAGCCCCTGATTTAATGCCAACAAGGCTTTTTCAGCTTGATCAGTGACATTAGGCTCATCGTACAATAACCCCAAAGCCTGAAAAAACGCATCAACATCACTCAAAACAGGATCCCCAGGTATCAGGGAAAAAGCCCAATCCTGAGGATCGCCGCGCAGGAGAGAGATGATAATTTGAACCTGCTGCGCTGCGTTCCCTGAGGACTTAGATTTTAAGGCAAAAAACAATTTACAATTATTTTTGAAATTCTGAAACTTAGCTCGATCCCCTAAAAACAAATCTGGCATGGGGATCCTAGGTTCCACAACAGGCAACCTAGCAAGATATGCAGCAATACTCTGAACCTCAGTGGCAAGCTGATCCACACGGCCAGACAACTGTGCAAACTCCATTGGGAGAAAAGATCCTCCCCAGCACCCAGAGATACAGAGGGAAAAAAAAAAAAAATGCAACAAACAGAAAAATATCTCTGACAACTCTGACAACCTTTTTTCTTTCAAATATTTTTTCCCTTCTGTGAGTACCATACAATTTTCAATTTTTGGGCAGGTGATACTGTTATGTTTCAGTAGCTGAGGAGTGCAGGAAAAAAAAGGAAATACACCAGAGCAGTTGGAATCTATGGGATTGCAGTACCCTGACTAACCACCACAACTAGAGGCAGCCGTGGAGCGTTCCTACGTTGGTCCTAGACGCCTCGTCACAGCCTGAGAAACTAACTACACCTAAAGATAGAAATAGGAAAGCTAACTGCCCCGGAGCAGAACCCCAAAGATAATAGAAAGCCCCCAAACATGTAATGGCGGTTAGACAAGAGGAAATACAGACACAGAAAGAAAATAGTATGAGCAAACGCTGGGGCCCAAACTATCTAAATAGAAAAGGATAGGAAGGGTACTTACTGCAATCCCAGAAAACCCTGAAAAACACCAACTCTACTAATTTCAAAATCACCTGAGATCACACGACCTCTACCACCTAAATTAGTTCTCTGGTGTAACAAAATCAAAACAGCAGCCACTGAAAAAGCTGGAAAAAGCAAAAGAACAAAACTCAGTGGCTGAACTAAACTGAGAGGGCAGAAGCCCCGGAGGGACCCTGAAGGCCCCCACAGAAGTGCAGGACAAAATGCAAAAATCAAGCACAAACACAAAAGCAGAAAAAGACTTATCTGTTAGCAGGAGAAGCAGACACGACACAGCAGGCTACAAGGGAAACTGGAATGAAGGATTCAGACCAGAACAATTGATCACCGGCAACCCTGATGGGAAAATGACTCCCTTATATAAGACCAGTCAGTAACACCTGATTCCCAGTCCTCACAATCTTCACTAGCACCGCTTGTAACCACCAGATGGAGCCTCTGCTCAGAACTCATCTCAAACCCATTCACAACACCGCTGAGTCACAAGCAGAGGGGGAATTATGGGAGAGGGAGCGTCATCTGATGCTCTCTCTTCCATCACTGCTTTCAACTGTATCAGCATCTACGATGCTGATAAGTTGAATGCATGATGCAGAGGGTGGTGGGGCGGTGCCAGGCCCTCTTACTCACAGGCCCCATAGTGGCCGCTATCAGTGGCACGCCACTGGCTGGGGGCCCCTGGAGGAGCGGGGACCCTAGGCAGCTGCCTAGTCTGGCTGTCCCTAGCACCGGCCCTGCACAAGGGAAAATACACATGCACAAGCTCAAACACAGGAAAAAAAGATGTAGAGACTTTTGTTATTGAGTTGAATAACATTCTGTCATTCCCTGTTTTAATCTCTGTCCTGTCAGCTACCACTTCCCATCTTCTGCTGTACTCTCTGCTCAGTCTCCTGCGGTCACCGTATAATGACCCCATATAGCACCCCACAGAATAATTGCCCCATATAGCACCCCACAGTATATTGGCCCCACGCAGCACCCCACGGTATAATGGCCCCATATATGCCCCACAGTATAATGGCCCCATTTAGCGCCTCACAGTATAATGGCCCCATATAGCGCCCCACAGTATAATGGCCTCATATAGCGCCCCACGGTATAATGGCCCCATATAGCGCCCCACGGTATAATGGCCACATATAGCGCCCACAGTATAATGGCCCCATATAGCGCCCCACAGTATAATGTCCCCATATAGCGCCCCATAGTATAATGTCCCCATATAGCGCCCCACAGTATAATGGCCCCATATAGCGCCGACAGTATAATGGCCCCATATAGTGCCCCACAGCATATTGGCCCCATATAGTGCCCCACAGTATAATGGCCCCATATAGCGCTGACAGTATAATGGCCCCATATAGCGCCCCACAGTATAATGTCCCCATATAGCGCCCACAGTATAATGTCCCCATATAGCGCCGACAGTATAATGGCCCCATATAGTGCCCCACAGTATATTGTCCCCATATAGCGCCCACAGTATAATGGCCCCATATAGCGCCCCAGAGTATAATGGCCCCATATAGCGCCCCACAGTATAATGGCCCCATATAGCGCCCCACAGTATAATGGCCCCATATAGCGCCGACAGTATAATGGCCCCATATAGCGCCCCATAGCATATTGGCCCCATATAGTGCCCCAAAGTATAATGGCCCCATATAGCGCCAACAGTATAATGGCCCCATATAGCGCCC